>VDFB02353493.1:418800300-419499427 GCA_007258455.2 Sequoia sempervirens
CTTGTTATCAGGTTGATAGTCAACAAAATGAATCCCATGTTGAACAAATTTGACTTGTTTTAGATATGTCCCTTGCACTACAACAGAACCTACATGGTAAACATGAACCTAAGGTAAGACATATGAACATGTGCAACATTTTTCGTGCTCAAGGTTTGTACAATATATATTTAATGTTTATAATGTAATGTGCACATGTGAATAAAATGTATATAAAATTTTAAATTCAAACTCACCTGTGGGAAATAACATTCCATCACTTGTTTTAGGTTTTGTTAGCTTATTCCTCTCTTTTGTGCAACGCAATAAATAATAGCTAACACCTTTGATGTTTACAGGCTCTGCTATGACTGCAAAAACATCTCCTATACACCAAATTTACACAAAAAAATTCTTAAAAAATTATAAATGTCTCTAAAGATCATTAACTAGATATGTATAATATTTAGATTATTGAAAACTTACACGTGTACCTTTTCTAACCAATCCTAAAATATGGTCATAATCAATTGAAATCAAAGGAATGTCTTCAAATCTTTCTTCCTCGTCTTCATCATATGTTTCTGAAACAACTAGTGGCACTGTATCCCATTTACCAACATATCCAAGTTCTTGATTGTTGCATGCATAATCAAAGTTTCCCTCAATGCACTCAATGCAAAAAAAAGAGTAATCCCTTGTGTCTAATATCCATCCATGGCGACTATTTGAACTCCTAACACAATGCAAAGATCTCTTTTTCTACCCTCTTGCATCCATGCATCGATCTTCTATCCACATCTAGATACATATGTACAACAAAAAACTTATGTGAAAAAATATGTATATATATATATTTTAAATTTAAATAAATTCAAATTTTTGATTTAATGTAATTTATACATACCCAATATCTCCCAAAACACTCTATGTGGAATGTGTCGGTTTGTTCTTGAAGATGTTCCGACCACATTTGATGCAAAGTGTTTCTTGCACCATTCAACAAAATCATGTTCATTGCTTAGAAAATCTTCTAGATAACTCATTCTATGCTTTCTTAAAGCTCGTTTGATGCAAGATCCTGCTCCATCATACTCACCCTTTCCATGCCCACTCTCAAAAAAACTTCAAACATGTGGTATTTTGTAGATTTTATGATATCTACAAAGTGCATAGAATGGCCATGAAGATTTGAATTTTTCTACACATCCATCTGACCATACAAAATGATTTTCAAATTTTACACCCTTGCTTCTCAAATTCTCAAAAAATATTGTAAAGCAATGTTGGACAAAAAGTGTGTCATGCTCTTTATCATCACTAATATAAAAGTGATATTCTTTCTTAATGGCTTGTTCTTCATCTGTACTCTCAACACCATCCAATGCTGATTGTGCATGTCAATAACACACATGAACCATAATAGTGATATGCTTTGAAAAGTAATACTACGATTGAATCTCCTTTTTTTGATGTACAAAGGAGTAATTTTTTTTTTTTTTTACTACTGATAGAACTGTTCCATGTGGGAAAGTATCTCTCAATGTTTGGAATTGTTGTGCTTGCCACTTAGCAAAAAATGAATGATGTATGTATGGTCGTATCAATTTTAGAAAATCTTCCATAAATTTTCCAATGGGAATCTCCTCTTCTACATAGTTCAACCTTGTGGATTCTTTCCCAAAATTTGTTTGCAACTTTGCATACTTGTACCTGTGTGAGTAAAATATGTGAATAAGTAATAAACCACACAATAAATGAAACATTACATTAAAGAGAATCCATGCTTGATCTATGAGAAATTGAAACAAATAAACTCTCTAAAAATAATTGCCCACCTCTTGCATCAATTCTTGTCTTTGTTAGATTAGGATCCTCAATTCTTGAAGAAAATTTAGCCAAATTTCCACATGTCTCAGAAATTCCTTTTATGTAGTTTATTTGAGGTCTATTTTCATGATCACATAATATAGACTTTATGAACAAACTTGCTTGTTTAGGAGGTGCATTTTGAAACCCACATCTTTCTTCTCTCATCTTTCGAAACACCTGATAGTAGAGATCAAATTCAATATGATAACGACAACAAGAAGTTTCAAAAACTTGTTTATCTTCACATAATATGGCTTTAACCTTTGAAACATTGTTTTCCCAATCTTTATATGAGGATATGCATTACAAAAGTTCATATACATCTCAAATTGTGTTATGTCTAGCCAATGTTTGATATTATTTTCATAAATACTAGGTCCAATCCTATGTCTCATAACATCTCTGGTATTTGATGATGGATGAGTCTAATCATGCCAAAAACCTGAGACCAAGTTCCTAACAAAATCTTCAATCTGTCGAGAATAAGGGGCTCTACACATAATTGCCCAATTTCCTTCTAACTCATCCAAAACTTTCTCTTTTTCTCATATTTTTTATCAATGTGGTTTCTACTATAACCAATTTAGGTTGAAGATGCGGACAATTTTCTTTTTCTTGCTATATCTTGATTATTTTTAATAGATGTCCATCACCCTTCTTTGTAGTGGCCTTATCCAGCGATCAGATCCTTTCCCAATGGAATCTAAACCCTTTTTAACATTTTGAACAATATCCTTTTGTATCCATGTGTTTCTTCTTATTTGATGATGAATGAACACCCAACAATTGTAATGACTCTTTGAGCTCATCTTTTGAAAAGTAAACATGATAAAAATTTGGTTTTTCAAGTGTATCAAGATGATTGAAATCTTGATTGATCATTCCATTTACAGATTTAGTCATTGACCTCTTTCTCTTATTATAAGGCTGGTTGGCATAATATTTTAGTTTCTCCATATCCATTTCAAGTAAATGATCTAAATTTCTATGAGAAATTTATTTCCCCACCTTCTCAGCTAGTTTTATATGCTCATCCATACCAGTAGGAGGAAGTGATCCTGACCCTTCTCCAACATGCATTGTTTGAACTTGTGCCTCCTCCCTATCTTCAAGGACCATGCATTTTTGAGCGGATTCATTTGATCCAATGTCTAGATTTGGCTCGACTTGAGAATGAAAACTTCCTGCTTGTTGAGCCCTTCCTACACATGTGTCACAAAATATTTTGCAAAAAAAAGAGAGATTATGTTAAATATAAGTGAAGTTTATGTATGCAAGCAAACAAACTGATAAAACATGATGAGCTATAAGTGAGAGAAGTTTGTGCTAGTTTTATATGCTCATCCATACCAGTAGAAGGAAGTGATCTTGACCCCTCTCCAACGAGCATTGTTTGAACTTGGGTCTCCTCCCTAACTTCAAGGTCCATGTGTTCTTCAACGGATTCGTTTGATCCAATATCTAGATTTGGCTCGACTCCAGCTTGAGGAATCCCTAGAGCATAAAACATAAAAATAATTTGAGAGGTATTGAAGTGATGAAAATAAAAGACCAAAGACACAAAACACAAATATTGAAACAAAAAGAATTGGCTTAAGGAATTGGAGTCAAGGATCATATAAACATTGCAACTTGCATGATCAAGATGACTTGAGGACATTTAAAAGTATTTATAGTCATTCAACTACAATGATGGTTAGAAACCTTCAAATTAAAAGTCCTCAACACACACTTGAGAGTGAGAGATAGAAGAAACAAGCATGTACCTTGTTTCTTTCTATGATAATTTTCCAAGTTTTGTTCACGCCTCTTTTGTTCTTCTTCTTTTGACAATTTTCGTTGAGACGCATTTTTTCTTTTTCTTTGTTGTCCCATTTTCTTCTTCAACTTAAAGATGAATCTAAACAAGTCCTCTACCAACTTAGTTAAATTATCCTCCAAATTTTGCCTTGATTGATAAAAATGAAAAGTTGTCGAGATCCAATATTTGCCTCCTTGATAATGTACAAAAACTTCTCCAAAACCTGTGCTCCAAGTGAATCAAAATTATTCAAGTGTACATGGAATAACTATATCCTAGTTTAAATGAATCAAGTAGTAAAAAAACAAGTTATTTCATTGTGGAGTTTGTTGTTATTTAATGCATAGGTATGCACAACATATCTAGTAATTTTATCTAAATTTTGTTAAATTGTCAAAAATGTATATTAGAGGTATAATTTGAATTGAATTTTCTTAATTATATTTGAATTGAATTTCAAGTTAGTTGTCGAAAATGTATAATAGAGGTAGAATTTGAATTAAATTTTCTTAATTATATTTAAATTGAATTTCAAGTTACTTGTCAAAAACGTATAATAGCTTGATATAATTTGAATTGAATTTTCTTAAAATTATATTTGAATTGAATTTCAAGTTACTTGTTAAAAAGATTATATCTTGTTCTCAACTCAATGGTTCATGTTTCTTAAGTCATTTTTTAAAAAGTATTTATTGTGATCAACATGAATGAACATAATTATAAAGTGGCATTGATTTCCCTAAAATTCTACTAGAGATCAAATGTATATTGAATATAAGGAAATGTAAGTTGTAAGAGATCATAAAATAAGAAAAAATGTATGTATATTGAATATTTAAAGCAAATGTATACATATATTATGTGTAAACATGCTTAAACCATAAGCAAATGCATGCACATACATGTAAAGGGATTCAATACATATAAACATAACACATATTATAAGAAAAGAGGCAAATGTATGTATATATCATATAAGAAAATATATGTACATATCATAAAAAGAAAAATGTAAATTAAAGATCATCAAATGTCAAATACTAAAGATCAACAAATAAGCAAATGTATGTATATCATATAAGCAAATGTAAGTTAGAGATCATCAAATATCAAATACTATTAAAGATCATCATATAATCAAATACATGTGGTAAATATCATAAATCTAGAGTGCATGGCCTAATATGAATGTCTACTCCTAGATAAATGGCCATCTGAATGAGAACGGTCCTGCTTGATGGATGTGTTAAGCCCTGCAAATAAAATTGTGTACAAGATGTGTTAAATACATATAATTTATATTAAATAAATTTTATGAAAGTTATTTTTAAATGAACTTGTATTTTTAAATATCAATCTAGATCTATGCATACATAAATATATTGCATGTACATATACACATGTGATTATATAAAAATGTAAAACTCACATGTCCACTGACAGCAGATTCATCCACAGAATCACATCGATCATGCACACGCTCTAGACCAAGGCTAGGAGTGATATGAGGTATGTCCACCTATAACAATATATATACACATATATATCAACTTACATGAATATCTAGTTAAAAAAAAATTAAAAAATAATGAAAAAAGAATTGAAACATGCACATACACACATACATGCACATCATCTGATATTGGATGACCTAAGTCCTCTAAAACAGTCGCCTCCACCATATCCACCAAATGATCAAGCGATGAATCAACATCTGCATCCATCTGATCTATCTCGTGTTGTTCCATAAATGATGAATGTAGAGGACTATGAAGGTGAGATGGCATTAGTGATGATGAACTAGAACTAATCAACATATCAATAAAACCCATAGTCTATGGAGTTGTTGTATGAACTATAGGTGGATCGTGATGCACACTAGTTCTTGGCTGAGAGTGATGGGATCCTGGAACTGAATGAACTTTGCATCTTAAATTCTCTCTAACATTCTCTATACTAATCCCATTGTCTGATGCAATGTGGGAATATGCCTCCAACAGGTCCTCAGCCAAACAATGTAGAGTCATGTGTGACATATCTCTTGTAAGTGCATCAAGCTATGTAGGAGTAGGGATGTCAGCCACTGTAAAAGGATCCATGGTGGTCCACTATGCTGAAAATGGTGTGGATCAGGAATGTTTGGACATCAAATACTAACCTACACAATCATCAGATATCCTAGTGGTGGCAGCCGCAATGTCACCTACAGTTTCAATTGCTTCCTTTTGGGAAGCAACGACAACCTCATCTACTATGGGGGCTAGAGCTGGGGTGAGAGCAGGAGACATGTCACCAACCAATACCCTAAACACTAGGGGTGGGCCTACCAGCAATCCTACCATGCCCCTAACCAGCATATGGTGGAATGTCTGGGTAGTTAACTTTGAGGCCCAAATGGACCTCAGCATACAACTGTTGAACCAAATACAATGGAATCTGGTCATTGTTTGGGTATAGACCATGTGCTGCGAGAAATCATGGGTAGATCAATGAGGCCATAGCATGATCGACACATCTAGTGACTTGGTATCTCCTAACCTTACGCACATTTTGATAAAATGGAAAACAAGTGGCTTTTATCATTTCATTGGTGACACTATCCTATATTTGTTTAAGGGGAACATCACCATGTACTTCTTCCTGCATGCGAGAAAGAATAACAGTCACTCTATCTGGGGAATATGCACTAGTCCTCTCAAGTTCATCTTTTAGTTTTTCTAGACTATGCAATATTAACATGCATGGTTCACTATATATCCCTAGGTTTGCACCCTATGCTAATGAATCTCTCAATTTTTAATCTCATTACTAGTATTTGCAAACAAAGAATGCCATAGGTGGAACATGATTTTCATTTTCCATGTTATATATATATATACAAGCATAACCTAAAAAGAGCAATGAGACTTTGGTAAATAATATATCTAGATAAAGGGAATACAAATCTAAAATAGTTGTAATAATTCATCTACTCATCAATAATATTTTCATACCATTAACAATGTAAAAAGAATTGGAAGAAAACTATAATCTATAACATAGCATCCTTAAATGGTTCAAATTTTAAATGAAACAATGAAAGAAAGAATAAGAATACAAAGATTAAAGTATAAAATCATTTGAAAATAATTGGGGATAAAAATATTTAATCTAATAGTTGCTAACATAAATGAACTTCAATTATATAGCCAAGAACATCAAAACTTTATTAGATTGGAAAGCAAAATAATCGACATTTATCATATTTATATATATATATATATATAAAGTTTAGATACCATCAAACTATTTAAACTTATGATTGCATAAAGCTATGGAATCATTAAAACTAATTTATTAAGAATCAAATCTAATAAAGTTTGACTTCATTGCATACTTGTTATAAATATCTCATTAATCCAACTAGCGGCAGCATATATATGTTAAAACATATAATTTTTCACTATATCTTGACGTGGATCTCCTTCAACTAGATCAATTAAAAATTATTTGTAATGTTGGAGGAAAATGGATTTAATATCATTAGATTTTTCATGGAACTACTTCTCTTGATCAATGATAGATATTATCCACTCTCGAGAATGTAAATATCTTCGAGATAACTAAAAAATAATTTGTATCCCTTATATCCTTTCGTCCAATGTAGCCTATCTCTTAATTCAGATCCTCTACCACAATTAAGTTCAAATCTTCTAAGTTTTATTTCAACGAAAGCAACCACTCATTGTAGAAAAGTTATTAGTAAGTGCTAAAGCCAAAAAAAGTTTTTTTTTCTATTTGGATCCATATTTTTTTCCATTCTAGATCTCTTTCTATCCATATTCTTATTGTAAGATCATAGTAAGGTAGTGCAATAGATTTAATCGCATCATTCCACAATTGTATCCATTTACCATTTTGATGAGGTCTAGGAACATCAACCAACGGGATATTAGGCAAGCAAGGTGATCAATTTTATTGAGGTGGGAAGTGTTTAGCTTGAAGGATAGATTATTAGGTATGAAGAATAAGAAGTTTGAAAAGTTTAAAGAATTGGGAGGTGGTATGTGAGATAGGTATAATAGAATCTACTTAAATAAGGGTGTTTTGTGGAGAGGGGACAATGGAAAGAGAAATAACTAAGTTTTAATCTATCAATACAACTAAGTTTCCCTTAGTTCACCATCTCTTTAGTTGGTCCAAGTGAACTAGTGATGAGTATAAGAATATTTTTTGTCTAAAATGGGATCTAAATCCCTCATGGTATTTCTAGTTAGGATGTAGGAATTCTATTATTTTTTAGAGAGTTTATGAGAACTAAACCAACTTGTATCTTGGTTTTTTCCACCATATCATATCATATTTTTGTCTAAAACTTACAATTATGACATATTCTTATGACATTTAAGAGCATGACTATAGAATATTTACAGTAAAGTATTGACTGGTCAACATTATGAAAAATCATAAGAAATCTTGTAAGAAATAGCAACTGTGTCAAGGAAAAAGATGTGGACATTTACAAGAACTTTTTTTTAAGCAAAAGTGGGAGACCACTTATAATTTTATTTATATATAATATTTTACATATAGCTGGTTCAGGCGGACATACTGGTAGGAAAGAACCAGCAAGAAAACCCCCAGTTGCAATACGAGTAACAAATTTTACAAAATATCAAAAAGACCAGTGAGGTCCTAGTACAAATGACCAATTGTCTAATTACAACATGTTACAAAAGCACATTGGTTGAATACATCAGTACAAAATCATCAATCTCCTCCATGGAAATGGCAGATCTGTATCTATTTAGAACTTGTTAGAGATGCACGAAGAAGTGTCATGCATTGTGGATAATAACAGGCCTTGGAATATGTGAACATAGGTCTCTTCTTATGAAACAAAACCTTCTTTGAATAATTAACATTAGAAATTAATATAGTTTGGCAATCATATTGTATAATTACACTAGAAACCAACAATGGAAGATTGAGAGTCTCAACTAAGAATTCCACCAAGTATAGATAACATTCATACTAGAAGCCAACAACAAAATACACCAAATTTCATAAATAAAGTTCATGTGTTATATATCATGCCTTTGAGGGGTCCACAAGTACCATGAGCCTTTTGAAATCCTTCTCCATCTAAATGCATCCATTCCAAGACCATTGGGAGGTGGGTATACAATATGAACCAAGTATTAATTTCTAATGTTAATTATTGAAAGAAGATGAAGGTCCTTATTTACCCTTAAATGACATTTAAATTGGATATTTTAATGTTCAATATAATGAAATGTTTAAAAAATGAAAGTGACAATAATATTGAAAATAAAAATGTTGAACATGAATGTGAAAATATTATAAAATTTTATGGAACACCTATTGATAAGAGTAGCATCATAGAAGAAGAAGAAGAAGAAGAAGAAGAAGAAGAAATACATCAACAATTTCTTAACTAATGTGGATATGAACCCTATGACATTGAAATTGCACTCAATAATTGACTTGTTGATCACAATGATTAAATTGATAGCTCACATGAACCAATGAAACTCAATGTGTCTCCAAATTACATAAAATTAGAGAACCTTTTTGAAGAAGAAAAATAAATTCAAAATCCATCTTTTTGTAATGAGTTTGTTAAAATTTAAAAACATTCAAGAACCCCAAAATGGTTTGAAATTGATGAGAATAATAGAAATTCTTGAAGGCAAGAGGTCATCACAAACCATTTGGTTGTGGGCTTCAAAATTTTTCAATGAATGGTTTTCCAATAAGACATTAACCAAAAAATTCCAAATTTTAATACAATTACTAAATATGTACAAAATGAGACCTTTACTAAATAAATTTCAAAGATTCATGTAAACAAAAAGTTTGCTTGAAATAATATTGTTGTTAAAAAAAAATTTCATGCATTCAATTCTATTGTAAATAATAGTAAGGAAAAAGATAAAAGAGTTGCTCATAGAGTAATAACATCATTAGTAAGAAATTAAAAAATTAAAAAGGCTCAATTATTAAGGTAAACTTGTCTTGAATTAAGCCTAAATCGTAAAACATTATCAAAAGTACTATCAATAAGATCATGATTAGAAAGTCCTATTGAAAATCATACTTGGCTTTTAGAAGTATTTCCATGAGTCAATCACATAGCTAATTAATATCACAAAGATTTCAACAACAATTTGCACTCTAACTCTAGATTTACATATGAGGTTGAAACAACATTTTTTATACTATACCTAGGCCAGATTCTGTATAGAGTACGTAAGAGTTTATGATAGAAATACATCCATTATTGTTGAGTTAAAAGTAGGTTAAATATTATTTTTCTTAAAAATTCACTTTTATATAAATGTAGGTGTTTTGGAGAACAAAGCTATAGTATGAATAAGTGATTGACATCGATGGCTATAAATTTCAAGGTGGGGACATTCAATATAATTCATAAGGTGTTATAATATTAAATGCTTTCATTGTTTAGTTAGTTTTAATCAATGTTGTATGATTTATTAAACATTTTTTAATATTTAAATGTAGGTGTTTTGGGGAGTAGTAGTGATAGATCTAGCTCATTGAGAAAGGATATAGGTAGAGAGGAGGAGTGACCTTGACAAGGATTGAGACATGGATCACCTCAGGGTGGTAGATATGAGTGGAACATATCCATAGAGAAGGATAGGCTAAGAGGATAGATATAGGAGACAAATACCTTAGGGGCACCTTTTTAGTTGTGTGTATGCTCTGCAGAGTGGATTTACTCATGAGTGCTTCAATGTATTTGAAGACACATTTGTATGAGAATATAGATAATATGATATGGGAACTATTAGTTGTGTTGATGATGGGTGTGATATTTTATGTGTATGTTGATGATGCGCATGATATATAGTTATATTTATTGTATTTGGATGCTCATAGGTATGGATGTTCATGAATCTTATGTGTATGTCTAATGGTGGCATGTGGAAGGATAAATATGGCTATTGAAAACTTTACCATTATCTTGACAACTAATTATGGCTATATGATTATCTTATTGTAATGAACCTAAGTTAATTTGATAGATATTAGTGAAGTTGAATTAGGAAGCATGGATTGTGCTAAATTATTATACACATTTTATGTTTAAAAATATGGGTCTAATTTTTGCGATATTGAAAGTCAGTTAAATTTCTTCAATAGTATATCCAAGGTATAGGGATATATTAGTGGTAGGAGTAGTGTAGGATAAAAAGGAGAATGTATAAAGAGGGGAAGGTCTAGAAAGGTAATGAAATGGTAATGGAAGGAGAAGTTACACTATAAGGTTAGATTTTCATAGGATAAGGATGAATGGTATGAAGAACATATCTGTATAGGATAGTGCTAGTAGTAACAATGGTGTGAACATATATAAAAGGATGGGAGATAAGAAAAATACTAGTGGAGAGAAAGGCGGTAGGACATGGGTGGTGGATCCCATGGAAGTGGTAACTATAGTATGATAGGAGGAATCATTATAAGAGGATGAAGGGTAGATGGATGCATAGAGGGTACAACATTATTAAAATCCATTAGAGTGGTAATATTATAAATAGTATTAATTCCCTAAGGATAGCCACCTAATACATTATATAAATTACTAGCCAATGAGTGAGGATATTTAGGGTGGAGAGGTGCATCAATATGTAATTATCAATTTAGGAAAATATCTTGTTTAGCAACATATGTATCTAAATCATAGTCTTGATCATTATTTTTCATCTTCTTTAATGTGGCTCTTTATATGGTTGACATTAGCTATTATATCAAAAAATGATTCAATTGTCATTTTATTTGCTAGCCATATTAGAGTTAAGATGAAAACTCCATAAAATCAGATTTTAAAGGATATTAATTTAACTAGACAAAAGATCAAGGAAAACACTCTCAAACATGCAATATACCCCAATTGCTTAGACAATGCATATTTCCTAATAATGTGTGCAACTAAAAACTAATAACATGTAATGAATGGATGTAGGTGATAATAATTAAATAATCCTAATTGAACTAGGGTTGTCCCTTTTATATATTTAAGAAGTTGTAAGAGCATTGTATGAAATTGTAAGATGGGAATTACTTATGAAATGTTATATGACACATAAGAGAATAAAAAATGGGGGTTACACTAGAATATTGATTAGAATTATGAAAATCATCAAGATCATCTTAAATAATGGGTTTGAATATGTCAAAAATGGAGTGTCGGTTATGAGGAGGAGGATTTGAATTTTTTTGACAAGATGTAAAGCATTTTCTAAATACATCCTATAAACCAAGTCAAGGAATATGGTGTTGGAATTTGTGTCAAATTTGGTGCCATTTTTAGGTCATTATTTTGGCTCATGGTTTTGGTAAACCACAATTGTTTTATGGTTTAAATTTTTCCTATTTATGGGTGCTTGAGATGGAGAAAGCATAATGATTTTGTAGGTATCATCATGCTACTAGAAATTACTCCATATTCATATGTTGATGATACTACTATAAGGGTATGCACATGAATATTTTATTGTAAATGATATTATTATCAAATAATATAATTGGTTCATGTTTTTGGTTGTGGGATTTTTCTTCCAAGAGGATTTTCCCATTTTCCCATGTACATAATTATGTTATAAATTTATAATTTATACATTTTTCTTGTAACTAAAATTAAATCTATTTTGCATATTTATCTCTTGATAGGTTAATATGGGAAGTGTTTCCACACCTCAAATTCTTTTTAAAATACTATCCAAGTCTTAATCAGTTTGCATCCTCTATCTTACTGTGCAATACCTACCTACCACCAAAAATGTGTAGAGATCGGCATTTTAATGTTACAAATGATATCTTCCTAGTGAGATAGAGTCTATTGGAAAATATGTATGATTTGAGTTGTCAAATCTACTTGTCCATATTGTTAAGGGAACTATATGCATGTTGCATCTAATTGTACCAACAAATCTACCCACATTCAAATGATACAACTTGTGGTTCTATTTGAACTTCATAACTTTATATTGTTTGTTTCCATATGCTATTAAGTTCTTATTGTAATCAATGGAAAATTAGATTGTTAGATTGTTAGATAATAACATTAAAAATCCAATGAAATAACAAAGCACAAAGGAAATAAAATGAAAATAAAAGAAACAATGTTACCATAAATCTTCATATTTCATGGTTCACCTTTGTTACACCTTCTAGTTTGCAGCAAATCGAATGAGGCCCTCAGATTTCAAATGAGCAACCTAAAGTAATGTCAAAGCCCTATGCAAATTTTGAAGGATTTGATAGAATAATGCCTATGTCTATGACAATATGCTAAATGAAATAATCATTACCAATGCTATAATGACTATAATGCCTAAATTCGAAAATAAAGTTGTTAGGATCTCGAAATTATGAGCAAAATGGACTTTTATAGAAAACACAATTTTGAGTGGATGGACGAGATTGAAACTTAAGAAAGACCTAGAATGAGAGGTCTGGATTAAATCTGAGAATCCCTAATTAGGGTTAGGGAAAATTCATTAATCGAACGGTCAAGATAATATCTCAGATAATCGGATCGATGGTGGAGAATAAATGAGGAAATTAATTAAAGAAATAAGATTTTTGAAAAATCAAGAAGATAAGATTGCCGGATTTGTGAGATTCAAAAAATCAAGAAGATAAGATTTGAACTGAAGATCAGATTTGAAAAATCAATAATCTGCCCGATTACTTGATTTTTAGAAGATTAGTTTCCATTTTGAATTGAGTTAATTCAAATTATGGATTTTGTGAAATAATAAATAATTGATTTTCCAATTATTTATCAAAGTGAACTATCGATTAAGATTGTGATGACATTTTAAATAATTAATTTATTTAAAATGAGAGAATATCAATTGGCAATTAAATAATTAAATTTGTTATTTAATTTGCAGATAAGACTAATTAATTAAATAGAATTAATCAATTTATTTAATTAAGACAATTAGTGACATATTAAATAAAATAAATGTAATTCATTTAATTAATAATCGGAAGAAATAATGAATAAGGATAATTAAAACAAATTTAGAAATTTATTTAATTATGGGAGACTAGAGAATTAGCGACATTTAATAAATAAATAGAGATTTATTTATTTATTTAATAATCATGAAGAATACAGGACATGAATTAATTAAATAATTGTAATTATTTAATCAATAGTGAATGTGGACCAAGGACATAATTAAATGTCTAATTATGCTAGGATGAAAGAGTGGTAAAATGAAGCTGCGGCCTAGGTCATTTTTAGGTGTCTATATTTTCCCCTCTTTGTCATATGTTGCTTATGCATTGTGACAAAGAAAAATAAGTCAAAAATGCTTGTTCAAAATAAGATGAGGAAGAATGACGAGAGGGTTGTAAGGTATGCCCCCTCGAGAGGACAGGCAGTTCCAAGAACATGGGTGTGCTCTCAGAAATGGATGAAGACTAGAATATGAAGAGACAAAAAAATGTTAGTGCAAAAGATATGGATGATGATATGGATGCAATGCCTATATAGATGATGAGAGAAGATGACAAGAGAAAAAGATGCATGTTAGTTCCTAGACCAAATCCTTCAAAACATTGCCATAGGACTTTAATATTTATTGCTCTTAATCATCATTGGGCGGTAAAAATGACACAAATGGACAACAAACACCATGATATGATGTAGACCAAGGTGTGCAAGGTCATCCACTTGAAAAACAACAGTCACAAACAAGAAATGTCCTAACTCATACTAAGGGCGAAGTTGCCCCAGTCTTTTTGTCAAGACAATCCACAGACAATAGTCAAAGAAAATAAAATAGGTCAAGAGACATCATCGCACCTCTAAATCCTTCATGGGACATCCTCGAGGTAGCTGGTAACATGACCAAAAAGAAAAGACAGTAAAAAGATAAGACAAAATAGCCAAAATAGTCAAAATATAAGACAAGATAGACCAGAAAAATTAACAGCCATTTAATTTTGTTTGCCAATGATTGAATTCTTGTTGGTTTGACAATTTGGACAGTTTAAGGGTTTTGCCAATTTGACGGTGTTGACAGTTTGACGAGGCCTATTGTCAGGAAGGACACATCCTGAAAAAGGAAAAGGATATTTTGATGAGGTCTAACTCCAAGAAGGACACATCTTGAAGAGGACCAAAGAGTGACAAGACTGACATTGTTTTGACTAATATGTTTTGGCAAGTTGATTGATGTTGACTGTATGATTGATTGGCTTATGTTGTCTGATTTTGACCAATTTTGACATTGGCGTTTCGAATGACTGTCTTGTGTCCGAGTTTGACTATGTCTAACTTATTTGACCGATGTGACGATTGTGAAAAATGCTATGATTTAATTTGGACAAACCTAAAAGGACTGACCTAATGTCTCGGGGACTCATCGACTGATGGCCTTGCCTACATAGCAAATGCGTAGAGACAACGTAGTTCGACATATGACAAAGAATTGACTGACATGACTAAATTTGACTCCATTTTTTAGGATTTTGACATTGATTTGGATGTTTTTGTGTTTTTCTTCAAGACGTTTTATTATTTTTAGGTCTTTCTTCAGGACATTTTATGATTTTTTTGGTCTTTTTTCAAGACATTTTATGATGTTTTTGTCTTTTTTCAGGACATTTTATGATGTTTTTGTCTTTTTGTCATTTTATGATTTTTTTGGATTTTGACGTTTAAGAGGATCATGGCAAATGCATATGACTGATGCCTACACATGAGAATCCAAGGACAAACATGAGTATGCCCCTAGTCAAGCTGAATATCAATTGACAGGTGATGACAACATTGTTTGACGTGGGAAGGACGCATCCCGAAACAACGTGAGGACGATGACGATAATGTGACGAAAGTATGGAGGTCTACAGCCGGGCCAGGAACAAAGTCAAGTAATTTTTTGGATAATGTGCTTGTATGGATTAGACTCGTTGCATTTGGAATGACTTGGTTAGGACCAGATGGGATGATGGAGTATCCTTAGACTGTTTGACAAGGGAAAGCCAAGATAGGTGACATACATGAAAGGATAAGAGGTGGCCTTGGTAAAGGACGAGAGACATGAGACTAATGGAATTGTCATATGATTTTCAAGGACTATGTTGTATAAGGAAAATAAGACTATGATGGTCAATGACATGATGTTTCATGAATCGTGTATGACCAAAGGATAGACATGTTAAGAGTTTTCCCAAAGCATGATTTATTTGTGCCAGTTTTATGTCAAGACCAAGATAGGTGGGAAAAATGTGTGGAAATGATAGAGCTTAGATGAACACCAATGTTATGAGGAAGGCATGGGAAATGAGATGACTTGCCCCCAAGTGTAAAAGTCCACATAGACAATTTATTTTACACATAACACCTCTTTGCCAAGTTTTCATCATGGTACTTATCCAGGGTGCTTGTTTGCCAGGTTTTCACCATTGGATGAAATTTTTCTCTTTACTATTTTCTTGACTTTTTGATTTTTTTTTTTTGGTGTCACCAAGATGCCTGTTTGCCAGGTTTTCATCAGGGTGACGATTTTTATCATTTTTCAATTTTTATTTTTTTGTGTTTTTGATATTGTCGATAGCTTGGATGCTTTAGATTACCACTGACTATTCTAATTCCACTAACGGTGCCGATGTAGAGACTGGTGCCATGATATGCCAATAATGACCTTGCTGAAGGAGTTGTCTTGTCAGGATCGTAGCACTTGTATACAATTGATCGATGTCATTGTGATCCTTTCTGATACTAGAGTTGGCCTTATCAAAATATGCACATCACAATAGAGTGCCATGAGAGTCCTTGTGGTAAAGAGTTGCTGCCATGATGTGGTGGATTTGTGACATGGGATTTTTGGACTTTAGGCGAGATGTAGGATTATGATAGATGATGGTAGATGTAGAAAGGTTGTTTGGACATTTGGATGAATGACTTTTTATTTTCCAAACTTGGAATGGTGGATGATGGATTTTGGAGGGATAATGTTTGGAACCAACAGTTTTAGATGCCTTGTTTGATGACCATTTTGAAGGAGGTGGAAATTTGTTGTATGTGGGAGTCCTCTTGTCTTGTGGCTCCACATTGTGATTTACTTTTGTATTTGACTTGGTGTCTTTGTTGGATCCATCTTTCTTTGGGATCCATTTTAATTTCATTTTTCCACTTGTCATTTTGTTTGATTCAATAGCCTTTGACATTTAGTTTTGATCTTTTGACTTGTAAGACTTCTATTTTTGTTGGTCTCAAAGGGGAGATTGATTCATGATAGAATGATAGTTTATGGTGTGGGTGGATGGGGTGTTGGCAACAATCTTATGACAAGGATTTCTCATGGACTCCATTTTGATGTTTGTATCTAACAAAGTTTCCCCTAGTATCGAGGAGGTACCACTGACATCGTTTGATTTGCTGTCTGAGGAATAACCAAGACCTTGATGTCTGTAATTTTCCTGAAGCTGTATTGGTTCTAGAATGCCTTGCTCATGTATGCCTAGTCCTTTGCCTTGATATTGCAGGCTTTGACAGATTCTATTTGTGATGGGGTATTTGTTGCTTTGAAAGAAAGATACTAACCCATCATTAGGTATGTGGATACTGTCACTTGTAATATTTTCATCTGCAAGAAAGCCTGCTCTGACAAAGATAGATGACCCTAGTTGATAATGTGTCTTAGCTTCATTGTCATGTTGGACATATTCTTGACTGATCTCTTTGGTCTGATCATGCGACATGTCAGGTTCAAATAATTATGTTGGTGCTTCCAAGGCAATGTTGAAGCCATCATTATTTTTAGTGTCATAGAGCCCAATGGTTTTCGCTATAACTTGTTCATATGCAAGCATGTCCCTAGTGGAAGATTCTTGTTCTGGAGGAATATCGTCTATGTGTCCCATGGATGCAAGTGTCTCATCTTGGGAAGTGTTAATAGTCGAGGCCTTTATAGGGTCAGCAAGTGTTTGATCATGAATGGCATAAATGTCAAGGAGTGGATCATTTTGGATTTCTTTGTCCATGGTACGGTCTTGGTCCAAAATGGGGTTGTCATGGATTTGGATTTCTTGGTCAATGGTAGGGTCTTGGTCAAAGATGGGGTTTTCGAAAATAGGGTCATGGGATGGACTACCTTGTTCTTGACATGAGGGTGACATTATAATGTCATGCTTTGGGCTTTCATTTGACTTATGTATCCTCAAGTTTATTAAATGGGATTTGACTGGACTATGATACAAATTTTTCACTGACCCAGGTGTGGCTTGTGAGGGGGTGACTTGGGATTAATGACCAAAGGACTAGGATAGGATATGAGAACTTGGGTGGACTGAGTATGAAGGATAGAGGATAGGACATGGGGTTGGACTGGACTAGCATGTGAGGGACAAGGATAGGATATGGAGTCTTGGACTGGATTAATTATTGAATGGCAAGGATATGACATGGAGACTTGGACCGGATCGGTATGGTATGATGTGGGGACTTGACATGAGTTGGTAGATGGTTGATAAGGCATGTAGACTTGGACGAGATTGATAGGTGAAGGGTCAGAATATGACATGGAGGTTTGGAATGGACTAGTGGATAGTTGGCTTCCCTTGTCAAAGTTAGGATAAGGGTGAGTAATGGATGTTTGTTGTGGACTAATGTCATGAATGGTATTAAGTGAATTTTGGTAGTGAGGGTAGATGGATGGAGGACTAGGACTCATGGATTGTTGGTACAAAGGACATTGATTGTCGATTTGGAGGAATTGTCTCCTAACATCTAAGGCTTGTTGGTATTGACCTCTACAGAGTAATTGGTATTCAACTTTACTAGCAAGCCTATCAATATGTTGGTGAAGGGAAGACAAGGTGGTGGATGTCATGATGTTAAATGCAAAGGGATAATGACGTTTGTCCAAGGGAAATGACTAATGCAAGGTGATAAAATTGTCAAGAAAGGATGTCAAATGCCAAGATGACAATAAAGATGTTGACTAAGGAAAATGACCAATGCAAGGTGATAAAATTGTCAAGAAAGGATGTCAAATGCCAAGATGAAAATGAAGATGTTGACTAAGGAAAATGACCAATGCCAAGTCTAGATGCCAAATGAGGACTATGATGGACAATGCCAAGTCTAATTTCAAAATGAGGACTGAGATTGTTTTCTAATGTCTTGTTGAAAAGTCGGAGTTGTCCAAGGTCGACTGTTTTTGTCCAGATTTGTGAATGTTATGTATAATGTTTGAAAATCTAGAAAACACTTGACAAGCACGATGTTTTAAAAGCAAGCACATTATGAGACAAGTACAATCCTAAAAGGCCAGGCCAGGAGGGTTTGCCACTTGGTATAGCCCACCTGGAGCATACCCCTTGGACAGGATAAACACTTTCCTGAGAGTGGATAGCTTAGAATTTGGTGGCATCGCCCTCCAATACCATTAAAGTCATTCGAGCACCAATTGAATTTGGGTAGTGACCCAAACCGCCATTCACTAAGGATCAGAGGTCTTCGGGCATGATAATCGTACTGCACCTATATACCAAGCAAAATGACCAAAGAATGGTTGGACACTGTATCAGGTATTTAATTTGGGCATTCCGTTTGTGGGGCATGATCCATGCGGCGAGAGTCCCCTTTTGGATCCATCTCGTCGGAACCACACTCGTGATTCTTGGGCTTTCCCCAAGAACCCACTTTTATATACCGACTGGAAGTCCCTCGGTGTCAGGGTGCTACCGGTCTGAGTCGTCCTGGGGTGAGTACTTTTTCCCACCAAAACATGCCCAAATTCTAGAGTCAGTAACCGTTTCTCTTACACCCAGGATCGCACGAATGTGCAAGGGGAGATGATACTCCGATATACCAAATCGTGAAGGTGTACAACAGATAAAATGGGTCTGGTTTTCTGATCACTGAGTTTTTACAAGGTGAGAGCATAATCACCTACCATTTGTTCAAACACAATCAGACACTTGCAAATAAAATTAATTTTAGAGCACCAACAGAAATTTTCCTAGATTAAAAAATGCAAACAAGTGGTTTGAGAGATAAATCTTTGACAAACGTAGCTGCAAAACCACATGTCAATAGTTTGAATATATGTATTTGACCAATGAAAAGCTTCAACACCACATGCTGCCAACAAAAATTAGTAACCAAATAAATAAATAAATAAATTTAATGACAGTAGCAAATTAAAACAGCAATAACTTTCTCAAAACTTAATGAAATTTTAAATCGTTTGAAGTTTCAGAAAGCTAAGAATCAAACCTTCAAAACCCATAAATTATTTTTCAAGATTCTACACAAAAAGAATGTTATATGCAAAAGAAAACGTGGGTTTTAAAAGCGAAATTAAAAAAATAATGATCACTAAAATAGCCATAGCTTTCTCAAATCTTAACAAAATTTAAAACCGTTTGACATTCTGAAAATTTGAGACTGAGATCTACAAAACCCAGAAAATGTTTTAAAATATTTTATTTTCCTATTTTTCTGTGCTCAAAAGAAAATGACGGGATTTTGTATGACTTCTTGGCTGTAACCTGCAAAACAGTGAAAACAAACAAGAAAGATACCCAAATATTTCTATAGAATGTCGGGTTCACCAATGTAATCAATAAAAAATTAGATGGTTAGATTGTTAGATAATAACATTAAAAATCCAATGAAATAATAGAGCACAAAGGAAATAAAATGAAAATAAAAGAAACAATGTTACCATAAATCTTCATATTTCATGGTTCACATTTGTTACACCTTCTAGTTTGCAGCAAATCGAATGAGGCCCTCAGATTTCAAATGAGCAACCTAAAGTAATGTCAAATCCCTATGCAAATGTTGAAGGATTTGATAGAATAATGCCTATGTCTATGACAATATGCTAAATAAAATAATAATTACCAATGCTAAAATGACTATAATGCCTCAATTCGAAAATAAAGTTGTCAGGATCTTGAAATTATGAGCAAAATTATCTTTTATAGAAAACACAATTTTGAGTGGACAGACGAGATTGAAACTTAAGAAAGACCTAGAATGAGAGGTCTGGATTAAATCTGAGAATCCCTAATTAGGGTTAGGGAAAATTCATTAATTGAATGGTCAAGATAATATCTCAGATAATCGGATTGACGATGGAGAATAAATGAGGAAATTAATTAAAGAAATAAAGATTTTTGAAAAATCAAGAAGATAAGATTTGAACTGAAGATTCGATTTGGAAAATCAAGAATCTGTCTGATTACTTGATTTTTAGAAGATTAATTACTATTAATTAAGACAATTAGTGACATTAAATAAATAAATGTAATTCATTTATTTAATAATCAGGAAGAAATAATGAATAAGGATAATTAAACAAATTTAGAAATTTATTTAATTATAGGGAGACTTAGAGAATTAGCGACGTATTTAATAAATAAATAGAATTTATTTATTTAATAATCATGAAGAATACAAAGACATGAATTAATTAAATAATTATAAATTATTTGATCGAATGTGGACCAAGGACATAATTAAATGTCTTAATTATGCTAGGATGAAAGTGGTAAAAATGAAGCTTACCGGCCTAGGTCATTTTTAGGTGTCTACACTTATATATGTTTCACTTGCTCTTTCCATTTAGGAGCAAGGTAGCTTTTTTATTTTATAGGCTATCCATAGCTTTGATTGTTGAAATGGGAAGGCATATTTCATTTACACATAGGACATAAAAATTTAAGCATCTAATATATATATATAATTAAGAGTAAAACAAAATTATTTCAAAATTTGAATTAGAATAAATGATCATAAAGAGAGGTAAATTCAACTTGCTAATTTGAATTTAAATTTTAAGCTAAGGGGTAATTTATTATACATTTCATTCAAACAATCTAATTTCTTTCCTCTAAATTTATTCTTCGATTCATACATTTAGTTCACCAACCATTTTTGGAGTAATGTCATAAGACTCAAAGGCAAAATATGAAGAATTTTATCCAAGTTTCCATTGTATGCACCCTAGAAACTTTATATCATGAATTGTTTGATATAATTTCTCAAATAAATTTGTTAATGACATGTTTGATATAATGCCTCAAATAAATTGGAGGTGCCCTGGTAAAAATTTATGCAAAATGTGGAAGCAAAAATAGTGTATGTTGAAAACGCTTTAAAAACTTTCAAACAAATGTAGTTTGAATTCAACAAATTTGAAAACTTTCGCATTTAGGGTTTCAAAATTTAACAAACATATGCATTTTGAACTCTACAAAATTTGAATTTCACATACCTGGTGCTCGATATGCAAAATGGGTTGATGAAGTTTGGAGAGACGAAGTTGAGTTTGCGTTCGCCGGAGAGATGAAGTTAGTTTGCTTGCCATTTGCAGATCACAGTCTTGATTCACCGCACGCACCATGGAAAGCAACTGGTAAAAAGAAAGTTAAAATGGCAGTAAAAAATGACAATGTTTTTGTTTTTTTTCTTATTTAAGGGGCTTTTGTCGAACCCATGTTCAATCGAACCCCTTTAAATAAGATTATTTTTATTTAGGGTTTTTGGGTTGGTTCGATCGAACATATATGTTCGGTTGAACCATTGAGTTCAGCCGAACCCATTGAGTTTGTGGAAAAGGAAAAAAATGAAATTTCCTTCCTCATATAATTTGTAAACCACTATTCTGAAGCCACCCCGAGACCCATCATATTGCATTTGCATTATTTGCATAATAACTACACTCCCAAGTTGCACTTATGGGGGAGTGTTAGTATGAATGGGATTATTTCCTAACTAGATATTAGTGAGGACCTATGCACATTATTACTAAGTTTACTTGGGAGTTAGTTTCCTAGGTGGCATTCTAGAAACTAGTATTTAATGGGGTCATGTCCCATTAATAAGCATGTATTTATCTAGGCATTTAATATTTCTCTAATACAATTAAAATTATGCATTAGGAGTTTAATATTTGCAACTAAGATTGTTATCCCACCTCCTCTCTCCTTTCCTATATAAGCAAGGCTCTTGTACATTTTTAAATCATCTCAATTCATTCTAAGATCATCATTTGATCATATTGTCTTCTTGCTCATAGTGCACTATTTTCTTGTTCATGTGGATGGTATTCCTCTTGGTTGACCCATTGACGAGCTGCAAATTCAAGTGTATTATTGTTATTCATATTTCCAAAGTGGGGGGCACGTGGTTTATCATCATTAAACACTCTTTTGGCTTTGAAGAATTCTCTTAGTAGTTTTGATGATACTTCATTTAGGGGGGAAATCTAGTCTCCATCTATTCCTTCAATGGAGGGATCATTATATTGTACCCTTGTGATGGATGTTGCTCTTGGGGGATATTGATGTTGAGACCTCCATCATCACTTCCATTACTTGTACATGATTAGCATTATATTTTGCATTATATCTATTTTTTGGGGAGGATTTTTTTTCCATGATGTTTTCTCCTTTTCTCCATTTGTAAGAGATTCCATTTTCATTTGTACATGGGTACCTAGCATGGCCTTCCAGTTGGGACCCATCATATTGCATTTGCATCATTTGCATAATAACTACACTCCCAAGTTGCACTTATGGGCGAGTGTTAGTATGAATGGGTTTATTTCCTAACTAGATATTAGTGAGAACCTATTCACATTATTAATAAGTTTACTTAGGAGTTAGTTTCCTAGGTGGAATTCTAGAAACTAGTATTTAATGCAGCCATGTCCCATTAATAAGCATGTATTTATATAGGAATTTAATATTTCTTTCATGCATTTAAAATTATGCATTAGGCATTTAATGTTTGCAACTAAGATTTTTATCCAACCTCCTCTCTCCTTGCCTATATAAGCAAGGCTCTTGTACATTTGTAAATTATCTCAATGCATTCTAAGATTATCATTTGATCATATTGTCTTCTTTCTCATAGCGCACTACTTTCTTGTTCATGTGGATGGTATTCTTCTTGGTTGATCCATTGAAGAAGTGTAGCTTCAAGTGGGTTATTGTTGATTCATATTTCCAAAGTGGGAGACATGTGGTTTGTCATCATTGGACACTCTTTTGGCTTCAGACTTCTTTTAGTGGTTTTGAGGATACTTCATTCAGGGGGCAATCTAGTCTCCATCTATTCCTTCAATGGAGAGATCATTATATCGTACTCTTGTGATAGATGTTGATCTTGGGGGGTATTGATGTTGAGATCTCCATCATCACTTCCATTGCTTGTACATGATTAGCATTATATTTTGCATTCTATCTCTTTTTTGGGGAGGATTTTTGTCCCATAAGGCTTTTTCCTTTTCTCCATTTGTAAGAAATTCCATTTTCATTTGTACATAGGTACCTAACATGGCCTTGTAGTTGAGACCCATCATATTGCATTTGTATAATTTGCATAATAACTACACTCCCAAGTTGCACTTATGGGGGGTGTTAGTATGAATGGGATTATTTCCTAACTAGATATTAGTGAGGACATATTCACATCATTAATCAGTTTAATACTTAGGAGTTAGTTTCCTAGGTGGCATTCTAGAAATTAGTATTTAATGGGGCAATGTCCCATTAATAAGCATGTAGTTATCTAGGAATTTAATATTTCTCTCATGCATTTAAAAGTATGCATTGGGCATTTAATGTTTGCAACTAAAATTGTTATCCAATCTCCTCTCTCCTTTCCTATATAAGAAAGGATCTTGTACATTTGTAAATCATCTCAATGCATTCTAAGATCATCATTTGACCATATTGTCTTCTTACTCATAGTGTAGTACTTTCTTGTTCATGTGGATGGTATTATTCTTGGTTGATCCATTGAAGAACTGCAGCTTCAAGTGGGTTATTCTTGATTCATATTTCCAACACATGCATGTTACTTCCATTTGACTCTCAAAGTTTCTCTTGCATTTTATTGCCTTATTTCCATATGACTCTCAAACTCACTTATGCAGTTTCATTAAATGAAAACTACATGCATCATTTGAGATTTGTGATAAACAAAAGAACAAAGGGTAGATATATGGAAAACCTGTATTGATATCTCCATGTTGGTTTACATGCCTTGATCATGCATATATCTCACTCACACATAGAACTATAGATAGTGAACAAAAAACTCATTGCATTACATATGCATGACTCTCTTTTTTTATCTTTGGCAGCCATGATAGCTTTCCAAAAAAAAATAAAAAATTGTGAAACCTTAAGTATACGATTCATCTCATGATGCTTTTCTTTTAGATTTTTATTTTTTTCTTCAACTTGGGGCCCAACTTCAAGTTGTCTCCTTTATTTTTCATGTAATGAGAGCCCTTTTTTGGATTTTCATGTGAAGTAAGGAGTTTTTTTGGTGTAAGAAAAGAAACTTGAGAAAAGTTGTATTAAAAAATATTTTTATTTTCTAAACTAATACTTTAAATAAAACCAATTTGATCAATGCCTCCTTTAAGGATAATGACTTAAGATAAAAGCTATTTAAACCAAACGTTGATTTTTGCCAATGACTAGCAAAAATAGACAATATTCTTGGTGACCTTTGAGGGTGTTTTTTTCTGCTAAAACTAAGGAAACCAATGGCCTTGCATATATAGGTTAATTGCATGATCATGATGGGCCAAAAAGTGGCGATATGATGGATATGTGTAGGGTATGTGGATGATGACTTTTTTTTACCCAAAATTGATGAAACACAAAAGGGTTTTTAAAGGAGATTCTCAGCTTTCCATCAATATAAATTATGCTTTACTTTGAATTTAATAAATAATTATTATTCATTTTATATTTGAATTATGACTAAAGTCCTAATTGATAGGTTGATTGAAAAACATTTATAGCTTTCAAATAATATCACATTTTTTGAATCCAAAATATGTGTCACATTCTATGTTTCACATACTATAGGATTAAAAAAAAGAAATTCATGAAGTTTTGACCAAGTTAAGGTGGTCATAAATACAAGTTTTTATATTTTTTAAAATTTGTAATAAAAAATTCATAATTAATTATTTATTTGGAAAAAAATTACAAAAAAATATGCATCACATCAGGACATGAGTCCTCTACTTATATCTGAAATCATATAAATTTTTTTATCATTTTATTGTGGTTAGAGTGGTCGATAGACACCTACTTATTTTTTCCTTGAAATTTAAGTGAACATTACTGCATTGAAATTTCAAATTTTCACCAAATAGTTTATTTATTTTTAAATAAACCTCTTAGTTTAGAAACTACATTCAATTTGCTACAGATTCTATTCTTACATATTTTTGAAATAATAAAGATAACTTATTCAAATTTTTATGTCAAATTTCCTAACTCTGATTTTTCTAAATTTTTTGCCACTTAAGGGATTGTTTTTCCCATGATGATCCCGCACATACCCTAAATTGAGTAATAGAGTCATTTAGGTTTGAAAGGAAATTGAAAATTAGAACTTGATCAAAAAAATCTCAAGAACAACCTAACTATGCTTCAACACTTAGTGGAGAAAAAGTCAAACCAAATTTACATCAACACTTATTCACATAAAATAAAACCCACTGTATCCTACACTAACCAATAGTGGTAATGTTTATACAAAGTTATTAGTTCTAGTTCTTTTAAGTAGCCTCTTTTCCTCAACATCTTGCAATGTTTGACATGCTTATGAACAACCAAAAAGATATGGAGAAATGATAAAAAATTGACCAATTTCTGCAACAACTCTTGGAGAAGGAAAATATTTCCACCTACCTCATCATCTAGACTATACATTTTTTTGTTTTGAAGTATATCTAGGTAAGATGAATTTTTTGTTCCTCAGCTGCAACTTCATACTTTGGTGCAAGCATGACTTGTGGTGATTTGTTGGACTCAATCTGAGCTAGATGTTTGACAGGACATCCTTTTCAAATAATACACTTTGGGTTCTCCTTGCTAGTTTCTTTCTCATGCACTACTATCTACTCATCCTATTGATTGGGTTGCTCCATTTCTAGTGACTTAGTTAGAAACATGGTCACTTCTACTTTTTGCTCCTGCTACTCAAGATTTCCTTTTTCTAAAGGTGCTAGTTTATCATCTAATTTTGAAACAAACACTTCAATATCATCCCAAAATAAGTCCTCTTCAACCTCTTCTTTTATTTTTTTGTGGTAGAAAAATAATTTTTACTTCGTTGTAGCTCTCTTGAAGAATAAAAAAATCAAGATTTTTTATTTATTTTTGTTGATTTGTGTTTGATACTGTATACCTTGATATTTTATGCTACTCTAAATGTGTGAATCTAACTAAGAAACATGAAAGACAAAACACCAAGGACACCTCAAGATTAGCCAAAAGAGAGTTACAACGAAAAGGAATGCAAATAAAATGAAACACAAAACACTTTTACCTCCCTTGTTGTTGAAACTTCTTTGATTGGCCCTTGCTTGGATGGGTTGTGTGCTCCTTAGATGATAGATTGAGTGATTAAAATGCAAGCTTCAATATGCAAAATGATGGACAAAAGATGGTTGAATGATCTAAAATGACTTGGACAGCATGTAGTTGTGAGAGTGCAAAGTGTTGTGAAGGCAAAATGGCAGCATAAGGTTAAGAAAAAAAGTGTTGTGGAGAAGGAAATTTAGCAGCATGAGGTTGCTCAAATGAAGAAGTGTTGTGTAAATGCCCTTGAGGAGGGGGTATTTATAGGAGAATTTGAATTCTCTAGAGAATTCAAGGGTCAAGATTGCTCCAACAAGGCCAAGATGAAGGGCTATGGTGGGTTGAGAACCCACAAGCCCTCACATCTTGACATGTGGAGGGTGAAGTGGACAAGAGGATATGGTGGAGATGAGTTGTCAAAAAGGTACATGAGGTGGAAAAGGACATGCACCTTGGGGGATGAGAGGATTTCCACAAAAAGGGATTTCTTGTCCCCAAGTGGGAGTGAAAGAGACTTTTGAGGAATTTTAGAATTCCTCAAAAATCTACATGGGAAAAGGAAAGGTGGTTGGGAGGATAAATGTGAATTAAAAATTCGCATTCATAAGATGATCTAGAGGATAAAAGGTGGGTTCCAAAAAGGTGGGACTTGGTCACATGTGGAGATTATGACAAGTCCAAGGTGGGTCACATGTGGAGATTGTGACAAGACCAAGGTTCTAGAAGCCTTGGAAGGATGGAATGTGAATTAAAAATTCACATATAAAGGAGGGGAATCTAGGACAAATAAAAAGGAATTAAAAATTCCTTGGAGAATGATTAGGCTTAATTAATTTATAATTAGAGGATAATTAGGGGCTAATTAGGATTAAAAGCCAACTTGCAAAAGTTGGAGGATGTGACACATCCTAATCAAGGATTAGGCATGTGCACATCCTTAATGAAAAGATTAGGAGATGGATTAGGATTAGATGAAAATGACATGTGAGGAATTAAATAAATGTAATATTTATTTAATTTATTTGATGAAAAGAGGATTAAGGAGGGTAAGGTATTTAATTATTAATTAAATACCTTAGGGATTTAGCAGAATTAAAGATATTAATTAAATAATAGTAATATTATTTAATTAACTAGGCTAAGAGGATGTTTAGACGAAAAGTGATAAATTTGGATAAATTAAGTGTCCAAATTTGGATGTCTACAGATACTATTGTGACTAGATTTATACTTTTTTTATCATGCTCAATGAAATATTGAAGATCATCAAATGATATTATGAAATCATGGATTTCATTACCTTTTTAGCTCTTCAACCTTATGCCCTGATCGACCATGCTCATCCACCTCTTCTAACAGGTATAATTTGTCAATTTGTTCATCATATGCAAGCATATCAATAGGAAAATTTCTACATGTTTATCCATAAATACCTCTTCTTTATGCTCACTAAACCAGTTGGTTTGATAAATAATGGGCCCATCTTTGCAAAGGAAAATGGTATCAGGACAAAAAATTTGATCATATAAGTTTTGTTGATTCTCTTGAGGATATATATTAGGTTTCTCTTGAAGTATATTGTGTTTCTCTTTATTATATTTTAGACTTGAAAAAACTAAGGGCTCCTAAAACTTGGTATTTCAAGCTCAAGAGATTGATTTGAAGACTTAGGAGGTTTACCTTTCCCAAAGCTTGGAATTTCATACTTGGGAAGCTCTTCTTTTATAGGAATTGAATCAAGAAATAACCTCATTTGTTCTTATTTTGTATCAATTGAGTCAATAAATAACCTCATTTCTTCTTCTTTTGTAGCAAGCTCTCTTGTAAAATACTCCTCATATTGCTTTCTCTTTATCTCTTCCTCTTGTTGGTATTGATAATCTGAGTAAGCCAACTCTTCTCAGTGTAAGGTATACTCTTGAGCTCCTTCATACCCTTGATTTCCTTAAATCTCACTCATCTTCCAATAAAATTCAAACATTATATCCCTTTAAAGCTCATGTCTTCAACACTTTGAATCTTTTTAGAAGCATAGCTATGTTTGTTAGAAACTAACTGGTCTTTTTGGGATTAATTTTGAGCATATGTAGGCTTCCAAGAAGATTGAACACATGGTAGGTTTGTTTGGTGGTAAGCATATTGAACATGTTGGTTTGTTTATGTAGTAAAATATTTTGGGCTAAAACTGATTGCATGCTCAATTTGATATGGATTATAGGGAGGTGTATAAGCAATATTTTCATGAAATAGGGGTAGAAAGATCATTTTCCATGAAAATTTGACATGTGAAAGAATTCAAAACTTGGGAATTACTTTGAAATAATAGAAAATTAGCTTCTTTTCTTCAAAAAATAAACCTACCAACACTTAGTCCACTTGAAACCAATACATTGAATCTTAAAGTCACCAGGTGTGGGAATATTTTTCCTCAAAAGGTAGATATTGTTGATGTACACATTACATAACAACATTGAAAATAGAAGCTTTGAATTGTGATAGTTCAAAACATCCCACTGAGTGTGAAAAAATTGTTGTCATGAGGATAAAACCCTTAGCCAAGTGTAAAACTCAGCTATCTTGTGAAATATAGGATCATCTTTAGACTATGGTTTATCTATGGTGAAGATGAACCTCTAGAGTGTGTTGGTTCCCATGATGAACCTCCTAAAACTAATTTGATCAGGAAAAGGGATAGAATAACTAAAATTTAAAGATTAAATAACCCTAGGAGGTGATGCACCAAAAGTCCAAGACTTATACCTACTATTTCAACTCAAAAATTCTCTCAAAAATCAGCTTTACCTTATGCACAACTCAACTTTCACAAGCTCACACAATAGTGTTTCATAAAATGGTTGTTCTTCAAGTTCTTGAAAGAAAATTGGAAGTTTTCACAACTACCTCAACTACTGAAGGTAACAACACGACCTATGACCTATATAAGTTTTTCTTATTCTAGTATAAACTTTCTTTGCAATAAGACACAATTCAAGGATTTGCATTCATAATCTAAAAAATTAGATCAATTCATCCAAAAAATACCCAACACAAGAATTTAGATAAGGAAAACTTGCTACTTTTATTGAAAAATAGGAACTTCTACTTGTACAAATCTAAAAATACTAATTGAAACTACAATAACACTACTGCTCTATAATATCAATATGAGTTACAATACATCTCTTTTTCATAAGGAAAAAAGAGGATTGGATGAACTAACTTAAAAGAGTTGAATAATTTTTTTAATAGAAGAGCTTTTTAGTTAATTGAACTTGAACCTTGTGGAAGACGTTGAGTGTTCATGAAGAGTTGAACTAGATGTTAACTACCTTTGAACTAGTTTCCAATCATGAAAATATTGGTGTGGAAGATTTGACTTGACCTCTTTAACTTTGCACTCCTCGCATGACCCCTAAACTATGCCCCAACAAAACTTTGAATTGATCTCTAGCTTTGACATGAAAATGACTAAAAAAGTTGTCTTCAAACACTTTGCATGAAGCTTCAACTTGTTGGGTGTACAAGGTGGAAAAGACCTTAAATTTTAGTACTTCAAACTACCCCAAAAATCATGAAAATAACTCAAAAATCCTCTCAACTCCAATTTTAACCATATGGGCTTCTTAAGTAAGCCTAAACTACCTGAAATTACATCAAAACTGAGCATAAATAGTTCCTAATTTGTGATCAACTTATAAAACTCTTTGCATGATTACAACATGTGAGGTTGAATGAAAGATGACTAGGTCTTCACCATGGCATAGAATAAATTGTTTGTCTTTTAAATAATGCACCATATCGAGCCTTTGAACTTGTCACTCCACTGTCACTTTTCTTGACTTTGTATCAATTCCTTTACCCTCTCATCAATGACTTTGTCCTAAGGATTCAAATTCATAATAGGTATTTACCATTAATTGAAAATCATAGTCACTTGTAAAACACTATCTTGAAGTCCTTATTAAGTACAAATATTGACTCTATATTGCACTAAGTCACATGATCTTTATTTCATTCAAAGAGGTTATTGTATAGTCATATGACTATCATCTTGTTCACTTACATTGAAGTTGACTACCAAACATGAAATCTTCACTCTTGAAAATTTGTCCCTTAACCCATGACTAGAGTCAAGGGCTGCCATTACATTCATGATAGGACCATGGAGACCATCCTTGGACTTCCATTACCTTATTTTCACTTCATGCTTCTAACTATTATTCATGAAATTGTACCATTACAATGCACCTCCATGTTGTTTTGAAGTATTATAAAAACCCTAGCTCCTTATGCATCTTCATGCATGTTGTTTCCATTTGACTCTCAAATCTGAGCTTGCATTTGATTTCCTTATTTCTATTTGAATCTCAAACTCACTTATACAATTTCATTAAATGAAAACTACAAGCATCATTTGATAGTCATGATAGAAATAAGAATAAAGGGAAAATATATGGTAGACCTATATTAATATCTCCATGAGTTGGTTTACATGCCCTGATCATGCATATCTCTCACTCACACATAGAACTAAAGATAGGAAAAAACAAAAGTTATTGCATTGCATCTGCATGGCTTTTTTTAATCTTTGGTAGTTATGATAGCTTTACAACTATTATTTTTCTATGTGAACCCTAAGTATATGATGCCTCTTGTGATGATTTTCTTTTATATTTTTCTTTTTTTCTTCAACTTGGGGCCCAACTTCAAGTTCTCTCCTTTATTTTTCATGAAATGATAGCTCTTTTTGGCTTTTCACATCTTTTTGACATAGGAAAAGAGACTTGAGAAATTTTTTATTAAAATTATTTTTATTTTCCTAACTAAAACATTAAATAAAACCAATATGATCAATGCCTCCTTTAAGGATAATGACTTAAGATAAAGTCTATATAAACCAAATGTTGATTTTCCCAATGAGTGGAAAAAAAAATACAATAACTATGATATATACCCATTAATCTAGAGAATTCTTCAACAATAAATTATTCATCACAAGGGATGGGAATTTTTTCAAAATTTTCTTCTATTTGACTCTCTTATATTTAGACAATTGCACCAATAGAATGATCGAGACCTCTACCATATATTAAATATTGAAAGAATCCTCTCATGATTTATAGGCTAGTAGGAAAACCAACTCTTATACCATTATATTAGCCCAACCAAAATATTTTTTCAAACCTTTTTCATATATTATTTAAATTATATTTAGTTACTTTAACCATTTCTAACAAAAAAGATCTAGTTTCTCTTCCATAGCTTATACATTTTATTAGTATAATAACCCTAATTGTTATTTTAAGGAAATAACTTTTGATTTAATTATTTTTAACCCAAACTTCTTATAACTCATGTTTCTTCATTGATTTGCATTCACCACTACCCATTATTACAATAAACTAAGCTTAGGGTTTGGATTACTTTAGATTTAACTTTTTAACCAAATTTGACAAGGATTGAAATTTCCTCAATGTTCACATGGAAATATTAATATACCATTAGAACCATGAATTATTCCTTATCAAAAAACCCTCTAAATATTTATTATTAAAATAAGTTTAAAATTTATTAAGGGACACTACAACACTTGCATATTCAACAACACATTCTATTGTATTCAGACCCAAATCAATAGTATATTTCACAGATCAATATAGCTAATTTTATATTTGACCCAAATATAACACAAACCTAGAAATTCACCTTCAAAGTTTTTAAAAAATATTATAACTTAGATTAAAAATAAAATTCACCATGATGTGAAAAAAATTACAAGGCATTTTCTATATTAATTTTTCTGAAATACATTACAACACTAGAATAGTAGCTAAAACAAACTAACAAAACAATGCTTGATCCCATGACAACCAAAATTTCATGTCACTTGGTTTAGCTAAGGATCCAAAACATTAAACCTTGTGTGAAACCTCTAGGTTAGATCCTCTTGATAGGTAAAAAGGCTTTCATCATCATGCTTAGAAACCAAGGGGTTTCCATCCTCTAGTTTTTTATAGATCCACAATTTTTTGTCCTCGAATATAATTTTGTGAATATTGGTGCTAAGAAAAATGTAAAGGATGGTTTCAATTTAGATAATAATCTATATGAGTGTAAGAATAATTAATAAAACTTAAAATATACAAACTTTTACTTATTCACATCACCTAGGGAAGAGATCCTCTACTACTAGCCCTTGACATCATCAACACTAATGGAATCCTTTGATCTATTTGTGAAAGGTGAAGAGATAATAAAAACCTCTTAAACAGAAACCAAACCTCAACCATCATATTAATCAAGTGTGGATGCTATCATTTCCAAAGTTGTAAGTACACATACATCTATAACAGGTCTTAATTTTGAATATTTTTTCTAGGATATATAATCACATCTAGAGAAGTTAGATGATCAAACTAACCATTAATGGAACTCTTATCTATGTCGAGGGTAGGTAAGATGAACAATGTAGAAAGGTGGGAGTTTCATAATTTAGGAGTTGGGGGTGTTGTGTGAATCTTACCACTTGCTAGATATGGAGGATGAGGCATTCTAGTATGACTAAGTCCAAATATTTAACAAATAAAGGGAATGCATTAGGGGTAAAGGAAAAGGGATTTCAATGTGTATAATTTTGATACTCTAACAAGAATAAAGAAATAGAGTTGAGTGGAAATCCATGATAGTGTGGTAAACTCTAAAATTATAGAAAAAAGAAAGTATAATTTAGACTTGTATACAAGATCATGATGCGATGATGAACTCCAAAATTTTTACAACTTGTGGACACTTAGAGGTATGATTATAAACATCCCACACTTAGAATTTTTGAGAAGTTTGTTGCTTCTAACACATTAGCAGTCATTTAGGGAATTATGAAAAACATAATTAAGCATTGGATTATCTCATTTGAGATAGGGTCTGGCCCTTTATTCCACAAACAAAAATTGATTGAAAGGGGAACATTACAATAGGGTAATCAAGATTAATCTCACACTTGAACCAAGCGTGATGGATGTTAGCAAAAACACTAATCCAATGTGACATCTTTGATATAACACCATTAGGGAAATAAGCTAGACCTATATATTGAGGTAAAAAAATAGCTCTATACCTACGCACTCAAATATGTCAAGTGTACTTATATTATACACAATATATAAAGTGATTCATAATCATCTAATGGAGCACAATATCATATACATCATATAACCATCTCATCTTGAATAACTTGATATCAATGCACATAATCTTATCATTAAAATGTGATAATTGAGAAATTATCTAAAATTCCAACACTATGATAGTAAATCTTGTAGTGTAGAAAAATATATCCGTTTATATTTTGACACTTTATTTTGGTCCTTCTTATTAAAATAGAATTAATAATGCCTTAATGTAGTGTTGAAAAATGTACTTTACATTTTCACACTTTTTTTGGGCCTTAGTAATTAGTAAATTGGACTTAATTATGCCTTAATAAGCAATATTTTACATCTACAAGACTAATAAATTATATTTTCCGAAAGGGAAATGCAACAAAAATCAATACCAACACATAATTAAACACCTTGAGCAATGTGTGTTCCAGGAATAGAGACCTAGGAATTCACCCATGGGTGAATGGGTCCTCCCTAGACCTTTGAACCCATTTTTAAAACATGTTTTGGCAGCATTTTTATCATCTCAAATTCAAATTTCAAAGGTCAGCTTGTAATGTTTGAATTTCAGGAAATTAGGGATAAATGTCTATAAATACAAGATTATTTTATCAATTCAAAACATATACCAAGAGGGAAACTTTCACAGGAGAAAATATTATTGTCAAGAGTATTCAAGAGAAAAATTATCAAGAATTTTTTGCAGCAATCAATATCTCAAGCATCATGTCAAAGTTATGTTCAATTTATGCATTCTTTTGGAGCTAACATTGTGATGTAGGTTTCAAGACCTAATCCAAGAATTCAATTAAAAGATTCAAAGAAAGATTCAAGCATCAAGATCCACATCCATTGAAGCCATCTCATGCAAGATTTAAATATTTCCAAGGTTTATTCAAGGGTTTGTTGAATTGCAACATTATATTATTCATTAATCATTCCTTCCTTTCATGCTTTCATTATTTCATTTCAAGGTTTAATTACCAAATTGGGGTTTGACCAAGGTAAAATCCCATCCACCAAAAATAAACAATTTTTCTCTTCTCATGTATGTGTAGGTTTCTAGGTTGAAGAAAAGTTGAAGATATCAAAAGTGCAAAATTGCAAAGTTGCATTTATTGTCACCTTTGTTGTCAAGGTACAAAAACTCAGATCTTGAATTTATTTTTGATTGTCCAACTATGAAACCCAAAGAATTTGAAAGTGAAAACATAGGAGTAGAGGACCCAGAAATCAATTTTGGAAATCCCTACAAAGACCCATTCACCCATGGGAAAATGAGACCCGAGATAGCTTCCATAAGTAGTGTTTTGTGACAGGTGCATAGTATTTTCCCTTCTTAGATCTAGCATAATTTTTACTATTTCTGTTATTCTTATGTTTCATCTATAAAATACACCCTTCACATGTCTTAAATGAATGCATTTTATATTTTTAATCTTTCTCCCAAAACCCATGTTCAGTCATTTTTGTCACTGTTTCTACCAGAAGGACATCTTGCAACATTTTTAATGACATGTTTATAATAATTTAGACTTCACAAATATGAAGCAAAGTTGTGGATTCTCTTAGTGTTATGCTTTAAATTGAAGATTCAAGTGCTACATTGCATAATTGGTATCATTAGGTATTTTTCATTTGTCTCCCAAGAGCGCATTTCAGTCATATTTACCCCATCCACACAAAGGAAATTGCTAGATCCTCCATGAAATCAACTCAACTAATGGTTGAAAGTTAATTCTATATTAGAGGGTCTCATTTCTTGAATGAAATAGAAAATAGGTAGGTTCATTACATTCCATTTTCCCCTTTCTATTTATAGTTAGTTTGGTGAAACATTCCAAATTTAGTATAAAACCCTATGTTTTTTTAACCTAACCTATTTTTTTTATATTTCAAATCTATCTATATAAATATGTATATATATAGAGGTAAAATATAGGATATTGGGGTTGTTATAAAACCATATCTATAAAATAGATATCAATAAAAATGACATTAGAATAAAATACTATGATAATCCAATTGTAGAGAACATAACATATGCATCTCAATATATACAACATGATCTTTATGTTAAATATGGCATCTTAGTATAAGGGATCTCACACCCTTTCTAAAAACATTGAAATTTAATAAAATACATCAAGTATTCACAAAGAAATTGTCACAACGTCATCAACACATCAAAAGGCAAGAAATAACAATAAAAAACATGCAAAGGAACACCAACACTAAACATATGGGTGGTCTAAAACACATGGCATACAATGTATAAAATGCATCTCATTAGGTAACCATTCCAATCAATGCATAGAATATTATAACATGATATCAAATCATCATATCTCCTATAAATCATCTATGACTAGAATGATATAAGATATAAAATGCATAATCAACAAATATATCAATTTTGGTTAATGAAAATGGTGAAACTAAAACATTTGTAAAAACTTAGTCAAACATACACCAACATGTCCTATGCATCCCATAATGCATTAGCTAAAAATATTTAATACAAATAATAGGAATATCAAGGAAAGAAAAAGTGTGGACATTACAAATTGATTCATGTATTTGTTAGTAGTATCACTTGGAAGTTTCTTCATGTTGAATAGATATTAACAGCCCCTTGGTTTAACATCAACTATTATTTTTTTGTTACATTTACAAGAATATATGTGTCTAATTAGTCACATAAAACTCACTCCTAGTCTTAGTCTTAATTTGATCTTGGAGAATTTTAATTTTTTAGTAAGGTAAACACTTTTGATCAAAGCTATAAACCAAAAATAAGTTTTGAAAGGACTTGAAAACCTTTTACAACAAGATCAATAAGGAACAAGGAATAATGTGTTACAAGGTCTGTGGCTTTGGTTTCCTTGTGTTGTGCAATGCAGCACTCAGTTTCATGACATTGTAACCCTCTCATGGATTGATTAACTTTGGCGGTTGTATTAGGCATTAAAAAGTTGACCTTTTGGTGCAATGACAAATGTATGTGCAACAATTGATATTAGAGCTTGGGTCACGGGTTTGAACCACTCATTTGTGTTGGGGGGATTGTTACAAGGTGTGTGCCCTTGGTTTCCTTGTGTTGTGTAGTGTAACACTCAGGTTCGTGACAGGGCTAAACCACCTCTCACATGGATTCATTAACTCTGATGATTGTATCAAGCATTAACAGGTCAATATTTTGGTGCAACAACAATTGTCTATGCAACACAATGAGCCTAAGAAAGACCCAAAAAATAGATCATAATAGGAAAAAATGTCAACAATCCTATAAAGAAATAGGACACCAAACCAATATTCAGGTGGTTTTGAAACTAAATTAACATCTTGTGTCATATTGAATTTCTATTTGAACAATGAAAGACCCGATTTGGGCTGGGTTTGGGACATATCGAACAACATAGACATGAAATCTAGCAAAGATGATTTTTTTTTGAGATTTTGTAGAATTCTCAATGGTAACACACTGAACAAAAGAATTAGTAATACATTGAATGATGTTATCATTCTAGAATTCTAATAAAATCTAGTGGAGCTTCTTGAAATAGAGTTATATTGGCGATGGCATCAAGTTAGGAACCATATTATTAAGTGAAGAAACTCTCTTATCAAAACTAAGAACCTTGAAGCACACTTGGTCATCAAGTTGAAATCATAATAAGAAAATAAAAATAAAGGAAACAACATAGATTTGACCTAAGACATTCTTTTAGGTCAATAAGGCCAACATCAATGTTAGATCAAAATCCATAGAAACTACCAATAAAGAAATTTACAAACCAATCTATCCACCAAAACATTAGGAATCCTCAATGAGGTAGAAACATCATCAAGAATAGGAGGTGAGAAAAACATCGAGTCTTAAGAAAGAGGAATTAAAATAGGAGCTTGGGACACCTTAGTAGAGGTGATAGCCTCACTGCTAAAATACAATGCACACGGAGGAGGATAAAGCACTCCAAGGCCCCCAACTAAGTGAACACCAATCCTTTCAATTTGAGAAGCCTTTTGAGGAAGGGACGCCTTACAATGACTAGAAATAGAGATGGGAGAAGGCACATCAACCTAGAATCAAGTCCGCTCCCTCCAAGATGTGGGAGATTAGATTCCTACAGGGGAACAAAATGGATATAAAATTCATGACACTTGAGGCAGGGGTATTAACAACCCCTCCATAACATTTTTATGAAACCTCATCCTCTAAAGAGAAATGAGACACAACCCTAAAAGGTTGGTACAAGATAAAAAATCCATCCTGTGAGATGATACAAGTGGTCACCACACCCAGGGAGAAATAAGGGCTACCAATTGGGGAAGAAACCTATTTTAGGGTGAATATTAACACTAGAAAGTCAAGTCATAGAAGGATAATGAGTTGTAGGGAAAAACCCCAAAGTTGAATTTCACAGAAACTCTTCGAATCCTTCTTAGATGCATCAAGAACAAAGACCTTGCTAGAAATAGCCTCTCATTGCTCTTACATGAGATGCTATCTATGTCAATTAGATAAATCTTTATTTAATTTAACCTTAATGTCTTTATTAATTTTTTGACTTAAAATCTAATAAAAAAACAACTTCTTCTTTTTTTCATTTTTCACTTTATTTCCCTACCACATTATAAAAAATGATGACAAAACTTCAATAAAATCACCAACCTAAAAAAATAATATCATCAAAATCATTTAAAGATAAAATGCTAAAAAGAATCTTCTATTATAATTGACTTAATCTATATCAAATAATAATACATAATTAATAATCAATATTATATTTTCTCAATCAATTATTCCTTTTTAATTTTAATTATTAAACAAATTACTAGTGTACTTTAGAAATCAACTCCTGATTTGACTACTATCTATAAGAAAATATAGATATTTTGATATACTCTTTAAGTTTAAAAACAATTATTAATTATTTTGTGTTATATTTATTATTTATTGCAAGTACGTGCACCCAACTCCAGACCCATATCCATAATTCAATGGTTTACCTGGTAAGAATCTATCATATTCGATTGATCTTATGGCTGCAGATATATTAATTGTTTTTTATGCTTTATTTTCTTTAATGGAAGCCTTTATAATAAGGCTGTAGGAAAACTACAAATTTAGTATTACAGATTTCTTCAACTGAAACAAAGTGTGTATTTAAATAATGGTGAAAGCATTCAATGTATTCTCGAAGAGAGACAAACTGAAGAAAACATATCTTCTGCTGTTCTCTACGTTTTCATTTGGATTTTGTTCTTGTATTATTGATTTGTATGTTTATACATTTCAATATTGATTTGGTAGAAAGATTTTCCTCAATCTAAATTCTGTAGTGACATTAAAATAATGGTTAGATTTACAAGCAAAAGTAATGTCTTACAGAAAGACAAAGATGAGCAAGAGAGACCAAAGACAAAAATACAACACAATATGAAATTAAACTTTGTTGTATCCAACATGACTAACGAAATAAATGAAAAAGATATATGAGCATTTATCTTGAGGAATGATAAAGGATTATCATCATAGGTTGGGAGTTAATTTTGTTAAGGATTTTCTTTATGGTTAAGGTCAGAGTTTTAAGTGTGACGGTTTTGGTTTTTAATAGTTTTAGATGTTTAATAATTTAGTTATTTATTTTTATTATTAGTTGTATTTGTTTAAGGTTGTGTTTTACTTTAATTTTGTTTAAAGGAAGTGGAGGTTAGGATGAAATGATAAAAAAAGAAGGGTTGAGATTTAGTTGTATGGATAAGGTTCATAACTTTTCAGTAAGTGTCAAGAAAGATAAAAAGATTATTAATCAATGAAGAATATTCTATCAATGGAATGAGGTGAGATAAAGTGCAAGAAGGTTAGATGATGTGGTGGAAGGTCAAGCATGCTCACATATGTGTGAGCATTTGAGTGGGGATGAGACAAGATTAAGAGATGAAGTGGAGGGATAATATTGCACCAAGTTAGTATTCTCACACATGTGGGAGCATACAGTGGAATAGAGGACACATGTAAGAAGGTGAAAAATTAAGATTCTGATTCATGGCTTAGAATTGGAGAGTTGAGATTAAAAGGAAAAGGCCCTTTATCTACTAGTGATGGCATGGAATCAAATATTATCAAAAATGCTAAGATGATAATAATTTTCCTAATTAGTTAGTCAAGCATGGTAATAACGATTGGTTGGAATAGGGCTAAACTTAATTGATTAGTTGAGTTGACTAATTGACCTTAGAGGGGACAAAGGTAAATTATTTGATTAAGAATTATGAAGATGATTAATTAAATGATATATTATTTAAATAATTAATAAAAAATAGTATGAAGAATTAGAAGTGAATTTAGGGTTTTTACATCCTCTTTCATATGATATCATGACTAGAAGAAGTGGCACTGTGTGAAATAAGAATGAAAATTAGAAATGATGAGTCTTTGGTGGTAGGTTGCCTTGATTGCTTGGAAGGATGGTGATGATGATGGATTGAAGGTGATTCCATCTCAAGAGAGGTTGGTGTAAATAGAGCCTAGGGGTCTCTTTAAAAGATAAAGGAATTTAAAAGGGATGATGAGGAGATGTACTATTTTGGGAAATGTATCAGTGAAGATAATTAGATTGGGGTGATGTACACACCATGATGTTGATATATATAGATGATGGATGGGGATTTGGCAGGTTGATTGATGTTAGTTAGATGATGTGGTTGGATTATGCTAGATTTCATGGATGTACATGTTTGATGATAATGTATCATAATTATTGGTTATAGTTATTGATAGTGCTTAATTGGTGGGTAGAACATGAATGAGATTAATGAGCATGGGAGGGGAATAAAGAGGGTTGAAAGGGATTAGTGAGGTGTGATGATGGAAACTTGTGATTTTTTTCAAATTAATATTCTTTCCAAAGAGAAACATATATTATATTTTGTAGCACTTGGCATTGTGCACCATGATATAATGGAACATGATGATGGTGTGCCATGTGTGTAAGAAATGACATAAAAAAACACATGTTGTAAGTACCATAGTGATCCAATGGAGACATTATCAATGTACACTAGAATATGGGAAATAATGGTGAAGTTGTGATGTGATGCATGGAGAACTTGAAATATGAGGAAAAAAAGCACATTTATACAATCCAACAAACATACAAAAACCACATGATGAGCTAATTAATGCAATTTTGAATCCAAAGTAGTAGTTGAGAGGAATAGGATGCCACATAGAAAAAACTAGAAGGGGGTGGAAGAGAGTGTGGGATGGGTAGGATGAGAAATTCCAAGCAAGGAGTTCATAAGGGAAACACAATGCATTATCCTAGGTGGTGGAATGTGTGAGATATGGGGAGAGGAGAAATGTAGGAGACAAGGCATAGTGGTAGGGGGAATGAAAGGTCATGCAACTATATATATATATATATATATATATATATATATATATATATATATATATATATATATATATATATATATATATATATATATATATATAAGTGAGGGAAGGTGTATATAGATGGAATGATGGAAGATGAAGGAATTCATGAATGGGAGGGGTCTATGGGGTTGTAAATGAATGAATTTTATTGGATGAGAAATATGATGAACCTATATGGAGTCAGTAGATTCAATGCTATAGTGATGGAATTAGGGGTATAGGGGATGAATGGATTGTGATGATAGATGTGGAAAAGTTGAGTGAAAATTTATTGGTGAAGGGGGTTATCGAATGATTAAGGATTGCTATGAGGGTGAGAATATGGATGGAGGGTGGATTAGTGCTCATGGATAAGAAGTATTTATTACTATACATGTTGTTCCTTTGCTAATATTTCAAACTGGTACTTTCCTAAGACTCCAAAATAAGTGGTTTTCATTAGCTAGGATGGGTTATTTATCTTTACTTTTTTTTATATTCTTTAATCTTTCTAATATTTTTTAGATTTTTTTATTTTTAGAAGATAAATGTTGTGGGGTTATACATGAATTCACTTAAGATATATAATATTCATGGGTACATCTAGTTCATGGTATTTTGGTGTTACCAATTTGTATTTGTGTAATCCATATTTAGAGATGATGACATATAGACCCAACTAGTTGAGTTATAACTTTCCTTCCTTCTCTTTATTTTAATTAGTATTATTATAATTTTTCTTGAGGATTAGGTATCTAACCTTGAATCATATATTCAAGATTCATTTATTGTGGGTAAGAAATTGAGGTGATTAAGAAATTGAGATAATTTTCATCAAGGATTTCAAGATTATTTAGGAAAGATATTCAATATTCTTTATTTGGTACAATATTGCATAATGAGATAACAATTATATGGTAGATTGACATCAAACACCAAGATAACCTTGGTAGTTAAAATAAGTGAGTAGCTTTTGGTGCTAATAGGGTTACGAATGTTGATATAGTAAGTTCATAGGGAGAGATTTAGATAAAGGTTCCAATCATGACTAGCATCATTGGGGTATGTCTAGGATCATGATGGGCCAAAAAGTGGTGATATGATGGATATGTGGCTCACGCCTTTTTTTTTTACCCAAAATTGGTGAAAGGGTTTTTAAAAGAGATTCTCAACTTTCCACCAATATAAATTATGCTTTACTTTGAATTTAATAAATAATTATTAAATTTATTTTCTATTTGAATTATGACCAAAGTCCTGATTGATAGGCTAATTGAAAAACATCTATAGGTTTCAAACGGTATCACATTTTTTTAATCCAAAACATGCATCATATTCTATGCTTCGCATAATATAGGATTAAAAAAAATGAATTTCATTAAGTTTTGACCAAGTTAAGGTGGTCATACATACAAATTTTTTATATTTTTTAAAAGTTGTAATAAAAAATTCATAATTAATAATATACTTGGAAGAAAATTACAAAACAATATGCATCACATCGGGGCATGAGTCATCTACTTATATCTAAAATCTTATAAAAAAAATACTATCATTTTCTTGTGGTTAGGGTGGTTAGACAAACACCTACTTATTTTTTCCCTGAAATTTAAGTACTACTGCATTGAAATTTCAAATTTTCACCAAATAGAATTTTTTTTTTTAAATAAACCTAGTAGTTTAGAAACTGCATTCATTTTTTTATAGATTCTATTCTTACATATTTTTGAAATAATATATATAACTCAAATTTTTACGTCAAGTTTCCTAACTCTGATTTTTCTGAATTTTATCACCATTTAAGGGCCTATTTTTTCCGTGATGATCCTGCACATACCCATTGATGATATTTTTAGGATTTAGATGATATTTTTGTTGTACATCTCAATTTGGCCATGTTTCGGGGATAGTATAGGGTAGACCACTTGTGAATGATGTAGAATTGTTCTCAAAGGGATTACAATTCATTAATTTTGAAGGATTTTTTATTATATCAATGATTATGGTGGAAGGACTACTTAAATGAAAAGTGTTGTGGTTAAGGATGAATTTGGATATTTGGATGTGTATGATGTAATTAAGTGGGATGGATTTGACCCACAATAAACTATTCAATGACAGTGATAATGAACTTATGACCATTATAGGATGAGAGATTGAACTTGTTAATGAGGTTGATGACCCATTTAGATAAATTTCATGTTGTGGAAAGAAGTTTAAGAACATGTGATAGTGCAAGAATATGATCCATATTATTCTAACAAGCTACACACTTCTTCACATGTTGACATGTATATAATTCCATTGTAGGCTAGTAGTATCTAATTTAAACAAAGGATTGGGATATTATTAGGAGAACCAAAAATTCCATTATGCACTTTCCAAAGTGTTAGGTTAGCCTCATTTATATTGGGATATCAAAGAAAGGCTCTACCCATGGGGTATTAGGACCAACAATTTCATAGATAATTAATAATTCTAGGATTTCATAAGTAGGGATGAGGATTCATTCCACAAGGAAGTGGTATTCATAAGAAGTGGTGGGCATATCCAAAAGAGATCCTATTGTGGACATGGTATTAAAAATTTGTTTGTAAGGCTCATAATTTTCTTAAAGGATATAGTTAGGAAGTACCAAAATTTATCCACCATACATTTATATGGAATTATTTTTTATATTTTATATGGAACTAATTGTTTTATGACTATTTGAGAATCATCAAAGACCTATAAATGTTAATTTTTTTATTGAACTGCTAGGTTTAGACCAAAAATAAGGGCTTCATCTATGCAATGTTATTTTTGCAAGGAAACTCAACAAAATATTCCTTAAAAATAACATCATATTAGGGTTTGATGAAAAATATTCCTATCCTAGAGTCATGTGGGGTGAAAGATCCATCAAAGTATAACATTAATGGTTTTTTATTTTTAATGTTAAATATTGGTTCATTAGGAAAGTCTATCTAATGGTTGATTATTCAGATGTGACTTTTCTTTTGCTAGTTCTTTCACTACAAATTTACATTTGATTAAATTTTGATTCACATAATCAATATCAAACTCATTGAGTAACATGACCTATTTTTATATTCTACTTGTGAGAGTTTCTTTACATAATAGTTATTTAAGAGGATCTAATTTCATAATGAGATGGTAATTTATTTTTAACATGTAATGATGAAGCTTTTTTTAGGAAAATACCACTATGGGGCATTCTTTGTCTATGGGGAAGTAATTGAGCTCATTTATTACTAGAGTTCTTCTAAGATAATAGATAGAATTCACACAACCCTAACCATTGCATTATGCTTATAGGGAACCCAAATCATTTTTTTTGGCTACTATATATAATAATTAAGGAATATCAAGAGTTAGTACCACATAGAATGGAATATTAAAGATATATTTCTTGATATAATTAAAAAATTATTGTCATGATTAAACCCGTTATAAGATGACATTTTATTGAGAAAACGTGAGAAAGTTTGGAACTTGTCTACCAATTGGTCAATGAACCATTAAGTGGCTTGGAGTTTACCCTATAGACTATATAGTTTTGTAATGTTCCTAAGGGATGCAATCTATTATATCTTTCAATTTATCAATATCCACCTCGTTGTCACATTAAGAAACCATGAACCATGGGAGTATTTTCTATAATATACAACATAAGGTGATTGGGTGGTCTACTTTATTTTTAGATTTATGTAGGATGTCATCCACATGGTATTTAACAATTTTGTGTAACATACAATGGAAAATTAAATTCATGTTACATTGATAGGTGGCACTAGTGTTCTTAATGTTAATGTTAGAACACAACAATCTACTGAGAGGGTTGGTGAATTAGTAGATCACTTAAAATTTGGCTCTTAATACCTTCTAGAACTTTTATTTGAAAATTAAATCATAATAGGTAGAGAGGTAAACTTACATACACACAACTCATAACACAAGATATATACGGAGAACCCAAGACATGAAAAACCATGGTGAGAATAGCTGCTAGGATCTACTGTCCAAATCCAACCTCACAATGAATATCTTTTGATTACAAAGTTTAAGGGAACCAACCCTAAGGAGATACCAATCCCTTGGTTTCAAGAGAACCTACTCCAAGGAAGCACCAACTCCCTACTTTAAGCAACTACCCAGATATTTGATAGCACCTACCAATCAAATTTACAAACAAGAAATTATAGTTTGTTTCTAAGAACATAGTTCAATGTTGCAATCCTATAAGCAACTGTTCAAATATTTGTTGTTGTCAATAGAACTCAATTATCCACTCTGCACCTCCCTCTACTATGCATCTAGATGTAAACCCTGATTAAGATCTTCTTCCTTTTGTTTGGGTTCTACCATTTTTCTACACCTCTACACTTCCCCTTTTCTTTTTATTTCATTCTTTATCCACCTCAAGAGCTCATAAATACACTCCTCAATGTTGTTGCACCCATATCTATTAGTGCATTCTTTTTCTTCCTCAAGAAGTACTAAATACCCTCAACAATATGCACTACTTGTAGTGTCAACTCACCTTTTTAAAATTTGATTTTAACTTTTGCATATTTCTCGTTGATCTACATCAATTACCTCTAGATTTTTACTTCCATATATGGGTCTTCTAACTAGTACATTTTTCTAAAATCACCTATTCATTGAGCCACATACACCTTCAACAATTAATTCAGGTTCATTGAACTTACCAAGTATGGAACTCTACTAAACCCTAAACCCTGATATGCATTTCATGCAATATCCTTGTACACTCAATCTAATTTTCATTTCAATCACCTTTGCAATCTATGGAACCACTCTACAAATCCTAACACCAATCAAATTGGTCACAGGAGTTGGTAAATCAATTAAATTCATGCACAATTATGGCTTATATTAGAAACCCTTGTTCACACTATCGTAGTCATTGTGGACCTCTATTTTTAAACCTAACTCACTGATATGTTATCTTTGCACCATGATCCGATGATATTTATTCGTCGCTCAACTTTAAAACATGACCGTTGGATTAAATTCATAAAAAATTATCGTTGATATTTATCCCATATACTATGCTTAGCATAGGGTCCCACCTAGACATGTGTCATTCACCCGCAATACTGCAAGCCAAAGTCATGGACCCACAAACTTCCAGTAGGCTGGTGGGATAATGTCATCTATTGCCTACATCATCATAGAACAATTCACAACATCGATGTGAATTTCCTTATCAAGCAATCATTCTCTGCCTCATCATCTTCTACTACCATCACTTGTCACATTTTGTTGGTCCCACTTGACATTTTTCACTTTCCTACAATATCGTAGGGCAAGACGAGGACCCACCACACACACTCCCGGATGGTAGGGAGGTTGTTCAATCCTACAATCTTGATCACTTCCATTGATCAAGCTATGAGAAAATTTTTAATGCGTGACTTAGGAAATATTAAAGTCATTTGAATATTTTCCAAGCTAGTTGTAGACACTAAAAAAATGTCTTGGTCTGCAAACATCATTTTTCTGCATCATTCTCCCTTCTTCCCTGCATAATTAAATGATTTTTAGTTATTTAATTATTTTCTCTTTAATCACATTCTTCTATTAATTAAATAATTTTAATTATTTAATTAATGCATCTTCCCTTCTTTATTCTACTTTCAATTAATTAAATAAATTAATATTTATTTAATTGTCACTAACATTTCTCTCTATAATTAAATAAATCATCATTTATTTAATTATTCACTCTTCACCTTTCGTTTATAGTTAAATAATTATTTTTATTATTTAGCTATTTATTTAACCTTTTCTATCTATTATTAAATAATTTATCCAAATTAATTATTCAATGTCTCTTTCCTATTTCTTTCATTTTAATTAAATGGTTGCACAATAATCATTCAATTAAATGCCCATTTTCCCTTTTCTTCCAAAATAAATAATCTAAATGATTATTTAATTCCTCACATGCTTCTCCATGAATTAAAAATTATTATTTCATTCCTCCACTACCTTATTGCCACTTTCTCATTTGAATCTTGACCATTGATTCCTTTCGATCTTCAAAGAATCTTGATTGTTTATCCTTAGTCGTCCCTATCCCACTACTTTGTTGTGCATGAAACCTCAACTGTTGATCTTGGCATCTTCTAGAGTTTTGATCTTGTTCGTCTATTCAAGAAGATTTTCTATAAAAGAAGGTTGTCTCTTTCATTTACAATCACATTTTCTCCAAAGTTCTTGCTATCTTGGCATTGTCACTTGCAGGTATTTGAACACTTTGAAGCTTAGGGAAAATTTGCAACTTAAGAAGAATGGAGGAGAAGCAAGGAAGAGAATCAATTGCAATATGAGGAGTTTAGATTAGTTTTGGACTATTTCATTTTCTTTTGGTGTTGTTTGTGCTTTCTTATTTTGGATTTGGGATTTGGGCTTTGATTTTAGGTAGAGTGGTTGCTACTTGATCTCATCCTTCTTTCATTTATGAAGTTTCCCCTTCCATACATTGGTGAACCCAATGTGAAGCTAAAAAAATTGCAAATATTCATGTTCTTATTTTTCTTTGTTGTTTGCAAGTTTATGAGTTGCAATCGTAAGACAGGGAGGCACATTCATGGGAAGATTGATAGAAACTCAAACAGTGACACATTTGAAGGATCCTACGACACAACTATCGAAAGCCAGAACAATGCATTTGTCCAACAGTGAGTTGCATCTGTGAGTTTGAATCTTGTTGTTGCTAAGTCCTAAGATGCAGTCACCAAACCCTACAATGCATCTGTCAGATGCATTTGTTTACCAAAATGACACATTTGACTGATAAGGTAAAACTTTTCAAATTTAGGTTTTCTTTTAGTTTTTCTTTCTAGTTTGCATTAGGCTATATATTTTGTGTTACTAATCCTTTTTTTGCAACATGCAACTTACATTTGGGAGGAAAAATTTGCATTGGAAAATACTAATCTATGTTTTGCAGGGTTTTTATTTTTCTTTGTTTAAGATAGGAACATTTTGGTTTTTGTCACACCTCATTGTGTTAAAAGGAACAAAAAATTGCATCTTTCACTCATGGGGTTAAAACAAACATCAAACTTCATCTTTTCACTCATTGGGCTAAAAAGAACAACGAATTTTATCTTTCACTCATTGGCTTAAAAAGAACAACAAATTGCATCTTTTACTTCATTGGTTAAAATGAGCTAGAACTTGCATTTTGTTTTGTCTTTCATGTTAATTAGGAATATTTTGATTTGGGGTTTAAAATTAATCATTGTCTTCCATGCTTGGTGTGCTTGCATAAATTTTGTGTTGTAGAACCCATAGGTGTAGTGAAAGTATCCTCTCCCCTTGCGCTTTGGGCAATCTTAGGTGTAAGAGAAATCACTACATCTTATTTTTATTTTGTAGTAGGGCCTACCAATTGAGACACATCCTACCGAAGAACACATTGGTGACCCACAACAATTTTTCCCTTAGGCTGCCTTATAAAGGGATTTAAGACAAAAGTCAAGTCCAAATTGCCATTAGCCTTCACTATACAGTGTTGATCTGAAAAGGGAAGCTACCAACATGCATGTGAGCTATTTTCTTATAGTACCCTATTAAGGTTGATTAAATCCTTAAGTGGCTTGTTGGACGCTTGTGAGGCGATAAGTCCCCAAGTTGTGACTAGACACCTTCTTAGTAGTTGGGCGATCCCACAATACTGGTTTACATTTTTTCACCAAACTAGACATTGAACTGATTTTTTTAACTAAATCTTCACTTTCGGGCACCTATACCTTCTAAACCATGAGGAATTTGAAGATGATGCAAACTACTGATTTGTGGAATTTTGTTTGTAGATTCTAAATATATATATATTTTTAAATTTTTGGAATCAAATTATATTTATTTTTCCATCTCCTTCAAAAACTAGTTTTTAACAACAAACACCATTTTTAAAGAGTGACGTGTACTTTCTAACACAACTTTATTTCTGTCAAGTATAAAATTCTATTTTTTTCAAATTTAGAATTGTAACTACAATATCTAGTGCATGCAGTTGGTTTCATAGCATTTCATTGATTTTATTTTTTTAATTAAGTTTTGAAGTCAAACCAGTTACAATTTAGACATGATTTACTTGCTAACACAATTTTTTTTGTATACATATCAAAATTCAATTTTTTTTTGGACCAAGGACATCAATATCTAGTGCATAGATATTTTTCAAATTTTTTTATAATCTATAGTGTCCCTCCAATTGCTACATTTTGTTTTAGTTTGTTTTATGTTCGGTTGATAGTTGCTTTAGATGTTTTGGTACAATGTCAAGTCTCTATTTCAGTTACGACACTGATACTATGTTGGTTTTATATTGTGTTGATGATACATTAGATACATTGTTGATCATCTAATTATGTTTGTGTGGCACACTATAATGATGTATCTAATGTTGTTTATTATATAGTATTGTATGTTAGTTTTGGTGAAGGAGACAATGTAGCATAACTCATTCGTGAGTACCCTGCTACGTTATGACTCTCTTTCATGGTGTGATTGTCTGCAAATATGTGTGACAGTGTTGTTTTATGTAGTTTACAAGTAATGGGCATCTAATCCACCTACTTCTTAGGTTTGAGCATGCCATGACCCAATGGAACATGTTTTTTTAGAGATAATATTAGGTCCTTTAGCCATCATTCTTTATAGGACGATTATCTGTGTTGTCACCCATCGTTGTTTTGTCATTCTTGTTTGTGTTATGTTTGGGTATCATTTAATTAGTTAACTAATTTATTAAAGTAAATAAAACAAGGTATTTATTTAAATACAATTGTTGAATTAAATGTGCAAAATTAAATAAATGTTTGAAAATTAGATATTTTAAAAGAGTTTGATTTCAACAAGTTATAAATATTGATTTGGAGTTAGAAATTGTGATCTTGAGTAAATTGTTTAAGTCATAACTAATTGATCAATCATGATTGCATGCTGATTTTTAGTTAAGTTTTGTGACTTTGAGTTAATTGAAAATGCATTAAAAGCTTTGGTTATGCAATATCATTCATGACAATTGATTTTGGATTGCTGGGAAGAAAACTTTCACAACAGTTTTGGTTTATGGAAAAAAAAATGCTTCTCCTCTTTGTATTTGGGTTGAAAAGATTGGAAGACAATGAATTTAAAAGGATTTGTGCTATTGGGAGAATAAAGAACTATTGGAATCCTTGATTTTTTCTTCAATCTTCATCAAAACCAAGAATTTAATCCAAGTTTTCTTCTTTGTTGCAATTTCTAAATTAGAAGTTTATGAATGTTGTGTTTGGAATTAGTTTATAGTGGAAAAACAATAATGCTTATTTGTGGGAAAGTAAACTCAGCCCGACCTACACATGCAACAAGAAACAATTAGAGAATCATTCAAAATTAAAAGAAAAGGAAAACAAAACAATGATAAGACAAATTTTAGAGAAATTAAAAAAACTAGTTGTAACAAAATTGGTTTTTACAATTATCAATTTCTCTTTTTGAAAGATTGTTTGTAATCTCCCATATTTCGCGTTAGTATGAGTATGTTTTGGATACGTTATTTCAGGCTTACTTAAGTAGAGATTTATCTTAATGCTAATGTTGGCATGTAGTTTGATTAAACAATCATTGTTTTTTGCTCTCTCCTTTTATTGTTGTTTTCTTCTATCTTGATTTTCTCTCAAACTTAGAGTATTTGAACTATTCATTGCCTTCTTATTCATACTTGAAGAAATCATGTTGATTAAAATTAAATCTTAGTCAACCTATTAACTTCCTTCAGATTTGGTATTCATAATCTAAGTACATTATAATGTTCCAGCCAATTGTTAGATTGGTATTGACCCTATTCATTTCATTGTTCAGCCAATGCTAAAACTGTTGAGAATCAAACCCTATGTTTACTAAGTAAATGACCTCTTTTGCTAGTTGCAAATTGATATAAATCTAATCAAGGTTTTGGTCTATAAGAATCAATTGATTTTATGTGTGATGGCGCCACCCCTACCCTATATTTGTGAGTCTACCAACCTATTTAGTCTTGTTTGTCTCTAAAAGCTAAATTTTCTCCTGAGTCCCCAGCTCGTCTAGCATTTTTTAAAACTGGACATTTGCTTCTTTTATCACTAAATTGCAAATCAAATTAAGCATATTCATTGATTTTATTTCTTATATTCTTTGAACAACTATTGAGTTCTATCGATGCATATTGCTTGGCATTATAGTCGCCCTTTGATTTTTAGGTTGTAAAATTGTCTTAGATGCCTGAATTTTCTTCATCTACCATTATCTTATAACTTAATTACTTTCCTGTAGCTCTTGTGTGTCGATGGTGTTAATAGTCTATAAGATTGCTTATTGTAAACTTTAGTTTCTTTTAGCTCGATGTTGTGCATTCATTATTTGTTGAGTCATACTTACCTAAAGATGTTCATTAGCTTTATGTTTATCCCTTTTTAAGCACAACAACAGATTGTAGTCTAACAATTTTTTTATTATAGTGTAAATAAATTAAGTTTTGATTTATAATTTAAGATTGTAGATGTGAATTATGTATTGTTAATCATGAGAATAATCGAAAGAATAAGTACATGATAAGAAAAGAATATGTATTTAAATTTAAAAGAAATAAAGTTATTGTCTATTTCGCCTGAATTTAGAAATTATATAATATGATTAACAAAAGTTAGAAGTACAATGTTTTTATCAAAATATATTTATATATATATATTTATATATATTCATGTATTTGTTTAAATATTGAAACTTGTTATTATGAAAACTTAAATAAATAATAGATTAGAATTGATCTTTATTGATTTTTTTAATACTAAAATTGATTATTATTTAAGAGTTACTATTGTGTTATCGAGTTATTTTAGTTTTCCAGAGGCTATGGAATCCTTTGAAAGAATTTTTTAATCTATTTAAGTCAAGAAATTCATTTGATATAATTTATTGTGGAATTAGCCATGCATGTTATATATTTGTTACCTATGTGGTAATTGGACTTGTAAAATATCTTAAGTCATGATTGAGATGTGAACATGATTTGGTCTATTTGTGCATGATGGCTATTTTTGGGTTTAATATGTAAAATGATATGTTAAAAGGAAGAGTGGCTTTCGATAGGGGCCGAAACCCTAGGAGGTAACAAGGGTAACCTATCATGAGTTTATAATTCAGTGAAAACCTAACTAATTGTATTAGGGGTTGGGTAGTGTTCATTAAATAATACAGATAATTGTTGCCTCACCTTATTCCTAAGTGCTTGTAAAGATTAAGGGTAGGTTGAGATGGCTTGGAATGGAATAATCATTTACTTGGTCCTCTTGAGAGGTAGTTTGATTCCACATGAGTTTGTTTAGGGGCCAAGAATCGGTAGAGATTGCTAGGGTAACTCTGTATGAGGATCGGTAATCTAGGAAGATTCACTAGGGTAACCTATAATAAACTATGTGATGACACTCTTACCCTAATACATGTTATGTGGTCTCTTGTGTAGAGTTACCCTTTTTATGTTGTTGCCTCTGGGAGCTTTGTTTGTAATTATGTGGTTTAGATGTTATTATGTTGTGATGTGTACGTCAAGCCATGTAAATGTTATATTTTGTCTTCTTGTTTGTTACCTTTGTGGACCTGATATTATCTCCTAGCACAGAGGGAGTGGACCTTAGGGTACCACGTGGTTGGGAGGAACAAGTTTTTTCCTCCATTAGGCCCCCTTGTAGGTGTAGCTATGCTTGAATAATATTGTACTTGTGATAGGTTCCTGATTCTACAATGTTTGTGATGTTGGACGATGAGTGTGCTCATGAACGAGGTTGAAAAATGTGATATATTATTCATCTATATTGTATACACTCTTGATGTGTAAGAGTAAACCTATTGTAATGATATTATGTTGATATGATATTTTTCATATTCTCACTTGATGTAACTTAAATTGTAACTTGACTACATTATGATTATATGATTAGATCATTCATTATTGCTATATTTTATTATTATGTTTTATGTCCTTATTTTAGTTATGTGATAACAACATTCCTTCTTGTAATTGTTTAGTAGCGTTGTCACAGAATCCTTGAGAATGTATGTGTATATGTTTCTATGTTCTTATATTGTAATCAAACGTCTTTTTAAAAAAAATTATTTGTTTATTTTGTTACTTTATGTGTTGTTCTCTGGGTTCCTTGGTGGGGCATTACAAATTGGTATTTGATAACAAGGTTCTAACACTGGGTACTTGGTTTTTGTGAGCCCATTGGGTTGTCCTAGATGTTAGACTTTGTAGTATGTGTTTTCCTATTTTTTATTGTTTGTCTAATAATTGAGACTTGTTCTTGATTGTATAGGAGAATGCCTAGACATCCTAGTAGGGGTCATGGTCAAGGGCAAGGTGGTGGCCATATGGCTAACCATCAGGGCACTCCCCCTCAGAGCTCTCATGAGAGTGATCATGCAGAACAATAGGGTCCTCAAGTGGATCAAGCTAGTAGGGAACAAATTATGATACAGCCAGAGATAGAGGGAGAATAGTTGCATCTCTTACTGGAGGAGGTTCTCACTTGACTTGGTCCTAGACAGGAGGCTAAATAGGAAGTGGCTAGAGAATGAGATAGATCACCTAGGACAGTTGTTGAGACTACAGAGCAAGATGCCATTGTTGCAGGGCATATGAGAGATTTACTGAGGGAATGCCCTGCTACATTCGATGGTACTAGTGGAGGTCTAGAGGTAGAAACTTGGCTAATAGACTTGAGATGATGTTTTTCTATGCATCCATATGGTAGAAACACTAGAGCTAGATGTGCCATTATGCATCTTAGAGGTTTTTCCTCTACATGGTGGTGATTGGAGGAGCAGAAGCTCCATTTGGAGATTGGTTTTGTGTAATGGGACATGGTTTTGGAGAGATTCAGAGTGTCTTTCCTATGAGAGAATTGGAGATAGCGATGTTGAGATCTATGTTAGATGGCTATGTCCATTGAGTAGTTTGAGCCTAGGTTCTACGAGCTCAAACAATATGTTGGAATTGTGCATGACGAGGCTATGTTAGTACAACACTTCATCTGGGGCTTGAATTCTTGTATTAGAGAAGGAGTTAGAATCTTCAAACCAAAGACTATGGAAGTAGCCATGGAGAAGAAACGTATTATGGAGGAGAATCTGACTATAGCTTTGGGTGGACATACAGGTGTTCAAATAGGTAGTGTACCTTCTAAACATTTTGGTATGCGAGGTGGTTAGACTCAGACAGGGGGTTCCTCTTGGAACTAACAGACACCTGCTAAGGTTGGATAGAAATTGTAGCATAACCCATCGAAGAATAATAATTATCAAGCTCAACAAGCTAACAGTTCACAGTCTAGGAAGAATCATAATTGGTGGTGTAATAAGTGCAATCGTTAGGATCAGCCAGCGTAAAGTGCATAGTCTATGATTAGCAGAGGTAATTTTTTAGGAATCCAATGCACCTTTAGGTGGTAGAGATTTTCACAGAGGTACCAATTCCTTTTCATTTGATCAGCAGGATCATATCGCTCGGCAGTGCCCTATGAGAGATACATCAAGATTTGGTCAGCGATCAATACCTTCAGAGCCAACAGTTGGAGATGAAGGTCATTCACACAGTCTTTGATGCGGTAGATAACCATCAGGAAGATCATCAAAATACTATGGATGAGACTTTAGGTTAGTTATAGGGTACTAATGTTTCTATCCTCTTTGATTTTGGAGCTATTGATTCATTTATTTCACCCTCTATTATTGAGCAATGTGGACTCATGGCAATAAAGTAAGGTGATAGGTGGTAGGTAGAATTCATCTCTAGGGTTAAGGTAGCAGTAGAAACCCTTGTTCGTAATTGTAGGGTAAGGATTGAATAACTATCTACCTTAGTAGATCTTTGTGTTACACCTCTTGGTTCATATGACATTGTTTTGGGTATGGACTGGTTAAAATCCTATCTTTTAGTAATTGATTGTCGAAAAAAGATAGTACGTTGCTTAGATGATTTAGGTGCAAAAGTTGAAATAATTAGCATACAGAGACCCATCTCCTTGCAGATTATATCAGCTATGTAGTTAAAGAGATTCCTTTGTCAGGGTTTCTAGTTATTTGTGGCAATAGTTAATGACTTGGAGGTAAGGGAGAGTCGAGAGACATCTCATGATGATTACCCTATTCTTGGGGAATTCATAGATTTTTTTCCCAGTGATATTCTTGGTATGCCACCAAAATGCAACATAGATTTTAGAATTGACCTAGTTCCTAGAGTAGAGCCTATATCTCGAGCTCCATATCGAATGAATACTCAAGAACTAGAAGAGCTTCATTTGCAATTGGAGGAACTTTTTCCTAAGGGTTTTATACATCTGAGTGTTTCTCCTTAGGGAGCACTTGTCATCTTCATGAAGAAGAAGGACGGATCTCTGAGATTGTGTATTGATTATCATCAATTGAATAAAGTGACGATAAAGATTTGATATCCCTTACCCAGAATCAATGATCTCTTTGATCAAATCAAGGGAGCTAATGTGTTTTCTAAGATTGATCTAAAATCGGGTTACCATTAGTTGCACATTCCAAAAGCTGGCATTCATAAAACAACATTTTGAACTCGTTATGGGCACTATGAGTTCACAGTGGTACCATTTAGGTTAACAAATGCACCATCTATTTTCATATAGGTATTACAGTGCTTGAGAGAGAATCAATTGTATGCAAATTTGAAGAAGTGCAAGTTCTTCCAGACTGAGGTAAAATACCTTGGTCATGTTATCTATGGAGAGGGTATTGTTGTGGATCCCTCAAAGATCCAAGCCATACTTGATTGGCTCGTGCCTACCAATGTAGTTAAGGTTCACAGTTTTATGGGTCTGGCTAGGTATTATAGATAGTTTGTTCAGGGGTTTTTGAGGATTGCTCATCCTATTACTTCTCTTTAGAGGAAAGGGAAGAAATATATTTGGACAGATCAGTGTCAGTCGGCTTTTCAGACACTTAAGGAAAAATTGACTAGTGTGCCTATATTAGTCATTCCTAATCCTACTAAGGACTTTGTAGTTTGCACTAATGTGTCTTTAGAGGGATTAGGAGTTGTGTTGATGAAGGATGGTCATGTGATCACTTATGAGTCTTGTAAACCTTAGGATCATGAACTAAATTATCCTACTCATGATTTGGAGTTAGTTGCAGTTGTTCATGCTCTGGTTAGGTGGAGGCACTTCATGTTGGGGCACCGTTTTGAACTTCATTGTGATCATCGTACTCTACAGTATATTTTCACACAACCTATTTTGAATGCTAGGAAAAGACAGTGGATGGAGTTCTTATGCGAGTATAACTTCGAGGTGAAATTTTTTCAGGGGAAAGAGAACGTAGTGGCTGACACTCCTAGTCGGCGAAGACATGAGCTTTCTGTCGTGACTCTTGAAGTTGATTTGAGGAGCCAGATTTTAGTAGCGCTTCCTACAGATAGATTGTATCAGGAGGTGAAGACAAAATTGGGATTAGGTAGACCCTTGGAAGGTAGATCCATAGGATATACCCTTGAGTCAAATGGATTATTGCTGCATTTGGGTTGTATTTATGTACCACTTTTTGAAGGTCTTTGCACTTTGATTTTGATAGAGGCACATCGAGCACCTTATTCAGCTCATCTAGGTGTTAAGAAAATGCATGCAGACCTTCATCAATTGTATTTTTGGGTAGGAATGAAACATGATATCTCTTATTTTGTTTCAAGATGTCTTGAGTGCCAGAGAGTTAAGGCCAAGCACCAGCATCACGTAAGACTCTTGCAGCCACATTTAGTTCTTGAATGGAAATGGGATATCATTACCTATGTCATCTCGTCGACATGATGCTATTATCGTTACTGTTGACAGGTTGACTAAAGTAGCACATTTTTTTCCGGTTCGTTCTTCCTATAATGCCTCTTTTGTGGCTAGAATATTCATGGAGGATATTGTTTGGTTTCATGGAATTCCTCGCAGAATCATTTCAGATAGAGATCTTGTGTTTGCATTAGCATTATGGGCATCCTTACAGCATGCTTTAGGTAGTCAGTTAAACTTCAATCCATTCTATCACCCTGAGATCAATGGTCAGACTAAGAGAGTCAATTAGATTCTTGAGGATATGCTTAGGATGTATGTAATGGATCTGCAGTCAGGTTGGGAAGATTATCTTTACTTAGTGGAGTTTTCCTATAATAATTGGTATCATAGTTCCATAGGTATGCCTCCTTTTCAAGCATTGTATGGACATCCTTGTTGGACTCCATTGAGTTGGGATTGACTTGAGGATAGAATTAGATACATGGACCTGAGATGCTTCAAGATATGGAGCAATAGGTTGATTGCATCAAAGAGCACTTGATAGCGACGCAAGACATGCAAAAGAAGTATGTCGATGCGTATAGAGTGGATCATCAATTTTCAGTTGGTGATAGAGTATTTCTTCAGGTGTGTCCACAAAAGAGTCCAATTCATTATGGAAAAGGCTCTAAGCTCACGCCTCATTTTGTTGTACCATTCGAGATTATGGAGAGAATTGGTCTTGTAGTGTACCGACTTGCTTTACTACCTAGTTTTTCATGTGATCATGATGTTTTCCATCTATTTTTTCTTACACCTTATCATCCTGATATTTCACATGTGCTCGATTCAAATGCATTATAGGTATAGGATAGATAGTTGGCTTTGGAGCTCATGGGCATTCGTCAACACAAGAGACTCACCCTCAAGGGTCGAGATGTTGATCAGGTGAGGGTCCAATGGGATCCTAGTGATGAGGCATCAGCTACTTGGGAGGATGTGACACATATGAGAGAGCTTTATCCATATTTGTTTGTAAGCTTCTAGGAGTAAGCCTTATCCGAGGGGGGAGGATGTAGTGTCCCTCCAATTGCTACACTTTTTTTTAGCTTATTTTATGTTTGGTTGATAGTTGCTTTAGCTGTTTTGGTACAATGTTACTCTATTTTAGTTACAACATTGATACTATGTTGGTTTTATATTGTGTTGATGATACATTAGATACATTGCTGATCATCTGATTATGTTTGTGTGGCAACACTATAATAAACTATCTGATGTTGTTTATGATATAGTATTGTATGTTAGTTTTGGTGAAGGAGACAAGGTAGTATAACTCACTCATGAGTACCCTGCTATAATGTGACTCTCTTTCACAATGTGATTGTTGATTTATGAAAATATGTGTGAGAATGTTGTTTTATGTAGTTTATAGGTAATGAGCATCAAATCCACCTACTTGTCAGGTTTGAGCATGCCATGACCCAATGGAACATGTTGTTTTAGAGATAATATCAAGTCCTTCTTTGGCCATCATTCTTTATAGGACGATTATCTATGTTGTCACCTGTCGTTGTTTTGTCATTCTTGTTTGCGTTATGTTTGGGTATCATTTAATTAGCTAAATGATTTATTAAATTAAATTAAACAAGGTATTTATTTAAATGCAATTGTTGAATTAAATACATGTGCAAAATTAAATAAATGTTTGAAAATTAGATATTTTAGTAGAGTTTTTTTTCAACAAGTTATAAATATTGATTTGGAGTTAGAAATTGTAATCTTGAGTAAATTTTTTAAGTCGGAACTAATTGATCAATCATGATTGCATGTTGATTGTCAGTTAAGTCTTGTGACTTTGAGTTAATTTAAAATGCATTAAAAGATCTGGATATGCAATATCATTCATGGTAATTGATTTTGGATTGTTGGGAAGAAAACTTTCATGGCAGTTTTCATTTTTGGGAAAAAATGCTTCTCCTCTCTGTATTCGGGTTGAAAAGCTTGAAATACAGTGAATTTAAAAGGATTTGTGTTGTTGGGAGAATAAATAATTATTGGAATATCTTAGTTTTGCTTCAATCTTCATCAAAACCAAGAATTTAATCCAGATTTTCTTCTTTGTTACAATTTCTAAATTAGAAGTTTATGAATGTTGTGTTTGGAATTAGTTTATAGTGCAAAAATAGTAATGCTTGTTTCTGGAATAGTAAACTCAATCGAACCTGCACATGCAACAAGAAACAATTAGAGAAGCATTCAAAATTAAAAGAAAAGAAAAACAAAACAATGATAAGACAAATTTTAGAGAAATTGAAAAAAAAACTAGCTGTAAAAAAATTGGATTTTACAATTATCAATTGCTCTTTTTGAAAGATTGTTTGTAATCTCCCATATTTCGTGTTAGTATGAGTATGTTTTGGATATGTTATTTCAGGCTTACATAAGCATAGATTTACCTTAATGCTAATGTTGGCATGTAGTTTTATTTAAACTTCAATCACTATTTTATGTTCTCTTCTTTTATTGTTGTTTTCTTCTATCTTGATCTACTCTCAGAATTAGAGTATTTAAACTATTCGCTACCTTCTAGTTCATACTTTAAGAAATCATGCTGATTAAAATTAAATCTTAGTCATCCTATAAACTTTCTTCAAATTTAGTATTCATAATCTGAGTACATTATAATGTTTCAGCCAATTGAATATTATTAGATTGGCATTGACCCTGTTCATTTCATTGTTCGGCCAATGCTAAAACTATTGAGAATCGACCCCTATGATTACTAAATAAACGACCTCTTTTGTTGGTTGCAAATTGATGTAAATATGATCAAGGTTTTGGTCTATAAGAATCAATCGATTTTATGTCTGATGGTGCCTCACCTACCCTATATTTGTGAGTCTACCAGCCTATTTAGTCTTGTTTATCTCTGAAAGCTGAAGTTTCTCCCGAGTTCCCAGCTCGTCCGACATATTTGAAAATTGGAGATTTGTTACTTTAATCACTAAATTACAAATTGAATGAAGTTTATTCGTTGATTTTGTTTCTTATATTCTTTGAACAACTGAAAAATTTAGTTATTGAGTTTTATCGATGCATATTGCATGGCATTATAGTCACCCTTTGATTTTCAGGTTGTAAAATTGTCCTAGACACCTAAATTTTCTTCATCTACCATTATCTTGTAATTTAATTACTTTCTTGTAGTACTTGTGTGTTGATGGTGTTAATAGTCTGTAAGATTGCTTATTGTAAACTTTAGTTTCTTTTACCTCGACGTCATGCATTTGTTATCTATTGAGTCATACTTACCTGGAGATACTCATTAGCTTATGTTTATCCCTTTTTAAGTGCAACAACAGATTGTAGTTTAATATAATTTTATTATAGTGTAAAAAAATTAATTTTTGACTTATAATTTAAGATTGTAGATGTGAATTTTGTATTGATAATCATGGGAATAATCAAAAGAATAAGTATATGATAAGAAAACAATATGTATAAATTTAAAAGAAATAAATTTATTGTCTATTTCACCTGAATTTAGAAATTATATAACATGATTAACTAAAGTTAGAAGTGTAATGTTTTTATCAAACATAGATCTATATATATATGTATGTATTTGTTTAAATATTGAAACTTATTAGTATGAAAAGTTAAATAAATAATAGATTAGAATTGATCTTTATTGAAATTGTTTATATTAAAATTGATTATGTTTTAAGAGTTACTACTGTGTTATCGAGTTATTTTAGTTTTCCAGAGGCTATGGAATCCTTTGAAAGAATTTTTTAATCTATTTAAGTCAAGAAGTTCATTTGATATAATTTATTGTGGAATTAGCCATGCATGTTATATATTTGTTACCTATGTGGTAATTGGAAGTAAAATATCTTAAGTCATGATTGAGATGTGAACATGATTTGGTTTGTTTGTGCATGATGGCTATTTTTGGGTTTAATATGTAAAATGATATGTTAAAAGGAAGAGTGGCTTTCGATAGGGGCCAAAACCCTAAGAGGTAACAAGGTTAACCTATTGTGAGTTTATAATTCAGTGAAAACCGAACTAATTGTATTAGGGGTTGGGTAGTGTTCATTAAATAATTCAGATAATTGTTGCCTCGCCTTATACCTTAGTGCTTGTAAAGATTAAGGGTAGGTTGAGTTGGCCTAGAATGGCATGATTGTCTACTTGGTCCTCTTGAGAGGTAGTTTGATTCCACATGAGTTTGTTTAGGGGTCGGGAATTGGTAGAGATTTCCAAGGTAACTCTGTATGAGGGCCGGTAATCTAGGAAGATTCACTAGGGTAACCTATAATAAACTATGTGATGACACTCTTATCCTAATTCATGTTATGTGGTCTCTTGTGTAGAGTTACCCTTGTTATGTTGTTGCCTCTGGGAGCTTTGTTTGTAATTATGTGGTTTAGATCTTGTTATGTTGTGATGTGTACATCAAGCCATGTAAATGTTATATTATGTCTTCTTGTTTGTTATCTTTGTGGACCTAATATTATCTCCTAGCATGGATGGAAGTGGACCTTAGGGTACCACATCATTGGGAGGAACATTATTTTTCCTCCATTGGGTCCCCTTGCAAGTGTATCTATGCTTGGATAATATTGTACTTGTGACAAGTTCTTGATTCTACAATGTTTGTGATGTTGGACACTGAGCGTGCTCATGAACGAGGTTGACAAATGTGATATGTTCTTCATCTATATTGCATACACTCTTGATGTGTAAGAGTGAACCTATTCTAATGATATTATGTTGATACGAGATTTGTCATATTCTCACTTGATGTAACTTGAATATGTAACTTGACTACATTACATGATTATATGATTAGATCATTCATTATTGCTATATTCTATTATTATGTTTTATGTCCTTAGTTTGGTTATGCAATGTTCCTTCTTGTAATTGTTTAGTAGCGTTGTCGCGGAATACTTGAGAACGTATACATGTATATGTTTCTATGTTCTTATATTGTAATCGAGCATCTTTTTAAAAAAAAATGGTCGGCTATTTTGTTACTTTATGTGTTGTTCTCTAGGTTCCCTGGTGGGGCGTTACAGATTGGTATCAAAGCATAAGGTTTTAACACTGGGTAGTCTAGTTTTTGAGAGCCCATTGGGTTGTCCTAGATGTTATACTTTGTAGTATGTGTTTTCCTATTTTTTATTGTTTGTCTTATAACTGAGACTTGTTCTTGATTGTGTAGGAGCATTCCTAGATGTCATGGTAGGGGTTGTGGTCGAGGTCGAGGTGGTGGTTGTATGGATAACCTTCAAGACACTTCCCCTCAAAGCTCTCATGAGAGTGAGCATGTAGAACATCAAGGTCCTCAAGTGGATCAGATGAGTAGGGAACAAATCCCGCTACAACCAGAGATAGATAGAGCATAGTTGCTTCCCTTACTAGAGGAGGTTCTTGCTCGAATTGGTCCTAGATAGGAGGCTAAACAGGAAGTGGATAGAGAAAGAGAGATATCACCTAGCAAATTTTTAGAGACTACGAAGCAGGATGCCATTGTTGTAGGGCATATGGGAGATTTACTAAGGGCACGCCCTCCTACATTCGATGGTACTAGTGGAGGTCTAGAGGTGGAAGCTTGGCTAATAGACTTGGGATGGTGCTTTTCTATGCATCCATATGGTAGAAACACTAGAGCTAGATGTGCCATTATGCATCTTAGAGGTTTTTCCTCTACATGGTGGCGATTGGAGGAGAAAACCTCCATCTGGAGATTGGTTTTTTTTCGTGGGACATGTTTTTGGAGAGATTCAAAGCGCTTTTTGTATCAAAGTATTGGAGACAATGACATGTAAATGAGTTTCGTGATCTATGTCAGATGGCTATGTTTTTTAAGCAGTTTGAGTGTAGGTTCTATGAGCTCAAACATAATGCCAGAATTGTGGATGACGAGGCTATGTTTGTACAACACTTCATCTGGGGCTTGAATACCCATATTAGCAAAAGAGTCAAATTCTTCGAGCCAAATACTATGGAAGTAACCGTGGAGAAGGCACGTATTGTGGAGGAGAATCTAACTATGGCTTTGGGTGGACATATAGGTGTTCAATTAGGTAGTGCACCTTCTACATGTTTTGGTATGTGAGGTGGTTAGACTCAAACAGGGGGTTCCTCATGGAACCAGTAGACACCCGCTAAGGGTGGACAACAATAGCAATGTACCCCACTAAAAAATAAGAATTCTCAAGCTCAGCAAGGTAACATTTCATAGTCTAGGAAGAATCATAATTGGTGGCGTAATAAGCACAATCAAGATCAGCCAGCGTAGAGTGCACAATCTACAATTAGCAAAGGTAGTTTTCAGCAATCCAATGCACCTTCAGGTGGTAGAGGTTTTGGCAGAGGTACTGGTTTCTTTTCATGTGGTTAGCAGGCTCATATTGCTAGGCAGTACCCTATGAGAGCTACATCAGGATTTGGTCAGCAATCAATAGCTTCGGAGTCGACAATTGGAGATGCAAGTCGTTCACACGGACTCTTTGTTGCGGTCGATAACCGTCAAGCAGATCATCAGAATACTATGGTTGAGACTTTAGGTTAGTTACAGGGTACTGATGTTTCTATCCTCTTTGATTCTGGAGCTATTGATTCATTTATTTCACCCTCTATTGTTGAGCAATGTGAAATCATGGCAGTGAAGCAAGGAAATAGGTGGTAGGTAGAATTTGCCTCTAGGGTTAAGGTGGTGGTAGAAACCCTTGTTCGTAATTGCAAGCTAAGGATTGAATCGCTATCTACCTTAGTAGATCTCCATGTCACACCTCTTGGTTCATATGACATTGTTTTGGGTATGGACTGGTTGGAATCCCATCGTGCAGTGATTGATTGTTGACAAAATATAGTATGTTGCTTAGATGATTCAGGTGCAGAAGTTGAAATAATTGGCATACAAAGACCCATCTCCTTGTGGATTATATCAGCTATGTAGTTGAAGAGATTCCTTCATCATGGTTGTCAGCTATTTGTAGCAACAGTTAATGACTTGGAGGTAAGGGGGAGTCAAGAGGAATCTTTTGATGATTACCCTATTCTTGGGGAATTCATAGATGTTTTTCCCAATGATATTCCTGGTATGCCACCAAAATGCAACATAGATTTCAGAATTGACCTGGTTCCTAGAGCAGAGCCTATATCTCAAGCTCCATATCGAATGACTACTCAAGAACTAGAAGAGCTTCGTCTACAATTGGAAGAACTTTTTGCTAAGAGTTTTATACGTCTGAGTGTTTCTCCTTGGGGAGAACCTATCATCTTCTTGAAGAAGGACAAATCTCATAGATTGTGTATCGATTATCGTCAATTGAATAAAGTGACGATAAAGAATCAATATCCCTTACCCATAATCAATGATCTCTTTGATTAGATCAAGGGAGCTAATGTGTTTTCTAAGATTGATTTGAAATCGGTTTACCATCAGTTGCACATTGCAGAAGTTGAAATTCATAAAATTACATTTTGATCTCGTTACGGGCACTATGAGTTCACACTGGTAGCGTTTGGGTTAACAAATGCACCATCCATTTTCATGAGTTTGATGAACGATGTTTTTTGCACATACCTTGATCATTTTTTTCTCGTGTTTCTTGATGATATTTTGATCTGTTTGAGAAATATGAAGGACTACGAAGAGCATTTGTGATAGGTATTGCAGTGCTTGAGAGAGAATCAATTGTACACAAATTTGAAGAAGTGCAAGTTCTTCTAGATTGAGGTAAAATACCTTGCTCATGTTATCTCTAGCTCGAGGGTATTGTTGTGGATACTGTTAAAATAAAGATTCAAACAGCTCCCTTCGGGTCCCTTTTGCAAATGTTCATGTGCTGGCATCACTAGGTTTTTTCAGTTCTCCGACAGGTTTTGATGTTTCCCTTTGCACATTTCTCACTTCGCAACTTCGGATATCGGCTCCCCTTTCGGGCCCCAAAATGTTGCACTGGGCGTCCATGTGTCTCGCCTACGAAAATTTTTGTTTTCTGTTGCTTTGTATTCTGTTTGGGTTGCAAAAGCCTTCCACAAAAGCCAGCATTCCTAAGATTGTTAGAGGGGCCCACATCTTGGTACGTGGCAGCATATCGCAGACTTTTCTTATAGAGATAAAATAAGCAGCTACGGGCTGCGAAATGCTTCCGCGACCTTCTTTATTTTTGGTGGGCCCTACCTTCTGCCAGGTGGCGACCTTTTGCAGCCTTTCCAATACAGTAGGAAGCTAAACACAGCGGGCTGTGAAACGCTGCCAAGCATCTTTCGGACCCGGTTCAGGTGGCTCTCTCCACACTTTAGGAAAGACCTCCCCTTGGACACGTGTCGCTTCTTCGCAGTCTCTCAGCAGCAGTAGGAGGAATTCTCATTCGGGCCGTGACGAGTTGCCACGTGCCTTATACTGATCATTGAAGCAGGCGATCTGCTAGCTGAGCAATATATTGTTATCAAGTGCTGCTCGTCTTACTTTTCCAAAGCAGTGGATGGCGCTTGTCACCTTGAAACTTGGCTGGGGCCCCCGCCATCATTACAAAGGGTGCGCTTGCACATGAATATCCAGATGCCGCGTTGTAACTCGTTGCCATTGTAACAGCATGGGAAATCTTTTGATTCTAGCATCATTGCAGGGAATTGGGAGATCTTTTCTGTTACAGCGTTCCAAAGCGGTGGGAGTTTTCCTCTCCAACTATATATAATCTCTCCATCAACGAGAGAGGAGGGCCTGAAATTCCAAGGGAAAAAAGGTCCAACGATAGATTAATCCAAGAGTTTTAAGAAAAAGGATACTGGTTATAGCAAGAGACACCAGGCTTCTCTTATATGTTTTATGTGCAAGAAACTTTCAGATTGTGCCAACTGTTCGGCCTTTCTATTTTTCATGTATTGATTAAACTATAAACTGTGCTTTTATTGTCTTAAGCATTTCATTTAACAGAACTTCTATATATTGAATGCAAGCTTGCTTATCTAAATCATGTCTAAATGACTCTTCTTGATGGTAAGGATGCATGCGATACTATTTTATGTCAATAAATGAATTGTTTACACTATACCTTTAAGTCTCTGACGTTTTAGAATGTAATAACACCATTCAGGCCCCTAAATCTATGATTTATCGTGCCCATCAACATATTTTGGCACATCGCCTTAGATTAGACTTTGCTTCATCATATCCGTTTCTTTTTCCCTTTTCAAAAACCATTATAGAAGAAGTCGGCTTCTTTAAAACCCAGAGGTCACTCAGTTTGGTGCAAAGGGGTCCCCCTTGAACTGAGTTTCCCATAAGGCACTATTACCTCATCATTTTTTGGCGTCAACAGTTTTCCCCTTTTTCTGGCATGCCCAGTGGGACCTGAACTAATGAAATTGTCTTATAGAGGGGTGTATAAGCCATCGGCGTATAACTAGATCCCAGACTGCAAATAACCCAGGTTTACTAGTACCTCCATTAGGGACAGTCCAGGCCGCAAATCAGTTAGTAACCATTCCATTCCCGCCACCTTTTCCTCTCACCATGTTGCCGGCCGTGAACAGAAACTATGTAGCATGGGATGTTGGAAGTCCCCTGGTAGCTCCAGTGGCGCCTGCTGTTTGGGGCGCTATCCCAGTTTCGGCACTGAAAGCTCTTCCCAAATTTGTCGGGGACAACACAAAAATGCCGGCAGAACATTTGCAGGATGTAGCAGATGTATGTCTGGTACACGATATCACAACGTAGAATGTACCCCTAAGGCTCCTTGCTGTGTCCTTTAAAGGCAAAGCTCTGGATTGGTACTGAACACTGACTCCTAATACCATTCGCACTTGGGATGACCTCGGAGATCCATTCTATGAAAGGTTCTCAAATGACGGAGATCGTTCTTCGTTATATTACCAGTTATCCATCATCAAACGAGTGCCCCAGGAGGCTCTGACAGACTTCAATGCCCGATTTCACTCAAGTTGGCGAAGGATTCCTATAACTATCCGCCCGACTCCAGAACTGGCGTTCATGTTTTATTTGAAGTCTTTTAACCCCGACATTTCTATGATGATCAAGTCTTTGGGATGAGCCACTTTACCAGATGCATATGCCACCGCTATCAAAGCGGAGAATCACTTGATAGATTGTAGGAAATTGCCCCCTCGACCTGTTGTGCCGATATTTCCTGAGATATCAAACGCAGCACAAGAGGTTGCATCAACTAGTGCGCCATTAACTCCCTAATCAGCAGACTCATATGCAGTCGCTCCCGAAAACTTGGCTTCCACATCGGGTCCTCCCAAGAATGAAATGGGCGACCTCAAGGAGATGTTGCGGACTATGGCAAACAATATAACAACTCTCAAGCGGAACCAAGTAATGCCTCCACGGCCTGCATATCAAAACTATCAAGGTGGGCAGCCTACCTATCAGCAAAATCAATATCAGAATGTGCCTCGCACTAATACACCCACGACGGCTACAAACCAAATGGTTCCGGTGCCTACGCCGCTGGCAGGTGCGTTGCCAAGCTCTAGTAGAGAATTAACCGTGGGACAAAATAATCTTATTGATGACATCAATCCATGGTGCTTCCCTTGCAACGATGCGCATATGCCCCGAAATTGTTCGCGTGGCAACTTACAACAAAGTGTAGCATAGCAACATATTCAAGGTATTGCGACAGAGAATGGAGAGCACATATATGCCTCGGCAATGGAGAATGCAGTCCTTACCACGCAAATGCAGGGAATGTCCTTAGAGCAAGAGTCTAATATTGTTCCTGATCATGCGCTCTTCTCATGGATGGAGGATGAGGAAATGGTGTTTGCAAATGACATGTCCACAGCCGAAATGATGCGGGTACAGTCTGACTATAACACACGCTCAAAGAGGAGATTCACTGGTGAGCCCGTTGTTTCACTTTCGGACAACCCGCAATGCAAAGATGTTTCTGATCAAATTCCTGGCTCTTTGACCGTCTCTTTGTCTTCTCAACTACGGAAGGAAATTATTATAACAAGAGAAAAGGAGAAAAAATCTCTGAGCTCTTCACCTTTTAATGTGGTGGAGCAGTTGAAGAAATCATCCACTAATGTGTCTTTATGGGACATTCTAGCTATCCCAGAATAGAAAACTATGCTACAAAAGGCGCTTCAACAAGAGATCAACTCAGCACCAACAGAGCCGTCTGCCAATACGGAGGTGGTTTATCAAATGCCACCAGCTAAGGTTCTTATAGACAAAGCGAAGGAATCCCATACGCATGATGGAGGTAGGCCAAAACCTCAACCCTTCTTCTTGACCCTCATTGTAGGGGATAAGCTATTACACAATGCTATGATTGATTCTTGTGCTAGTATGATGGTTATGCCGAAACTGATAGCCGAAGCCCTGGGACTCAGCTACCAGCCTATGAAGAAGGGGGTGATGCAGCTGGATGGAAATAAATTTGATACTGTGGGTGTCATCAAAGTGCTTCCGTTAACACTATTTGCCTACCCAAGTATCACGGTCCCGCAAGATACAGTGATCATAGATGTTCCTCCTATGTTCGGTCTCTGTCTATCCCAAGAATTTACTTCAAAGGTGGGTGGATATTTGTCTTTAGATTGGTCACATCTAATACTTAGGACCAACCATGGTACAAAAATGAAGATAGAATCAGAGGCTCTACATTCCGAACACGTGGCGGATGAGGCCCTGATTAATTTTGAGGCCGCATATACCTCCATCACCAAGCAGGACATGTTCAATGTCGAACTACTAGAGGAGGAGAGGGTGAGCGGAGATAGAAATGATGAGGAAGATGCTCTGTTGAGTGCACACATGAATAATGATCTTTTCAGGAATTATCATGCTACTGGATTAGGCACATATGTAATTTATGATGAAGACCAGGTTCTTCCGAAGGTCGCCAAAGAATCCTACGATGACCAAGCAAATGAGTTGTGGACACTGTATTTTGATGGAGCAAGGAGCAAAGTTGGAGCTGGAGCAGGGATATGTCTAATATCCCCACAGAATGAAAAGTTGTTGAGGTCTTTCTGATTCCAATTCGCCTTTTCAAATAACGAGGCTGAATATGAAGGGTTAGTCCAAGGCCTAAGCCTAGCGAAATGAATGGGTATCAAGCAATTGATTATGTTCGGAGATTCAGAACTGGTAGTTAATCAGGTCTGAGGAATCTCAACAGCAAAGAATATCTGCATGAGATCCTATCGGCATCGAATTTGGGACCTTGTAGAAAGTTTTGAAACTTTCAACATCCTAACCATCCCCCAAATGCAGAATGGCGATGCAGATCGCATGGTGGTGATCGGTGCCCAGTTTGATCCTGTTTCTGACCTGCTTCAGAACAAATATTCAATGTGAATGCTCGTTCGACCAGCAATCCCCGACAATGACCAAAGTTGGCAAGTCTTTGAGAGCGATGAACACATCACCTCGTTTATTCAGCACTCAGGGGAATTTGCTGATCAACTTCAACCAAAGATCGCTGAGGCCTACGAAGGACAAATTATGTAGCTAAAGTCAAATAATCTTCTGAAAGGATTGGTTACTCTCAAAAAAAAAATTGATTGTAGTGACGCCTGAAATGATAAGCGGAAATTCATGGCAGAAAAAAGTGATTATGAAAACCTTCGGGTTTTTGATGACAGGAACCTTAGGGTCAGAAAAGATGTCTCACAACAAGATAGAGAAAGGCTTATCAGTTTATGTGGGAAATATAGAGTACTGGCCTGGTCCTACGATGATCTGGAAGGTTATGATCCTAGCATCATTCAACATACTATTGAGCTAACAGAAAGTGCGAAACCAGTCCGACAGAAACAGCGGTCGGTCAACCCTAAAATTGAAGCCTTGATGGCACAAGAGCTAACCAAGCTCATTGAGTCACATATTATCTTCCCAATCAAACATAGTACTTGGGTATCAAATCTGGTACCAGTCCGAAAGAAGAATGGTGATATCCGCTTATGCGTGGATTTCTGAGACCTAAACAGAGCATCTCTGAAATACCACTATCCATTACCTTCTATGGAGTCGATCCTCCAAACTGTCACAAGATCAGAAATGTTCTCTCTGCTGGATGGCTTCTCTGGCTATAACCAGATTCGAGTTAAAGAAGAGGATCAGCACAAGACTACATTCACTACGAAGTGGGAAACATTTGCATATGCTAAAATGCCTTTTGGTTTATCCAATGCAGGGGCAACTTTCCAGCGAGCTATGGACGTCGCATTTAGCGAACGGATCAATAAGCTTATCCTAATCTATTTGGATGACCTTATTGTGTTCTCTAAATCTAAAGATGATCATTTCGATCATTTGGAGTTAGTTTTTCAAAAGTGCCAGGAGTTCAAGATTTCCTTAAATCCAAAGAAATGTGTGTTCGGAGTACCCCAGGGTAAGCTGTTAGGGCATGTTGTGTCTAAAGAAGGTATTTTAATTGACCCCGAAAGAGTGAGGGCTATCAAGGAGCTTCCCCTTCTAGTAAATAAGAAAGGTGTCCAGTCTTTCCTCGGCAAGGTAAATTTCATCACTAAATTTATTTCCAATATTGTGGGAATGATTAGGCCGATCACCCTAATGCTCAAAAAGGATCAAATTTTCAAGTGGACAATGGAGGCTCAGGAGGCTTTTGAAAAGGTCAAGGAAGCGATCTCCACAGCCCTGGTGTTAATTAATCCAGATCAATGCAAAGATTTTATAATGTATGCCTTCAGTAGCAAGTCCAGTATCGCTACTGTTCTGACTCAAAAGGATAGTGAAGGAAAGGGAGAACATCCAGTGGTGTTCTATTCCCAAACGCTAAAGGAATATGAGGTGAATTATAACTTCATCGAAAGACAGGCCTTTGCAATAGTAAAAGGACTTAAAAAGTTCTATCATCTAATCTCCTGCAACAAAGTTCTAGTATATGTCGCACATTCTAGTGTGCGGGAATACATCATGGGGGAGAGATCACAGAAAAAAGAGCTAATTGGATTACCAAGATCCTAGAGTATGACATCGAGGTTAGGCCTACCAAGATTGTCAAAGGGAGAGGGTTGTGTGAGTATATGGCACAGGATGAGGAGGTACCTGCCAAAGAGGAACAATCAGAGCTCGTCCTGATAAATGGATCTGGATTGGATGACGATTGGCTGACAAATAGAATGAACTTCATGCAAACTGGAAGGTATCCGCCAGGTCTCTCTTCCCAAAAAAGGAGGTATTACCGGCTGTAGAATTGCGGATATACGCTGATAGAAGGAATTCTTTTCAAAAGAAATTTCAATGGTGTGCTCCTGCGATGTGTTACTTCAGGGGAGGCATAGAAGATTCTCGACGCTTTTTACAATAGCGACAAAGGTGGGCATTTCTCTGCTAAAACTACTGCCATCAAGGTCTTGCGAGCTGGATATTACTGGCCTACACTCTTCAATGATTCCTACTCTCTGGTAAGGGCTTGTAAAAAATGCCAGTTCTTCTCTGACAGAAGGAAGAACTCAGCGATGCCCCTCAAACCTATTGTGGCGGATGAACCATTTGCGCAATGAGGTCTGGAATTCATCGGAATGATCAACCCAGTTTCTAATGTCGGACATAGATGGATATTAACAGCTACAGACTACTTTACAAGGTGGGTGGAAGTTGTTCCCCTTAAGGAGGCAACAGAAACAGATATTGTAGATTTTCTCAAAACACTAGTGACAAGGTTCAGCCCTCCGAAGACAATCATTTCGGACAACACCAGAGCATTTGTAGGTACAAAGGTATGTCACTTTGCATTAAAAAATGGCATATTCCTTAAAACATCATCAAACTATTATCCACAGACAAATGGCCTAGCCGAGTCGACAAATAAGAGTTTGGTCCGACTCCTAAAAAAGGTTGGCTCAGAACACCAGAGGGAATGGCATAAAAATCTCTGAAAAGCACTCTGGGCCAACCGTATAACTCCTAAACAAGTCCTCAAGACTTTGCCCCATGAGCTGGTATATGGGAAGGAGGCACTGTTACCTATCTCTATGGAGATCCCGGCGATACAGTTGTTGAAATATCTTGAGATAGAACAAAATGATGCCATGGAGGTTCGGCTTGCCGAACTACTGGAAGTACAAGAAAAAAGGGAGAACTCCCTAATAGCAATGACAAGCCGTCAACAGGTGGTCAAACGGTGGTTTGACAAAAAGGCTTCTGACCAAGGCCTAAAAAGTGGAGACTTAGTGCTAAAATATGACAGCATGGCTGCAAAGCCAGGTCAGCATGGTAAGTTTGACAGCCTATGGGAGGGACCCTTCAAAATCATTCGGTGCATGCAACACAATGCTTTTGAGCTGGAAAATATGGAACAAGAGCTGCTAGGAATCCCGGTTAATGGGATTCACCTTAAATTGTTCCTTTAAGCATTAAGCCCTACCTTGTACAGTTGTAAATGATGCTTTTATTTTCCTTTCATGTTTTTGGCCTGTTCTTTTGCTAAATCGGCGGTCTTTCTACGCATTTGCTCATCAAAGGTGGCAGATAAAACACCAGAGATGCTTTACACAAAATGCACTCATACATGGAGAAAAAAACATACAAGATTTGCAAACTCAGAAAATTGAACACAGAAGCAAACAGGAGCATAGATTTCACTTAAAAAGAAAAGTATATATTTATATATATATGTTTTTGGGTTACAAAATGGCATGGATGTCAATTTTCAAAATATACAAGTATCAAAGTATATATATATGATGGCCTTTTATCAGGATTATCTGGAGTAGGTGAGTTACATCATCAGGCAACAAGGCAAGGGGGTCATCTATCCGCAGGAATGGCTGGTAGCAACCGATGCATTTACCGTAGCGTTCGCTTTTTCCTCGTCCACGGGCTCCTCGGCAGCACTGGCAGCATCATTCAACACAGCCGTCATCGGTGGTGGATACACCAGGTCCCTGAAGTCAGTATACCATTCTACATCATAGAAGGGTATCACGTTGTAGCTCCTGAACAGGAAGTGTAGGGATTGAGTAACCCTTTGCTGGTGCTGGCCACGGGTCTACAGGCGGAATCCACTCAGGAATGGCAACCAAATGACAACAGCTTCTTCTTCGATAAAGCGACGCAGGTCGCTAGCTGTTGGCAGGCCTATCCCGTACGTAGCATGTGTAACAACCTCGCCGAGCCCATTCAGGTACTTCTTTGGGAAGATTTCTTTGACCAGCTTCAAGATAAGCGATCGGGGAACACAAATGTCCTGCATGGATGCTACAATGTGCGAGCACACGTCGGTGTTCACCCGATACTTATCTTCATATTCAACACAGTCCTTGCCTAGAATCCACTTAATGGCTACTAGAACCAGCAAGTGTTTATTCTTCATCATTCTTTTGAGCCTTCTAGTGGAGATCTCACCTACAAACGCCGTCTATGATTTGAACAAGGTTAGGCGAATAGGGGTATCCATCTCTCCTAACACTATCCCTAAGTCTGCTAAGTAATGCCGAAATCTGCTCACCACCTAACCTATGAAAAGACTTTCTTAGCAGTCTTCTACTGGCCTATCACTTCTTAAACGTTGAGTATGTTTGCTTGCTTTCTACTGGGCTATTTATAGAAAAGTTGATAGGACATATGCCAATCCGCCTATAAGAAATGTGATGTATACTGGCTGCAATATCGAAGGCTGAGTCTGCGTTTGCTCACATTTTTGGCCGATACATGCACGATAGCACGACTCAAGGCGTGCTTAATTAAATGAAGTTAATTAATTAAGCTTTAAAAAGGTGGCACTTGTTGGTGAAGGGACGTATGGCCGTATGCTATGGTGTCAAATCTTAAACGCATCCCAGAGCCCAAGGCGATACTCGTATCTCTTCAGGCCGTGATCGTTTGCTTGGCCTAATCATTCCAGCCAGGATATTAATTACCAGTACATGCTAACGCAAGAGGAGAGGGCCAGTTGCAAGCTCAATTTTCAAGGAGATCAGGGCATATCACATGATCGCCCCAATATGATGATGAAATCCGACCGCCTCGAAATAATAATTAATTCATCTAGCACGAGTTGCCAGATCACCGGTACATGCCGAATTAAATGCAAAAGGCTTGCTTTCGCCTACCACCTTAGGAAGTTGCTATTATTGCATAAAACAGCTTAGTATTTCAAATTCTTTTTTGCAACGAAAGGAAGGTGCAAAGTGTTTTCTGTTTGTGTATCCAGAGCAAGCGTATTCGCAGGCCAGGAAGCTTACAAGTTCTGCAGCGAAAGAAAAATGTCAGAATCTTCAGCTCAGCCGGTGCAGGAGGAGATTAGCCAGGAACTGTATACGGCCATTCATTCTTCAGAAGAGGTATATGTGTATGATGATGTAGCATATGCCACTCTTGGTATACCCGCGAAGACGAGAAGAGCCAACACAGAGGAGCTGGAAAAACCCAAGGAATGGAGTAGCCCAAAAAAGGTTAGAGAAAAGTGGGTTAATATCTACAACCCGAAGCTTGCCAAGAACCCTAAATCTCTCAGGGAGGCGGCTTGTGCAAGGTTATCGGCACCAAGGGCAGACCAAGCCATGGCAAGTAGAGTCTGACTTAGCGGCCTTCCACAATATATGATCCCGTTGGTGCACTATTGCCCGGAGGTGGTCGACGCGGCTTTTCAGCGCTATAATCCACATACCCATTGCATTGAAGGTCGCAATTTAAGGGTTCAGATCAGCCTAGAAGCCATTTGGCATATGTTATGTATCCCTGACCCAAGCAGAAGAAAGGAGAATATCGAGCATTTCCGCCCAAGCAAGAGGGAAAAAATATGGAAAAGGATGAAAATCAGCTCCAATTTCTTATTAGAAGAGACTAATAAGAAAGGTGTTGCGTCCACTAAGGCACCGAGTATTCCATTATCGCGTGGTTCATTCCGCAATGACCTCCAGGACCCCATATCCATGCTGGCATTTGTTTGCGGCCGAGATTCCGATGAGAAGATCGAAGCTTTTCAGCTGGGTCCCGCAATGCAGTTTCGCAAGTAGCATGAGCTTTTCTGGTATGATTTTGCTCAGTTCATGGTTGAAGAAATGAAACAGCAAATAGAGAATTATCAGGCAGAAAATAAATTTAGATTTTTTTCCTACCTGGTCCACATGTTCCTACATCAGAATCCGGATTTCTTCGCCCGATTCATTCCGCTATCAATTTTTGATGAGCAGAACAAAAGAAAGCCGGTGTCTATATGGACACCTTTTCTTTCTGCATCATATGACTATTATGCCTTCGCGGACTATTTCATAGCCCCGATTTTGAATGATTTGATCGAAGAAGGTGATATTGTCCGGCTTAACACTGAGTAGACTAGATTTCTGCAAAGCTACACCCCTGCCTGTGATTGGTTCTTAGGCAAGGACTTCACAATCCTTCGAATGTGGGGTTTTATTGGTAAGTCTTTCTTGCTCCCGGCTTGCGTCACTGATAAAGTGCTCGCGCTGGAGGTTTTCTGATAGGTGTGTATCATCGATTTCATATTCTGTAGCTGTGAAAGTGTCAAGAGGAAAGGATTCTTCACTTGCCCGAAGAGTTTTAAGTCGGTAACGCTGGTTAGAAAACAAGCACACAAGTTGCTAGGGGAGAAGCTGGCATAGCTAGGGTTGGTACTGGTAAATGATAAATAGGATTACAACCCTTTCAATGACCTACCAGAGCCACATATGAAGGTTACCCATGTTCCCTGACCATACTGGGAGAAACGGCGTAATAAGCGGACTGATAAAGACGAAGATTTTGTTGAATTAGCACAAATCCCTATGCCAGACACTAGGGGCCCATGGCACAAGTTTTACTTTCCAGTGGCCGTGGCCAGGGACAACCTTCTGATAGAACGCACCATGTATAACAAGTTGAAGGTGGGCGAGGAATGGAGTGATGAAAAAATAAAGGCTTTCTGGAAATATCGCCAAGAAATAGCGCAGTTGAAGGCTCCTTATAATCAGGTAAAGGACGACCAGGAATTTGAAAGATGGTGGGATGAAGGTCATCCCAGCCCGATCTCTAGCGCTGACAGGAGCGAAGAAGCGGAGGGATCCGAGGAGCAGGAAGAAGAAACGGTGGTATCATCCTCCTCTGCGCAAGGAGGCAATGTCTCCGAGCATGCCGCCTATGTGGGCACTAATGTGCACTTTAATATATCAAGAGGCTCGCTTACACGCACATGGGCCACTAAACCGGTCAAGCTAATGCCCCAGCAGAATGATCCAACTACCGAGGTTAGTGAGTATCCACCTGCGAAAAGGCAACGCACGAAAAGTGTTATCGGGATAGTTTCACATGAACCCACCGGAGGAGATGTGCCCGCTACTAGTCAAATGCTAGAGTTTGTGGGCGAGTCACAAACGATCCTAGAGCCACTGCCGACCAGTCAACAGGTACATTTCGCTTCATCCTCTCTTACATCTCAATCTTTCGTATCCACTCCTCCATTGGCCACTCTTTCCGTTGGTCCGAGGCCTCCACCCTCTGCTTCTGGTCCAGCTTATTCGGCTGGATTTTCCCAGTATTCACAGGCCCAACCATTTATAATTACTCCTCTGAGCATGCTTACGCCTTCTGCTGTCGCTCAGACTTTCCTCACCTCACTTTCAAAAAATGTTCCCCCTATCGACCCTCACTCTTTTTCTGCCATGCTCATTGATTCGTTTCCATTACAACAAGCCTATACCTAGTCAACAACTATTCTCCCTAGGCCAATGAGCCTTACGACTGAATCTCCAATTCAGCCGCTGCAAATGTCTAGCCCCGCTAATAGCTCTCAAGCCAAGCTATGGAACGTACCACACTTTTCTCCACAAACGGTCACTCTCCAAAAGAAGCAGATGCGTACGCCTATGAAAATTACCTACCGCTATGCTCTGCCCTCGGGTGTCCCTTTCGCAGGTGGGCTGGTTTCATCACCAGCTAAGTTCATAGCACAGATAGATTGTGGAAAGGAAGCACGTGCAAATAGAATGAGGTGACAAAAGGCGAAGGATGACAATGCCCTCGCCGAACCGAGAGTACAGGCTTCGTATGATGAGGCTCGACAAGAATTAAAATTTGCAACTATGTACCCAAGGATAAACAAGCCTCAAGGAGAAATGTAACCCGAGGACTATGAAATCTATGCTGTCGGGCTTGACATGAAGGTAGCCCGACTGCAAGATAAAGTCGAAATCATGGAGGAGACACAACGGGTGGTCACTTCCGACTTCCTAAAAATTGGTCGCTAGTTAAAGAAGAAGGATGAGTAGCTTAGGGCAGCCAAGGAAAGGGTGAGCTTTCTAGAGGCAAAAGAAAAATCCTTAGAAGCAGATATCGCCTGAATGACTGAGAGGGCGCTAACGGCAGAAAATGAGAGGAACAGACTTCAGGACAAAATTGCGAAGACCCAGGTTCCTGATCCCGGCCTAGTAAAAGAATTACAGAGTCAAAACCTAGCAGTGCAGCAGAACCTGCGGTTGATGGAGGAGGAGCTTGAACGCTTCCGCCTTGAATACAGTCAGAAGATGGCAGAAAAGGGTGAGGAGTTGGAGCGCCTACAAGAGCAGTATCAGCAAAGGGTATGGGAGAAAGAGGCCGAGTTCAAAAGCCTGAAGATTAAGCTAGAAGAAGAGCTCCGAGAGACAAAGGCTTCTCTAGAAGAGCAATCAGCTAACCACTTGTGAGCTGAATAAACTTGGAATAAATAAATGAATAGTGATGCGAAGTAGTTGGCGTCCGAGAAAAAGAAGAAAGTTGAATTGGTCGAGGCCCTTATTTCAAGGGAAATGGAAATTTCTTCGCTTAAAGCCTCTGGGTTACCTACCCCTGTCCAACCTGATGTCATTCCGCTAGTTAGACAATTATACATTTCTCACTGGGAGAAGGTCAAGACCTTCTGTCTAACTCTGCAGCCTACTCTCTGATTCATAGACAAGGCATCAAGACTTAATCAGGAGGCCCATGACACAATGGAGCAGTTCCTACGTTTCATCCTGGAAAGAGTTCTTGAGGCAAGGGACTTGCTAAATAAGCTATACTCTGTCACGGATGAAATTCTTGCTGAGGCGGGCATCGAGGATCGGGACATTGCTGCTCAAGTTGCCAATAAATTCATCCATTGTCATTCTGCTTTCCAGCGCACTAAGGCAGCAACGGCTTTTTTTAGCAAGGCTCTTGATGACATACGGAGAGGTTTCTTTGAGTTAGGCAAGCTGGGATTGCCATCCCCCTTTCTTGAGGATAGCTCCATTGCCACAACTACTCAGATTACGGAGGCTATTGAACAGAAAGAGAACGACCCGGAAGTATTCAGGGAATTCAGCACCCCCCAACGGTAGCTGACATTGAGGCAATCATTCATCCACTCTCTCATCTGCTTTTCCATATCCAAGCAGGCGCCGGCCTACCTGAGGTGCTGCCTCACAAGGAAGCTATTGATCTTCGTGGGGCACAAGAGAATTTGCGCAGCATGGCAAAGCCGTCCAAAAGTGAATGGTCACCTTTGCAGGCTGCACTTTCCAAACTCTGATACCATTCACCCAATGGATAAGGCTCTGGTCTGTAGAACCAGAGAGTTTTTTGGTTTTCCATTCCTTATCTGAAACGCCCCTGATAAGTCGCCAAAAGCTATTAAAATAAAGATTCAAACAGCTCCCTTCAGGTCCCTTTTGCAAATGTTTGTGTGCTGGCCTATGCATCACCAAGTTTTTTCGGTTCTCCGACAGGTTTTGATCTTTCCCTTTGCACATTTCTCACTTTGCAACTTTGGATATTGGCTCCCCTTTCAGGCCCCGAAATGCTGCGCTGGGCATCCACATGTCTCACCTACGGAAATTTTTGTTTTCTGTTGCTTTGTATTCTGTTCGGGTTGCGAAAGCCTTCCACAAAAGCCAGCATTCCTAAGATTGTCAGAGGGGCCCACATCTTGGTACGTGGCGGCATATCGCAGACTTTTCTTATAGAGATAAAATAAGCAGCTGCGGGCTGCGAAATACTTCCACGGCCTTCTTTATTTTTGGCGGGCCCTACCTTCTGCCAGGTGGCGATCTTTCATAGCCTTTCCAACACAGCAGGAAGCTAAACACAGCGGGCTGCGAAACGCTGCCAAGCGTCTTTCGGACCCAGTTCAGGTGGCTCTCTCCCCACTTTAGGAAAGACCTCCCCTTGGACACATGTCGCTTCTTCGCAGTCTCTCAGTAGCAGTAGGAGGAATCCTCATTTGGGCAACGACGGGCTGCCACGTGCCTTATACTGATCATTGAAGCAGGTGATCGGCTAGCTGAGCAATATATTGTTATCAAGTGTTGCTCGTCTTGATTTTTCCAAAGCGGTGGATAGTGCTTGTCGCCTCGAAACTTGGCTGGGGCCCCCGCCATCATTACAAAGGGCGCGCCTGCACATGAATATCCAGATGCCACGTTGTAACTCGTTGCCATTGTAACGGCATGGGAAATCTTTTGATTTTGGCATCATTGCAGGGAATTGGGAGATCTTTTATGTTACAGCGTTCCAAAGCGGTGGGAGTTTTCCTCTCCAGCTATATATACTCTCTCCGTCAATGAGAGAGGAGGGCCCAAAATTCCAAGGGAAAAAAGGTCCAACAATAGATTAATCCAAGAGTTTTAAGAAAAAGGATACTGGTTATAGCAAGAGACACCAGGCCTCTCTTATATATTTTATGTGCAAGAAACTTTCAGACTGTGCCAACTGTTCGGCCTTTCTGTTTTTCATATATTGATTAAACTATAAACTATGCTTTTATTGTCTTAAGCATTTCATTTAACAGAACTTCTATATATTGAATGCAAGCTTGCTTATCTAAATCATGTTTAAATGACTCTTCTTGATGGTAAGGATGCATGCGATACTATTTTATGTTAATAAATGAATTGTTTACGCTATACCTTTAAGTCTCTGACGTTTTAGAACGTAATAACACCATTCAGGCCCCTAAATCTATGATTTATCGTGCCCATCAGCATATTTTGGCGCATCGCCTTAGATTAGACTTTGCTTCATCATATCTGTTTCCTTTTCCCTTTTCAAAAACCATTATAGAAGAAGCCAGCTTCTTTAAAACCCGGAGGTCACTCAGTTTGGCGCAAAGGGGTCCCCCTTGAACTGAGTTTCCCATAAGGCACTGTTACCTCATCATTTTTTGGCGTCAACAGATACCTCGAAGATCCAAGGCATTCTTTATTGGCCTGTGCCTACCAATGTAGCTGAGGTTCACAGTTTTATGGGTCTGGTTGGGTATTATAGATGGTTTGTTTAGGGTTTTTCAAGGATTTCTCATCCTATTACTTCTCTTTAGAGGAAAGGGAAGAAATTTATTTGGAAAAATTAGTGTCAGTTTATTTTCAGACACTTAAGGAAAACTTGACTGTGCTCCTATCTTAGCCATTCTTGATCCTACTAAGGACTTTATAGTTTGCACTTATGCGTATTTGGAGGGATTAGGATTGTGCTGATGCAAGATGGTCATGTGATCGCTTATGAGTCTCAAAAACTCAAGGATCATGAACTGAATTATCCTACTCATGATTTGGAGCTAGTTGCAGTTGTTCATGCTCTAGTTAGGTGGAGGCACTTCTTGTTGGGACATCATTTTGAACTTCATTGTGATCATCATAGTCTACATTATATTTTCATGCAGCCTAATTTGAATGCTAGGCAGAGATGGTGGATGCAGTTCTTATGTGAGTATGACTTTGAGGCAAAATCTTTTCAAGGGAAAGAGAATGTAGTAGCTGACGCTCTTAGTTGGTGAGGACATGAGCTTTCTTCCATGACTCTTGAAGGTTATTTGATGAGCTATATTTTAGTAGCACTTTCTACAGATAGATTGTATTAGGAGGTGAAGATGGAATTGGCATTAGGTAGACCCTTAGAGGGTAGATTCACAAGATATACCCTTGAGTCAGATGGATTATTGCAGCATTTGGGTCGTATTTATGTACCACTTTTTGAAGGTATTCGCACTCTGATTTTGATAGAGGCACATTGAGCACCTTATTCAACTCATCCAAGTGTTAAGAAAATTCATGTGGACCTTCATCAATTGTATTTTTGGCTAGGAATGAAACATGATATCACTGATTTTTTTTAAGATGTCTTTAGTGCCAAAGAGTTAAGGCTGAGCACAAGCATCTCACAGAACTCTTGCAGCCGCATTTAGTTCCTGAATGGAAATGGGATATCATTACCTATGTCATCTTGTTGACATGATGCTATTATGGTTACTATTGATAGGTTGACTAAAGTAGCACATTTTTCTCTAATTCGTTCTTCCTATAATGCCTCTTCTATGGCCAGGATATCCATGGACGATATTGTTCGGTTGTATAGAATTCCTCACATAACCATTTCAGATAGAGATCATGTGTTTACATCAGAATTATGGACATCCTTACAGCATGCTTTAGGTACTCAGTTAAACTTTAGTTCAGCCTATCACCCTAAGACCGATGGTCAGACCAAGAGAGTCAATCAGATTCTTGAGGATATGCTCAAGATGTATGTAATGGATCAGCAGTCACATTGGGAAGATTATCTTTACTTAGTGGAGTTCGCCTATAATAATGGGTATCATAGTTCCATAGGTATGCCTCCTTTTCAGGCATTGTATGGACGTCCTTGTTAGACTCTGTTGAGTTGGGATCGACTTGAGGATAGAATTCTACTTGGACTTGACATGCTTCAAGATATGGTGCAATAGGTTGATCACATCAGAGAGCACTTGATAGTGATGCAGGACAAGCAAAAGAAGTATACCGATGCACATAGAGTGGATCATCATATTTTATTTGGTGATAGAGTATTTCTTCGGGTGCATCCACGAAAGAGTCCAATCTGTTATGGAAAAGGATCTAAGCTCTTGCCACATTTTGTTGGACCATTCGACATTCTGGAGAGAATTGGTCCTATAGCGCACTGGCTTGCTTTACCACCTAGTTTGTCGCGTGTTCATGATGTTTTGCATGTATCTATTCTTAGGCCTTATCATCCTGATATTTCACATGTGCTCGATTGGAATGCAATATAGGTAGAGGACGGGCAGCTTGCTTTGGAGCCCATGGGAATTCTTCAACACAGAAGACTTGCCCTCATCATTCGAGACGTTGATCAGGTGAGGGTCCAATGGGATCCTAGTGACAAGGCATTAGCTAACTGGGAGGATGCGACAAGCATGAGAGAGCTTTATCCTTATCTATTTGCAGGCTTCCAAGAGTAAGCCTTATCCTAGGGGGTAGGTTGTAGTGTCCCTCCAGTTCCTACATTTTGTTTCAGTTTGTTTTTTGTTCGGTTGATAGTTGCTTTAGCTGTTTTGGTACAATGTTACTCTATTTCAGTTACGACACTGATACTATGTTGGTTTTATATTGTGTTGATGATACATTAGATATATTGTTGGTCATCTAATTATGTTTGTGTGGCAACATTATAATGATGTATCTGATGTTGTTTATGATATAGTATTGTATGTTAGTTTTGGTGAAGGAGACAGTGTCCCATAACTCACTCGTGAGTACCCTGCTACACTATGACTCTCTTTAACAGTGTGATTGTCAATTTATGCAAATATGTGTGACAGTGTTGATTTATGGAGTTTATAGGTAATAGGCATCGACTCCACCTGCTTGTCAGGTTTGAGTGTGCCATGACCCAATGGAACATGTTGTTTCAGAGATAATATTAGGTCCTTCTTTGGCCATCGTTCTTTATAGGATGATTATCTGTGTTGTCACCCGTCATTGTTTTGTCGTTCTTGTTTGCATTATGTTTGGGTATCATTTAATTAGTTAAATGATTTATTAAATTAAATTAAATTAAACAAGGTATTTATTTAAATGCAATTGTTGAATTAAATTTGTAAAATTAAATAAATTTTTGAAAATTAGATATTTTAAAAGAGTTTGTTTTCAACAAGTTATAAATATTGATTTGGAGTTAGAAATGATCTTGAGTAAATTGTTTAAGTCAAAACTAATTGATCAATCATGATTGCATGTTGATTGTTAGTTAAGTCTTGTGACTTTGAGTAAATTGAAAATGCATTAAAATATTTGGTTATGCAATATCATTCACGACAATTGATTTTGGATTGCTGGGAAGAAAAATTTCACGGCAGTTTTGGTTTTTGGAAAAAAAATGTTTCTCCTCTCTATATTTGGGTTGAAAAGCTTGGAAGACAGTGAATTTGAAAGGATTCATGTTGTTGGGAGAATAAAGAACTATTGGAATCTCTTATTTTTGCTTCAATCTTCATCAAAACCAAGAATTTAATCCAGGTTTTCTTCTTTGTTGCAATTTCTAAATTAGAAGTTTCTAAATGTTGCATTTGGAATTAGTTTATAGTGGGAAAATAGTAATGATTCTTTGTGGAAAACTAAACTCAGCCCAACCTGCACATGCAACAAGAAACAATTAGAGAATCATTCAAAATTAAAACAAAAGCAAAAAAAAACAATGATAAGACAAATTTTAGAGAAATTAAAAAAAAAATTATCTGTAAAAAAATTGGTTTTTACAATTATCAATTGCTCTTTTCGAAAGATTGTTTGTAATCTCCCATATTTCATGTCAGTATTAGTATGTTCTGGATACATTATTTTAGGCTTACATAAGCAGAGATTTACCTTAATTCTAATGTTAGCATGTAGTTTTATTTAAACTTCGATCGCTCTTTTTTGTTCTCTCCTTTTATAGTTGTTTTCTTCTGTCTTGATTGCTCTCAGACTTAGAGTATTTGAACTATTCACTGCCTTCTAGTTCATACTTGAAGAAATCATACTGATTAAAATTAAATCTTATTCAACCTATTAACTTCCTTCAGATTTCATATTCATAATCTAAGTACATTATAATGTTTTAGCCAATTGAATATTATTAGATTAGCATTGACCTTGTTCATTTCATTATTTGGCCAATGCTAAAACTATTGAGAATCAACCCCTATGATTAATAAGTAAACGAACTCTTTTGCTTGTTGCAAATTGATATAAATCTAATCAATGTTTTGGTCTATAAGAATCAATCGATTTTATGTTTGATGGCACCACCCCTACCCTATATTCATGAGTCTTCCAGCCTATTTAGTCTTGTTTATCTCTAAAAGCTAAAGTTTTTCCTAAGTCCCCAGCTCATCTGGCATATTTGAAAACTCGAGATTTGTTTCTTTTATCACTAAATTGCAAATCAAATCAAGCATTTTCATTTATTTTGTTACTTATATTCTTTGAACAACTGAAAATTTTAGTTATTGAGTTTTATCGATGCATAGTGCATGATATTATAGTCTCCCTTTGATTTTCATGTTGTAAAATTATCTTAGACACCTGAATTTTCTTCATCTACCATTATCTTGTAATTTAATTACTTTCTTGTAGCTCTTGTGTGTCAATGGTGTTAATAGTCTGTAAGATTGCTTATTTTAAACTTTAGTTTCTTTTAGCACGATGTCATGCATTCATTATCTGTTGAGTCGTACTTACCTAGAGATGCTCATTAGCTTATGTTTATCCCTTTTTAAACGCAACAGTAGATTGTAGTTTAATATATTTTTATTATAGTGTAAGAAAATTAATTTTTGGCTTATAGTTTAAGATTGTAGATGTGAATTATGTATTGATAATCATGGGAATAGTCGAAAGAATAAGCATATGATAAGAAACAAATATGTATAAATTTAAAATAAATTAAGTTATTGTCTATTTTTCCTAAATAAGAAATTATATAACATGATTAACAAAAGTTAGAAGTGCAATGTTTTTACCAAACATATATATATTTATGTACTTGTTTAAATATTGAAACTTGTTATTATGAAAATTTAAATAAATAATAGATTAGAATTGATCTTTATTGAAATTGTTTATACTAAAATTGATTATGATTTAAGAGTTACTACTATGTTATTGAGTTATTTTAGTTTTCCAGAGGCTAGGGAATCCTTTGAAAGAATTGTTTAATCTATTTAAGTCAAGAAGTTCATTTGATATAATTTATTATGGAATTAGCCATGCACGTTATATATTTGTTACCTATGTAGTAATTGGAACTAAAATATCTTAAGTCATGATTGGGATGTGAACATGATTTGGTTTGTTTGTGCATGATGGCTATTTTTGGGTTTAATATGTAAAATGATATGTTATAAGAGTGGCTTTCAATAGGGGATAGAACCCTAAGAGGTAGCCAAGGTAACCTATCGTGAGTTTATAATTTAGTGAAAACCTAACTAATTGTATTAGGGGTTGGGTAGTGTTCATTAGATAATTTAGATAATTTTTTACTCACCTTATACCTTAGTACTTGTAAATATTAAGGGTAGGTTGAGATGGCCTGGAATGGAATGTTCGTCTTCTTTTTCCTCTGTAGAGGTACTTCAATTCCACATGAGTTTTTTTAAGGGCCAAGAATCGGTAGAGATTGCCAAGGTAACTCTATATGAGGGCTGATAATCTAGGAAGATTCACCAGGGTAACCTATAATAAACTATGTGATGACACTCTTATCCTAATGCATGCTATGTGGTCTCTTGTGTAGAGTTACCCTTGTTATCTTGTTGCCTTTGGGAGCTTTGTTTGTAATTATGTGGTTTAGATGTTGTTATGTCATGATGTGTACGTCAATCCATGTAAATGTTATATTTTTTCTTCTTGTTTGTTATCTTTGTGGACCTGATATTATCTCCTAGCATAGAGGGAGTGGACCTTAGGGTACCACATGGTTGGGAGGAACATGATTTTTCCTCCATTGGGTCCCCTTGTAGGTGTAGCTATGATTGTATAATATTGTACTTGTGACAGGTTCCTGATTATATAATGTTTGTGATGTTGGACACTGAGCATGCTCATGAATGAGGTTGAAAAAGGTGATATGTTCTTCATCTATATTGTATACACTCTTGATGTGTAAGAGTAAACCTATTGTAATGATATTATGTTGATACGATATTTGTCATATTCTCACTTGATGTAACTTGAATATGTAACTTGACTACATTATGATTATATGATTAGATCATTCATTATTGCTATATTCTATTATTATGTTTTATGTCCTTAGTTTAGTTTAGTTATGTGATGTTCGTTCTTGTAATTGTTTAGTCTAGTGTTGTCACAGAATCCTTGAGAACATATGTGTATATGTTTCTATGTTCTTATATGTAATCGAACATCTTTTTTAAAAAAATTGTTTGGTTATTTTGTTACTTTATGTGTTGTTCTTTGGTTTCCCTGGTGGGGCATTACATAATATGCTATTTTTTCACATGTGCAAAAAAGAGAGCTTGATTTTGTGAAAAACCTTTGTTTAATTAAACTAAAAAAATGCATAATAAAACCAAAACATATTAAAATTATATTTGATGGATAGCTTGTTTTGAGGACTAGCATCATCATGTTGGGATTGTGAAGTTTCTCCATTTTCTTCCTTAACATGAGCTTCGAAAGGAAAAAAGATTCAAAAAAATTAGTAAAAGAGGGGGAGAAGGGCAAAAAAGGGGGGGTCTAGTGAACCCATCATTGACCCCTTCGAGCGAAGGGGGATTCACTCAAACCCCCCTTGTTTTGCAATTTTTCCTTTGTTTTCCTTAAAAAATGGTGCCAAAATGAATGGAATCATCAAAAGGGGTTCGCTCAAAGGAGGGGTTTGAGTGAACTTTTAGTACTGAACCCCCTTCAAGTGAACCCCTAAAAGCCCAATTTTTTTTCGTGGGATTTTTTTGGAAATTTTCCTACCTTAACAAAATTATAAACCATTTTTGTGGGATCCCCTAGCCACCCTTTTGATTGAGATTATTTGGCATCACTTTTAGTGCAAGGGTGTAGCATCGCACCTTGAAGTTACTCACTATACCCCTTGAGATGAGATGAAAATCACCGGCTTAGTATGAGCTACTTGTTTACTTGTAGCTTTCGAGGGAGAATTTGATTGGGTCATCCTTCCAATCTTGGAGGCCCCTAGTTGTCTTCTCTCACAAATACAAGTGTGAATACACCCCCTAAAGGTGTCCCTACACTTGCATTGAAGGAGATTCCAAGTTGTAGGCTTGAATGTGTTGACATTGGCCATTGACCTTAGGAATAGGAAGTGCTTGATGTGTTTTTATTGTACTATACTAGTGAAAATTGGGGTGAATAACCCTTAAACATACACATATTCACATAGGGATTTGACAAGTCAATAGCCAAAAAAAAAAATTCAGAGTGTTTACTATGTTTGCAATCACATTTCCAAAAAAAATCCAAAACAAAAACCATTCCAAAACATCAAATTTGGAATAAACAAACTATGAGTTGCATCTACTAGTGATAGTGCACCACAATTGTGAAAATCTACACCACATTTGCTAGATAGTGAGCCGCAACTACTAAAACATAAAATTTGGGGAAAATATTTTTCCAATCTTATTCTTAGACATATTATAATAACGACCTTGTTCTATGATCACAAACTTGCAGTACATTTCATCACATTCATTTAGGTTGCATTTCTTTGGCATAGAAAATTTCATCATCCACTTTGCATTGCTTGCTTAGCCTTAAGAAATTCTAAGTCATTTGCACCTCTTAGATTGTAGATTAGGAATCCTACCATATCAGGTTGATCAGTCCATTGTTACATTCTTATATTTTCTATGACCTCATCTTTTCTATCAATCAATCGTCATCATCATTGGGTCTCAAACTTATGTCTTAGTTTAGACTTTCCTTGTTAAAACATCATCTTATCAACATCTTGTTCTTTTTAGGTCATAAAAATTTGGTTTATTACATTGTACTACCATATCTTGGTTGGCAATCTTTTTCTTAGGTCTAAAGGTGCATACCCTTAGTTTCATTTGGCATACCTTAATCTTAGTTTCATATCAAAATCTTATTCATAGTATCATTCGGTCTCATTGCACATCATATCCTTTGGTCATAATGTCATTATTAGCATTGCATTTCAAACCTTATTCTTAGGTGCATTAACATTTGACATCCTCATACCTTCAAAAATTCTAAAATTCTAAAAATATAGTAGTCTCATCTTGCATTATCACCTTTGGATTATCAATCCTTAGGTTGCAATTCTTACATGGTTAAAACAAGGTCATGAGTAAAAATAAAGGACATGGAATCTTCAAGTGATTCCCCTTTCAATCCCACAAAGGAAAAAAACCTTGGGTCAAATTCAAATCCACCTCAAACACCACAAAGAGAAACATCAAATCCATTTTCCAATCTCAGATTAACTAATGTCGATAGACATTTGACCCCTGAAGAAATTGAACATGCTACCTAAGATCTAAGAATAATACAAATTGTGGATGAGCTTGTTAGTATAGACCCAAAAAAATTCTTTGTCACACTTTCTCAAAAAATTGCTAAACTCCCCTTTTATTTTGACACTTCCACAATTGTAGAGGGAGTAACACAATCAAAAACTCAAGGTCCAAATCAATACACATTCACACAAGGTTGAAACCTATTTCACAAAAAATGTTCACTAGTCTACCCCTTGGGTCCACAAACACATTGCAACAACTACACACATTCCCAATCCACATATATTTGGAGCTAAGAGAATGCATACTATGTCCTAAGGATCAACATTCACATTTGGCAGCTCATCTTCCAACCCCATGGGTGCAACATTTGTAAATCTATTTGGCACACAAACCAATGCACCCTTAATCAATGCAAATCAAAATCCACCAAAAAAAAAGGAGAAATCGCATTGTTACATCTAAGGTTCCAACACAAATAATCAATGCTACACCAAATACCAACATGACTTTTGGAAAAAATCTAAACACCAATCCCCTTCCATTGCAACAATATGTCACACCAAATGCCAATTTCATACCACAAAATCAAATCAATGCCAATGCCACATTTACACCCCTTTATCAATAAGGAAATTTGAATCCTTTGTAACAAAATGTCAATCCAAGTCAAACATTGGGGCCAGATTCATCATATAATCACCTCAACGCTCTCAACTTTAATGTTGATCCACTTATGCAAGGAAAATCCAACATGACACCATCCCCTACGGACACCTTAATGCAACAAATGTAAGCAGTACAATGGAAAATGGAAAACATACAATTGGGGAAAAATAAGAAGACACATTCTATGGAGGAATTGTGTCCTTACCCTTGCAAATTGTTGTAAAATATTTAAAATAAGTTGTAGAATGCATAATTTAGGAAGTTGAATTCTTAGTTACGTCCAATACCTTAAAGGGGAGCGAAATATAGTGTGAAATTGTCATGGGTGACAATTTATGATGCTATGGACCTAAGTAAACTTTACATGTGAATAGGACCTACTAGGTAAACTAGTGATGTAAAACAACTAATTTACACCAACGTCAATTTTGTCTTGGAGTATTTTAAGTGAAATCATCATTTGCATTCTCAATTTGAAGTTTTTTTATAATGTCACCTTAGTCATGTAGATTTATGGGTACAAAGGAAGCCAACAATCTTCCCTCTATCTATAATAGGCCCTAAAAATGTTGCTCAACACAACAAATTTCATAGTTACAAGAATAAACATCAGAAATTAGACTCCATTTATCAACAAGATCAATGGACTTATTTGCATGGAAACAAAGCATCCCAAGATCAAACTATGGATGTGGCTTATTCCAATACATTAGAAGTTTCAAAGGATCCCTATCAAAGACTCCTAATCTTTTTTAATAGTATATTTTATTTTCTAATACTCTTTTGCAAAGTTATAATCAATCAAAGAGCTCAAAATCACAATCTCATCATGAAGCATATCAATACTCCTCAATCACTTTTTATTTTCTATGCCAATTAGACAAATCTCTATTTAATTTAATCTTAATGTCTTTATTAATTTTTTGACTTAAAATCTAATCAAAAAATAACTTCTTCTTCTTTTTGCATTTTTCACTTTATTTCCCTACCACATTATAAAAAATGATGACAAAACATCAATAAAATCACCAACCTAAAAAAATAATATCATCAAAATCATTTAAAGATAAAATGCTAAAAAAAATCTTCTATTATAATTGACTTAATCTATATCAAATAATAATTAATAATTAATAATCAATATTATATTTTCTCAATCAATTATTCCTTTTTAATTTTAAGTATTAAACCAATTACCAGTGCAACCAACTCAAAGATTTAACTATCTATAAGGTATTTTTATATTCTCTTAATTTTAAGTACAATTATTAATTATTTTATGTTATATTTATTATTTATTGTAAGTACGTGCAGACATTATACCAACTCTAGACCCATATACATAATTCAATACTTTACCTGGTAAGAATCTATCATATTCAATTGATCTTATGGCTGCAGATATATTAATTGTTTTTGATGTTTTCTTTTCTTTAAAGGAAGTGTTTATAATAAGGCTGTAAGAAAACTACAAATTTAGTATTACAGATTTCCTCAGCTGAAACACAAGTGTATATTTAAATAATGGTGAAAGCATTCAATGTCTTCTCCAGGAGAGACAAACTGAAGAAAACATGTCTGCTGTTGTTTTGTGTGTTTTCATTTGGATTTTCTTCTTGTATTATTGATTTGTATGTTTACACTTTTCAATATTGATTTGGTAGAAAGATTTTCCTCAATCTAAATTTTGTAGTAACATTAAAATAATGGGTGAAAAGATTTATGGGCCAAAAGTAATGTCTTACAGAAGAAGAAGAAAGAGCTAGAGACCAAATGAGAAAAATACAACACAATAGCCAAATTAGAAACTTTGTTATTATCCAACTGTCATGATTAAGGAAAAGAAATGAAAACAAATATATGAGCATTTAGCATGAGGAATGAGAAAGTTATCATCACAGGTTGGGAGTTAATTTTTGGTAGAGGATTTTCTTAATGGTTAGGGCAATTTTTTATAATTGTGAGTTTTTTTGGTTTTATAGTTTGAATTGTTTGATAGTTTAGTCATTTATTTTTATTATTTATGTTTTGATTTTCTTAAAGATTTTGTCTTATTTTTAATTATAATATCAAATGTTATTTATTATTTATTTATTTTTATACAAGATATTTATCAAAAAAAAATCTATAATTCAACTAAATAAAAAAATAATTTAGTAATGTAATTTATATTTTACAAGTAATTCACAACAATAATATATAAAGCTTTTTTCTATTGTAAAGGGTTTCGGGGCCTTCAAAACCTATTTTTCTTTATCAAAAACAATATACAAAGCTTGAAAATTATGATTGTACATAACTTCAATTTCATATATTATCTGTACTCATTTCTATTGATCAATTTTGATTCTTACTCTTCCCAATTCTTATCTAGGTTTAGATTTAGAATTTGTTCAAGTGACCAAGGCCATTTGTGTGATTTGTGGATATGAATCAAAAAAAAAAATTAATCTAAATTTTGGGTTGATCCTATCCTTCAAATTAATTGCTATGCAAACACTCCAAGAGTGAAACATTTCACTTTCCATAATTAGAGTTGTACTTAAGGGATAAGTCTAGTTTAGTATATGCATCAAATATTCTAGCACTAAGCACATAGAGATATTCAAAGAGCATCTTGCATTAAATTAAGGTATGTTAGGATTAAAGTTTCATTTACCAAGAAATCATATATTATTCATGTGTCACCAACACTCTTTGAATGTGTCCTTTGATAAATGGGGTGTAATCAAAATTTATTCCTTGAGAATCTTGGCATTAGTTATTATATGCATTCATGAAGGAGGTGGAGTTGGCAATGGTAGTCATGAAGCTCTTTTAGTAAATTTATCAATTTGGATGTGAGAATTAAGTAGTGGAGCATCTTAAATGTTATTGGTGGGTCTCATATGAGCTGGGTGATAATTTTGGATTCCCACCTTGAGATATGAGCCATTATAGAGGAGCTAAAGTCAAAATTCCATCTATTATTGATATGAAGGTTATTTCCTCTATTCATGAATCATTGGGAGTACATTTACTATTCTTGGAAGCATCTCTTCAATTTTGTTGTGGGAAATTTTATATTTTGCTATGTTTTGATGGTACATTATTTGGAAAAAAAATTGTGGAATTCCTTTATTGACCCCTTATTCGACCTACACAATGAGTTAGATGCAATACATAACTTAAATAATCAAATATAAAAGAAAACTCATGATAGAGAAATAATAGAGGCAAGGAATAACGATGCAAAGCAATACCAAGAAGCTTGCATGAAGCCTCCATTATGATGGCATGCATATTCTTTAAATGTGAGAGTATGTGGATTTTCCTAGCTAGTAGATACTTATTCTAGTAGCATAAGGTTAGCATATAATGAGTGATGAAATGAGGGTGGAATGACATTCTTAAACATTATTTTAAGTTGAAAATAGAGGGTTAGGATGAAACAATAGAATGAAGGGTTGATATTTAGTTTTATGGATAAGATTCATTGCCTTTTCGTGAATGTCAATAAAGGGTGAAAGACTATGAAACATTCATCATTCTCAATCCATTTATGATTCTATGATGTTACAGTTCTATGATAAAATTGGAAGTTCTCTATTGATTTTTATTAGATTTAAAGTATATTTTAATATATTTGTGTATATTGTGAGAGTATATTATCATTGATAATTGATTAAAGGTGAATATAAGTATGTTTTCCTGACAATTTTACTAAGATATGTGGTCAAAGATTATGATGTGCAATAGGAACATGCATTAAGGAAGAACAACTAAATCCTAGTGTTGAAATATGTTAAAATAATCCAAGTATGTGAGAAAATATTAATTAATTAATAGAAAAATAATTTATTTAATTTAAAATAAATAATGTAATGCATTATATTACACTATTTATTTATTGTGATCATTAATTTCTTTTGTGAAAATAAATAAGTTTTAATTATTTTATTTTTATTATTTTTATTTTATTAGTGAATGGAAAAAGATGATTTTCTAATAATATTTTTAAAATAAATCAATTTATCTTGATGAATAATTGAAAAAAAATAAAAATTAATATTATTAATTTAGGAAATTAATTTGAATAAAAATAAAAATCTATCCATTATTCTATCTTTCTTTTTAATCTTTGGGAAGGAAAAGGATAGATTTATTGAAAAATAAATAAAACTTATTTTTTGTATTCTTCTTCTTTGAATGATTAATATTTTATTATGTAAGGGGGGAATTAAATGAAAAAATGAAACAAGTTTGAGGATAAAATAATTTGGAAGTTTCTTTTGTGGATTAAGTGAAATATTTTTATTTATACTAGATTATTTGAATTATTCATTTTATTTTGAATTTTTTACAAGGATTTTTCGTGAATTTTTAAAATTTACATATTTATTTTAGATTAATAATAAAAATATACTATATGTGTAAGAGGTTGTGTTAATCCATTTCTTGTGCAAGAAAAAAATAATAAAAATATTAAATGGTGATCTAGGTTTTTCTATTTTGGTGTATGTGGTTTGAAATTATTAAACAAATATTTTCATCAAAATTTATAATTTGTTGTGGTATATTTTATCTTTTATGATTTAAACAAGTTGTATGTTTTTTATAAAAATTGGTTCAATTGACATGAGAAAAGCTAGTTTGTACTAATGATTATAATGTTATTTGTGTGAACTAGGTTTTCTTTTATAAATTTGGAAAATGGTGTAGAGATATGATTTTTAAATCATATTGGAAAATTATCCATACCAAGTTTGTAAATAATGATATATTATTTTTTTAATTACCATCTATCTATATTGATAATATACCAAATTAAGTATTATCAATTATTCTATTTATTCATATGATATTGTTTGTATCATGATTGATTAAATTTATGAGTTTCAATAGAATATTATGATTTATAATCCCAAGAATATTATAGTATAAAATTATAGTATATTGAGTGTGGATTATTATCTTAGTTCCCAAAAGTTTCTAGAATTATATACAATATATAAATATTTGTATGACTATTTTGACTATATGAATGGTTTTGACTAAATTGATTATATATAAAATATTTTCTTTGACTTTTATGTTCACGTAAATCTAACTTATCTTGGTGTTATATAAAAGATTGATTTATATGGATATTGATGTATTTTGTGGTATAGTTGGTTTATGTTGACGTGACATCTTTTGTGTCATGCTTTATTTATGTTGGTGTGGCACTTTGTGTCCTAGTTTATTTGTGATGTCTTTTATTTCATGGTTTATGTGTGACATCTATTATGTCATGGTTTTTTATCTATATATGACTTCTTTTGTGTCATGATTCCACTCATGGGAGTAGGGTTCTATCTAAAAGGATATGGTCTTTGAATAGTTTATCTCATAGATTCAATATGAAAGGATGAAATATAATTTTATGAGATATTTATCTCATGCATTCCATTTGAAATGATGAAAAGTAATTTTATGAGGTTTAACTCATGGGTTCCATTTAAAAGAATGGAATGTGATTTTTTCCTATAGTTTAGGATGGTTAAAATATTGTTTGTTATATTTAGGTACCAATATCTTGAGACATTTTTCCTTAAGAAATTTTTCCAATATTTGATCTTTATCATCTTGATATGGGAACCACATCGCATTAGGTTCTATTTCTCTCATTGGTAAAGAGTCCACATGTAGTTTATGTTATGACTACCTTGTACCACTAGAGCTAGGAGATCTTCAAGATAAGTCTTGTGGCCAATTGTATTGGCATGCATGATAACTATACCTTGTAGTAGAGGTTATTTATGGTTGGTATCTATTATTAACCCTCTTATTTTCAATTAGGTAGTGGTACTTGGGTACAATGCACAGTTGGAAGATGCTATCTAGATGGGTTTTGGGAAGTAGGTGTATTTATCATTTTTATATATTCCATGTGTTATTTTTACTAATGTGAGTGTCATTTTTATTATATTTCTATAATATGTGAGTTACTTTTATTCCATGTTTTTCTATGCACTTTTTATGTGCATTTGATTGATGTTTACTTTCTCTATGTGTGTTTGATTATGTATGTTTTCTTTTGTGTGTGTGTTTCTATATTTGAATCATTAATATTGGTATGTTTGGATACTTTTTTTGTAAAGGTTACGATGCATATAGTCTTACCTTGGAAATGTGCTCTTTAAAAGGCATATATAGTATCACATGAAGAGAGATTTCATAGTATAGAATGGGAGTAGAAATTTGTGTACATGTTGTCTATGGTTTGGATGTGTTACTAAGTCAACCCTTATAAGGTTGAAAGGACTTGCGATTTTTGGTTTATGATTATATTTGGATTGCTCATGTTCTTGTATTCATGTTTGTATTGAATGTTGGAAAGAATGTGTTATGAATAATGGCTATCTTGGGTTGAATATTTAACATGTGCCTATTATTAATAATATGCAGTACATAAAATATATTTCATATATTTTGAATATTTTTTATCTATGGCTTTGTGGGTATGCTTTCTTTTATTAAATAAATGAACTAAAAAAATTAATATTATTTTATATCATACCTTTGGATTATGGATGGTGCTTCTTAACCTTGATTAATGGATGGGGAGGAAAGGAAAATCCTCATGGTGAGTTCAACCCTTCCTTGATTAGTAGCTCAAAAGCATGAGATCTTGGAGGATTAGTTTGTAGATTTGACCTTGGACTTCTTCAAATATTATTTATGATGTCTATTATTTTAGACCACTTGTATATGTGTTGTTGGTATAATGGATGGGGGTTGAATTTTTTATTCCTTGTATATCTCAGTGAAACAAAGAAAAATAGGTTTGAGCAAGATGAATTAACAAGATGATAAACCACTATGTTTTTCTTCTAGGGAGTTTCATTAAATTATGAGGGGTAAAATGCATAAATATCAATCAAAAATAAATCCTAACTATTATAACAACAATGAGGGTTTTTAGATGTTAAAATGATGTGTTCCTTGCTGAAAAGGGTTGTTTTGGGGTCATTGAGGACTCATTTGCAACCTTGGGTGAATGGGTCCCTACTAGGGTTTCTGAAAACTAATTTTTGGGTTCTATTCTACAATGTCTGCACTCCTAACTCCCAGGTGTTCAACTCTCAAAAGTCAAAAATCAATTTTGTAGCCTTGTTTTCATGTTCTTGAAATGTAGATGACAACTTTCCTTCAATCTTGTTCTCCACTAGATCTTCAACCTAAAATCTGCAATCACTCATCAAAGACGAGAAAAATTATTGATTATTAGGGAATAGGGTTTGCCTTGGTGAAACCCTGTTTAGGTAATTAAACCTTGTGATGAAACAATGAAACAAGAACATGAAACATGAAACAATAATACCTTGGATGATGTCTTGGAATGTAAATCAACAATCTATCATGAAGTGGCTATGAGAAATGTAGATCTTGACCTTGAATTGGATATGAAACAATGACTGAATTGGATCTTGAATGCTAAATCACAACATTAGATCAACATGTTTGATGCACTATGCCTTTAACATGATGATATGATCTTCAATTTCTGTTTAATAAAATTTTAATAATCTTCCCTTGAATTCCTTCTGTAACACCCCTCCATTTTGTGCTTTGTTAATCAGTCAATATTTTCTCTATGATGCCTTGTGTTTTGATTATGTTAATGATGTAAACTTCATCAGTTAGTGATACTGTATTGGTGAAGGGGACGGGATCACATCACTCGCATGCGAGCGCCTCGTGATTCCACGATTTCCTCTTCACGGTGTGTTTTATTATGTTTTATGTATGTTCGACACTCGTGTTGTTGCAGGATGCAGGTACAGGACATTGACTCCACCTGGTTCCACAGGTCTGAGTGTGTCCCTTGTCCGATGGAAATCGATTGGGAGATAGTAGCTAGGTTTTTTTTTCTATGTCAAGCCACCACCCTAGTCACAGTGTGTCGTCGGGTTGGTTGTTATGTTGCCATGTCTCTGTGTTCTTTATTTTAATTCAAGTTAAATGGCTTATGTTGCTTAACTATTGATTAAATGCTTTTGATTATAATGCTAGGAATGTTACTTTATTAATTAATTTTATTTAGTTAATAAAATAATCTAATATTGGATTAGATTTATTTTATTGATTAATTAAATTAATTATGGAATTGATTAAGTTATTCCTTGAATTAAAAGTGTTAAAAGATTTAAATTAGTTTGTGTGAAAAGAAGGTTTTAAAATATGTTGAATTCTATTTAGAAAATTGAAAATTGTTTAAGTTATTTAAAATTCCAAATATTTTCAATGCAATGACTTTGGGGTAGAAAAGATATTTTTGGAAATAGTTGACTTTTTTTAGTAAAAGATATTTGTTTTTGAATTTGAAAATTGAAATTGGAATTTGAATTAAATTTGGTTTTGAATTTGAATTTGCAATTTAATTTGAATTGAATTTGAATGTGAATTTGAAATTTAATTTGAAGTGGATTTGAATTTGAATTTGGAAAATTTGAAAAAAAGAATATATTTTCATTTAGGGTTTTTCTTTCAATTTTTCTTATGGGAAAATTGATTGCAAAAGAGGGCTTTTTGGGATTTTTGGATGGATACTTGGATTGAATTCTTGAAGAAAATTGGGGAAGAAGGATTGAAAATTGGTGAAGCTGAATTGGAAAAGAAAAGGCAAACCTCCATTGAAGGACTTCAAGCTTGGAGAAAACACAAGGTTTCATCCTTCTTTCTTCTACTTCTTGTTTCATTTTGAATGGAATTTAAATGATTGAAAATATAGTTTTGATTCAATGGAAGTCCATTGGAATGCTCTCAAATTGCAAACTTGTAGTTAGATTTGGAAATAGAAACCAAACAAGAAATTTACACCAAGAAATAGAATGAAAATCAAAGAAAACTCTATTTTAGAACTAGATTTTGAAAACCCATTTTGTTGTTTTTGAAAATAATTTATGTTCTTGAAATGGGTTTGGATTAATTTCACAATTTAAGTTTGAAATCAAAATCTGGGATATATATATTTGTTATATTTGAAAATTTTGGATTTCAGGTTAAACCCAGAAAATGCCCTGTATTTCTGCCATGGACAAACACAGGGAATTTTAAAAAAAAAAAATAATAATTTAATTTTTTTGTTTTGTTGCTGTGGGGTGGGAGGTCAAACCCCACTGCCACCACACAGACCGCGGCCGTAAGGCCATAGATTGTGTGTGGAACACACATACCATAGCAGGAACGGCCACGGGGTGTGTGAACCACACACAGGTCGTAGCCATAAGGCTACAGACTGTGTGAAGCTCACACAGGCCACAGACGGAACGGCCACGAACTATGTGAAGCTCACATAGGCCGCAACCTTTAGGGCTTCGTGGATTCCAAACGAAACTTTGGATTTCATTTTTTTTTATGTTTATTTTATAATTATTATTTAATATTATATTAATATTAATATATAATAATATATATATTATATATATAATATAATATATTATATTATATGTATAATATATAATATATTATATATAAAATATTATTATAATATTTAAATAATATTTAATTTAAATATATTTATATATGTATATTTTTATATTTATGATTTTTAAATATTTTGTTAAGTGTAATTAAATTGCTTGATTAAGAGGATTGAAATATTTGATTAAATAGATGTGAAATTGTTGTTTTGTAAGTAAAAAGGATTTATTTATTTCGAAGATTATATTTAATCAACTTGAATGATCGAACAAATAAAGTCAAATGCTTAGCTTTGAATTTCATAATGTTCACCAACGTGAATTGTTTTCCCTTTTGTGTAAGTGCAAAGGAATATGATTTGTTTAATTAATTGCATGCACTATGTTGTTGGGTGAATTGGATTTACGAAATCCTAATGTTAGTTATTTTTCTAAAAATGCCTATAATACTTCCCTAGTGTTGTTTTTGGTATTCCCGATGTTGGGCCTTTAAATCATTTGTTTATGATAGTCTTCCATTGAGGTTGTCATTTTAAAAGTAAAGGTTGTCGGTATGTCAGTCAACCTTGTGATTTTTTTGGGTAGTGCACGTGGTGGTAGTTGTGTTATCACCCTGTTATCATAAACGAGATATGTGGTATGTCATGGATACTCGAGTACCACTAACGGGTTGTTTGACCTTATGTGTTAAGGTTGAAATTGGTCATCAGTTTGTGCATGTTGTCTACCCTTAGATTGGGGGCTTTGTATCCTAGTGTTGTCAGTAGGAGAGTGGCCCTTTGTGGGGGTCCGATGCCCAAAGAGGTGTCAGGGTAACTCACTTAGGGTTTAATCAAGTGATAATCTAAAAGAATTAATGGGGAACTTCACACTAATAAAGTTAATGAAGGCCTATCTCATGAAGTATGCATTATTAAGGCTCGAAATGAGATGAGACGCATAGTTTTGCATGAGGGTCTGGCGGCCGGTAGAGGCAAGCCAGGGTAACCCATGATGGGGGTCTGGTAGCCTAGGAAGGTTGAGCTAGGGTAACTCATGGAAATTTATGTATGACACTCTTCCTACGTCAGCATTTAGTTAGTTATTGTGTGTTGTACAATGGTGTATTTGTCATATGTAACCTGGAAGCAATGTATTGTCTTGTGAGTTTTCGTACTATGTTAAGTGGTGTTGTTTGGTATTTGAGTCGGTTCAGTTATGTTTAGCCTTTGTCTAGAGGTAGTTGGTCTTGACCAAAAATCCTTGTTACTATCTCCTAGCATGGGGGGTGAGCCTTTTGGTTTCACTTGGTTGGGTGGAACGTGCACCTTCCTTTGTTGGTTTTTTGCTCTTGCTCATAGGGCGAGTCTTTCATGTTGGAGAGCTCATTGGATGCAGTTGCTTTTCTAGCTTCGTTCTTTTTAGTTGATCTTATATTCTTTTACCCCTCATTTGTCATAGAGGTGGAATTTGTAATTTGTAATTATGCTCTTTGGAATTACCTCATTCGGGGAATGAGTGTTGTAATCATATTGTTTAAATATTATTAATTGAAATCTTTTGGTATTTCTTATCCTTTGTTGTAATTTATCTTGTATGGAATGTATGTTGTCTAATTTCCTTAAGTGATTAATGTTTCGGTTTGTATTAATGTTTGTTGTTGTTTGGGTTTTAAAGTAATCCTTGTCTCGTGGCCTTAGAGGTTGTTGGAAATGTGTATTCATCTTACATGTTATTTGTACTTAAACAAAAAAAAAAAAATTGGTGCATTTAAGTAGTGAATTGCAACTTCCTCTAGGGTTGTGTGGCGGGGTATTACACATGGTATCAGAGCCTAGGTTTAAACATTGGGAACTCTGGGATTATGTTGGACCCATTATGTTGTAAGTTGTGTAGGTTTATACTCTGGGCACTATGAGCCCATTGTATTGACCTAGTTGTTTTTCTCTTTCGTGTTGTTTTCCTTTTGGGTTGATTTCTCTTGTTTGCCTAGAAGTTGTCGTCAAGTGGTATAGGTCAAATGGTGTAGGAAACCAGTGGAAAGGATAGGATCCTCGGTGTAGTGTGCAATGCACCGATATCCTTTCTATTGGAAGAATGCATTATGGACGATTGTGTAGTGTGTGATTTTGATGTGTTGTGTGTGGTGGACGACAATCAGTTTTGTTGTTGTTTCCACCCTTGCATGTCTTTTGTTGAATGCTTTTGTGAGGGTTAGTCTCGCAAGCCTACCAAGAGGTGTGTTTTGTTTGGCTTCCTTCTTGTTGCTTGGCTCTTTCGTTGTGTAAAGGGTTCAGACCCTTGAGTGGTTCTTGAGTGTGGTTGTAGTGTGTTTGTTGGTGGGTTACAGGTGACATGTGTCGCCTAAAATTGCCCTTGCTTGGTTTCTTTGTTCGTGTTCTTGGAAAGTTTGTGTGACCTTGAAGGTTCCAAGAAGTTCCTTTTGTGTGCATTCTCCTTTGGAGTTTTGTTGTTTCTCTTCACCATGCAAGTTTCTAGTGCATGTCTTCTTGTGCCTTACCTCCTTACATTAATGATTACTTGATTGACCCTATGTGGTTTTGAAGTTTCTTTTGCATGTATATTTTATTGAGATTATAAATATGGTAATGAAAATGATTGATCATGTTGTTAGTTCATAGAGTTTGTGCAGGCTCTCTTTTGATTGATGCACTTGTGTGAAAGTGATTGTATGATGATGAGACCATGTTTTCAATAGTGCTTATGTTAGAATTGTAAATTCTTCTCCCTCCTTCCCTCTCTTCTCATTGGTTTAACAAAGCTGCATGTCCTTGAGTGTGTGGTGTATTGAAAACCCATAGTATGTGGTATCTTATGAGAAAATGTTTATGTATTCATGAATGTTTGTTTCCTAGATCAAACCTTGGGTAAAATACCTAAGTCCCCAAGTTGCATTCATAATCATGGAAAATGTATAATCTGAATAGGGAATCATTTTGCAGTAAGTAAAATTTTAGAGAAAGAAAAGGATTAGTGAAACCATTGCATGTTAATGATAATTACGTAATAGGTGCATCTTGTTGGTGAGGCCTATAGTCCCCAACTTTATTGTTAAGTTTTAAGAAATCATGTTGATGTTAGATTATTGTACCTAGATTCAAAATGCAAAATGTTAAATGAACGTTGAAGTGATAATGTCACATACCTTGGCTTGAGTAAACTTTGTAATGTTATCACACTATATGTGATTGTATGGAGTTGTGCTAGGGGTACTTGCAGGCTTCCAAGAGTAAGCCTGACCCTAGGTGGGGAGGATGTAACACCCCTCCATTTTGTGCTTTGTTAATAAAACAATATTTTCTCTATGATGCCTTATGTTTTGATTATGTTAATGATGTAAACTTCGTCAGTTAGTGATACTGTATTGGTGAAGGGGATGGGATCACATCACGCACATGCGAGCGCCCCGTGATTCTGCGATTTCCTCTTCACGGTGTGTTTTATTATGTTTTATGTATGTTCGACACTCGTGTTGTTGCAGGATTCAGGTACAGGACATTAACTCCACCTGGTTCCATAGGTTTGAGCGTGTTCCTTGTCCAATGGAAATCGATTGGGAGATAGTAGCTAGGTTTTTTTTTCTATGTCAAGCCACCACCCTAGTCACAGTGTGTCGTCGGATTGGTTGTTATGTTGCCATGTCTCCGTGTTCTTTATTTTAATTCAAGTTAAATGGCTTATGTTGCTTAACTATTGATTAAATGCTTTTGATTATAATGCTAGGAATGTTACTTTATTAATTAATTTAATTTAGTTAATAAAATAATCTAATACTGGATTAGATTTATTTTATTGATTAATTAAATTAATTGTGGAATTGATTAAGTTATTCCTTGAATTAAAAGTGTTAAAAGATTTAAATTAGTTTGTGTGAAAAGAAGGTTTTAAAATATGTTGAATTCTATTTAGAAAATTGAGAATTGTTTAAGTTATTTAAAATTCCAAATATTTTCAATGCAATGACTTTGGGGTAGAAAAGATATTTTTGGAAATATTTGACCTTTTTTGGTAAAAGATATTTGTTTTTGAATTTGAAAATTGAAATTGGAATTTGAATTAAATTTGGATTTGAATTTGAATTTGCAATTTAATTTGAATTGAATTTGAATGTGAATTTGAAATTTAATTTGAAGTGGATTTGAATTTGAATTTGGAAAATTTGAAAAAAAGAATATATTTTCATTTAGGGTTTTTCTTTCAATTTTTCTTATGGGAAAATTGGTTGCAAAAGAGGGCTTTTGGGATTTTTGGATGGATACTTGGATTGAATTCTTGAAGAAAATTGGGGAAGAAGGATTGAAAATTGGTGAAGCTGAATTGGAAAAGAAAAGGCAAACCTCCATTGAAGGACTTCAAGCTTGGAGGAAACACAAGGTTTCATCCTTCTTTCTTCTACTTCTTGTTTCATTTTGAATGGAATTCAAATGATTGAAAATATAGTTTTGATTCAATGGAAATCCATTGGAATGCTCTCAAGTTGCAAACTTGTAGTTAGATTTGGAAATAGAAACAAAACAAGAAATTTACACGAAGAAATAGAATGAAAATCAAAGAAAACTCTATTTTAGAACTAGATTTTGAAAACCCATTTTGTTGTTTTTGAAAATAATTTATGTTCTTGAAATGGATTTGGATTAATTTCATAATTTAAGTTTGAAATCAAAATCTAGGTATATATATATTTATTATATTTGAAATTTTTAGATTTCGGGTTAAACCCAGAAAATGTCCTGTATTTCGGCCATGGACAAACACAGGGAATTTATAAAAAAAAAAAAAAATTAATTTAATTTTTTTGTTTTGCTGTTGTGGGGTGGGAGGTCAAACCCCACCGCTACCACACAGACCATGGCCGTAAGGCCACAGACTGTGTGTGGAACACACAGACTGCGGCTGAAACGGCCACGGGCTGTGTGAACCACACACAGGCCACAACCGTAAGGCCATGGACTGTGTGAAGCTCACATAGGCCGCAGACGGAACAGCCACGGACTGTGTGAAGCTCACTTAGGCTGCAGCCTTTAGGGCTTCGTGGTTTCCAAACAAAACTTTGGATTTCATTTTTTTATGTTTATTTTAAAATTATTATTTAATATTATATTAATATTAATATATAATAATATATATATATTTAATATATAATAATATATATATATTATATATATATTATATTATAATATAATATATATATATATATTATAATATATATATTATATGTATAATATATAATATTATATATATATATATATAATATTTAAATAATATTTAAATAATATTTATTTAAATCATAATTAATTTAAATATATTTATATATGTATATTTTATATTTATGATTTTTAAATAATTTGTTAAGTGTAATTAAATTGCTTGATTAAGAGGATTGAAATATTTGATTAAATAGATGTGAAATTGTTGTTTTGTAAGTAAAAAGGATTTTTTTTTTTTGAAGATTATATTTAATCAACTTGAATGATCGAACAAATAAAGTCAAATGCTTAGCTTTGAATTTTGTAATGTTCACCAACGTGAATTCTTTTCCCTTTTGTGTAAGTGCAAAGGAATATGATTTGTTTAATTAATTGCATGCACTATGTTGTTGGGTGAATTGGATTTACGAAATCCTAATGTTAGTTGTTTTTCTAAAAATTCCTGTAATACTTCCCTAGTCTTGTTTCTGGTATTCCCAATGTTGGGCCTTTAAATCATTTGTTTATGATAGTCTTCCATTGAGGTTGTCATTTTAAAAGTAAAGGTTGTCGGTATGTCAGTCAACCTTGTGATTGTTTTGGGTAGTGCACGTGGTGGTAGTTGTGTTATCACCCTGTTATCATAAACGAGATATGTGGTATGTCATGGATACTTGACTACCACGAATGGGTTGTTTGACCTTATGTGTTAAGGTCGTTAAGGTCAAAATTAGTCATCAGTTTGTGCATGTTGTCTACCCTTACATTGGGGGATTTGTATCCCAGTGTTTTTAGTAGGAGAGTGGCCCTTTGTGGGGGTCTGATGCCCAAAGAGGTGTCAGGGTAACTCACTTAGGGTTTAATCAAGTGATAATCTAAAAGAATTAATGGGGAACTTCACACTAATAAAGTTAATGAAGGCATCTCTCATGAAGTATGCGTTATTAAGGCTCGAGATGAGATGAGACGCATAGTTTTGCATCAGGATCCGGCCGCTAGTAGAGTCAAGCCAGGGTAACCAATGATCGGGGTCCGGTAGCCTAGGAAGGTTGAGCTAGGGTAACTCATGGAAATTTATGTATGACACTCTTCCTACGTCAGCATTTAGTCAGTTATTGTGTGTTGTACAATGGTGTATTTGTCCTATGTAACCTGGAAGCAATGTATTGTCTTGTGATTTTTCATACTGTGTTAAGTGGTGTTGTTTGGTATTTGAGTCGATTCAATTATGTTTAGCCTTTTTCTAGAGGTAGTTGGTCTTGACCAGAAATCCTTGTTACTATCTCCTAGCATGGGGGGTGAGCCTTTTGGTTTCACTTGGTTGGGTGGAACGTGCACCTTCCTTTGTTGGTTTTTTTCTCTTGCTCGTGGGGCGAGTCTTTCATGTCGGAGAGCTCATTGGATGCAGTTGCTTTTCTGGCTTCGTTCTTTTTAGTTGATCTTATATTCTTTTACCCCTCATTTGTCATCGAGGTGGAATTTGTAATTTGTAATTATGCTCTTTGGAATTACCTCATTCGAGGAATGAGTATTGTAATCATATTGTTTAAATATTGTTAATTGAAATCTTTTGGTATTTCTTATCCTTCGTTGTAATTTATCTTGTATGGAATGTATGTTGTCTCATTTCCTTAAGTGATTAATGTTTCGGTTTGTATTAATGTTTGTTGTTGTTTGGGTTTTAAAATAATCCTTGTCTCGTGGCCTTAGAGGTTGTTGGCAATGTGTATTCATCTTACATGTTATTTGTACTTAAACAAAAAAAAAAAATTGGTGCATTTAAGAAGTGAATTGCAACTTCCTCTAGGGTTGTGTGGCGGGGTATTACACATGGTATCAGAGCCTAGGTTTAAACATTAGGAACTCTAGGATTATGTTAGACCCATTATGTTGTAAGTTGTGTAGGTTTATACTCTGGGCACTATGAGCCCATTGTATTGACCTAGTTGTTTTTCTCTTTCGTGTTATTTTCCTTTTGGGTTGATTTCTCTTGTTTGCCTAGAAGTTGTCGTTAAGTGGTATAGGTCAAATGGTGTAGGAAACCAGTGGAAAGGATAGGATCCTCGGTGTAGTGTGCAATGCACAGATATCCTTTCTATTGGAAGAATGCATTATGGATGATTATGTAGTGTGTGATTTTGATGTGTTGTGTGTGCTAGATGACAATCAGTTTTGTTGTTGTTTCCACCCTTGCATGTCTTTTGTTGAATGCTTTTGTGAGGGTTAGGCTCGCAAGCCTACCAAGAGGTGTGTTTTGTTTGGCTTCCTTCTTGTTGCTTGGCTCTTTCGTTGTGTAAAGTGTTCAGACCCTTGAGTGGTTCTTGAGTGTGGTTGTAGTGTGTTTGTTGGTGGGTTACAGGTGGCATGTGTCACCTAAAATTGCCCTTGCTTGGTTTCTTTGTTCGTGTTCTTGGAAAGTTTTTGTGACCTTGAAGGTGCCAAGAAGTTCCTTTTGTGTGCATTCTCCTTTGGAGTTTTGTTGTTTCTCTTCACCATGCAAGTTTTTGGTGCATGTCTTCTTGTGCTTTACCTCCTTACGTTAATGATTACTTGATTGACCCTATGTGGTTTTGAAGTTTCTTTTGCATGTATATTTTATTGAGATTATAAATATGGTAATGAAAATGATTGATCATGTTGTTAGTTCATAGAGTTTGTGCAGGCTCTCTTTTGATCGATGCACTTGTGTGAAAGTGATTGTATGATGATGAGACCATGTTTTCAATAGTGCTTATGTTAGAATTGTAAATTCTTCTCCCTCCTTCGCTCTCTTCTCATCGGTTTAACAAAGATTCCTGTCCTTGAGTGTGTGGTGTATTGAAAACCCATAGTATGTGGTATCTTATGAGAAAATGTTTATGTATTCATGAAGGTTTGTTTCCTAGATCAAACCTTGGGTAAAGGACCTAAGTCCCCAAGTTGCATTCATAATCATGGAAAATGTATAATCTGAATAGGGAATCATTTTGCAGTAAGTAAAAGTTTAGAGAAAGAAAAGGATTAGTGAAACCATTGCATGTTATTGATAATTAGATAATAGGTGCATCTTGTTGGTGAGGCCTATAGTCCCCAACTTTATTGTTAAGTTTTAAGAAATCATGTTGATGTTAGATTATTGTACCTAGATTCAAAATGCAAAATGTTAAATGAACGTTGAAGTGATAATGTCGCATACCTTGGCTTGAGTAAACTTTGTAATGTTATCACACTATATGTGATTGTATGGAGTTGTGCTAGGGGTACTTGCAGGCTTCCAGAGTAAGCCTGACCCTAGGGGGAGGATGTAACACCCCTCCATTTTGTGCTTTGTTAATTAGACAATATTTTCTCTATGATGCCTTGTGTTTTGATTATGTTAATGATGTAAACTTCGTCAATTAGTGATACTGTATTGGTGAAGGGGACGGGATCACATCACTTGCATGAGAGCCCCTGTGATTCCGCAATTTCCTCTTCACGGTGTGTTTATTATGTTTTATGTATGTTCGACACTCGTGTTGTTGCAGGATGCAGGTACATGACATTGACTCCACCTGGTTCCACAGGTTTGAGCGTGTCCCTTGTCCAATGGAAATCGATTGGGAGATAGTAGCTAGGTTTTTCTATGTCAAGCCACCACCCTAGTCACAGTGTGTCGTCAGGTTGGTTGTTATGTTGCCATGTCTCTATGTTCTTTATTTTAATTCAAGTTAAATGGCTTATGTTTCTTAACTATTGATTAAATGCTTTTGATTATAATGCTAGGAATGTTACTTTATTAATTAATTTAATTTAGTTAATAAAATAATCTAATACTGGATTAGATTTATTTTATTGATTAATTAAATTAATTGTGGAATTGATTAAGTTATTCCTTGAATTAAAAGTGTTAAAAGATTTAAATTAGTTTGTGTGAAAAGAAGGTTTTAAAATATGTTGAATTCTATTTAGAAAATTGAAAATTGTTTAAGTTATTTAAAATTCCAAATATTTTCAATGCAATGACTTTGGGGTAGAAAAGATATTTTTGGAAATAGTTGACTTTTTTTTGGTAAAAGATATTTGTTTTAGAATTTGAATTTGAAATTGGAATTTGAATTAAATTTGGATTTGAATTCGAATTTGCAATTTAATTTGAATTGAATTTGAATGTGAATTTGAAGTGGATTTGAATTTGAATTTGGAAAATTTGGAAAAAGAATATATTTTCATTTAGGGTTTTTCTTTCAATTTTTCTTATGGGAAAATTGGTTGCAAAAGAGGGCTTTTTGGGATTTTTGGATGGATACTTGGATTGAATTCTTGAAGAAAATTGGGGAAGAAAGATTAAAAATTGGTGAAGCTAATTTGGAAAAGAAAAGGCAAACCTCCATTGAAGGACTTCAAGCTTGGAGAAAACACAAGGTTTCATCCTTCTTTCTTCTACTTCTTGTTTCATTTTGAATGGAATTTAAATGATTGAAAATATAGTTTTGATTCAATGGAAATCCATTGGAATGCTCTCAAATTGCAAACTTGTAGTTAGATTTGGAAATAGAAAGATAACAAGAAATTTACACGAAGAAATAGAATGCAAATCAAACAAAACTCTATTTTAGAACTAGATTTTGAAAACCCATTTTGTTGTTTTTGAAAATAATTTCTGTTCTTGAAATGGGTTTGGATTAATTTCACAATTTAAGTTTGAAATCAAAATCTGGGTATATATATATTTGTTATAATTGAAAATTTTGGATTTCGGGTTAAACCCAGAAAATGTCCTGTATTTCCGCCATGGACAAACACAGGGAATTTATTAAAAAAAAAAAATTTAATTTAATTTTTTTGTTTTGTTGGTGTGGGGTGGGAGGTCAAGTCCCACTGCCACCACACAGACCACGGTCATAAGGCCACAAACTCTGTGTGGAACACATAGACTGCAGCTGGAATGGCCACGGGCTGTGTGAACCACACACAAGTCGTAGCCGTAAGGCGACGGACTGTGTGAAGCTCACACAAGTCGCGTCCGGAACGGCCACGGACTGTGTGAAGCTGACACAAGCCATGGCCAGAACAGCCACGGACTTTGTGAAGCTCACACAGGCCGCAGCCTTTAAGGCTTCATGGATTCCAAACAAAACTTTGGATTTCATTTTTTATATTTATTTTATAATTATTATTTAATATTATATTAATATTAATATATAATAATATATATATTATATATATAATATAATATATTATATTATATGTATAATATATAATATTATTATAATATTTAAATAATATTTATTTAAATAATAATTAATTTAAATATATTGATATATGTATATTTTTATATTTATGAATTTTAAATAATTTGTTAAGTGTAATTAAATTGCTTGATTAAGAGGATTGAAATATTTGATTAAATAGATGTGAAATTGTTGTTTTGTAAGTAAAAAGGATTTATTTATTTCGAAGATTATATTTAATCAACTTGAATGATCGAACAAATTAGGTCAAATGCTTAGCTTTGAATTTCGTAGTGTTCACCAACGTGAATTGTTTTCCCTTTTGTGTAAGTACAAAGGAATATGATTTGTTTAATTAATTGCATGCACTATGTTGTTGGGTGAATTGGATTTACAAAATCCTAATGTTAGTTGTTTTTCTAAAAATGCTTGTAATACTTCCCTAGTGTTGTTTCTGGTATTCCCAATGTTGGGCCTTTAAATCATTTGTTTATGATAGTCTTCCATTGAGGTTGTCATTTTAAAAGTAAAGGTTGTCAATATGTCAGTCAACCTTGTGATTGTTTTGGGTAGTGCACATGGTGGTAGTTGTGTTATCACCCGGTTATCATAAATGAAATATGTGGTATGTCATGGATACTCGAGTACCACAAACGGGTTGTTTGACCTTATGTGTTAAGGTCAAAATTGGTCATCAGTTTGTGCATGTTGTCTACCCTTAGATTGGGGTCTTTGTATCCTAGTGTTGTCAGTAGGAGAGTGGCCCTTTGTGGGGGTCCGATGCCCAAAGAGGTGTCAAGGTAACTCACTTAGGGTTTAATCAAGTGATAATCTAAAAGAATTAATGGGGAACTTCACACTAATAAAGTTAATGAAGGCCTATCTCATGAAGTATGCGTTATTAAGGCTTGAGATGAGATGAGACGCATAGTTTTGCATGAGGGTCCGGCGGCCGGTAGAGGCAAGCCAGGGTAACTCATGATGGGGGTCCGATAGCCTAGGAAGGTTGAGCTAGGGTAACTCATGGCAATTTATGTATGACACTCTTCCTACGTCAGCATTTAGTCAGTTATTGTGTGTTGTACAATGGTGTATTTGTCCTATGTAACCTGGAAGCAATGTATTTTCTTTTGAGTTTTCGTACTGTGTTAAGTGGTGTTGTTTGGTATTTGAGTCAGTTCAGTTATGTTTAGCCTTTGTCTAGAGGTAGTTGGTCTTGATCAGAAATCCTTGTTACTATCTCCTAGCACAGGGGGTGAGCCTTTTGGTTTCACTTGGTTGGGTGGAATGTGCACCTTCCTCTGTTGGTTTTTTTCTCTTGCTTGTGGGGCAAGTCTTTCATGTTGGAGAGCTCGTTGGATGCAGTTGCTTTTTTAGCTTCGGTCTTTTCAATTGATCTTATATTCTTTTACCCCTTATTTTTCATCAAGGTGGAATTTGTAATTTGTATTTATGCTCTTTGGAATTACCTCATTCAGGGAATGAGTATTGTAATCATATTGTTTAAATATTGTTAATTGAAATCTTTTGGTATTTCTTATCCTTCATTGTAATTTATCTTGTATGGAATGTATGTTGTCTCATTTCCTTAAGTGATTAACATTTCGGTTTATATTAATGTTTTTTGTTGTTTTGGTTTTAAGGTAATCCTTGTCTCGTGGCCTTAGAGGTTGTTGGCAATGTGTATTCATCATACATGTTATTTGTACTTAAACAAAAAAAAAAATTGGTGCATTTAAGTAGTGAATTGCAACTTCCTCTAGGGTTGTGGCGTGGTATTACACCTTCTTGAATGATCTTGCAAACTTTCCTTATCATGAACTTGCTATTAGAAATGCTCTCTTTAAAATCTTAGGTGAAACTGTGTGAATTAGCCATTTATTTATACTAAAGTTAATATTTAATCCTAAAATTCAAATAACACAAGCTGACATCAAATCTAGGATTCAAAATTACTAAAATCCTGCCACAAATAAGTTTAAAAAGGTGTGTCCTTAGTAAGGAGGACCCATTCAGCAACTTGGGTGAATGGGTCCTAGCATAGTTTTCTAGGACCAAGTTTTGAGGAAGTGAAATAATATGTAAAAAGAGGGTCCTAGGACATAATGGGGACCCATTTTCTAGGTGGAAAATGGGTTCCAAGGAAATATCCTAGGACTCAAACCTTACCAACTTAAGTGTTATGTAACATTATTAATGAGTGTTGGGATATATCCTTCAGAAAATGCAATAAATAAGGCTTGGATTTGAGTTTAAGGGGCCAATTAAGCTCTAATTAGCTTTAATTAATTAATAAATCCATAGATCAATGTGAAAGTGTAATAAAACACTTTGTAACACCCTAAATAAGGCACAATTAAGTCCATTTCATCATTAATTAATTATTCCCAAACTAAGCATGGAAAAGGGTTACTTTTTTTGACGCTACATTTTTCCCCTACTTTAGTGAGAGTTTTCCCCCATGACAAACTCACACTAAAGTAGACATTCAAGACAATTAAGTATGCAACAATGACAAAGATACATAATCATACCCTATGAAAGATCAAGAAAAGTAAAGGAAAATAAAGGATCAAGCTTCAATCGTTCCAACATGATGTGGAACACGGCTGTTTGTCCAAGAAAAAGGATCAAGCTTCGACTGTCCAACGTGATGTGGAACACATCTAGGTTGTTTTTTCGTAACATGCATGCTCACTCTCGGGTAGTGGAACCTTAGGCCTTCCACTAGGTGAGTTATTCCAATGAGGTGGTAAATGAGAGAATCATATTAGCCTACCATAGGTCATACCGAAGTTATCCTCCTAACAACTTCAATTAGGCACCACAATGCTATTCTTTTGAATGTTATTTTTGTAAGTTTTTGTTAAAGGGGATTTTGCTTTGTTCATGGAAGGTCTTCTTCTTAGGGAACATCATGCCTAATGTATCCAAGAGAGGACAAGTCAAGAATATCAAATTTCCACTTATGGGATGCCTCGTTCACATCATGCCACTAAGGGAAATCATATGCTTAGAAATATCACGCTCTTGGAGGACATCAAACCCAATGACACCACCAAGAAAAAGACACATCACAAGAAAAAAGAAAATAACACCATGAAATATGAAAAATGTCGAAAGATGTCATTAATGTATGCCCCCACTTTAAAGTAGTTGCTAACACCATTGTTGTGAGCAATTGATTTAAAGTACCCAATGTGTAATTCTAAGACATGAGAGATTTCCTCGGAAAACCCTATGCCAAGTCACATGTTTCCAAAATAAGGCTACATCATGAACATGAAGGGAAGGGGTTGCCCCCAAAAATACATTGCTAAACATAGAAAGAAAATTATGTCACATGTGTTCCAAATTAAGGCATGTCACCCACATACCAAGCTTGCTCTTATATATTCATGGAAGGCAGTCAACTAGCCAACAGAGACAATCGACAAGTGACATATGAGGAAAAGGGTACCTAACCCCTTGCCCCCACTTAGTGCAAGACAAGGATGAGCTGAGGATGGATGATGGTATGCTACTTGTGAAGAAGGAAATGATTTACAACATTCAATAGTGAGTATGTTATGGTCCTACAACTATTACATGACAAGGAGCAACAAGTAATGTTATTGATTATAATGTGTATACAAAGAATCGATTTTATGCTTATCTAATGAGATATTCCCACATGTAGTATCTGTCAGTTCAGGATGTACCAAAGTTAAAGTAGGTTTAGAAGAATCTTTTGTAAGAGTGTTGATGTTAAGTGAAGGCCTTATTGATGTGTTTGTTTCTTTTGAAGGACAATAACCAAGACCACTAGTTGTTTCTTGCATGTTAGGTTCTATAGGGACACAGATACCTTGTTCTCTAGCACCACATCCTTTTCCATTAGACCCAAGTTGTTTCATAAGTTCATAACCTTTTCCATAAATATTTTTCATTTCTTTTGGATTTAGAGATTGCTCATAATCAACTTCATCAAATTTTGTCATGTATGTTTAATTTTTTTCTAAAGAGGTCGAAGTGGATGTTGTTCACATTACCACTTTTTATTTTACCTTTTCAGACTCTTTTATTATGATCTTTTATCCTCCCATGAATGTAGGTATGAAATCAAAGGAATCCCAAGCATCTTCTAATAACTTTGTGACTTCTTCAATATGCTTTTCTTTTTCTTTCTCGACATGCAAACAACTTTTAGGTTTAGGGTCGTCCTTGATTGTATACACTTTGTTATATATATGATCAATGGTATTGTAACTTGGTTGTTGTGAAATATTATCATTATCGAGTTTTGTTTTAGGTGGTTCTAAGATAAGCATGAATTTATTTTGAACTTGTGGATGAATGATAAGTTGTAGCTTAGATGGTCCAATAATTAGAGGACTCGAGGGAGTTCTAATGTTCATAACCTCAACACACTTGTCCTTATTTTTATGATTTCTCAGCCAAGGGGAGTCTAATGTCACTTCATCATCTTCATCTAAGGAAGAAACATCGCTATTGTTTGAAAGACACACGCCAATGTTCTCATTTTATTGTAGCATGATATCGTCCCTAGTAGGAGAGTTTTTAGGAGAGCAACAAACTAGATGTTCATGACTTTCAATGGTTGGTTTTTCTAAAGTAACTTCATCATGCAAGTAGGAGAATCATCAATGGTTGGATTTTCTTTCTTATCAATGATGGCATTCTCTTTTTCAATATTTTTCCCTAGGGGGAGAGAAACAAATAGGATTCTCATGACTCTCATTGATTGGATCTTCTAACACCAGCATATCTTCTTCCCAAATAGGAGAGATATTAGGAGAAGAAAAAGTATGATTATCATGGTTACCTATGATTACATTCCTTTTTCCCATAATTTCTTCCAAAATAGGATAGTTAGGGGAAGAAAAATAAATAGGATTGTCATAGATCTTAAGGATTTGATCATCTAATACCAACATATCCTCCTCACAAATAATATGATTGTCATGATTTCTTACAATTGCATCCTCTTTCACTAAAAAATTATCACAAGCAAGAGATGAATGGAGATTAGGTAAGGTGATGTTTAGAAATCTGTCTATGATATCATTCTCTTGTGCTATAATATCTTCCAATGTGGGAGAGTTTATAGAAGAGGAGCTTTCAATATTGTCATGATTCTCAATGAGTACATCTTCTTACATTGAAATACCTTTGTCACATGTAGGAGAGGTATTAGGAGAAGAGAAACTATGATTATCATGATTGTCTATGCTTTCATCTTCTTCTATCACATCATTCCCACAAATAGGAGAGATATGAGGGATTGTGTCAACATTTTCACTCTCTTGCACTAAGAGACTCATAACTAGGAAATGTATTAAATGAATGACTAGCATGCTTATTGATAAACTTTTTCTTTACAAAATTGGAAAAGAAAGATACTAACATTTGTGAAAAGTAATCTATACAAAATTAGTGCACAAACCCAAAATGAAAAGAGTCTTGTCATGCAATGCAATGAATTAGAATGAAATGTGTAAATGCAATTTTTAGCTTCTAAACAAGGTAATTTACCAGTTACACTATGCTATAAACTAAAAATGAAATGTTGTAAATGCAAGTTTGAATTTTGAAAATGCACTAATGAAACCAAAAATAAGAATATTGAAATAGAAATGTAATAGTAGCAAGCAGAAGCATAAAACAGAGGTTTTAGATTCTAGAAAATTTAGATCTGCACCTCATCAGGGACTCATTTTCCACCTTGCGCGAATGGGTCCTAAATTAGGGTTTTTGATGGTTTTTACTAATTTTTAAGTTTTTTTTCAATGAGTTTCAAATTCATGTCTATAATAGTCACTTTTAGTTTCAGATTTTTGCAAATGTATTATGAAATGCAAGTTGAAAAGGTGATGAAATGATGAATTACAAAACCTATTTTGATATGTAATTTTGTTTTGATTTTCAAATGAAAATTTATATGATCTAAATGATATGCAAGATGACTGATTTTTTGTATTTTTTAGATTTAAAGAAAAACAATACAATTCTAAAACCCTAGATGAGAGCATCAAAATTTAATGTAAACTAAGACGTGCCCTAAATGAGATCTAATTCAATGCAAATGAATGCAAGATCTAACCTAGGATGAGAAGAAAGACTCCAAAATCAAAAAATTGCAATGTTCAAGAAGTTGGGTTTACCAAAATGAAATGAAGAAAAATAGGTTTGATCAAGATGAATTAACAAGATGATAAACCACTATTTTTTTCTTCTAGGGAGTTTCATTCAATTATGAGGGGTAGAATGCATAAATAAAAATCAAAAATTAGTCCTAATTGTTATAACATCAATAAGGAGGGTTTCTAGATGTTAAAATGATGTGTAACTTGCTTAAAAATTATTGTTTCAGGGTCATTAAGGACTCATTCACCAACTTGGGTGAATGGGTCCTTGTTAGGGTTTCTTAAAATTGATTTATGGGTAATGTTCTTTAATGTCTACACTCCCAACTCCCAGGTGTTTATCTCCTAAAAGTCAAAAATCAATTTTCTAGCCTTGTTTTTGTGTTCTTGCAATGTAGATGACAACTTTGCTTCAATCTTGTTCTCCATTTGATCTTCAACCTAAAACCTACAATCACACATAAAAGAAGAGAAAAATTGTTGATTTTTAGGGAAGGGTATGTGCAGGATCATCATGGAAAAAACAAGCCCTTAAGTGGTGATGAAAATTCAAAAAAATCAGAGTTAGGCAACTTGATGTAAAAATTTGAATAAGTTATCTATATTATTTCAAAAATATGTAAGAATAGAATCTGTAGCAAATTGTATGTAGTTTCTAAACTACTAGGTTTATTTAAGAAAAAAAAAGTTCTATTTGGCGAAAATTTGAAATTTCAATGCAATAGCACTTAAATTTCAAGGAAAAAATAAGGGTGTTTGTCGACCACTCTAACCACAATAAAATGATAATATTTTTATAAGATTTTAGATATAAGTAGAGGACTCATGTCTTGATGTGATGCATATTTTTTGTAATTTTTTCCAAGAAAATAATTAATTATGATTTTTTATTACAACTTTTAAAAATATAAAAACTCATATGTCGACCACCTTAACTTGGTCAAAACTTCATGAACATTTTTTTAATCCTATAGTATGTGAAGCAGAGAATGTGATGCATGTTTCAAATTCAAAAAATGTGATACCTTTTGAAAGCTATAGATGTTTTTCAATCAGCCTATCAATCAAGACTTTAGTCGTAATTCAAATAGAAAATGAATAATAATTATTTATTAAATTCAAAGTAAAGCATAATTTATATTAGTAGAAAGCTAAGAATCTCCTTTAAAACCCTTTTGTTTCATCAATTTTGGGTAAAAAAATTCATCATACCACATACCCATCATATTGCCATTTTTTGGCCCATCATGATCTTGCACATACCCAGAATAGGGGTTTTCCTTGGTCAAACCCCATTTAGGTAATTAAACCTTGTGATGAAACAATGAAACATGAACATGAAACATGAAACATGAAACAATAATACCTTAGATGATGTCTTGGAATGTAAATAAACAATATAGCATGAAGTGGCTTTAAGAATTGTAGATCTTGATCTTAAATTGGATATGAAAAAATTATTGAATTGGATCTTGAATGCTACATCACAACATTAGCTCAACAACATGTTTGATGCACTATGCCTTTGACATGATGATATGATCTTCAATTTTTGTAATAAAACTTCAATAATTTTCCCTTGAATTCCTTCTTGAATGCTCTTGTAAACTTTCTTGATCATAAACTTTCTATTAGGAATGCTCTCTTGAAAGTCTTAAGTGAAACTATGTGAATTAGCCTTATATTTATACTAAACTTAAGATTTAATCCCAAAATTCAAATAACACAAGCCGACATCAAATCTAAGATTCAAAATTACTAAAATACTACCACAAATAAGTTTAAAAATGGGTGTCCTGAGTAAGGAGGACCCATTCGCCACCTTGAGTGAATGGGTCCTAGCACAGTTTTCTAGGACCAAGTTTCAGGGAGGTGAAATAATATGTAAAAAGGGGGCCCTAAGACATAGTGGGGACCCATTTTATAGGTGGCGAATGGGTCCTAGGTCACTATCGTAGGACTTGAACCTTGCCAACTTAAGTGTTATGGAACATTATTAATGAGTGTCGGGATATATCCTTCATAAAATGCAATAAATAAGGCTTGGATTTGAATTTAAGGGGCCAATTAAGCTCTAATCATCCTTAGTTAATTAATAAATCCCTAGACTAGTGCGAAAGTGTAAGATAACAATTTACAACACCCTAAATACGGTACAATTAAGTCTATTTCATCATTAATTATTCATTCCCAAACTAAGCATGAAAAAGGGTTACTTTTTTGGATACTTCACTTAGGTATGAAATTATTGTATCTTCATTGCTGAGTACTATACATATACTTGTGAGAATTTTATATTATTATAATATAATTATTGGTAAAATTTCATATTGTACTACTCAAGTGAGAGTTATATATATTATGTGGATTATTTTTTGATATCACTTGCATGATTTCAATATTATTGTAATTTTTTAATTAAAATTTAATTGAAGTTGTTAAAAAATATATTGTACTATTCAATTAGGTTTGATATGTTTATCTTGGTTAATGCTTAAGTAATTTTATGGTTACACTTTGAGGCTGTTATAGATTACTAATCATTGAAGAATATTTGATCAAATTATGAGATGGAGTGATGTTAGACATATTGCAAGAAGATTATATGATGAGGTGGAAATCTAATCATTCTCACATATGTGAGAGTGTGGAGGTGGCATGTGTGAAGAATATGCTAACAAATATGTGAGAATGTGAGTGGTTATTAATCAAGATTAAGATATTATGTGGAGGGCTAGGTTTCCTCCAAGTTAGCATTCTCAAACATGTGGGAAAATATAGTGGTATGGAGGAAACATGTAAGAAGGTGAACAGTTAGGGTTTTTATCCATGGATTAGAATTGGAGGGTTCAGATTAGGAGGACAAAGACCTTTGTCTACTTGTGATGATTTGAAATCAAATATGGATTAATTAGCCTAATCAATTATTTTAAGAATGGTATTAATTAATTGTTTAGTTGGACAAATCAAGAACTAAGATTAATTGATTAAGTTGAGTTAACTAATTGACCTTACTTGGGAACAAAGGGAAATTAGTTGATGAAATGAAGATGATTAAAAATAGCATCTTATCAAAATCATTTATAAAAAATAATATGAAGAATTAAAAGTGAATTTAGAGTGTCCACATTTTTTCCCTCTTTGATGTATACAATATTATGTAAGGAAGCTAAGGTAGCGGAAACTTCCTACACTAATATTAAGAGGAGGGTTATGCCAATTTTTTTAGATATTTACAACAATCACATGAATTAAGAATAAATAAACATAAATACCATTCATACCACAACACTCTGAGTTACATGGGGAAAACCATTTTAGGAGAAAAAACCCACTCTCCAAAAGGTGCCATAAATTATTTAAATATCAAGATAATTACAATATAAATGAAAAGAAATATCTCTCAAGAGTATCACCAACCATAAATCTAGATAAAACTAAACATCCATGAGACTCTCATACACAATAAAATCCGATACACAATATTAATACAATTCCCTCATAAAAGGAAGGTTTCCTTCTAGGGAAATAAAAGTCAACATAATCTCTACCAATATATTTGTGATGTAATAATGAATGTTCTAGATTTACAATGAAATATATAACCTTTGGACCACTTATAACCTATAAGAGGGTAACCCCTACACCCCCTTGCACTCAAATCAAGTAAGTTTGAGACATCATTTTCCTAACATATCATGACTAGAAGAACTAGCTTTGTGTCAAATAAGGATGAATATTAGAAAGGATGGGTATTTTTTATAAGGTTTCCTTGATTTATTGGAAGGATAGTGATGATGATGGATTGAAGGTGATGCCCTCTTAAAAGATTCATTCGGCTAAACAGAGGTCAGGGAGTCTCTTAACAATATAAAGGAGGTTAAAAGGGATGATGACCATATGTAAGTGTTGTCACATGAAATTGCACCCTTTCGAACATAGGCTCAACATTGCAATGACACAATGGAAATAACCTCAAGGTGTGGGACCTTGCAGTTGAGGTTAGATCTTTAGAGAAGTCCAACTTCCTTTCAAAACATAGATGCAACAATACTAGTCCAACCCAACACTTGGTAACTCTACACTAATCCTAATCTATCAAACTCCAAAATGAAAACAAAGAAGAGGATGCTAAAAATTAGTGATGCACCAAGATTGAATATGTTTCTTCCTACTTGTGATTGAATAAAGTATCAAAAAAAACACTAGAAAGGCTCACATAGTTCTTTGTTTCACTAATTTTATAAAAGAACATGAAGGCTATGGTCTAAGAGATCCTAAAAGGGGTGTAGATTACCCACAATTAACACTTATAGTAGATTAGCTCACACTCATATAACTTGTAAAATGATGAAAGTTCATGTATGCATTGAGGTATCAAATGCTACATAAGATAAAATCATTGAGAAGAGGTAAAAATAGTGAATTTATTAATGTAAAGGAATGAAAGCCAATTTTACAATTGTTAAATAAAAAAGTAGCATAAGTCTACTAGAGAAAATCTAGGAAAGAAGCTTAAAATAAATATAATGCTTTCCTTTATAGCTCAGTCATAAGTCAAAAATCATGCCTAGGAAGAAAGACCAATACTCAATGCCCATGCCTTTGCATTGAATGTTGTCACAAACATGCATCAAAATCTCTTGTGAAATCAATGATATGGGCATAAATCACATCAAAAGGGACAACAACAAGCAATAAAAGAGTAAGGGTACCACTAAATCTACTTGCAAAAGTTAGGAGGTGCATTAAATGTCATCCTCAAAGCCCCAAAATTGGACTAGGTAGTTGGGAAAGTCATTTTACCATTAATGACATTTTTGGTTAGAAAACATTTCATTCTAAAGCATTATTGAACTTTCAAGCTTGAAAGAACCACTCAATCAAACATTAAATGGTCCAGATCCTTGAAAGAGAATCTTTATTGGACATCGAGCATCAAGCCTCCTAAGAAACACTTGTCATAAGGCTAGATAGAATAATGCCGCAATCTCAAAAATTAGAGGAGAAACCTTGTCAAGTATCAGACATAGGGCATACCTCATACTGCATAACACTTATCACACATCCTACATTGGGCCTAACACTTTCTAGAAGGGAAGGAAGAATACCAAAATATTTGAAGGTTGGAAAGAAGATTAGAAGACTATGGAAGAAAGAGAAATATCGAGAGTTGGTAGTTGGGGAAAAGGATTATGCCTTATTGCAAACTATGATAAGGAATAGAAGGGAGACCTAATACTCGACGTCTAAAGGTGAAAAATTAGAGGTTGGAGGTCAGGATGAAAAACTTATATCTTATCGTAAAGATAAGAAAAAATTTAGACGAAAGGCATGATCACTGAGTGTTGAAAGTATTAAGGATCGGGGATCGAGAGGAATGCTTTTGTCTTATCGTAAATATAAGAAAAAAGTTAAAGGAAATGTCTGATCGTTGAAAGCTAAAAATGAGACATCAAGAGTCAGGGATCGGGAGGAAATCTTGATGCTTAAGATGGAAAGATGGTAAGATTTAAGAAATAAGGGCAATCCCCAAAGTCTCAAAATTTGACTTAGCCAAAATTTCAAGGATTTCATTGGGACTTCAGTGATCAAGGGAATAATGGCTTGTGAAAGGGAAGCAATAAAGAAGACATGTGGGTATGCAAGTAAGTGAAAGCCTGAAAGTCTAAGTCTTCAACAATTATCCAATTTTTGGTATTTTTTTAAGGTATAATTCATGTAAGATGGCCCATATAGGATCTTTCAAATCATTTTTTATTGATGGTTCATATAAAGTGGCATGAAATTTCAATATTTTGGTGACTTCTATAGGATGATTTCCTATTAATCATGGGATCCAAGTGCCTTAATAGTCCATTAGGCACAGGCTCAAAAAAAAAGGAACTTGCAACAACAAGCTTCCCCAAACTAAACATGACAAAAAAATGTGTGTAGGAATGCACTTGGAGGAAACAAAACACCTTGATCATACATTCCCTTAAGGAGAATATAGAGTGTGTAGCAAAACTTCTTGGAAAAGAAACAACTAAGATAATATGTGCATGAATTCTCAAAACCTCTTAGAAATAAGGTTTGAAATGAATTCCATTAACTATAATTGGGAGAACCTCACCATACAACCTACAGAGATGCAATGCATTGGCCTCCTTACGGTTGGTGATGACATTTGGATCACTCCAAATAACATCAAATTCAGTATGCCTTCCAGATTTGGCTCTATCTACATCCCATTTTAATACCAAATCTCCCTCCTAGAACACTTTATAGACAACTTTATTGTAAAATATTCTTTCGAATTGTGCTTGATGAGTCTCAAGGGCCTACATAGCCTTGTTCCTAGTTTCTTCTAACTCAAATAACTCTTCCAACCTCATTTTCATGGCATCATTTTCTATTAATTCTAGTTGAGGTGCTAACTCAAGAGAAGGAAACTCTAGTGATAATGGTAGCCTTTCTTCCCTTCCATAAACCAACATAAAAGGGGAATTTCCAGTAGCTCTCTTGGGAGTGATCATATTCTCCCAAAGGGAAATCTTCAATTTTCCATGCCAAAACCTCTAATTATCCTCAATAGTCCTTTTAATTATCCTAATGAGTTTTTTGTTTGAAGACTCAACCAGACCATTTCCATGACGGTAATAATTTGACGATTTTTCAAGTATATACCAGGCCTAACTACCCAATCACTAATTTGGGTACCAAAAAAATATTTGGCATTATCAAAGATGATGATGGTGTTGAATACAATAACTGAGATGGGTGTGAATCAATTTTCACAAAAATAAACCTTTAATTCAATCACCGTGACTAACACAAAATATTGCTTAAACGAGTAATCATCAAATTCCAATGTAGAAACTCAAATCCAACACATAAACACAATATCACCAAATTTACATGGAAAACCCAATGAGGGAAAAACTACGGTGAGGATTAACTCACACTGTAGGGAATATCAAAACCGATTACAACTTTAGGCTCACTGCCTGAAATAAGGACTAAATTTTTGGAACAAGGACTCACTATTCAATAGGGCTACAACCTAGAGGGCTCACTACCATAGAGATACAACAAAGACAAAGAATAATTGTTAGAGAGAATATAACCCCAATACAACAAAGGACTCCACCATAGTCACTCGATCAACTTACATGAATGATAGAGTTAGCCTTATGCTCACTGCATGATTCAAAAACTTAGCATTAAGCTTCACACTGTTCTCTAACACTCTCAACACACACACTTACTGAATAGAATCAATGTCACACAAAACTACACTTTCTCTTTTCTCTTATCCTTCTTCTTCTTCACTCTTGTATATTTTCCATTACTAACTCATCTTGTATTTATACCATCTTCAACTTTGAAACATATCCAAAGTCGTCTATCCAAATCCAAATTTAAATTAGGACGGTGTAAAAACATCCTAGGGTGGAATTAGAATGAGGGTGACCCAAACACATACTTCATAAGGATCCAAATAGATTCAACACACTTCATAATTCTCAAAAGTAGTATTTCACACAAGGTCGGCCACACTAGTGTAAAACACATAGAACCATTAAGCACGAACTTTCCAAATATTGAAATTAACTCAAGTTTAGAACCACATGTCATAAGACTTCATCAAAGAAAAATTTGGACCAACACCATTTCTCCCAAACCTCAACTAGAAACATAGAAAACTACAGTTCACAACTGGTGAACATAACTTGCACTATAAAATGAACCATCAACCAAAAATCTGAACATAGCACCTTCTCACAACCATGAACAACATCTCTGAACCACACAACCATATGAACAAATCTAGACCAAAACCTAGAGTGACCACTAAACACTTGAAACATATCTTTATTACAATTTTATTCCTCAACATATACATCTAACAACTAGTGAATAACCAGTTGGCATCAATGACAACACCTCAATCTTTCTATTCTTGCAACAATCTCCCCCTTTGTCATTGATGGAAACACATGATGTGAAAAACCATCAAACACAACAGACAAGCTCTAAATACACTTTTCTGATTCTCCCCCTTAGAAGATAATTTATTTTCCTTTCACATACTTCTTTTCCAATCTTTCTTTCCTTTTTTCACATGCATCTTCTCCCAAACTTCCTTTCCTTTTTCACATGCATCTTCTCCCCCTTTGACATCAATTGAAAAGGAAAAAGAACACTTTACATTGATTTTTCCTTTGACATGAAAAATAGAATACTCATAATGACAACACCTGATATTACTTGCTCCCCCTGAGAGGTAGCCACCAAAACATTAGCCCAAAAGAAAGATAGGTCCATAGATCCACCAAACTGATGCATCTCCATATGCATCTAGTTCAATAAAGGAGGGGAAATAACCTCCAACTTCTCCCAGAGATACTCAAAAGTATCTTTAGGAAGAACCTTCATGAAAATATCAACAACCCGATCCTTCATCGGAACATACTCAAGCTTTACTTAATTCCCCATGTCCTTCTCTCTCAAGAAATGACATCTAATAGATATATGCTTCATCCTCAAGTGCATCACAAGACTCTTTGAAATGTTAATTACACTTGTATTATCACGGAAAATAGAAATGGGATCATCATATACCACTGTGATATCTTTCAATGTTTGTTTCATCCATAGAACTTGTGTACAATAAGATGCAACAAAAATATACTCAACTTCAGTAGTAGACAAGGAGAGTTAATCTTTCTTCTTACTCAACCATGCCACCAATCTACATCCAAGAAAGAATGCACCACCACTTGTACTTTTCTTTTCATCTACACATCTTGTCCAATATGCATTTGTATTAGCACTAAGTGTAAAATCAATATCTTTAGGATACCACAATCCATAATCCGGAGTGCCATTCAAATATCTAAAAACTCTCTTAACAACAACATGTGTTTCCTTAGGGTCTTCTTAAAACCAGCCACAAGATAGATAGCATGCATTATATTTGGTCTAGTAGCAGTCAAATACAATAGTCTGCCAATCATAGATATGTACTTGCTCTAATCAGCCTTAGGTGAATCATCAAATTTTCCCAATTTGCATCCAGTCACCATATGAGTACTTACCAGTTTGGAATCATCCATCCCAAACTTCTTCAACATTTCTCTCACATACTTAAACTGTGAAATGAAAATTCCCTTATTTGTTTGATTAACCTATAGCCCGAGAAAGAAATTCATTTCCCCAAACATAGACATTTCAAATTCTTTTTGTATTTCTTCTACAAACCTCTTTCACATATTTTTTATTTCCTCCAAAGATAATTTCATCAACATACACTACTACAATCAAGATTCTATCATTTTCAATCTTAAAGTATAAATTAATATCCATCATACCTTTGTTAAATCCTTTTTGAATCAAATACTTATCTAACCTCGCATACCATGCTCTAGGAGCTTGCTTCAAACCATATAAATCTTTCTTCAATCTACACACCATATTTGGTTGCTTTGTCAACTGAAATCCTTTCAGTTGTTCCACATAAACTTCCTCTTCTAGTTCACCATTCAAAAATGTTGAATTGACATCCATTCAATAGACCTGAAAGTCTTTATGATCAGAAAATGCCAAGAACATCCTTATAGCTTCCATTCTTGCTACCAGAGCAAAATTTTCCTGAAAATCTATACCTACTAATGGAGCTTCAAATTTTTGCTCCTTGTTTGTCACTCATGTCCTGCCTTATGTCTCTGGTTTTTCATGGTGTTGGAAAATTTTTAAGGGTTGGGGTTTTAGCTTTGCCTACATGTAAAACCCTTGTGTTATTTTATGCCTTGGTCGGGATCTATCTTGCTGTTACTTTTGGAGGGATTTTAAAACATCTTATGTCCTATCAGTTCGTCTAGGCCTAGTCCCTTTAGTCTTAATATTTTATCTCCTTTGTGGGTTTTATTTTCCTAAGTCTTGGTTGGCCTTGTCTTTCATGGTTTTAAAACAACTTATGTCATTTTTTTCCATCTGCCTAGTGATGTCCCCTTGTCCTTTAATGAATTTTTTATTTTGCATAGGGATGAAATTCGTGCTACCGTTGATCATTTGCCTTCAAATATCAATAGTTGCCTGCCATCCCATGATCAGGAATTGTAAGATCGCGATATCAAGGGCGGGCACCACGTGTCCTATATGGGGGATCAAACTTGCCCCACCACTGATCAATTACCATTTGATCTCAACTATTCCCTGCCATTCCGCGATGGTGCTTTGGTTGATTGCAAAATCACGGGTGGGCGCCACGTGGATTTACTTGGTGAGGACAATGGAGATAAGTTTGTATGTCATCGATCAATTATTGTCAGAAATCAACGGTTGCCTGCCATCCCGTGATCCAAAATTGCAAGATCACGATATCACGGGCGGGCACCACTTGTCTCATCTGATGAAGTTGAAAGAATAAAGGAAATGCTTTCCAGCTTTAATACATTAAAAGGCAGGTTGTTAAAAGTTTTCTTAAGATGTACATGCTTCAAATCGATGGATATGTTATAATCTTGATGGAAAAGTTGCTCGAGGGTTAACGATAAGGCTGGTGACTGCATTGAAGGAATGAGATCACTGATGTTCAAGATCAACGGTTTCCCACCATCGCATGATCAGTAGTTGTAGGATTGTGATATCGTGGGCGACCGCCATGTGGAATTCCTTCACAGTGTATGGTATGGTGGGCCCCTTATTGCCATGTTGGCGATTATGTCAGCCTGTTTTAAAGGTGACCATCGATGATTTGATCAAGCTAAAGAATCAACGGCTTGAATTTAAATCTGCATCAAATATGGTTGGAGTCGTTCGTGCAGCACACAATTGAGCTTTAATGGCAGATGAGACACTTGCTAGCATGATTTGATCAACATAAAATCAATTTTCCTCCTTTGTTTGTATCACAAAGCATTCAACTATTTTGCGGAGCAATTTTAGAATTGGAGGTGGAATTGCATGTTTTTGCAGCCAGAATTTGGGATTTATGCGAGAAAAGCCATGAGTTTATTTTCTGTGCCTCCTAGTCATTCTGCACTTGAATTTGGGAAAGGATTAGCTATGTTTGTCAGTGAGTTTGTTGATAAATGTGTTAGGGCTATAGTTTAATTATAGATTGTGATAAATTGCAGTATTTTGTTCTATAATTTCCTATCTTTGGTTAGTCCTACCTACTTGAAGTGTAATGTTATAAAGAAGCCCTAGTTGTCAGAGATGGCACCGCCAAAGCAACATTCTGGGAAAGTTGTTTATTTAAAAAGAAAACTATATGATGACTTCCTGGATCAATTTCCCTTTTCCATGAATGTTAGGAGGAAGGGATTGATTCTAATGCGAGGGAAAATCTTGGGGGAAGGGTTAATATACAATTGCTCCAACATCGTCGATGCTAGGGTTCCCCTCATAGGTTTGGAAATGTTTAGATTGTGGTACAGACATAGGAATTTGCCTCACCCTTTTTCAAATGGATGGATGTATGATATGGGGAAGCTGGTGGCACCAAATGTATTCCCTGATGTAGACCTGCTTAGGGCAGTTGCTGCAAGATATGACCCTATCACATAGATAATCAGGGATAATGATGGAAAGGTTTTGTTGAGCATTAACAGAGAAGAGGTCCAACAAATTTTTGACTTGTGTGAACCGAGTGAAGACTTGGTTCCTATCAATCTTGAGGAAATGAAGAAGGATTATGCAAAGTTGAAATCTCTTTTTAGGGCAAGGTTGCTTCCACCTCATCTGGCTAGGCTGGGAGGTTCAAAATTTCATATAAGCCCCAGTGACCAAGAACCTTTCAGATTAAATTGTTTTGCAAACCATTTCCTAGCCACTTTCTATTCTTTGTGTTAGATTTTGGGTTTCAGTCCTGGTGCGGTAATGCCCCTTGCATCATGTTCATGGGGGTGCAAATACAACACCCTAACTTCTCTATGACCTATGACTTTGCTTCTTTCTTGGTTGAGTGGATACATGAAGGGTTGTCAAAGTTGCAAAAAAATGATATCAACACTCAATTCATTTGGTATTTTATGTTGATGCATATGTTTTTGTTTAAGAATGTTGACTTCTTCTCTGAGAGGATGAAATTAAGGTAATCAATTGATGGAGAAAGATTGCCAGTACAGATATGGGCTATAGATTTATCTTGTAATAAGGAAAGCACTAGTTATGTACAATTTTATAATTGTTTTTCTTCCATATTAAGGGCTAGATTGATGGTGAATGTACCTAGGATCCTTGAGGAATTACATGATTTCCTCGGGCCAAAGGGGAGGAAGCCAGAATTGAAGGTTTACCATAACTAGGGTGACATTATCCTATACCTAGTCAAGTATTGTCTTGAGAGTATATGGTTTTTAGGGAGCCCCTCATATACTACCATACAATATGTTACCAAGAGTGGGGTTTGTAGAAGTTATGTGGCAGATAGGTTGTATTCATGAGGACAACCTCACTGGAAGGGGTAAGGGAACATTTTTCCCAGATTATATAGTGGTGTCTGATTATACATTTTCAAAGGGAGGTTGGACGCATTTTGATAAATTCTTTGATGATTACCATTTGAGATGTGGTCCAAAGCAGCAACATGATCCTGAGGGTTTCTTTTCTCTTTTCAGACAAAGAATAAAAGCTGGCAATTTTGTGCATGATTTCAACTTTCCTGAGGACCTGATTAGAAATGAATTTGATTTGAATAGACAAGAGTTGAACAAGGAGAAATGGATAGCTTATAGTAAGCTACTAGATGTTGTGCACAAAATGGATCTAAAATATGATCCACTGTTGGAGTTCAGTCCCCACCATAAGAAAATTAATTTTCTGATGGAGAACCTCAAAGAGATTATGGGCACTTTGAGAGCAAAAAAGGTAAATTTAGAATTGAGTCTAGGTGTATAAGAACAAAGTGCCAGACCAATTGAAACAAGGCCAGCATATCAACCTACAGAAAGGTGGCCCATTTATAGGAGGAAAAAGGATAGCAGCAATGATGAGGAAGAAGTGGACAGAAAATGAAAGCAAATTATGAAGGTTCCTCCACAACCAGGTCCAAAATTCAAAGTGCCTAGGGTAATCAAAATTATTGATTTAGAATCATCACTGAAAAATAGTCCCCTATCAAAACCATTTGATCCAAGCCCTAAAAGGAAAAGAATTGATCAACCACAGGAGGATCTGATGGATAAAATCATTGTTACTGATCAAGAGATGCAAGTTGGTATGCCTTCCTCTCCTAGACTAGCTGAATTGGTTTTATCTGATTTAGATATGAAAGGAAAAAGTGTACAAGATGCAAGAATGGAAGCATGCAAGGAGTTTCTAGATGACCATACATTTGTAAAAACTCATGTATTTTTGCAATTGGTATGGAGGATGAAGTTTGAAGAATATCAAGATAAATGTAGGCAAAGAAGAGAGCTAAGGCATTACAAGTCAGACCAAGAGAATGATGAGGAAGTAAAAGCTGAATTGATGGAAGAATTTAAGACCATCACTCTTGAAGAGGGAAGAAAATTGGTGAGTCAGGCCTAAGTATTGATTCTACCTGAATGGGACATTGCAGATGCAGTATCCTTTAATGCTATTATGAAGTCCAAGAATCCCTTTCTGGACTCTAAAGAAGAAGTCAAGGCAACATTGCAAAATTCTGCCTTCAGTGAAGAATATGAAACTTTGGCAATCTGGGCATTGGCCCCACAAGGGAGAAAACCAGATGTTTTTGATATTAATCCAAATTTCAGAGGAGGATTAATAATAAAGAGAGCTTCAGAGACCTCAACCACCGAGGCCACTAATTTAACTGCAAATGTGGCCAAATTGGCCCAAAAGACTATTGAAAGGGAAAAATCTGAAAGGAAGAGCTTAATGGAAAAATATAACCTTTTGATTGAGGAGTACAGCAAGATGCAGCAAAAAAATGTTTAGTTGCAAAATGAGGTGGAAAGGTTCAAGTATAGACAGATTGAGGAGACATCAAGTGCTCCAGGAACCAATACATTACCTTCCACAGCAGGGTCAGTGCCTCCTACTTCTCCAATTGTTTCCACACCAGGATCTCCCAGTCAGAATCCTGCCCTCACCCTTTCTTTAGAGGAAATTGAAGAAGAAACATAGTGCTCTGTTGATCCTACAAAGAAGCAGCTCTTGAAAAAAATTGATGAATTGCAAGCATCATTAAAGGTAAATGAGGAAGGATCTCTTTTAAAGAAAAAAGAGATTGTTACTACTGTTTTAAGGAATTTAAATGAAAGGGTTGATAGTAAATTACTATCTATACATTCTTTATATTCTTTGTTGTTAGATGCAATAAAGAATATTGATAGGGATCAGGAGGTAGTGATACCAATAATTGAAAATTGGATCCCTAGGGCGAGTGATCTAGATATCATGTATAAGGCCTCAAAGTTTGATATAAATAATAGACCACAATCATTAAAGCCTACTCATGTGTTAGTAAAATAATTGAAAGGTTTTTAGACCTTACTAGATGACTTGAGTAGGAAGATTAGGGAGTTGGTGAAAAATTTCAATGATTGGGGTAACACATTGTTACCTGATATAATTGATGAGCAGGGGAAAATCAGGTCACTCCAACAATGGCAAGATCAAGCAAGTGAGGTCATCAATGATCAAATTAATTCAATTTGTGATGACTCAGAATATGATTTGTTGTTGAGCTATATGGATGAAATCGTTAGTACTAGCTCATTTTTGGAATCTTTTGAAAGGGATGCAAATCAGGTAGCAGTAAAATACACACCTTATAATGCCAAGGTGGATGAGGTAATTAATTTTGACTAGCTGACTGATGAAGAATACTAGAAATGGGTAACTAGATATTTGATCGAGGAAGAGTAAAAAGAGTGGACTACTAACAAGTGGAAAATCAGATGTTGCGGGTGCATCGGTTCCATTTTTTTTTATGGCATTCTCAGCGCAGGTTTCTTGTGGTTTTTGTTGCATCAACGTTCCTCAGCTAATATGATGAACAAAAATATTCTCCAAGGTGGTGGCTATTGTAACAATTTTTGGTATATCACCAGGTGCTCCAATTGGTTGGTGACATGTGTACTTTTTGGCCCGATGCTTGTTTGCTCCTTCATTCTATATAAGAAGGATTTCAAGGCCAGAAGTACGAGTTAGCAAGTTAGATAATTTTTGGCCGAGTCTAGGTGAAGTTGCAGAGAAAATTGTAAAGTCTGATGTTTTTTAGAGAAATGCAATTTAGGTTTCGAGTCATTCTGTGACAGGTTTTGAGTTCATGGGGATTTAATGTTGTATGACAATACTAGCATTTGAGTTGAAATGATAAATTCAAGCTCATGTACCTCCATTTTACATGCATATCTGAACTTTGAATGAAATAACTAAGGGTTGTTTTATCCATCTCACTGTTGTGGTGTGTATGATTCCATTTTAGCTTTAGTTCAAGGAATTAATTAAAATGCTTGAATGGGATTATAGGAGGATATGTTCTGTATAAGGATTTGATAAGTAGTATTGGGTGAGAATGCATATTGATGAAATTGTAATGCAATATTGTCAGGGATCTTATATGCCATGTATTAAATCTATCGTAAACCTCTAGATGCTTATGAATTTGACTCTTGCAATGGATGTATGGCATTGATCTAAGTTGTACTTATTTGTGTAGTTCAGTATTTTTTTGTCTTTTCCTAGAGCTTACTACAAATTGCAAATCAATGACTATCTTATACAATGGATTGTGTTTAGTTATCCCATGCTCTAGATAGTTGATATTGTCTATCAATAGCCAATTCTAGTTGATATTATCCTATCATGTTTAGCTATTAAGTGAGATGATCTGCTATTGTTAATGTCATTTATAATAATTGTGCAGAGGTTGTAAACACATTAAGGGATCACCCTCTCGGGTCTTGCAGAGCCCGAAGTGTAGGAGGCTTTTTAAAAGTCCTCGTCAGTTGGTCCAGGTCCTTCAAGCTGCCTTTGATTGGAATTGGCAATCCCATAGGTAGATTAGAAGACAAACCTGGTTACATTGTAAAAAAGAACCAACATCTTCCTCCTATGAGTAGCCTTTACAAACAAGCCTCGCTTTCTTTCTAACAACTTCTCCATTCTCATTCAACTTATTTATGAATACCCATTTTGATCCAATGATGTTTTTTTCTGTCGATCTTGGGACTAATTCCCATGTTTGATTATTCTCAATCTGTAAGAGTTCTTCTCTCATAGCTTCCTTCCAATGTTCATCTTTACAAGATTCACATACAATATTAGGTTCAATCTTAGAAAGTAAACATAGATTTACTTCAACAACAACTCTAATTCTAGTCAACATGCCTTTTATCTTCTCTCCAATAATCTCACTTTTTGAATGATTCTTCTATACATATTTTGGTGTCTTAGGGGTCATCACCGAAGCATATTCTTCTATTTCATTATGTTCATCCTACTTCCCTTGCTCATATTTTTCTTGTTCTTCCACAATCTCTTCTATTCTTACACAATCATGCTCATCAGATACATATCTGTCAATGTCAATAGGATTCTTCATTGTCTCATCAACCTTCACATTCAAGCTCTCTAAAATATTTCTTAGTATTTTTTTGAAACATCTGTATGCCTTGCTATTAGTAGAATATCCAAGAAAAATCCCTTCATCATTTCTTGCATCAAACTTACCCAAATTTTCCTCATCTCTTCTGATATAGCATTTACTTCCAAATACTTTGAAATACTTAACAGTAGGAATTCTTCCACGCCATAGCTCATAGGGAGTCTTTGTACTATTTTATCTTGCTTGAACTTGATTGAATACATAAACAATAGTATGAATAGCTTCTTTCCAGTAAACTTCCAGTAAACTAGCCTCAGTAATCATAGATCTAGTAGCCTCTTGAACTGTTCTATTTTTCTTTTCAACAACTCCATTCTGCTAAGGAGTTCTCGAGGAACATAACTATCTCTTTATTCCATGCACTTCACAAAACATTTTAAACTCATGGGAGGTGAATTCTCCACCTTTTTCAGATCTTAATCATTTTATCTTCAAATTTAATTCATTTTCAACCATAGATTTGAATGCCTTGAATCTATCTAATGCATCTGGTTCATCTCTAAGAAATGTAACCCATGTATAACTAGAATAATCATCAATTAAAAGCATAAATTACCTTTCACCAAGTAGACTTCTTACTCTTGTAGGACCACAAAGATCTGTATGAACTAAATCCAGTAGTCTGGTAGTGGACTTTTCCTTCGATCTATAATGATTTCTTGCTTGCTTTCCAAATTGACAATTCCTACAAATAGCATTAATCGGCTTTGTAATTCTCAATAAATCTCTCACTGCCTGAACAACATTGATCCTTGCCAAGTTATCAAAATTCATGTGACACATTCTCCTATGCCATAACCAACTGTCATTAATCTAAGTCATAAATAATTGTCCATCAACACCCTTAAGCTGATAGATATTCCCTTCAAATTTCTTTCTCGTAGCAATTAATGTTTCGAATCCTTTCTAGATATCACATCTCTCATCCTTGAACACAAGATCATATCCTTTTCTGCACATCTGACCAACACTCAATAAGTTATGACTTAAACCCTTAACATAGTAAACATCGTCAGTATGATGCTTTCCATCAAAACTTACTGAACCTATCCCACAAATTTTAGCACCAATTCCATCTCTAAACATAACCAAGCCTCCATCATATTTTTCAAGTTTAACAAACTTGCTTTTATCACCTATCATGTGATGTGAAAAACCACTATCAACTACCCATAAATTATTTTCTTGTTTAGCATGTAGGGAAGAGATAACTATACCTTCATTTTTCTCCTTCTCTGGAGGGCGTTCGTTTACCTGTCTTAAAGAATTAGTAGAAGTAGGTCCATCCTTAATCACCAAGAACTAGCATTCATGGTGCAGGGGCACCATGTTTGTGCAATTTTTGCAAATAAGTTTTTTTGATAAATTTTGGTGTTTTAAGTCTTTTTGTCAAGAAAATAAGGTCATTGTAGACCATTTTTCATGTTGAAGTCATCTAGGGGGTCAGTTTGAGTCCATATTATCATATTTTGAAAAACTATCAAAAATGTTGTCATGAAAAACATGTAAAAGTGCAAAGTAGGAATGCCAATGGTAAAGTGGATTCAAATGGTAGTTTGAGTTAGTTAGGTAGTTTTTTTTGGAGGGATAAGTCTGTAAATGTTTGGGGAACTTGATGTAATGAGATTTGATGAAGTTTTGATTGAAGGAAATAATGAAAAGCTCTTAAACATTTTGTATTTCTAGAAAAATTGTTGCTCTTTTGATCTGTACAGTTTCGTACAGAAGTTTAATGCTCTAAAATCAATTGTAATTAGTGGAGATATGTGTTAGATTTCTTTTTGATGCAGGAGCATCCACTGGTGTAAGGGCAATCTTGCATCACCCAAAAATAGTTAAATTTTCAAGTTTCTCAGTTTTTAGATATTTTTATATTTTTGGATACCCTTTTCGTCATAATGAAATTCCCAATTTACAATTTTTATTTTCTATTCCTGGGTTGAAAGATATTTCAATTTTAGTTTCCCAAATTTGCACATGAAAATCTTCCAAGTTAGATTTGAGGCACTTAGAGTTCCTATAATGGCCCTAAAACTTGCCAAAATCGGCGTAGCATATTTCAAGCACGTTGTTGACTTCGAGACCTTTCCAACGGTTCAAACGGTTCGTGAATTGGAGTCCCGGATCAAAAGTTATGGCCCCGAGAAGTTGGCGCACTTTCTAGAAGATACAATTGCAAATGTTCTTTTGAAATTTGAACTTAAGTTGTAATTTTTCGGTGCCAAACCACCTAAACTCAAATTTGAATGTTGTTTTTGCTCCAAACTAAACAGGAGCTCTATTTATGGGCGGGTTTCTAATTTTTGGGTAACTTTTTGGGGACAAGCTCGCATATTGCGAAAGGGTGATTCTGTAGCTTTCTGTAACTTGCATGTGTTGTAGAACTTGGGGATTGGAGATACTCTGGATGTAAGAAACCCCATTTTCTGAATAATAATATTATTCTCTTGTTTTTGGGTTATTTTCTAAGTCTCGGGCTGCGCCCTCATAACTTTTTGTGGTGTTTTTATATATTTTCATTTGGATTGAAGGGTTTTGTGAGCATTTTTCTACAGGCGGGTCTATAAACACAATTTTTAAGTCATTCAAAATGCAATAAACGCCCATTCCACCATTATATTTATTTGTAACTTAGTGGAATGGGTGGTATATGTTAGGTTTAGGATTCCATGAGGTTTCAAGAGAAGAGGAGGTGATTTGAAGGATTTTGTGTAATGCTCTAGTTGGTAATTTTATGTGTTTCGTAGTGAAATTTGATGGTTAAAGAGTGGAAATGATTGAAAACTCTTGGGGCAGAAAATTTTGAAGGTTGATTAAGCATAGGAAGACATATTAGAGCATGTTTGATGCATTGGAAAGGTATTAAGAATTTGGGAATGTATTTTTTCAATAAATTCCCTTTGGTATGGCTTAAAATGAGGATTTTAAGGTTTGTGGACTTAGAGGACATTAATCTAGTTGAAGTTTGTGGATTTTGAAGTTTCATAGGCTAGGTAAAGACTATCTATAAGAATTCTCAGTTGGAAGTAACTTTAAAGTGGGGTTTCTTTGTAAATTTGGGCTAATCGGAGCCTTGTTTAGCGTTCTAGTCCAATTTCAGAGGGATTGTTCCAAAATAAGCATAAGTGGTTTTGAGATATGTCTTGAAATGGCTTAATGGGTGTTTGAAAAACCTTTTTTTTGTGGGTTTGATGAGTATTGTGGAAGTTATGATCTTTTTCATGGTTTTTACTACTACAAGACAAGAATGGTGGATTTGAGAGAATGTTCCAAGATGGGGTTTTGGTGATTGGAAAGTTGGTTATTTTTTGCTTGAATTGTTTTTTTCAGAAATTTGCCTCCCTACTCTGCATCAATTGGTATCAGAGCTTAGGAAGTAGATATTTTGAAGGAGAAAGTTGTAGTTTGAAGTAGTGTAAGGTTAAAGGTTGAAAGGCAAGATGCCTCCAAAGGGGAAAATTATGGCTAGAGAGATTGGTGAATTGAAAGACAAGCATGCTAGGGAGATGACAGAGTTGATGGAAAGGCTTGCTACTCTGGAGATAAGGAAGAAAAGAGATGTGGACATGAGTGATGAAAGTGATTTTGATGAAGAATAGGAAACTGACAATAAAGAGGAAGAAGAATTGGATCTTGATGATTAGAGGATGGCTAAGTTGTTGAGAGCAGTCAAGGATGATAGGCATAAGGTGAAGATTGATGTACCAAAATATGGAGGAAATCTGAATGATGAAGAATTGTTGGATTGGATTGCAGCCTTGGACAACTAATTTGAATGTGAAGATGTTCCTAGAGAGAAAAGGGTGAAGATTTCAAAGACAAAGTTGAAGGGTCATGCACTATTGTGGTGGGATTATGAGAAATCTAAGAGAAGGAAGAAAAGGTAAATCAAAGATTGTATCTTGGGACAGAATGGTAGCCAAAATGAAAGGTAAGTTTTTTCCCTCTGGTTATGCTATTCAAATATTTAGGAGACTTCAAGGTTTAAAGAAAAAAGAAATGGATGTTAAAGCATATACTGAAGAATTTTACAAGTTAAGTATTAGGTCTGGTCATAATGAAGATGAGAATGAAAAGATTGCTAGGTATTTGGGTGGATTGAGATTTAACATTCAAGATGAACTAACCTTGGCAAATCCAAGAAATGTTGAGGAGTGCTATCAAATGACAATAAGGGCTGAAGAAAAAGTGAAAAGAAGGCAAGATAATAAAAGCAGGGGCAGAGGCAACACTTTTTGTGGAAGAGGTACATATTCTACTTCAAGACAATCAAGTGAAAGCCAAGAAGATGCACACAAAGATCAAGAACAAATTGTTGATCAAAGAGGTGGATTCAGAGGTTCTAGAGGAAGATTTGGTGGTGGTATAAGTTCAAACACATTTTTAGGTAGATGATATCATTGTAATGAGTTTGGTCATCAACCATTCAAGTGCCCTAAAAAGCAAGGTTCTACTTCAAGTGGTGGTGAAAAGAGAAGTGATAAAAGAGTCCGATTGGTGCAAGAAGATGAATGTGAAAGTGTAAATTCTCCTACTCATCTTTCCGCTCCAGAAGTGGGAGATTCATTGATGGTGAGAAGACAAGCTCTAAAGGAATCCAAGGAGAAGGAATCAACACAAAGGAGGAAATTGTTCAAAACCACATGCAAAATGCAAAGGTAAGGTATGTAAAGTTGTAGTAGATTCAAGTTCCACTAATAATATGGTGTCTAATGGAATGGTAGATAAATTGAATTTGGAGAAGATTCCTCATGAAATACCCTATAAGGTATCTTGGTTGAATGATGATCAGTCAATTTTGGTTAGCGAACAAGCTTTAGTTGAGTTTCAAATTGGTGGTTACAAGGATAAAGTACTTTGTGAAGTTTTTCCAATGATTTGTCATTTATTACTTGGGAGACCATGGAAGTTTGATAGACATGCCATTTATGATGGGAGAGCCAGTACATATCAAATTAAGAAGGATGGGAATGCTTTTACATTGACTCCATTGGTTAAGGATGTGAAGGAACAAGGAAAGGCAACAAAAGTCATCATATTTGGCAAGGAGTATATAAAGGTTGAGGAAGAAAAAAATAAAGTGTGTGCAACCACTATAAATGAAGAGGATGCTAAGACAACAAGTATAAAGCATGATTAAAAGTTGGAAAGAAGAGATGATGTGTTGGTGTCAAGGTCTAAGATAGAGAAGGTCAAGGATTAATTGTTGGAAAGAAAACAAAATGGGTTAGAGAAGATTGAAGTGATAAAGATAGGAACAATATTGTGTTCTATGGTTCCAAAAGAGGTTAGCAGACAACTAAATACTATCACTAGAGTGGTGTGTAGGTCTAATAATGTAAAGATTCTGAGGGAAGAGAATCTGGTGCAAGATATTAGAGGAAAAGATGAAGTGAGTCAAGGTGCAAAGCAAGGACAATTGGGAAAGTTCAAGTCTGCAGTAAGAGAGAAGGAAAGGACGGGCACAAGCAAGGTTGCAAGAGGTCAGTTTGTAGGTGTCAAAGTGTATCATCAGTTTATGATAAGGGAAAGGTAAGAGAACAATCATTTGATCAATTTGTAAAGATGAAACACTATACAAGTGGCAACAAGTTCAAGAATGCCAAGCACAAAGCACATATGCAATATTTGGCTCAATGGAAAGGTGTACCTAATGAAAGGAGATTTTTAGATCCAAGATAAGAAGTGATCAAGGGTGGACAAGTTGTAGCTCAATTTCCAAGGGACTTGGAATCTTTTCCAGGCTAGGTGTATGGTGCAGGGGCACCATGTTTGTGCAATTTTTGCAAATGAGTTTTTTTGATAAATTTTGGTGTGTTAAGTCTTTTTGTCAAGAAAATAAGGTCATTGTAGACCATTTTTCATGTTGAAGTCATCTAGGGGGTTAGTTTGAGTCCATATTATCATATTTTGAAAAAATGTCAAAAATGTTGTCATGAAAAAGATGTAAAAGTGCAAAGTAGGAATGCCAATAGTAAAGTGGATTCAAATGGTCGTTTGAGTCAGTTAGGTAGTTTTTTTTTTGAGGGAGAAGTCTGTAAATGTTTGGGGAACTCGATGTAATGAGATTTGATGAAGTTTTGATTGAAGGAAATAATGAAAAGCTCTTAATTTTTTTGTATTTCTAGAAAATCTGCTGCTCTTTTGATCTGTATAGTTCCGTACAAAAGTTTAATGTTCTAAAATATATTATAATTAGTGGAGATATGTGTTAGCTTTCTTTGGTGGTGTTTTTATATATTTTCATTGGGATTGAAGGGTTTTGTGAGAATTTTTCTATAGGCGGGTTTGTAAACACATTTTTCAAGGTTTATAGTCATTCAAAATGAAATAAACCCCCATTCCACCATTAGATTTATCTGTAACTTGGTGGAATGGGTGGTCTAGGGTAGGTTTAGGAGTTCATGAGGTTTCAAGAATAGAGGAGCGATTTGAAATCTTTTGTGTGATGCCCTAGTTGGTAATTTTATGTGTTTCGTAGTGAAATTTGGTGGTTAAAGAGTGGAAATGATTGAAAACTCTTGGGTCATCAAATTTTGAAGGTTGATTAAGCATAAGAAGACTTATTGGAGCATTTTTGATGCATTGAAAAGGTATGAAGAAGTTGGGAATGTAGTTTTTTAATAAACCCCCTTTTGTCTGGCTTAAAATGAGGGTTTTAAGGTTTGTGGACTTAGAGGGCATTAATCTAGTTGAAAGTTGTAGATTTTGAAGTTTCATAGGCTTGGTAAAGACTACCCATAGGAATTTTGGGTTGGCAGTAACTTTAAAGTGGGGTTTCTTTGTAATTTTGGGCTAATTCGAGCCTTGTTCAACATTCTAGTCCAATTTCAAAGGGGTTGTTCCAAAATAATCATAAGTGGTTTTGAGATATGTCTTGAAGTGGCTTAATGGGTGTCTGAAACACCTTTTTTTTGTGGGTTTGATGAGTATTGTGGAAGTTATGATCATTTTTCACAGTTTGTACTACTACAAGACAAGAATGGTGGATTTGAGAGAATGTACCAAGATGGGGTTTTGGTGATTAGAAAGCTAGTTATTTTTTTCTTGAATTGTGTTTGCAAGAAAGTTACCTCCCTACTCTACATCAATTCATTATCATCAAGATCTTCATATTTTAAATCCTCATCAGATATACTAGCATTCTCATTCACATAATAAGCTTTGTTAATCTTATTTCCTTTCTTTCCCATATCTTTGTTTATTTTTTCTAGCTCTTTCTGGACACTTTGCAACATAATGACCTATTTATCCATAACTAAAGCACTTAAAGGGAAACTTTCCTTCATACTTATCAGAGCCTTTCCCCATTCTTCTTACAAAGTTATCTTCTATTTCATCAAAATTTTCTTCGTCCAGATCTTCAGCTTTTGTAGCTTTAAAAGCAGTCTCTAATTTGCACCCATTCCTTAGACTCAGTTTCCTCATCTCATAAGATGTCAAAAATCCCAATAGTAGATCTTTAGTACAAGTCTTATAATCTATAGTCTACTCATAGAACTCATCTTCTCACTATAAGCATCAGGAAGAGTTTTAATAATCTTCTTTACAATCCTGATTTCATCTATAGTAGCACCAAGTCCTCTCATTCTAGCCACTATCTCATCCAATCTTTGTACATAAGCTTTAATATTCTCATCTTTAGAAATATGTAGAAGATCAAACTATGTTTCTAAGTTATGTAATTTCACTTCTTTAACTCTTTCATCACCATTGTGTGCTCTTTCCAAAGCATCCCATACTTCCTTAGTTGTTTTCAAATTCTAAACCTTAATCAACGCAAAATGTACTAGACTATTCTTCAAGATGAAATTTTCCTTATTGTTTGCTTCATGTGTTTTGATCTCTTTAGGTGTACTCAGACCATTAGTAGGAAGAGTGTAAGGATTTTTGTAAGCTTTCTCCACATCAAATCCGTAATACTCCAGATATTCTTCCATCAATACTTTCTAGATACCATAGTTAGTTCCATCAAACCTCGGATAATAAAAAATCATTTTTTCAACCATCCAAAACCTTCCTCAAGAAAATAAGATCTTCACCAAGGAACCTTGTGCTCTAATACCAATTGTTGAATAGGACAACTAAGAGGGGGTGGTGAATTAGTTGTCACAAAATTAAACCTTTAATTCAATCACCGGAACTAACACAAAATACTACTTAAATGATTAATCATCAAATACCAATGCAGAAACTCAAATCCAAAACATAAACACAATAACACCAGATTTACTTGGAAAACCCAATGAGGGAAAACCATTGTGAGGATTAAATCACACTATAGAGAATATCAAAACCAATTACAAAAGGCTTACTTCCTTGAATAAGGACTCACTATCTAAAACAAGGACTCACTATCCAATAGGGCTACAACCCAAAGGGCTCACTTCCATAGAGATATGAAGAAGACAAAGAAGAAATGTTACAGAGAGACTACAATCCCAATGTGACAAAGGATTCCACCACAGTCACTTGATCAACTTGCATGAGTGATAGAGTTAGCCTTCTTCTCACTGCATCTGAAACTTAGCATTAAGCTTTGCACTGATCTTCAGCACTCTCAACACACACTTACTGAATAGAATCAATATCACACAAAACTTCACTTTCTCTTTTCTCTTATCGCACTTCTTCTTTGCTCTTGTATATCTTCCATTACTAACTCATCTTGTATTTATACCATCTTCAACTTTGAAACATATCCAAAGTTGGCTATCCAAATCCAAATTCAAATTAGGTCAGTGCCAAAACATCCTAGGGTGAGGGCGACCCAAACACATGCTTCATAGGGACCCAAATAGATCCAACACACTTCATCATTGTCAAAACACTAGTAAAATTTGGAAAATAAATGACTAGGTGACTAAAAATTTTAGTCACAACAACTAAAAATGACTAAATTCTACTCATTTTTTTGCAACTTAGCTATAAATGAGTAAATAAATAACTAATTTGTTCGTTGACTAAAAAATTATTTAATCATAGAAATAAAAATGATTAAATAGTTAGTCATCAAATCCAAAGTAGACAAAAAATTTAAAATACAAATCAGCCAATTATTGACACAATGTATTTATGCACACAATGTAGTGGCACGATTATTCGTGTTCATTACAGATTCATTTATTTTGTTCATTGCATATTCATTCATCTCGCTTGACCTCACTTCATTCGTTAGCTTAGAATGAAGCGTTTTGATTAGTTATAGAAGCTACTTGCATGAGCGATAAGGATTTGGAGAGGACCTGGAGACTTCTAAAAAGATAGGCAAGGACAAGGAATTTAGAGTTTTTTGTAATGAATTTGAATTCATCGAGGCTTTCTATAGTGAAATCGGATTTGTGGATGCCCTCTACAGTGAATTTAGAGGTAATTTTAAACCCTCATTACATTAAACACAAATTTGAAACACTCATTACAATCTTCTGCTCTTGATAATGTTCTACTGCTCTTAACAATGTTCTTTTACAATCTTTCCACTATCTTGCTTCATAATGTGTTCGAGCTAAATATAATAAAATTTGGGTGCCAGTGCCAAAATAGAATTTCCTCAAACAATTTTGATACATTTTCACTACAAGCATAAACTGTCTTTGTGCAAAGTAAACATGTCCTAGATTTACCCACACATCAGGCATCTGAACAAAGATGTTTCTTGCAGAAGCTTCTTGTACCTATGTAAATATTTCCTTTGCAATATCAAATTGTCCCCTTTCAGCTAGCACAATGGCTGCCCCATTTGTAGCATAAACATTTCCTAGTCTCTGTGCCAAAACTTTACAATGGCTGCCCCATTTGTAGCATAAACATTTTCACTACAAGTGCAAACTATCCTTGTGCAAAGTAAACATGTGCTAGATATACCCACACATTAGGCATCTAAACAAAGATGTTTCCTACAACAACTTCTTGTACCTATGTAAAAATTTCCCTTACAATATCAAATTGACCCCTTTCACCTAGCACAATGTCTGCCTCATTTGAAACATAAGCATTTCCTAGTCTCTATGCCAACACTTAAGTGGCCCCTTTTATGACATTAAGATCCTCTTGAGTTATTATTATACTCCTATTTTCCAAGAGAAAAAACCCCAAGGCCCATGGGAAATGAACGGTGAGCATTTGAGTTTCAACTTGGTTTCATTTCGAAAAGAGGACATTACATTGCACAAGATTTGTTTAACAACACAATAATTTAATCCACCTATTTGGGAATGTAAAATAAAAATAGATAAATTAATTCATTTTCAATTATAGGTTTTTTTAATCTAGAATCTGATTTAAAGATAAAGCATAATACATTGAAGGACACATAAAATATTCTAAAATAAATACTAAAATAGGTTGCCCATAAAAAACAAGAAAGAGGAAAAATGAAAAGATAACATACAAATGATTCATTTGAGGTTTTTGATAAGATCTCATTTAACTATGTCAAATGGATTTGGAAGGGATAGACCATATTTGATTGACTAAAATTTTGAGGTAGCTTATCCATCGTCATTGTATGCATCATCCTCTCTTGGAACCTGTTTCTACAATGCACCAAGCCTAGAATTGATTGGGGACGAACTTAAGGTGGATAAAAACTCATCAAATGCTTTATGTATGCTCGTCAACATGGAACTGAAAACAAATGTCTAGCTTAAAGAAAAAGAAACAAGTAAAGTAGCATGCCAACTTGTCTTGGCTAATGAAGCAAAGTAAAAATCTGACAAAGAACAAAGGATTCAGATGGAAAGGAGAAAGCAAGAGGAAGAACTTCGGTGGGTGATGCAACAAGAGGAGCAGTTTGAACATGTGAAGGAATTATGGAAGCGTAAAGATAGGGATGATGATGATGATGAGGTTGGTCAATCTAGAAGAAACAAAAGAAGAAAAAGAAGAAAAAGAAGAAGGATAAGGACCACAAGGCTTATGGTTCTTATATGGAGTAACTTGATGTTTCCATGGAAGATGAGGTAAGTTATATGAGTTATAAGGCACAAGATGATGCAGAAAATGCCCAAGATCTTCTTGCAGCTGCAAGTCTAGAAGACTCTAATGATGGTGATACAAATTCTCTAGTTTCAACAAAATCACAAAGGAGACATGCATACTCTGATTCTGAAGATGATGAACCATTGCAAAAATAGAGTCTGGGAGAATATGATCCATATGATGATGATGTCTAGGCTTCCTGAGCTTTAACCAAACCTATCTCCTATTTTCTAAGAGAAAAATCCCCAACGCCCATGGGAAATGAATGATGAGCATTTGAGTTTAACCAGATTCCAAGAGAATATGATGCATACAATGACGATGGATAGGCTACCTCAAAATTTTAGTCAATCAAATATGCTTTTTCCCTTCCAAATCCATTTGACATAGTTAAATGAGATCTTATCAAAAAGCTCAACTGAATCATCTATATGTTATCTTTTCATTTTTCCTCTTTCTTTTTTTTATGGAAAACCTATTTTAGTCTATTGAAACTCAAATGCTCATCATTCATTTCCCATGGGCCTTGGGGATTTTTTTTTTGGAAAATAGGAGATAGGTTTGGTTAAAGCTTTGGAAGCCTATACATCATCATTATATGGATAATCTTCTCTTGGACTCTGTTTCTGCAATGGTTCATCATCTTCAAAATCAGAGTATGCATGTCTCCTTTGTGATTTTGTTGAAATTGGAGAATTTGTCTCTCCATCATCAAAGTCTTCTAGATCTACAGCTACAAGAATATCTTGGGAATTTTTTGCATCATCTCGTGCCTTATCGCTCATATATTTTTCCTCATCTTCCATTGCAACACAAGGTTCCTCCATATACGAATCATAATCCTTGTGGTCCTTATCCTTCTTCTTTTTCTTCTTTTCCTTCTTTTATTTCTTCTCAGACTGACTAGCCTCATCATTGTCATCATCCCTGTCCTTATGCTTACTCTTCCATAATTCCTTCACATGTTCAAATTGCTCCTCTTGTTGCATCACTCACCGAATTTCTTCCTCTTGCTTTCTCCTTTCCATTTGAATCCTCTGTTCTTCATCAACTTCTCATTTTGCTTCATCATCCAAGACAAGTTGGCATGCTACTTTAATTGCTTCTTTTGCTTTAAGCCAGTCATTTGTTTTCAGTTCCATGTTGCCAAGCATACATAAAGAATTTGATGAGTTTTTATCCACCTTAAGTGTATCCCCAATCAATTCTAGGCTTAGTTGGATCTCATTTTGAACCTGAGCCATGGCTGCAAGACATAGATATGCATCCATATAATTAGGAAACTTGAACAATTTTGGCCTATATAAAAGATTTGATTTTTCAGTATCATGTAGTTTTTCAAACAACCTAGCAAGATTAAATAGTGTTGTGACTTTATCCCATGGTAAATCAAGTGAAACACCACCTTCTTCTAGTCGATGGAAGAATCCCATATCCTTAAAGCGCAAAGAAAAAATTGCATAATTGGCACTGGGGATTTTATTTATGAATTCAACCCAAATGCCATTTCCTAATGCCTCCATAAAAGTTTGTTGAGCCAACTCTAGTTCATCATGATCAAAATGAAGAACCCCAATGTTGTTTAAAAATTCAATGGGTACTTCTTCTTTCCTCTTCTTCATAATAGAGTTTGTTATCTTAAGAGAATCTAAGGCTGCACTAGGGTTTGTTGATATTAATAACTCACCCATCTTGATAAATACATGGGCATCACATGGATCTATGCGAGTTGCCTTTCTTAAAATTTCCAAAGCGTTCTCTGTCTGCCCTAGCTGAGCATATATATGGCCTACAACTTTTAAGCTCTCACAATTCTTAGGGTGGACCTCCAAAACCTTTTTCAAAATTTGAGAGAGAACTCTTAAGATCTCCCAGCTTCAATTGAACCTGTCCACAAAATCTTGTGGCCTCTAGCTTTCCTTGATTGATGCCATGTAGTAGCATCTAGTGGTGTCATAATCACATTTATTATGATAAGATCATGCAATATTATAATATGAATGAGATTTCATGAGAGGGTGGTTAGTTGAAACAAGAGTTGTCTTAGTCAACTGTTCCACACGAAAATGTTGCCCTCTGAAGAAAAAATAGTTTGCTAAATGATTCAATGTCATTGCACAGTACGGGTATAATTCAAAGGCTCTATGCATGTTTTCCATTCCTTCATGAACACTACCTTTTTCACTAACTGTGAGAATTCTACAATTAAAAAATGCACAAAACTGACCAGAGATATTTTTCCCCATTTCAAACAGCAAAATTGCCAAAAAAATGTGTTTAAAACCTGCAAATAAATGCAAATAAAATCACGCTGATTTTGTGCCAAAAAAAAACCATGAGAACATAGCTTGTTTCTTACTATTATGCTTTGATATATTTTTTCCAAGCATCCATAGCTTGTTTGAAATCACCTATTTTAGGATTTTAGCCATAGCAGCAAGGTAGTGATCTGTTTGATAAAATGCTTTGGTAGACATGTATGAAAAATGTGGCAGCATAAACAAGGCAATGAACTTTGGAAAAAATGCCTTAAATAAATGTGGTATCATGGTGATGGAATGCCATGACGAATGCCATGACAAGCGAATTGTTATAGATTTTCAAGATATTCCATCACCATGAGACCATATTTCTTTGAGGCATTTTTTCAACCAGTTCACTGCCTTGTCTATGTTATTGCTTACTATTATGCTTTGATATATTTTTTCCAAGCATCCATAGCTTGTTTGAAATCACTTGTTTTAGGCTTTTAATCATAGCAACAAGGTAGTGAACTGTTTGATAAAATTCTTTGGTAGATAATATGTATGAAAAATGTGGTAGCATAGACAAGGCAGTGAATTGTTTGAAAAAATGCCTCAAAGAAATGTGGTCTCATGGAATTCCATGACAAGCAAATGCAATTGGAAACTGCTCCTAGTTATTAGTTATGCAATGTGAAGTAATTGCATAATTGCTTAGGTTGACTTTGTAAAAACTATATTATAATTGAAATTTTGTCATCTATCAGCATCTAGTTATTAGTTATGCAATGTGAAGTAATGATTTGAGTTTGAAAGATGTGAAATGTAATGTAATCAGAAATACAGATGATTATGAACAAATAATTGATACCAATTCATAATATACCCCTATATTCAAACCTAAAATACAAAAAAAATCCAATCATACACAATATTATCAACAAATAATTGGGACTAGAATTTGAGCACTAGATTAAATCTTCATATCCATTGATTGATTCAAATGGGTATTAATATATAACATAACTCTCCTCATATATGTTTCTATAAATTCCTATGATGATGATATCAAAATTTGGTCTTGATTTCTCTTTTATAAGAGAAGCAACAAGCTTCAGGCCGTTACAAAATATGGAATCTTTTCAAAATTCATGCCTCTTCATATAAATTAGACTAAACATTAGTTTTTCTTAAAACATAAAATAGAGAAAGTAGATAACTAATGAATTCTGCAGCACTCGTGACACCATAGTTTGTTAATCTTCGTAAGGCACCCGTGATCACTGAAGATCTATTCAAGGTCCTTTCTCCATATTAGTGTATCTAAATATGGGGTTCTTCCACTGTGATAGCCCCAAGGCCTACTATTCGAGGGAGGACCCATATACCTCTGCTCCCACTCATACACTGTATAATCATGTGGCCATTTATATTCTTGAATTTACAATATATTTGCAAGGTGAATCTTCCATTGGTTGTCTAGTAACGCCCTACCATTCATGATAAACTTAGAATATCCAACATCCAATGCTATTACTCTATCCATGATTAAGTCAAACCTGTCAAGACTCAACTCACCATCCTTTTGTATGTGAGTTGTAAGAATTGGCTATGAAGGTAGCCACCCAAGATCTAGAGGCCTAATAGAAAGCACAAGCATAAGAGAGATAGAAACAAGATGACAAGAATAAACTGTATTCTGTCAATAGAATAGAATGTAATGAGCAGTACAAAAATACATAGGAGACCCCTTGGTTATATAGCCAAGGTGAGAACATAGAAGGGCATAAGATTATGACAAGTGTCGTAATATTATGACATGAGACAACTATGAAAAGTTATCACTCCACCTAAAGTGGAAAGGTGATAATGTGATAATCACCACAAAAGGTGGAGAGATAATCACATGATGTGTCCACAAAAGGTGGAAGTGATAAAGTAATGACATGTCAAGTCCACCAAAAGTGGAAAATCTCCAACAACCTCCTATGTGGTCCCTAAGTAAACTTAACTAAGGTGTAATCATGACCTAGGACAACAAGACATTTAATTACACCAACACCAGTGCAACTTAGGGAGAATGTACACAAATGCAAACAATGCAAGATGGGTCGACAACTAGGCCATGTTAGGTACCCATGTACAAATAATGCAATCTCTCATAAAGTGGAGCAAAGGAGAAAACCACATGGGACAAAACTCCTCCCCAAAAGAGAGAAACAATACATAAGAAACATGCTCTAGGAAGGATAAAACCTCAAGTGAGGAAAAATTCCCCCCTATAAGAGATAGTCCATGCAACCCCCCCTCAATGGAGAGTCACTACTCAAATGTCACAATGTCAAGAGTCCCCAATCTAAACTAAAGAAGGAGAGAATGTAGAACAATGTGAAAGCTAAAGTAGAGTGGACCAAGGATGATGATGAGTCCTCCAAATGTTGTTCCAAAAGAAATGCCAAACTATGACAAGCACTAATAGAAAGAATCAGGTACAACTGCAGAAGATGCCACATAATTGGTGATTGAGCTGAATCTGTCAACTCAAGAGTAATTGCAGAATCTGTCGATGAAGAACTATACAAGAATCCACACTGCAACAAGAATAAGGTTGGAACCAAGAAGACAACTGCGTGAGCAACAACATGAATGCTCATCAATAGCAGATTGGTACAATCTAAGTCTCACTGGAGCCATGCACAAATTGTACAATCCAAGTCTCACTAGAGCCATGCACCAAGTCTCTGGATTTAGAACCAAACTTCTGAAGACAGGTAGAGTGCTTCCAAAAGAGGAGTCTATATGGTGATTAGTCCATCTCACCAAAATGCATGGGTAACCCGCTGCTGCATATGCTGAGTATATAGGAACTAATGGTACATACATAGATCAATCCAAAGAAGCATATAGAACATGACATAGTACACTGAAATAGAAGAATTGTGGCACTTTATTTTAGTGCAATTACAGCATTACAAAGAGGAGAACTACAATCAACATGATGCAAAACTGGAAATGCTGATGAAGAAACCAACCAAAGGTGCCTCGAAGCAGAAGACCATGAAGAGAGCCCTCCAGGTGGATGTCGGTAGGAGCAACTGACCCCTGTTGACTGTCGATCAGAAGAGAAAATGGTCCAAGACAAGGCTCGATCGGGAGGCAAAATAATTTTCCCAGGTTTGCTTATTAATGCATGATTTGTTTTTTAAAAAAACTTAATTAAAAGCTTAATTTAAAAACTTTATTTATTCAAAAAAACTTTATTATTAAAATAATAAAGAAAATTAATTATTTTTAATGAAAAAAACTTTATTGAAATAAAGAAAAAACAATTGTTTTAAAAAAAACTTTATTAATAATTTAATAAAGAAAACTATATATTTTAATTATTAAAAAACTTTTAATATAAAATATTAAGTAAAAACTTTATTAAAAAGTTTGTATTTATTTAAAACTTTATTAAAAAATAAATTTTTTATTAAAAATTTAAAACAAATTAAAATAAATAAATTAAAAACTTTTAAAAGCTTTTAAAAAAGCCGTGGGGTTCAGGGGTACATGTGAGCCGATCCGGTACCGTTTGCGGCCGGACCAACAAGGCCTCGGTGTAGGTACCCTGTTGGTACCCTGCGTAGCAGGGTTTAAAAATATTTTTTTTTTTTTTTAAAAAAACTGTTTATGAAAAAAGGTGATTTTATAAAGATTTTTTAAATGCAGTTTTTATAAAAAAATTTTAAAAAATTAAAAAAAACTATGAGATTCACAAAAAATAATTTTATTTTTTTTATAATAAATCGTACCTGCGCAGGTAGGGTCGTACGGCCCGCTTGCTAAAAATTTTTGCCCCCGAGAACAACTTGCTCCGATTCGGACAATTTGGCAGTCGATTTAGGGGTTTTTGGCCCTTTTGGATGCAATGGTGATGTCCTTTTCAGTTGAAAATGCTCTGAAGTGGCAGCTACCTCCTAGATCTGGTGACCGCCTCCAATCTTCAACCCTTTGCAGATTTGACCTCCAATGTCCAACTGAGACGAAACAAAAGGAAAATCTGACTATCTCGGACACTCCGGACAAAATGGTGAGCTAAGAATTGATGCAACAAGCTCCCAAAATGCACCTACAACAAGGCCAAAAATGGAACCCTCCAAGAATATCTCTAAATGACTAACTAAAGGCACTCTAAAAGCTCTGATGCCATGTAAGAATTGGCTATGAAGGTAGCCACCCAAGATCTAGAGGCCTAATAGAAAGCATAAGCATAAGAGAGATAGAAACAAGATGACAAGAATAAACTGTATTCTATCAATAGAATAGAATGTAATGAGCAGTACAAAAATACATAGGAGACCCCTTGGTTATATAGCCAAGGTGAGAACATAGAAGGGCATAAGATTATGACAAGTGTCGTAATCTTATGACATGAGACAACTATGAAAAGTTATCACTCCACCTAAAGTGGAAAGGTGATAATGTGATAATCATCACAAAAGGTGGAGAGATAATCACATGATGTGTCCATAAAAGGTGGAAGTGATGAGGTAATGACATGTCAAGTTCACCAAAAGTGGAAAATCTCCAACAACCTCCTATGTGGTCCCTCAGTAAACTTAACTAAGGTGTAATCATGACCTAGGACAAGGTACAAGACATTTAATTACACCAACATGAGTGATGCACTATGGAACAATCTAGCAAAATTCACTCTTCCATTCATTGAGGTCCTTCGAATGGTCATCATCTTTCAACAGTTTTGGCACAAACCACTAATTTATAGCATGAAATGAATCTATTCTTATTCTAATCTTTTTGTCCTCTCCTTGCATATATTGGAATTCATCTATAACTATTTTTTCCATCTACTCTATAGTTTTTAATGTTGCAAGAGCCTCAGTACTCCTCTGTAATATTCTGTACAAGGTTACCAATGTGTGGTGTATGGGTTGTCAATTCTTAAAAATGGGATCTAGTATGGGTAGATGTGTTTTCATCTGATAAATTGCTTATTTCAATGAGCTGTAGCAATAATACACACTTTCCAACTTATCCACAATTAGCTTTATCCTATGCTTGAGGACCTTCTCTAAAACATTGCAAGTTTTCTTATTCACTCCTTCCTTACCCTCATTGTTGGCTTTCTTTAAATCTTTAATCTCCTTTCTAAGAATGCTCACTTGTTTAGTAGAAGCACTTTCTATATCAACTAGTGGGGAAAAAGGACATTGGTATAATATTATTTCCTTGTTCTGTGAGGGGCCTGCTCCTTTCAATTGTTCCTTCAACTTCACTTTTTCCATGAACAATTTATTGAATTCATCATTTAAAAAAAATTGTTCCTTTTCGTACTCTCCCAATCTAGCTTCCATCTTCTTAACTGCAGCTCGAGTGAACATAGTTAATGCATTTTCATGGTTGTAGCTTCTAGAGGAGATGTATCCTTTAATGTTTTCACCATAGTTGTCCCTTTCATTTCCTACACTAAATCTAGTAACCTTGGTTTTTGTGTACTCTTCTTTTTGTCCCAGAATGCCAAGGTTTCAATCTTAGGATTATACCTTGTGCCACTCACCCCTTCATCTGAGTCAAACTTAGCAATCAACATTAGGTCCTCATGTGTTCTCACTTGATCAAGTAAAAACATTTTCTTTAATTCCATACCAGGGACAATAAGTATATTACTTTTCAAAATCATCTCTCTAGCCTCTTGTGGGTTGACATCAATATTATCAATCCTTAATTCATTAAAAATTTGGGCTACTATTTGGTCATGCTAGGATTCCTCAGCTTCCATCTTATTTATTTCAACCCTCGCTTAAAACTCTCTCATTTTCATCTTAATCTAAAAGTCTTTAAATTTAGGGGTTTTGATAAATTCATCATCTTCCAAGGACTTGTGAGCTACAACTACCCTGTCATCCTCATGCATTTCTCTTTCTACTTGTACCTCAATATCAACTCTAGCTTCAGACTTGTGGGCTTCAGTTTCAAGCATAGGTTGGTCCACTTCAACATCATCCTTGAAATGTCTTAACACATTAATCACTTCTTCTGTATCTCCAACCTCCTCACTTATTTCATAGGAAACAAGTGGCTCTATCTCTTGTGTCTTTTTTTTTTAGAAGGTGGTTGTTTAGGAGGTGATCCTAGAGAAGTATGACATACTGAAATAGTATCCAGAGTTGGTTCTATAATTAGAATACCACTCGGTCTTTTGGCAGACAATTTGGAAAGGTCCCATGTAGCTACTACAATCTTAATTAATTCATGAAACCTATTAATTATCATATCAATCCTCTTGACAAGATCTGCTTCCTCTACGAAATAACCTAAGAAATCATTGTGTTTAATCTTTCTTTCTTCCTCAAACATTTTCATAATTTTCCATTTTCTCCTCCTATAATATACCTATTGAGGAGTGAAACAATTTATGATTACATATTCTTCATATTCAATCTAGTGAGTAACCATAACCTTGGTAAGGATGGTGTGTCTTACAAAATTCATGTGACCCTTAGGGTCAAAAGCTCTTTCCTTTCCATACTGTAAAGAGTACCTTGATTTTAGATAATTTTGCAACTTTTCAAGTGTATCAGATCCCACTAATAGTTCCCAACATGTCAAATCGGATAGAAATGTACCCTTCCTTTTTTTGTAACTCATGACATCCTTTTCCATCCATCGAATCTACCACATGAACTCTAAAAAGGCTAATTGAAGGGGGACAAACTTTGGCAGTATATGTGGAGCCTGTGGGCATCCATAAATCCTGATTATTATGGTATTTGGTAGAAAAAACTAATCACCGATGTTATGAGTATGGCCTTGCTTAGGTTTCAAGTCCAAAGGTCTTAACAATTGTAGCACAAGTTTGTGTGGTCTTGGTGGTTGGTGGCCAATAACTCTCATAATTTTGTACACAAAATCATAATAGAATATCACATAATTTGAATTCTTACATCTATTGTCCCATATATAACACCATAGTTGCACTGGCAACAAATTCCCTTGCTTGCCAATCTGACCCAAACACATCCTTTTGCTCCATCTATCTTTATTATGGTATAATATCAGGTGGCACAACAAAGAATATTGTCTAAATGTTATGGGGGATCTATTTTCCTTGACTTGCAAAAATGCTTCATGCAATGCTTTCTCAAGATATGAGGCAAAATCATATTCAATGTTCATCTCAAGGTTTTGGATCCTCATAGCCATCATCATTAAACTAACTACCATTCTCTCTTCTGCATCTATCCCAAGTACATGACAGAGAGCAAAGAAGGTTTTCTTGAAATAGAACTGGAAATCTGAAACTTCAAATGGTTCAATAGCGGAAGGGGATATAGGAATCACCCTATTGTTCACACCCCTTTTCATGTAAATGGGGAATTCATCACTTCTATGGGTTTTCCTCAATCTAGTATATTCTTCTTAACTTCTTTGCAAATGAATTTTAGTCAAGGCTTGTTTGTTTAGGTCCAAAAATCCAATGATGGTTGCTTTAGTCAACACAACTAATGGTGAACCATCTAGCAATCTCATAGACCTAGTAGTAGGATGATAACTTTGAGCCAATACTTTGATGAACTCTACATCTATAAAAATATTTGGGACAATTAACTTGGCCAAATCTAATACCCATGGATTTGACACTCGAATCTTGCCCTTCCTTTTGTCATAAAAGTACCAGAATAGTTCCCACTCGGAGATAGAGATAAGGGCATCTCTACAACCATGAGCCACATCATTAAAAACATTCTTAAATCCTCTCTCAATTGATTCAAGGAGTATATCCATGATAGAATGGTGTAAGGACCTCTTTTTAACCTTAGATTCTTCATTTTTAGTTTGATGTTCTTTCTTCTTGGGTGACATGATGTTTAACTATCTTACGTCTCCTAGTGTATCTGAAATGCAAAATTCCAAACAATCTTGTACTCATAAAACTTAATTCATAGTTTAACTATCTTACTTCTCCTATACTTCTAAAATGCAAAATTTCAAACAATCTTGTACTCATAAAATTTAATACAAAAGAGTTATGTGCACTTACCCGGGTTAGGATGGTTGTAGAGCTTAACCTCCTTGAACTCCCAGCTCCCCGCATGATAATTTTTGTAAATGAGTGCAAAGATAATGTCAAATTTTTGGTTTAATGGCTTTTGAGCTCAGTCATGTCAACATTAATATCAAGATTACGCCAAATATTTTGCTCATAGTTTGAGTTTGAATATGCACCATTAATTTTACAAGATTGGATGGATGATGTGATTAGTGCATTTAATACCACTCTATCGCCACTAGTTTCTTAACTTCCATAAGATAGAGGGGTATAAACTATTATACCGCATGCTTCTTTGCATTTCACCATGGGGTAGTGGGATCCTTACCTCTATAACACAAGCTTGACTTGTTTAACCTACAATACTATGGTTTACATTAACGATTACCACCATACTGCATGCTTCATCACATCCTTCCACAGTATAGTGGTTCATACCGCCCTTTCGCATGCCTTTATGATCTTCCTCGCAAGATGGAAGGTTATTCCTTGCTATACCACAACCTTCATTTTTCCTTCTCGTGGTATGGCAGTTTATGATGTATTTAAATTCTCTCATACCGCCCAACCATGTCCTCATCATAATACTTTTGCGCTATGGTGGTAAATATCTTCATGTTGTTTGTTACACACCCCTAGCTTTCCAAGGGTTCAGATTACTATTGTGGGATCACGGTAAGAGGTTGTTAAGGGATTTGGAATGTTTTTAGCTAGACATATTTTTTCTTAAGTATATATATGATGAATTTTTGGCTTTTTATAGGTCTTTCAATGTCAGTAAGACCTAAAAAAATTATATGTTCAGTAAGAAATAAAAAGGAATATAAGGGTCAAGGCTCGGGTCATAGAGCTTAAGGTTAATTATGATGATGGAACTAGGAAATTTTTTAAGGTTCTAACACACCTCATGATGAACTAGACTATGTTTTTCCTTCATCCTGCTTGTGTTATTTTTTTTATGAGTTCTCTTGTGAATATATCCCTAAGGAAAATTTTTCTAATACCTGTAATTGTAAACATCTTCTTGGTTTTTTACTACAAATTCTTTTTAATCTGTAAACTAAATTCTATTTGAAGTTTCCATTTGCAATTATCAATGGATTGGAAAGTCAACAGTTATCAACTTATGAACTTAATAAAGTTTTACTGATTCAAGTTGTTGATTTATACATTATTGTTTATTTGGACTTTAGGAAATGAAGACAAGGACTGTAAGGCGCAAATTAGATGATAGTGATCATAATGTTCAAATTCCAGAGATAGAATATGAGCACACATGTACTAAAAAAGTGGCCAAGAATAATGAATATTTTTTGAGTTTTGGTTTGAAAAGGAAAGTTGTAAATCCACTAAGTAGTATATTATTTGTTTGATAGTGTTTAATCAAATTTTATAGGCAAGAGATTTATGTAAATAAGACATAATATGATTTTTTTTTGTTTTATAGGCAACAAAAAGAGTGCAAAGAAAATGTGGAGAAAAAAAAAAGGAAAAAAAAGATACAATGTCGCCATCTCATAGAAGCCAATGCTTTTGTGATTCAGCAAATGCAGTTGGTGAAAATGATAATTGTGATGATGTGCAGCTTGGTATAGCACATGGTGATGTGCATCCTAATATAGCACATGGTGATGTGCATCCTAATATAGCACATGGTGATGTGCAACCTGATATAGCACATGGTGATGTACAACTTGATATAGCACATGGTGATGTTTAGCTTGATATAGCACATGGTGATGTGCAATGTTGTGATGATCTCTTAGGACTAAGTCTAAGAGAGGTTATTGAAAAACATCAAGGCAAAGGAACAACAGGTCTACAAATGTTTTTTTTAACATTAAAGGATGTGTTTAATAATGTGGAATTCACAAAGACCGTTATTAATCTACCTACTCATGCTACACCTAATGTGGCCAAGGAGCATGAAGTTCTAGTTAATGAAAGTCATGAAGAGAGACCACTTGCATCTATTGTGTCTCAAAGTGCATGATCTATTGCATCTAGAACTTTTGATGGAACTAATGGATTAGCTAGAAATACTGGTAGTGGTAATTTAATAGAAGATGTGGATTCTTTTGTCAAAAGAAAAAGATTGAGTCAATATTTGTATAGATCTATTGAGAAGAATGAAAAAGAAAGAAAAATAGAGGGAAAGAAGCCATTCTTGCTTGAGGTATTGAGAGATGGTGAGCCCATTGGGTCAAATGCTGCAAAGTGGGCCACCAAGTTGGGTGTAAGATGTACGACCCATTTGGATATTTGCAAATCAAAATTTTCAGAGCAAGATCCATGAGCTATGGAAAATTTCATTCAAAAAATGCAAAATGCTTTTGAGATTGCTGGTGGACAAATCTCTAGAAAATAGTACAAGCAAAGGATGAGAGTTTCAATTAACAATTATAGATACATGTGCCGAAAAACTATCATGTTGGGAAAAGAGAGGTTCAACTCTAGTCTTTCTCCCAAAAATTAGGAGGAATTGAGAGAAAGTATGCATTCCGAAGAATATTTGGTAAAGAGTAAAAAAGGAAAGAGAGAAAGAGAGAATGTGAGGGCTAGATATACATTTGGCCAAGGTGGGTTGCATGCCAAAATGGAAAAATTTGCAATAAGTGTATGGCTTTTTGGTTCAATTTACATTATGTTATTTGTTTTTATTTTTTATTGAATTGACTATAGGTTGAAATTGACATTGTATTTTGAGGTGGAAAATAGTAATAGAGAAGCAGGTGCAGAAGATCTTGTCAATTATATGGCAGCACTAGATGCTACTAAATCTAAGAGTAGGATGAAGTTGAAATCTAGTTCGTCAATAGAGATTTCACATCCATTTGTTCAACGCCCAGTAGGAGCCTCTGTAGATCATGTTAACTCATATGAAAAAGGGTACCAAAGGTAATGAGTTGCATATTAGGTCTGAGTCACCAAGTTTTGCAATTGGTTGAAACTATTAACCCTATGGTTTCTACATGGAATGAGCATAAATCCATGGACTCGGATGAGGTAAGAGGCTCTATTGATCTCATTTCTTCTTGTTTGGAAGTTCTATATACAAATGCATCTAAATATGTAGATTATTGAAATCTGAGCGTAGGAGAATCCAACCCATTTTCTTTATTGTTGGAGTGATCCAGAAAATGTTCTTTTGGACAAATTTATAGCTTGCATTCTTTACTTGACTATTGAATGCTTTGTATATATTTTTTGCATGATGGTTAAACCGCATACAAAGCAATTTTTTCAAAGCAACATGAAAAAAATGCCTTCAGGGTGTCAACAGAGCTGCCAATATTGATAGTGATGAAGTGGACAAGAATGTGTAGCACAGTCATCTTAGTTGTCCTAAAGTTGAGGTAATTAATATAATAGTTGTCAGTTATCTGTCCCAATGTTTTATCATTCTTCATGCTTAAATTTTATTTTTGGACAAAAATTTATAGCTTTTGCATTCTTTACTTGACTTATATTAATTTTTTCATGATGATTAAACCACATGTTGTAGAGCAATTATATGATAGGACAAAAAGAAAAAATCCTTGTTAATAGAACTCTTTGCAAAGTTGTACAACTTAATGTCTACAATGGCATTGATAGTGGTTATAATTATGAACTCAATGAGCATGCAGATGATATTCATAGTGGTAGTCATGTTGAACTCAAGGTGAGTGCTATGAAACCACATGCAAGTAAGTAATGGTTGTTTTATTATGTAAATAAGGATAATAATTACCTATTTGACATAATTTGGATGTTAGAATAGTAGTGAAGTCTAATTTGATAGTATACATAGACTATGGAATTAAGGGAGAACATATAACTTACATATGGAAGCTTAGAGTTTAGTTTTAATAGAGTGTTTTATAAAAGCACATACAAAAATTGATTTGTTCCAAGACATGTAAGACATTACATACAACTATAATAAAAAAATATAATGTGTGTTTTATATCTCAATATAATGTGTATTTTTTTTGTGGACATTTATTGATAAAATACAAGAAGGGGATATAGTTGAGGTGTTGGATCTACATGATGGTGTTGTTGTGGGCATTGGGCGGATTCATTCACTATCTATTGTACATGGAGTCAAATTGAAAGGAACAAGAGATGAAAATGTATGTATTTTATAGGTCTCAAGTAACATACCGCTTCCTCATGTAGAAAAAATAGATGGATCTATCCATCTGAAAGAGAAACTAGGGACCTTCACACGGTGGCCACTAAAATATTTAAAAAAAATCATAGAGTTAATCGTAAGTGCAAAAGAGAAAAAAGAAGGGTTAGTAGCAACAGAGTGTGGAGAGTGAAGTTGCAAATAGAGAATGTACTGAGCTTGAATAAGTTAAACCCAAACAAAAACCAAAAAATCTGATTTGGGTGTACATTTGGTGAGTAGAACAGAGAATGTTCTATCTTACTGCACCTGTAATGTAAAACCCCTTGATTATGTTTTTCTCTTTTTGTTTGGGTTCCACTCATTCAAACTGGTGCATTATAGAAGAGGGGATATGTTGTTGTGTAAGCAGTACATGTAGAGAATAGGGGTACATAAAAATTAGTAAATAAAAAGCAGATAAAGAGGTGTAGAGAAGAGGAAAAGTTGCAGAGAGTGCAACATACATGTATGTGCAATTGCAAAATAAGTTGCAATGTAGAATTGTCATCAAAATTGTAATATCTTACATAACCAAATAAAAGGAATTGTAGATGAATTTTCTTAGTCACAACACTAAGAAACACACTTTGTAACAATACATTTTTTAAAGCAAAGACACATTTTTTTCTTGTATTTGTTGTAAGAACATGTTTTATCAATAAAATTTCAGTATTTTTCCTTCTTAATAGCCATTTCATTATGTGCAAATGAATGATTGATTTTTTTTCTATGTTTTTATATGTTTAAACATCAATTAAAGCATTGTCTCATTTCCAACACTTATAGGCAAAAATCAATGAACAAAAACAATTAAATAAACTACCAATTGACTAAATGTACTACCAACTTATAGAAATTAGTGTTAATAAATATGACTAAATATAATGATTGTGCAATTAATAAACAATGTATCAATATACCTATTAGTTGATAGAAATCATTGAGCAAAAACAATTAAATAAACTACCAAATTGATCAAAATGATGATTAAAATTAATGACTAAATACACTACCAATGGATGAAAATCAGTGAATAAAAATGACTAAATAAGTGACCAGTTAACATCAATCAATGACTAAATTAATGACAAAATATACTAGTGAATAAAAAAATGATTGAATGTGACCAATTTAAAACATTCAATGACTAAATTAATGACTAAATTACACACTACCAAATCAATCAAATTAATGACTACATCAACAACCAAATCGATCAATCAGATGACTAAATTAACAAGCAAGTTGATCACTCAAACAACTAAACCAATGACCAAATTAATCAATTGGGCAACTAAATTAATGACAAAATCGATCAACCGAACAGCTAAAAATGGTTTAGTCATCAATTTGGTCACATTATAAATGACTGGCAATAAACTACTACTAGTCACATGACCATGTTTAGTCATTTATAAGTAGTTTTTAGTAGTTTTTTCAGTCACATATTGTTGTTTCTATACTAGTGAAAGTAGTATTTCACACAAGGTTAGCCACACCAGTATAAAATACATAGAAGCATTAAGCATGAACTTTCCAAATGTCAAAATTAACTCAACTTTAGAACCACACATCAGAAGACTTCATCAAAGAGAAATCTAGACTAACACCATTTCTCCCGAACCTCAACCAGAAACATAGAAAACCACAGTTCACAACTAGTGAACACAACTTGCATGATACAATGAACCATTAATGAAAAATTTGAACATAGCACCTTCTCACAACCATGAACAACATATCTAAACCACACAACCACATGAGCAAATCCAGACCATAACCCAGAGCGACCACTGAACACAGGTGCAACATATCTTTATTACAATTTTGTCCATATCCTCGACATATACAAGTAATAGCAACACGTGAATAACCAACTAACTAGTTGACATCAATGATAACACCTTCAATCTTTCCATTCTTGCAATAGGTGGAAGGGGCACCAAACCTAGTCACAATTATATCAAGGAATTCTAAAACTAAAGTCTATGTAACATCCTTTAAATAAATTTCCTCCATCCACTTGGTGAAATAGTCTATGGCTACTAAAATCCATTTATGACTAGCATTATATGGTGGATTAATCATACCAATAAAATCCAACCCCCACTATGCAAATGGGGTGATCCTGCAATACTGGTTTACACTTTCTCAGAGATCTTGATTTTTGCTAAAATAACATATTTTTAGAAAATATAATGATTTAAGCCTTGAAAAGTTCCATTTAAAGGATTCCAATTGAAGAGGGTTTAATCAAACCACCTTATATCAACCCCCCTTGGATAGAACCCCACTATTTTTAAATCATACCTATAACAGAGTCTCCTTTATGCCCATTAAAATGTTGATAAAAAACCACTTTTGATTTATCTTTTGGGGGATCAAATGAATTCATTTAAAAAAAAAAAATTGAGTATAGTCCTTATTATAAGCTTCCCAAAAATTATAATTTTAAATAAATTTAATTTGATTATTATATTTATTTTTTATTTCTTGTGAGTGTAGGTTTTTTACTAAAAATCAAGCTCTCTGTTATGCACATGTGGAAAAATAGCAGATTATCAAAAGAAATTTTTTAAAAATATTAGTGCACTAGATATTGAAGTCCTTGATCCAACAAAAAAAAAAATTGATACATATAAAAAAAGTTATGTTGTATACGGTAGATGCCTATGTCTAAATTGTAATTGGTTTGACTTCAAACTTAAGGAAAAAATATTCAATAAAACACTATGAAACCAAATGAAAACACTAGAAATCGTAGTTACAAATATAAATTTTAAAAAAAAAAAAAAAAATTATCCTTCATGGAAAAAAAGTTATGTTGTATATGGTGAGCATCACTCCTCAAAAATAGTGTTTACTGAAGAAAAAAAACTAGTTTTCGAAGGAGATGAAAAAAGAAGTGCAATTTGATTCCAAAAATTTTGAAAAAAATATATTTAGAATCTATAGGCCAAATGTCACAAATCACTAGTTTGCATCATCTTCAAATTCCTCACAGTTTAGCCACTATAGGTGTTTGAAAGTGAAGATTTAGTTAGAAAAAATCAGTTCAGTGTCTAGTTTGACCAAAAATTGTAAACTAGTATTGTGGGATCACCCAATGGTTGGTCCGCCTAAATGGAATGAAGAGGAAGGGAAACTAACCTTTTCTTTCCAAAAAGGAAATCACACTTCCTGCAATTCTTCACCCATTTATGATCATCATTAAATATGATTGGCCAATAATATCCAACCCTCATTATTTTAGTGGTAGTGGTCCTTATAGGAAAATGGCCACCTGAATAGCCATCTTGGAGTTATTCTAACAATTTTCTGGCATAATTTTTCTTGATAAACCTCAACAACACTCCTTTGATGTCTCTTCTATCCATAAACCATCTCCTCTTGTATCACCCAATATATCATCCCAAGGCACCCCTCTTTAGAATAAGTCCTTGCAATTCACACCGAATGTTTGTCCTACTACCCCAATGACTTGGCTACAATAAAGGTTATCCAAGAAGAGGGAAATTGTGGAATTGAGTTTACCTAAGGATGATGTTGTTTCAAATCTATTGCAACAAACTCCACAATCTAAAAGCCTAAAAAATACATCAATATTGATGATAGATGTTAGGTCTCTAGAGGTTTATGTGTAGAAATTTCTCATCCCTTTACACAAAAATATACTAGCCAAGCAATAGGAAATTATTTCAACATCACCAAGATTCACTTGGGGACCTCTTCTTGAGATGGTGTTCACAAATTTTAGGTATTGCTTGCTAGGATTGTAGAGTGGACTAAAAAAGATAAGAAATCCAAGGTGGCGCCAAACAACAAGTGAAACTCCTAACCACCTATTTGAAATCTATTATGGATACTTCAGCTCAACTTGTAGAGAAAATCAATTCATCTTTTGATCCATTTTTTTTTAGTGGTAATGCTATAATTTAAAAAGTGAAAAAACATAAATTCTACAACCAAGCAATTAAAGATTGGGCTACTAGAATTTTAAATAAATTTGTTAATTTTTTGAGGAAGCCAATAAAAAAATTGGAAGATAGAAGGAAAGAGATCAATGATGATATATCTTGGATTTTAAATCATAGGAAACAAATTGTCTTAAGGTTGACAATATTTTGAAAGAAATGATAGACTTGGGAACAAATATGTTGGTCACCAAGAAAATTATAACCAACTCAAGTGATAACATGCACATCATTTGGAAGAAAAGTATTGAGTGGAAGATAATTTATCTTAGGAAAAATATTCAAGAGAAGAATAGGTTGTTGAAGGAGCATGAACAAGTCAAGGTGGATCTCCAAGGGAGATTTTTATCCCTCAACTTGAATGACCAATCAACTCCTCAAGTTACAAAATCCCAAGCAAGTATAGATGGACTAAAGGCAAAGATTAAAAAATTACTTAATACACAATATTTTTATGTTGACAACTTGGAAAAGATAAGTACAATCAATGTGACACTTAATGAAGGTATAGGTTACTTTGCAGTTCATTGAACCAACCAAAACAAATCAGAGGCAATAAAGCTTTGTGGAGGATATAGATCGACAATGTGATCATTATGAAGAATTATGAGTAAGGGCCTTTTATAAAGGCATTTTGAGCATATAAAGAAAGGAATTTTATAAAAAAACTCCCCATTCACCATAGAATACTAAGGATAGTGTTGATGCTAGTGATGTTCTATCTCATCTAAATGTTTAAGTTTTCTTGAATTATTGAACGTTAAATGCCCCAAAAAAAATATGGGGTCTTTTCATATTCTCAAGACATTTTTATTCTAAAAATCTTTAGTTACTCTTTCAAGTATATATGTAATTAAAGACACAAAAAATACTCTTCACTTTTCCATGTATAATTTTATGAGGAAGGAAAGATTGTAAGTATGTGAATTCTATAATTTTGAGCATTCTAAAATAAAGATTCTTGAATTCTATGTGCTTTTATGATTCTATGTTATCTTTTCTTATGCAAATGGTAGCTATTTTAGGTGCTCTATCATTTTCTTCATTGGTAATAAATATATGTTTGTAATTTTGATTCTTGTTTGAAAAATAGTTATTTGGATTGTGTGCTATAACTATTTTAGGAGGGATTCCTAATAATCAAACAAATGTACTTATTTTTTTGTAATAACTAGCTACAAGTTGTTATTTTTATTTCTTCTAAATTAATTGAATATTAATTTTGTCTTTCTTTCTTTCTGCTTAAAAGTATCACTTCAAATATTTTAAATTCTTATCATAAGAGGGAGTTGCACCTCAAAAATTTAGAGGAAAGTTATAAAGAGAAAAGAATAACTTGTTCAATTGTTTGTGTGTCTGTGTCTTAAACAAAGGGCATTATAGAGTTAAAATACTTAATTAAACAAGTGATAAATATGTTAACTAGCATAAGCCTAAAACACAACCATGGAACACAACATGAAACAATAGGATTAAGGAAAAAAAATTGTAGACCACACCCAAAGGACTACCCTATAGGGTTCAAAAATGAACAAGAACTAGGTTACAATAGAAGAAATGTTAAATCAAGGTGGCTTGAATCTAAAGTACTCTAGAGATATTTAAGTAAAACCATTAGACTTATTCGACAAATAATCCTTATTATCAATATTCCTATTTTATTTTCCTTGAATCACAATAATTCAAAGGGCGCGTCACAAACCTCTCCTCTAAAGGCTTCCTCATTTTTTCATAACACTTAGATAATGATATAGGATATTGATGCATATTCACTAGATCCTCATTGACACCTTCCTTGTTGGCTAAATTTGGGATTTTCCCATCCATGAAATTCAAAGAAGGGACCCCCATGACCACTTCACCTATTTCTATTGAAGTTTGAGAAAGGATAGGATTAATAGCCTCTCTTTTTTTTATTTGAGCATAAGTCTTCCTCTTATTAGCTGAACACAAAATAGTAGAGTGACTAGCCTTGTGACAAGCTTGGAAAAAGATAAAGTCTTTATAGAAAATATTTTGCACCCACATACCAAGTCTATATGAGAGAATAATAGAATAAGGGGCTAGAAAATACATAAGGAAATTCACATAAAATATTGTATACACCAAACATTTCCTAAATTCGGTAAAATTTTCAATAGTTATTAGCTAAGAAATGGAGCTAGAAATACCCTCCAAAACCTCCTCCCATCCAATATTCTAATGGGAAGGTAGAAATTCTCACTCAAATAGGTACCCTACTAGAGAATTCCTTTTTCAAATCAAAATTTGGTTCCAATTTTTAGGAAGATCCTAGACTTAGCCAAAAACCATATGCAATTGCTATGAATCCTAACACAATCCTCCATGGACAAAAAATAAATCAGGAAGAACCATTCCCCATAAAAAAATATCATCTTCTCCACATAAATTCCATTTTCTCAAGACCCATTCTTTAAAATTTTTGATATTCAATCTAGATCCATAAAACATCTCAATAAGAGGACTCAAACCTTGAAGAATCTAAGCTTCAATTAGTGAATTTAATATCTATAAAGAAGGGGTCTCACCATCCTCAATTTCCACCAAATAATGTAGCTTAAAAGGGTTACGCATACCTTTAATAACATCAACCCATAAATTCAAAGAATCCAATGAATCTCCATCCACACCCACATGCTAGATGGGAAACTACAAAAATGAATGCATTCATTGATCCCACTCCTTACATGAAACAACACACACCTAGGCCACAAGATAGGTATCTAAATCAAGACCTTCCTATCACCTCTATCCACAACAACAAGTGATACTTTTGGAGAAGAGAAATTAGAGGTGAGAAACCCATGTTTCAAACCCTACAATAGGCTCTTTCCCACAACAAGATGATAGGATGCCTCTAGCAATAAATCCAATACCCAAAAGGAACTACCATAACCATCAACCCCAAGTTTGGACATAGAAGCTCCTAAACAAGCCTCAATATAGAGGTCCAACAACTTCTCATCCTTAGAATTGACCCAATCACCATTCCAATATCCCTATTTTTCTTCATTTGCATCCTCCTTCTCATCCTCTACATCTATTGAGCTTGCAAACTTAAAACAACTCCCACTCACCTTCTCAATCGCACTTATTTCAAAAAAAGTGTCAGATAATATATTACTATTGAAGAGAGGGATCAAGAGCTATATAGATAAGTGGAAAAAATGGGGAATCTTGAACATGAAGAGGGGACTATAATGATAGGAAGGCTATGAAAATCCTTTTTGAGAGGGGAGAGATAGGCTATAGGAATTATTGTAGTTCCTTGTAACTCAATGCTATTTTACAATACAAGTTATTTTCTACTCCAACTAACCAATAAAGTGATTGTAACATTTTCAAATTTCTTTGATTGTGTATATATGTGTGTATTGATTATATGGGCTATTGGATTGGGTTGCATTTTAGTAGGCCCTTTGAACTAGAAAACATTAAGTGGTATTAGAGAAAGTTCACTCATTACTTATGTTGAGAATATTGTGTTAAGTTATATAAAGTTTGTATAGTTTTTGGGTTATGTTTAGTGGGGCTTTAGCACTTCTCTATAAGTGTGAGGAAATATTGTGGCTACAAAGAGCTATGAAAGAAAAAGGGATGTTTTTTAAAGGGAAAAGCAGGTTTTGATGGGACCCGAAACCCATTACAAGAAGGTTTTGATGGGACCTACAACCCAGTACAAGGAAAAGATGTTGCAAGAAAAATAATCAACAAGCCCAACCGTAGCCCATCAGCAAGCAGGGGCCAAAAGCCCACAACCAAAAACAAACAGGTTTTACCTAGGACCACAAACCCAAAGGTTTTGAAGGAACCTTAAACCCTTAACCAGGTTTTTTAGGGACCATGAACCCAAAGGAGAGCCATCATTAGGTTTTGACTGGGACCTCAAACCCAAAACAACAGGAATCTAAAAATAATCAACCTTCTTGCAACTCCATCCAATCTGAAAAACCATCCCACACTCCACCTCTATAGGATAGGGCCCCCCCTCTATAGGAGAGGAAGATACAAGAGCTCGAACTACCAAAGCAACCTAACTCCTACTCATAGCAGCTCCACCTCAGAAAGAACCAGCTCCACCTCCAAAGGAGCAAGCAAAGGAGAAGAGGACTTTCCACAGGACCTGCAGCAAACAACTCCACCTCAAAAGGAGTAGGCTCTACCTCAACAAGAGCGATCTTCACCTCTAGAGAAGAAACCATCTAGAGAATCCAGCCAAAAGAAACCACTCTAGTAGGACAAGCACTTGTAGCAACCTTAAGCTTCAGAAGAGATGGAGACAAGAAACCAAGCTTGAAGATCAAGACAACCCTCAACAAAGAGAGCACACACACCAGAACCTTCGAAAAAACCTCCAAAGGCAACAACCCAGACCAGAAAAAAAGAAAATCCCCCACAAATCTCCTCAACATCCTACACTAGAAGGGGAACCAAGAAAAAAACTTAAACAACTTAGCATCCTTTGAGACAAGAGGAGCAACAGAGGAAACCCCACAAAAGGACAACACATGCCTAGAAAAAGAGCAACTAGAAGGCATCACCAAGTTAGAGAGAAGCAACAAGTCCACCAAGGCAAGAGGACACCAAGCAGAGAAGTAACAGGGAGGTAGCCAAACAAGAAAGCACACCTTCAGCCCCGACACGCTGGTCTGAGCTCAAAATAAGCCATAACCCTAAACATCCTGCAAGGGACCACCACCACACTAGACAAGCCCACAACTAGACCAAAAATCACTAAAGCAAAACACCTCCCTAAAGAAACGGAGGAAGACATAGCAAGAACAAAGGAGACCACTGCCCACCAAAGAACACCCACCAAGCCAAGCACCAGAAAACCAAGAAGGAATGTGGACAAACCCTACAAGGACCAATCCATGAATAGAGAACAGCTTGGAAGGCACCCAACCAACGAAGAGAGACAACCCCCAGAAGCAGCTCAAGATGAGCCACAACCTCTCCAGCTCTGACACCCACCATGACTATAACAACAACATCCCCAACTTTGCTACCCATGAAGTTAGCCACAAAAAAGACCACATCTGCTGCAGGGGCCCCCACCGAAGCACCCAGAAAACAAAGCCAAAAGTTCAAGAGGGAAAGAAGGCACCCAAACGGACCCCCAAACCCATCCACCTCACCATCAACTTTAGGATCAGACTCCTCACCACCAGAAGAATTGAAACACCCACTCCCGCCCAACCCTCTCTACTCCACCATTGAAAAGGCCACAATGACGAGCCATCTGCAAGTCCAGCGCACCTCAATGAAATTGTTAGAATTGAAACCACCTGTATCATCCTGGCCTAATGATTTGAAAATAGGAGCCCCGCTCCACCTCCCGCATAAACGTTGTCACACCATCCAATGCCCCAAAATTCCAAATGAGGGATAGTAGATAAGGTCCTCCGAGAGAAGCTTCTGCAAACCAGACAAACCATCATTACCATCTAGATCGTCTTCTTCTCCTGCTTTGTCACCCACATTCAAACTCTCACCTCACCTGCCTCTCCCTCCTCACTCCATCTTTGGAACAAGGAAGAGTATTGAAAAGAAAAAGGGATGTTAAATTGAGCATGTTTATATGTTTATTTAAATGGGTTATGTATATTTAATTACATTTACATACATGTGCAAATGACTAACCAAGATATTGAAAAGATGGATTACAAAAGTATTATAATCATTATAATCTACAAAATATGAGTAAAATAACTAACAATCTAAAATATAATATTATTATTGAAAATAAATATTTTTTATATTTAACTTTATGGATTTTTTTTGTAACGCCCCACCACGCAACCCTAGAGGAAGTTGCAATTAACTACTCAAATGTACTAATTTGTTTTTGTTTAAGTACAAATAACATGCAAGTTCACTACCCATTGCAATGACCTCTAAGGTTACGAGACTGAGATTACTTTAAAACCCAAACAAGAAACATGAATTGAAACCATAGAATTTAATTACTTAACGAATTAAGAAACACATACATTCCACACATGTTAAATTACATCAAAGAATAAGAGATACCACATGATTTCAAATAACAATCATTTAACATTAAGATTACAAATCTCATTCCCCGAATGAGGTAAATCCAAAAAGCATGTTTATAAATTACATCCTCCACCTCGATAACAAATGAGGGGTAATTGATTACAAGATTCAACTGCAATGAATAAAGCATAAATTGAAATTGGATCTCATGAGCTCTCCAACTGGAAATCTCATCCACATGAACAAGAAGAAAACCCAACAGAGTAAGGTGCACGTTCCACCCAACCAAGTGATACCTGAAGGCTCACCCCCCGTGCTAGGAGATAGTAACAAGGATTCCTATACAAGACCATCTACCTCTAGACACAAGCTAATACATAACTGAACTAAATCAAATACAAACACAATATCACTTAACACAATGGTTACAATGCTTCCAGAGAACAATGATCATCTACGCAATACAACAAACTGACTTCTGGTTGTCATAGAGAGAGTTTCACACATCATTTGCTATGAGTTACCCAGGCTCAACCTTCCTAGGCTACCAGACCCCCATTCTAGGTTACCCTGGCTTGCCTCTACCAACCATCAGACCCTAATACAAACTGTGCTTCTTGTCTCATCTCAAGCCTTAATAAGCATATGAGTCATGAGAGAGGCATTCATTATCTTAATTAGTCTAAAAGTTTTTCATTAATTCTTTTTAAGTTATCACTTACTTAAACCCTAAGTGAGTTACCCTGGCGCCCCCCTATGTGTTGGACCCCCACATAGAGCCACTCTCCTATTGACAACATACCAAACAAAACCAATCACCAAGGGTGCCAAAGTGCATACAAACTAGATAAACAATCACTCCAACTCTAGGAAGCAACATATAATGAAACTCACTCCAAACAATTGGAGGCAACAAAACACATAATCCACTCCTTCCAAAGGAGGCACAGACCACATAAACCACTCCTAATCCAAAAGAGGCACAAATCACATAATCCACTCCTAATCCAAAGTAGGCACAAACCATCCCTGTTTGTGAAAACTGGGTAAAACAATAGGATACATTATACACACTACCCAAGGCAATACAAAGGTTGACTAACATAATACAACAATCCCAAAAAGTTAAACCCCTTTCTGGAAGACTTAACAACCCTTCTAATCAAATTTCCCCAAAGCAAAAACAGGAGAAGTGTACATTCAAGAAGGGCAATCAAATAGGAATTAAGTCTATATTTGGATTTCCTAAATCCACTTCCTCCATTAACATTCAGTAATTTATAATAAAATCATTTTATTATAAAATCAATTTTTTTCATCTAATAAAATAATCCTAAAATCATTATATTTAAAAATAAATATATGTTGAAACATATAAATATTATTTAAATATATAATTATATTTTCAATTTAAAATCAAAATCCTTTAAATCGAATCCAATTATCTACTGATTGAATATGCAAATAAAAAAATACACATATATATAATATATATTATATATTAAAATAATATATAAAATATATATATCTACATATATTTATAAGATTATAAATATATATATATATTTAAAATATATAATATATAAATATTATATACAATACATAAATTATATATATAAATAAAATTTAAAATATATAATATATACATTATATATAATATTTATTATATATAATATATAAATTATATATATTAAATATAATTTAAACCCCAACAAAAAAACAAACCACAGCCTTACCTCTCTGCGCAGGTTACAACCTACAGGGAGGCTGGGTTGTTACCCACGTAGCCCCTCCCATGGGGAGGTACGCTATTGTGTAGGCAGCGATGCTGTTGTGTAGGCAGTCGCCCCCCCAACCATTCCTTAAATTTTGAAAAAAAAATTATTTTAAAAAAAAAAAAAATCCCCTTATCAGGTATGAATAGAATTTTTTCTAGATTACAAAAAATTTGCATACATATGTAATATATATATATATATATATATATATATATTCTCAATATATATATATATATATTCTCAATATATATATATATATATATTCTCAATATATATATATATATTTCTAAATTTCTATTTTATAGCCAAATTGGGCAAATTTTCTACATAAATAATTACACAGCAAAATCTTTTTTTTTCAAACACAAATTCTCAATTTCAATTTCAAAATTGGAATAGAAAAGTAAACTTAAATCCAGAACCAGAAATTTGTATGTTTTCCTTTTGTTTCCTCTTCCAATTTTTCTATTGTTAAAATTTGATTTGCCAAAATTTATATTGTTTTCTCTTAGGAAATCTAAGAATTTCTCCATTTTTCTACAAAGATCTTCAAGAACTCATAGCAAGCTTTCAAAACTAAAAATTCTAAAATTCTAAAACTAAAATAAAGCAATTAAAGGAACCTGTTTTTGAAGCTTGAAGAAAATCAATTTGATGTTGTGCTTCCTTGCCAAATCCAAAACTCCATATTCTCTTTCAAACTCTTCACTTTCAAATCCAAGAATGTATAAAAAAAAATACAATAAAACCCTCATCTCTTTTGGCAACCAAAAATCCAACATATTTTTCCTTCTTCAGAAAATGAATCCCTCCCTTTTTAAAAAAATTATTTAGTCAATTTTCTCAAAATATCCCATATATTTTCTTTTTCCAAAATAAAATAATATCTTCATTCCTATTCTCCACACTTAGTCAACATTTTACAAATATCTTCTTTTTCTCCACCATAGATATTTTTTTATGCATTCACAAGATATTTGCTTTTTAAATGATTTAAAACAAAATTCCATTTCCAATAAATTTAATTCTTTTAATTTATGCATTTTCAAAACAACTTTAACTATTTAATTTATTTAATCAATAACTATAATTTAAAACACCATTTAATTTCCAAAATAGATTTAAATTTTTTACTCATATATTTTATTTTTCTAAAATAAAATAAAATCTTCATTCCTATTCTCCACACTTAGTCAACATTTTACAAATATCTTCTTTTTCTCCACCATAGATATTTTTTTTATGCATTCACAATATATTTGTTTTTTAAATGATTTAAAATAAAATTCTATTTCCAATAAATTTAATTCTTTTAATTTATGCATTTTCAAAACAACTTTAACTATTTAATTTATTTAATCAATAACTATAATTTAAAACACCATTTAATTTCCAAAATAGATTTAATTGTTTTACTTTATACACTTTACCATATCTATTCACTTAATAAATTTAATAGATTAATTTATTTACTTGATAAATAATTTTAATCACAAATATTAAATTACTTACCAAATACATTAAATTTAATTAATTAAATTAAATTTAAAGCTTTTCTAACAACTTTACTCCAAAATAAATAAATAACATTTAAAACATACAATCACTAATTTTCACATATACTTCTCACCAATAATAAATTATCAAAACCTTAAAGACGACATGACTCAACAACAAATCAGACACAACTGACGGCACACTATGACTAGGGTGATGACTTGGCACGGAAAATCTAGCTACTATCTCCCAATCGAATACCGTTGGCCAATGGACACGCTCAAACCTGTGAAACCACCCAATCGAATACCGTTGGCCAATGGACACGCTCAAACCTGTGAAACCAGGTGGAGTCGATGTCCTATACCTGTCAACCTGCGAACAAGGAGTATATCGAACATGTATATATATAATATAATAAACATACTGTGAAGAGGAAATCGTGGAATCATAGGGCACTCGCAAGCGAGTGATGTGATCTCATCCCCTTCACCAATACACTTATCATAGACTAACAGTTCCATCATAAACAAATATCTCATGCAATAACATGTTACAATAACTAATCATCATTACACCAATTAAAACATGTCAAATAAAGATACATCACATCACACAAATAGACTATCGCTCTATAAATAGCGCGATCAAATAACACACACATGATAAAGTATTTCAATAACTAAAAATCACATCAAACAAACAAGGACACACTGTCGAGCTATTTTTCTATCTTGATCTATCATTCGTATCTTCAATGATTAAATGTAATTAGAAACATTGATAATAAAAAAAATATATACAATTAAATTTAGAACATTTATATTTAATATTGTAAATTATAAAAATATAATAATACTAAAAATTGTCTTTAAAAAACATATTGAATTTTTATTTGGAATAATAAAAATAAAACTAAAAATAAAAATATGTTGCAAATTCCTTATATGGAAAAAAAAAAACTCCATAATATTTTTGTCTCTATGTATGCTCAATAAGACAGTAAGATAACTAAATTTTAGACTCTCGTTCGAAGGAACATAACTATTTTTTTCAATTCAGTAACTTCATTTAATAAAAAAATCACTTAACAAGTTGCTGGTATACTTTATAAACTAATTGTTAATTGTTTATTTGAATACTCTCCATAAAAACAATATAATATTTTATTACTATAAATAATTTAATAGAATAATACCATAAACTATTCTCGGATAACTTTTTTCCTCAATCTAAATTCTGTAGTAACATAAAATGAAAAAAAATACAACACAATAGCCAAATTAAAAACTTTATTTTATCCAAAAAGTATAGAAAACAAATATATGACCATCTATTTTGTATTTTAATAATTGAAGTAATGAAGAAGTTATCATTATCGATTGGGAGTCAATTTTGACAGATGTCTTTTCTAATGGTTTGATAATTGTGACATGTTTCCACCTTTTAGACTTATAGTTATATTTGATTAATAATTTAGTTCCTTATTATTTATTATTTATGTTTTATGTTTTGATGTCATGTCATTTAATTTTTTTATTTTTATTTTAATATGGTGGAATATATTCGTTTATTTAAGATATTTATTATTAAAAAAATTAATATGTAATTCAAACAAAGTAAATAATTAATTTAATTATGCTAAGTGTTTTTATAAGTAGAAAATAATAAAAATATAGAAAGCTTGACAATTGTAATTGTATCTAATCTTATGTATTATCTACATATTTGTAGTGATCAATTTTGATTCTCCGTCTTTTCATTTCTTTCCTATGTTCAAATCTATGATTTGTTCAAGTGACCAAGGTCATTTGTATGATTTATCATAATGAATTCAAAACTTTTAATATAGGGTTGACCCAACTCTTCCAACTAATTATTATGTATTGACTTGAAACATAAAACATCTCACTTGTCACACTAGAGTTGTATTTAAGGGCTACCTCTAGTTCATTTTACACATGCACCTCATCATCATTCAACAAGTATTTAACATTAAAATAGAGTAGTCATCACTATATTATTTTCTTTCACCATTATCCAAGGCATTCTCAACATGACCACCTATTGTAAAGATCAATCCTTGTTCATAGCAATTAAACCAATCCATCCAAGGGTTTTGCCAAGGAAGAATACACCATAAAAAATATCCAAAGGTGTTCCTAAACACTACCAATTAAATAATATAATTCATAATCATTAGGAAAGTGAAAAAGAAAATATTAGTGCTCAACAAACTCAAATTCACACACAAAATTTTTACGTAGTTTAGATTCATGACATAGGTTCATTTGTATCCATGGAAATGACCTATAGTGACAAAGTGAATTTGTAGATCCAAAATAATTTATCCAATTATTTATATTTTTTTAATATTAAAGAATCATCAAACCTATATCATCATATTTCTAGCTCACCACATGTGTTTTATATTTAATTTGTACATTTAGTTTAGTGCATTACTGCATGTGGTTTCTCTCTTAGCTATTTAATTTGATACAATTATTTGATTTTTTTCTTAATTACATTACTATTGATCTCTCTAATATTTATTTATACCAAAATCTAATCAAATTTTTTTTTTTTAGTTCTTTAATAGACCCACATATGATTTCTTCTGCCATTAATCAAGAGATCCCCATTAAGAATAAACATAATGAGAATTTTAATTTTGATCATGATATACATGTGAGAAAATTATGTTTTAATCAACATACTTAAACTACATATTTATTTATAAGTTTTTTAATCTAAAATACTTAGACTACATATTTACATATTTATGATAATAAAATTTTGATTAAATTATTTTATTACACTTTTAAATAATATGTTATATAAGATTCATTTGATTCCTAACTCTAAAATAGACATTATTTTAGTTAACTAACTACAACTTTACTTACCTTAAAATCATGTTAAATATTATTTTTATTCAAAATAATTTAACTTTACTTATATTCACATTCTCTTTAAATTTTATTATAATTTAATAAATTATAATAATATATTATAAATCAAATAGTGTAACATGAACATCCTTTGCATTTGATATTTAGAATGAAATTATAGCAAGATTTAAGGAATGAAACACCTAAAATTATTCTATAGAAATTATAATATTTATCTTGTCTAGACTCATAATAATAATACATGATCATAGTATTAAATTATATAATTTGACACACACATAGAAATTATATTATATAGAGATGTTTTACATTAATATTGAGGACTTTAATGTTATAACTTTATAAATATAAGTAAATATATTCTTAATTTATATTTGATAGTCATTCACACATCAAATTATTATTATTTAATAATAAATATAATATTACTAATCAATATTATAAATATTTTAAATATATTTGTTTGAAAAAAACTTCAAAAATATGAATTTTGAGTTATTTTATTTTCTTATGATTATTCTAATTTATTTTAAATAAGTAGATGGATAATAAAAGATAATCACTATTTATTTTAAGGTTTATTCTATGACTAAAGGTAAAAGATGAAAATAAAATAAATAAAAATAAATTTCAAAATAATAGATGAGGTTGACGAATATCTTAGAAATGAATATAAAAACATACTTTAAAATAACTTTTATGCAACTAAAATATATTAATTTATTTAATACTATATATTATAATTGATGATACAAGAGGTAGGTAAGTTATATGAGAAATAGATTGTACTAGATTAAGATATTCTACTATATTTTTCTATATTCTTCTATATTAAAAGATAATATAGAGATGTAATTTAAAATAACTCTTATGTGATTAAAATAAATTTATATGAAATAAATTTGAAGTAAATAAAATAAATAAAATAAATAATATTATTATAATATTTAATATTATGTATAGTTAAAATATATTCATATTATTATATTGTAATATGAGGATTAAATTGACATTTTTTATTGGATTAAGTTAAACTAGCAGTTTACATGTAACTATGGATACTATTAATATATCTATCTTTAGAAAAAAATATATTAAAGACATTTAGAAATATCATTTTCAATATGTCTAAAATAGTTAAATCACAAATCCACTACAAAATAGATCAACAATTTTTTTGACATTTTACTTTTTTAAATTAAAATAAATAAGTGATTTACTTTATATTTTACTTAAAGATAGTTTTACTGTTAAAGGATGTTGAATTTCTCTATTTCAATTATCACATCAAATACTTCCTTCTCTACATTTCTCAATATAATAATTAATTATAAAGAAAAATTATGTTATGTTATTAATTAATTGCCATTAACAATTATTATCCATCTAATTAAATTTTTATATTTTTTACTTTAATAAATTCACCAAATTGTTGGTCTACCTCATAATCTAATTGTACATTTGAATACCCTCCATAAAAATAATATTTAATATTTTATTTAGTAGAGAGTTGGCTTGGGCATTGGGTTTGCTCCCCATTGATCTTGGATTTGACTTTGCTCATAGATTTAAGAGGTGGGACTTCTTGCGGACACACTGTTGTATAAAAAACATATAATATTTTATTCATATAAATAATTAAATTAATTAGAATCATGAACTATTTTCATCTAAATAAACAATTGTTTATTATAAGTACGTAACCGAATCGTACCAACTCCTTACCTTCCATACACAATTTGAGTATTTGATCGCTTCATTACTCACATGCACATTAAAAAAATTATGGTTAAAACGTTTTTTATTTTTAAATAAATAAAGAAAGACAAATTTAGGTCATATTTTCATCAATTTAAATCCTTTAGCAACATAAGAATATATTTAAATAATGGTGAAAAGATTGATGGGCCAAAATCAATGACTTGTCAAAGAAGATAGAGCAAGAGGCCAAATGCAAAAAAATACAACAAATAGCCAAATAATTTTTTTTAATATTATCCAACTTGGATGACTAGGAAAACAAACAAATATATGTTTTGGTGAGTGAAGGAATGAGAGAGTTGTTATTATGGGTTGAAAGCTATTTTTTGATGGGGATCTTTTCAATAGTTGGGGTAATTTTAATGATTATGATTCATTTTTTTATTTTTCTGAATTTTTTTATTTTAGTAGTTTATTTATTTCTTTATTTGTTTTCTATTTTATTTTGGATGTTTTTATTTAACATTTTATCTTGTCTTGATTTTGGAGTGTGATGTTCTTTTATCGTTTTTTAATATGGTTTAATATATTTCTTCATATAAATAATATATAATCAATATGAATTTCAATAGAAGTAAAATTTTAATTTAGTTATAGTACGTGTATTTACAAATAGTACGTAATAAATATATAGAAAGCTTGAAAATTGCAATTGTACATAATTGCAAATTTATAAATTTTCATTTTCATTCATTTTTAACAACTAATTTTAATTATTAATCTTTTTATTTTTTGTCTATTTTCAAATTTGTAATTTGTTCAAGTGACCTAGGGCATTTGCATAATTTGGGAAAATGCACCTAGAGCTTTTAGATTTTAAATCTAAATTTGGGGTAGCATGATCTTTCTAACTACTTATTATATGTTAACTCAAAGTGCAAATCTTTTCGCTTTCCTCTTCTATAGTTGTACTTAAGGGCTAACCCTATTTCATTTTACATAGCTAATCATCTACACTAGCACCTAAAGATCATTCAAAAAACATCTAACATTTAATCAAAATATTCATTACTACATTATTTGCTTGGCCAACTATCTAGAATATTCTCTACATGATTGCCTATTGTATTCATCCTTGTTCATAGTCAATAAATTACTCCATCCAAGAGTTCGACAAAGAGAGAAAAAACTATGCATAGAAAAATCTCCAAAAATTAAATCCACAAGATTTATTCAAATCCACAAATGTAGTTCAAATACATGGACTAGGTTTAGATCACATAAGTGATTTACATTGAATAATGGTGAATTTTAGATCCCATGAGATTTCTCTATTCATTCCTATTATTTTACAAATTGAAGAGTCATCAAGGATATATAAACATAATATTTCTAGTTAAGTATATTGCTTTTATTTATTTATTTTTTACTTTTGTTTGAGTCCATTACAATATTATGCTTTCCTCTTTACCATCTAGTATTATATTTCATCCCTCTAGTGCAATATCCTTGACTCTTATTTCTTATTCCCTTTATAATACATCTTCTTCTACCCATCTACCCATATCGTGTCACTATCTTGACATCCACCCTTAAATAAGTTTTAGAAAATTTATATAGAGTTGAGAAGAAAGTTGATTCAATGCTTAGTGGGAAAGATATAAATTATACTCTAGCACATCACACCATTTGAATTTAAAATATCATGACTTATCTATGTTGTGTGGTCACACAACACGCCCCATTTTACTCTTTAGTAAAATTGTAGTACCCCTCCATTTATGCTTATGTTTTCTGTTACATATTTCATACTTTTAGACTTTGGTACTTGGTTTGGATATTTTGATCGCTGGTTTTGAGCGACAGTGGATTTATTCTATGATATGATGATACATTGTATGGTGATTATTGATTTCAGACATGCTTTGATATAGCGTAGATGTTTTCTTTCAGATGATTATTGCTATGCATATGTTTATGATGGACTAATAGTTATTTAATTCGTCAGTCTGATGTGACGTGTATTGGTGTGGAGAACGGAATCGCATCACTCGCTTGCGAGTGCCCTGTGATGTCCGTGATTTTCTCTGCACAGTGTGCTTGTACAATGGATTTTATATATATATGCATGTTATTGCTTGGTTGCAGGATTGCAGGTACATGACAGCAACTCCACCTGGGTACTCAGGTCTGAGTGTCTTAAGACTCAACAGATATGTTGATTGGGAGGTAATAGTTTGGTTCATCCTAGTCTAGTCTATAACCCGGTCATAGTACATCATATGTTTTAGTTTAGAGTCATAGATTGTCTTGTATTTTTCTGTTTGGTTTAATTGCTTGAAAGGAAAAATGTCAATTTTAATAATAGTTTATTATGTTTTAATTTACTGTTATTTAAATTAATTTTTAAATGTTGAAGAAATTAGTTTTGCATGTTATTTAATTAATTAATTAGTTTGTTTGGTTAAATGGTTTGATCTTAAAAGATTAAATTTATTAATTAAATTAAATTAATTAATTAAATTAAATTGTTTTAAATTGTGTGTGAATAGATTTTATTTAAATTAAATATTTTTGTGGAAATGGCATTTTAAATTGTAAATAAATTTTGTATTTGGAAATGGGAAAATTAAATAAAATAAATGCATGCAATTTGAATATTGATTTTAAATTTAAATAAATGAATTAAATACATGCAATCTTGAAAGGCAAGATTGTCGAGAAGTGGTTAAAAGATATTTTACACTTCTCGACATGTATGTAAGTGCATTTATGATTTTTGGTTGAGGTTGTTCACGAATATTATTTTGGATCTGGGAAATATAGTGGGGTTATCAGTTTTCTTCACGGGGAAATGAAAAATAATCTATTGTGTAAAAATCTTTTTTTTTTTAAAGAAGTTGTTACTTGTTTGGTTGTATACTTGTGGAAGATCCCTTTGCTTGGAGGATCTTTGTGGTTAGTTAAAGCTTTCTTTGGATTTGGTGTTTTGAAGAAGATTTGGAGGATTGCATTCTACAGGTAGAAGATTCTCTCCAATAACCAAGATCTCCAATTCAAGGTATTTCCCTGGTGTTTTATTTTGTTGTTTTTGAAAAAGAATTTTCTTTAATGATAAAACCTTGTTCTTCTGGATAAATTGTTTGCTGGAAATTTTTCTGTTAAAAAAAAACTTGCTGATGTTTGAGAGAATTTCAAGAAAACAAGGATAAAGAAAACAATAGAAGAAATTTAAAAATATGTTATGTAGAATTGTAAAATTGTACTTCTCTGATATTGGTGAAAAGAAGTCTTTAAAAAAAAAAATCTTACTGGAAAAGAAAATATTTAGAGTAATTTAAATTATGGAAGAAATTGATTATTATCAAAATAGATTTGAAACCTATTGTGGTTGAAATTTGGAATTTTATGAGGAAAATATTCTGTATAATGATAATTTTTACAATTATCTATGAAAATTATGTAGATATGAAATCTCTTATTCCACTAATTTATTTTTCTTGTAATATGTATATATATTTGTTTTATATATATATATATATATATATATATATGTATAAAATTTAATTATACATATACATATATATACAAATTTATATGTATTTAAACTTATTTAAAATGTTAAGTGTCTGAGCCGAAATTTTATTGAAGAAATTTTCTGTATGCGATTTTTTTTAAAGAATCGATGGAATGTAAATCGCGTTTTATAAATTTAATAAATATATATATATATATAAGGAAGGGTCAGGGGATTACCCCCATGGCCGACCCCCACAGGAAGCCCGCTGTGAGGGCAGCGCTCAGCACTGCCTTCACAGGCAGTGTCGGCGTTGCCAGCATAGCCGAGCCCTCCCATGGAAGGGTTTCAGCTGTGTGGAAGCCAACTCTGCCCATTGTTAATTGGGCGAGTACTGTGCTATGTGTATTGTTTAAAATTAATTAAAGTTTTTACTTTTTTTTTACTTTTCCTTTTAAATGAATGTTAATATATATTACATTATATATATATATAATTAAATATATATATATGTAATGTAAATTATATATAACATATTTTATATTTAAATATGTAAAGGTATTTTATATGTAAAATTTGATTAAAATATTAGTGAGGAAAAATTTAAATTAGACAAATAAGAAATAGGAATATATTTATATTTAAATGCAAATAATGATTTGAATTAGTGTATTTATTTAAATGAATAGAAAACTGTGGTTAATTATAAGAAAATTTAGAAATAGATATTTACTGTATTTAATTGATTGACTGGATCTAGTAAATCCAAACAATAGATTTCTTTTGAATTTTTAATTTGCTTTAAACCCAGTTTTGTTTTGATTTGGCAAAATGGGAAAGTCTTAGATGTTCAAGTCTTCCAGACAATTTGTAAAATGTGGGAATTGGGATTGTTAAGTTGAATTTTTGTGTTAACTAAGGATTGTGTACATGGTTTTGCATGGTGGTTTGACACCTGTTTTATGAACAATGATTTGATGTCTGTTATAATACGTTTGGTCTTATATGTTGATTTTGGATATATGTACACCTTGTAAACCTTAGTCAGAGAAACTTAGAATACCCTCATTATGTTTAGGGGAGTGGCTTTGTGTGAGGGCCGACACACAAAGTGGTGTCAAGGTAACTTACAAAGAGTTAGTAAGTCGGTGATAACTAAAGAACATAGTAGTTAGATTTAAAAATCCTTAACAAGATGATTATGCCTCACTTATGACTCTTGAGCTAGTTCAGTCTTGAGTATAAGTTGAGAAGGCCTAGAATGGCAAATCGATGTCTTGTTTCTTCAAAAGACATTCGATTCCGCAATAGCTTGCAATGGGGTCGGGTTTTGTAAGAGGTTACCAGGGTAACCCAAGTTGGGGGCTGGAACCTAGGAAGAAACACTAGGGTAACCTTTGCAATATTGTGATGACACTCCACCTAAAGTAACAGTCTACCTTGTGTATGTAGTACATTTGATTGTCTAAATCTGGAAGCAATGTAACCATCAGTTAGTGTGTACTTGTGTCTAGGGTTAGTAGATTATGTCTAGGTAACTATATTACTATCTCCTAGCACGGGGGGTGGACCTACGGGTACCACATGGTTGGGTGGAACGTGCACCTTACTCCGTTGGGTCCCCAGTTTTTTGATCATGGCAATGAGAGCTTCATGGATGGAGAGCTCGTACTTGGATACAGATGTATTTTCTTTATTGCATTATTGTAAAACTTGTATTGTAAAACATCCCTCAATTGTTTATGAGGTGAATATTGTAAAATGTAATTATTATTGAACTACCTCATCAATGGATGAGTATTGTATTATTTTATCAAATGCAATGTAAGGAAACGTATTTGTACTTTATGTTATCTTGAATGGTATTTCAAATGTTATGCAATGATTACTTTTTAATGTATATGTTAATTAATTAAAAGCAATGCGAAATACTAAAGTCGTCTATGGAAACTCAAGTAGTGTAACGTCGCATAACTTAATGAATGTATGCAACTAATTAACTTAATAATTATACTTTTAAAAAAAAAAATTATTTCACTATTATACACAATTGCAACATTCCTTAGGTTATTATGATGGGGCATTACAAAAACGTGGACCCCCTCTTTTTTTGCTATTTTTTTCCTTCATTTTCTTTTTGCTTGCTTTGGTGTGCTACTTTCGGAGGAAATGGTAAAATGATGAGTTCTTGATCCAAATTTCCCAACCCCTGCTTAAGTTCTTCCTTTGTTGGACCTGGAGTGTTTGTAAAATATTTTCCTCAACCCTATCAACCAATTGGATCCACAGGTCCCAAGTATCAATTTCATTGCTCTAAGGGTGTTGTATCTTCAACAAGTTTCATTTTTTTATCAACTAGTTGTCGTGTTTGATAAGTTGTCACCTAGGTAAAATGGTCCCAATGTGTGTTTTCCCTCTTTCCTAGTTAACCCAATTGTGGCTTTTCTTTTCTTTAGAACCAAATATTGGAAGATTTTCCACAAATTTCATTTCAAACCAATTTGGTCTTGCTTGCACCCAATCCTAAGTATTTCTTTGCACCTGGTTCTTTTGAACCTAGTGAGCAAAAGTCTCAACTCCCAGTAATTCTTCAATGCATGGTGTCAGATGATTCAAACCTTGATTGATTGTTAATCATTAAAGTATCCAAGATAGGTGTGCATCTAAGGCATTTTTCCTCATAAGAATTAAAGTGACACATAAGCGTGCCACATTAGCCACTTGTGTCACTTCCCTCTCAAATGGTGGGCCCTTGCACATGAACCAAGGAGTTCATAAGTTGAACTCTAATCCACCATGATTGCACCTTTATTTAGGATAATTAATGCATAGAAAAATAAATTAATGAAGGTGGAAAATAGCACACATACTTGGCACCACCTCAAGTATTCAGTTGCTTTCATAACATTCTACCTTGCACTAGATTACTCACTTGTAAGGGAATCAAAGAATTAAAACCAATATTATGGCATGCAAAGAAAGGTAAGTCTCAGAAAGTTGAATAACACAACTACCAATGGTTTTGAACTTACATTTAAATAACCATATCATCAACGAAACTAGGTATTCTTCTAGTAATTGAATTTATGTCAATTCTTTTATGCATGCAAGGATTAGGTTAAATGGCATTACCATTGGTTAGGTCACTGGAATGTTGATTATTTTTAAGGAATTTAACCTAATTGCAGACTGTAAATGTCATGAGTAAAGAACTTTTTATGAATTATTGAAAATGGATGATTGAATTTAACCCTAACTTGCACACAAGACACATATGTGTTAATAATGTAGGAAATCAAGAGAAATATGATCACTTATAGGAAGAATAAAATAGATGAGGAATTTGAATTCCCCATTTCATAGGTCATATCAATCATTGGGACAGTTACAGATACTCACCTAGGAGGGTTTAGTGATCATGAATTTGCTACATGGATTTGACAAGAGGGTGCCTCTTAGTGTGCTAAGAATATTGTTGCAAGTGGACTCCATTTGGTAGAAGGGTTTCCACTAGCAATAGATGCTCCTAAACTGGTAGTAGAATGTATGAGATGGGTATGTGCAGGATCATCATGGAAAAACCAAGCCCTTAAGTGGCAAAAAATTTAGAAAAATCAGAGTTAGACAACTTGACGTAAAAATTTGAATAAGTTATCTATATTATTTCAAAAATATGTAAGAATAGAATCTACAGCAAATTGAATATAGTTCCTAAACTACTAGGTTTATTTTTAAAAAAAATCTATTTGGTGAAATTTGAAAATTTCAATGCAATGGTACTTAAATTTTAGGGAAAAAATAAGAATTAGGTGTTTATCTGACCACCCTAACCACAATAAAATGATAATATTTTTTATAATATTTTAGATATAAGTAGAGGACTCATGCCTCGATGTGATGCATTTTTTGTAATTTTTTCCAAGTAAATAATTAATTATGAATTTTTACACAAATTTTAAAAATATAAAACTCATATGTCTGACCACCTTAACTTGGTCAAAACTTCATGAAATTCAATTTTTATTTTTTTAATCCTATAGTATGTGAAGCATAGAATGTGACACATGTTTTGGATTCAAAAAATGTGATATAGTTTGAAAGCTATAGTTGTTTTTCAATCAACCTATCAATAAGGACTTTAGTCATAATTTGAATAGAAAATGAATAATAATTACTTATTAAATTCCAAGTAAATCATATTTTATATTGGTTGAAATTTGAGAATCTCCTTTAAAAACCCTTTTCGTTTCATCAATTTTGGGTAAAAAAATAGTCGCCAGCCACATACCCTTCATATTGCCACTTTTTGGCCCATCATGATCCTGCACATACCCAAATGGCATGACCCAAACAAGAGGTTCATTGAGAAAGAAGGAAGAGTATATGCAAACCTTTCCACAAAGTGCATCATATACACATTTGGTCTCCTCACATTCAAACAGATGAATTTGTTGATTATGCAAGTCTTGGCCATGACATACCTAAATGCAAAAAAATAAAACAAGAAGTTTATGAATACAACATGGTACTGGGAGAAGCTTATGAAGTAGATAAAGAAAATCTTCAGGTTAGCATTTATTTAGGATGTTCAAGACATAATAACCCTATTGAGTAGGATAGCTATACTCAAAGATGCTAGCAAATTCAAACCATGGATGTTCAGGCTTAAAGTGAAAAAAATGGAAGGCCCTGTGCAAATTCACTAGGGTAATTTTATCAATGACAAGCTATGTGAACTGATAATAATGTTCCTAGGCACCCAATGATTCACCATGTCTTCATATGTTGTCTATTCATTTTCCCTAAGGTAAAATATACAAGGATTGAATAGAGTTGGTACCCTGGGCAAAGAATCGGGAAATAATTTGATTTATGCTCATATACCCCAGATTGCTATTCACCAATACCAGGAGCATTGTTGAAGGGTAAATGATGTGTTTTATATGAGATTGGAAAGACTAATGGAAGGTGAAAAATCCAAAAGATTGTCCCTTGAAGCACAAAGTGTTATCCAATTGGTTGGGGGTTGGTATATTTTATTTCATACTTTCACCTATATCAGGGTGGAAGGATTTACAGGACACCCCTTCATGCTACCCAGGTATGCAATGAAAAAAATGCTATTATTGGAGCTGGTGGGACAGATGCAACCCTCTCATGCTCTTTTCATGCAAGAACACAAGAAATGTTCTATCAAATTCCCCATCACAATTGGGAATTACAAATGTGTTGCAGCCAAAAGTATTGATATGTGTGAGGAAGAGTTGAAACTCTATAAGTTGGTATTCTTTGCACTCCAATAGAAAAATTATGATCTAAAGGAGAACCTTGCTAAGAAAATAAGTAGGAAGTATGCTCATTTCTATCATCTGGAGGATTTTTGGCTTAATTGTGATGATGAGCATGATGTGAGGAAATGGTCATACCAAAGATTTCCACTAGGAGTAGAAAAATTTCTTAGAATTCATGATATTTTGAAACAATTGGATATAGATAATGAAGAGGTATTGAATATAGTTTATGATATAGAAAAGATTTTTGATGAAAATATCCCAGACCTAGATTATACAAAGAAGGAGATAGTAACCATCAATGATATTTCTAAGCAAGTATTGGCATATACTCAGTACAGAATCAATGGTTATGTTGAAGCACTAAAAGAAGCTAGGATAGAATCCACATACCCGCCTAATGTCAAGAGAAATAAATAGTTGGTGGATGAGCTAGGGTATGGAGGGACCACCAAAAAGAAAAGAAAGATTGTAGAAATAGAGGCAGCTGAGCAAAGTGAGGAGGAAGTTCCTGATACTTCAAGCCAAGAAATCCAATGATGCCACGGATAGCTAGCCAGTAGAAAGAGATTGTGGCCAATCCAGACAATGTAATGGAGATGCTAAAGGTGGAATTTTCTTCCACAAAAAATCTAAGAACATAGCTAATGACTAGCAAGGAGGTGATAATGAAAATAGAGATGTGTGCTAAGACAAGGTCTACATCACAAAAGGTAGCAGATATATTTACTTCTCCACCCTCGATCAATACAATAGCAATGAGACAAGCCCTAGGAGAGACTCCTACAATTCAAGAGGAAGTTCCTAAACCAACTGAAGAATAATTTAGAGAATAGATGGAGAAACTAACAACCAAGATGAAACAATTTTAAGGAAAATTCTTTAAAGGAGATCCCATGATGCAACAAGTAGTGGAAGAAATGTCAAACATAGGGTCATATCTTGAAAATAGAGAAGAAGAAGATTTTATAAGAGGATCACTCTCTCCAAAATTGGGAAACCCTGAAGAAACAAATGAAAGAAGAATAGGGAATACTATAGGGCAGAATCCCACTCATAATATTGATAAAGAAGATATAATTGATGATTAGCTTCCACAAGGAAGAACTAAAGAGAATGTTGAGCAACCAAAAACTTCTAATAAATCAAGAGAAATTCAAGATAAAAATGAAGGTATAGAGTGCTCGCAAACCTCGGGTGGTGGCCCAAGAAGTGATGAGAATCCTAATGTTTTAGGACAATAGGAAAATAATTCTCCAAGGACTGATGCTGAGAACATGGCAGGATAGGAAAATGTAAGTCTCGAAAAGGAATAGACAGTGATAAATCAAGGTAATCTAGAATCCATGCCAATGAGAATATATTCAAGTTCCAGGGGTTGTGATGGGTAATGTTGAAATCTAGAGAGAGGGATTTTCTAAACATGTCGTGTAGAACCCCACCATGTAACCTAGAGGACAATGCAACACTACGGAAGTGCAACTATTTTTTTCTTAAAAAGAGTAACAATAACAAGTAAAGTAATCTACTCTAAACACATACATCCTCTAGGCCATGCAACATGTCTACATGTGAATCCCAAAACCTACAAAATTAATCTAACCATAGCAAATGAAATTAACTCATGATAAACAACATACATCAAAGCATTAACCCATTGCAGAATAAACAAAGTACAATAATGAATTCTTCCAAAGATTACATTAAGTCAATATACCATTACAAAGCTCATCTCCAAGATGAGGTAGATCATACAAAATGATACAATTAAAATATACATGGATCCTCCCTTATTACAAATGAGGATTATAAATACATAATGTCCAACTAATACAATGAACATAAGAGAAGTAGCATATCCAGTGATACACACAAGCTCCCCAAATTGGAAGATCCTACCATCATGAACAAGTAGAGAAAGCCCAACAATGTAAGGTGCACGGTCCACCTAGCCATGTGGTACCCATAGGCCCAACCCCCATGCTAGGAGATAGTAAAATGCAACCAAGAAAAACCTACTACCTCTAGACACATGCAACATACAAAACAACACTATACCATTAAACACATAACATAAGGTTACATTGCTTCCAGAACCATTGAATCAAGTACATCCACTATACAATTTAAATCGACTGTTGTCATAGGAGGAGTGTCATCACAAAGGTTGCATCGAGGTTATCCTTAGGAGATCTTCCTAGGTCCCGACCCCCATCCTAGGTTATCCTGGTAACCTCTCACGAACTCCAGCCCCACATGCATACCAATGCAGAATTGATTATCTTTTGAGAAGACAAGATAATGATCATGCCATTCCAAGCCTTCCTAACTCATCTCAAGTCTAATACAAGCCCTTGAGCCAATGAGCGAGACTAAATCATCAAGTTAAATGTATTAAGCTACTCTTTCCCCTAATATAGGTTATTTAATTTCCACTGATTAAACTGACTCTCACCCGAGTTATCCTGGCACCACTTTGTGTGCCGACCCCCGCTGAAATCCACTCCCCTATTGACAAAACAATATACTTAATCCACAACCCAAGGGTAGATAGTGCACTAAAAGTGATATCAAATAACCACCATAACTCAAGAGGTATCACATCCCTATGAATGTCAAATACTAAATCCCAACTGTGTGCACTACCCAAGGAAATCTCAAAGGGAACAACCCTTCCACAATTTATAATATCTGGAAGGCTTACATTTTCACAATAACAAATATTGGATCCCTGTTGTGCATGTTTTGCACACATGCCCCACCGTAGGCAGGGACCCCATTTTTTTCTCTCCCGATAGACTGCTTTTCTCCTGTCTTGTTTTGTGTGCCCCATTTCCAAGCCCAAATTGGTCATGTGCCATCAAACGATCAAATTCACCTACTTGGGGTATTCAAATCTGCGGAGAAATAAAGTCCCCCATCCCCTTTCTACCTTTTGTCTTGCTTTGGCTGTTTCAGAAACATCTGTGGACCCTTGTTGGTCCAGTTTCCACATTTTTGGCTTTGGGGACAACTTTTTGGTGGATTTGGGATGTGTTTGGGGTGTTTCAATAAATTGCCAAGGTTTCATCAACGTTCCGTTAAATTTCGATCATTTCAGAACTTTACCTCCGGAATTCCCTTCCTCCTTGGCTATTTGGAAACATCCGCGGACCCCCTTCACTCCTGTTTCCTCAATTTTGATTTTAGGGGAAACCTTTTTTGGATCTAGGATGTGTTTGAAGTGCGTAAATGAACTGCCAAGGTTTTGTTAATGTTCGTAAGTTTCGATGGTTTCTGAACTTTCCCTGAATTCCCTTCCTCCTTGGTTGTTTGGAAACATCCGGGACCCCTTGTCTCCATTTCCTCAATTTTGACTTTAGGGGAAACCTTTTTTGGATCTGAGATGTGTTTGAAGTGCGTAAATGAACTGCCAAGGTTTCGTTAATGTTCCATTAAGTTTCGATGGTTTCAGAACTTTCCCTTTGGAATTCCCTTCCTCCTTGGCTGTTTGGAAACATTCATGGACCCCTGTCGATCCCATTTCCTCACTTTTGACTTTAGGGTCACCCTTTTTTGGATCCGGGATGTGTTTGATGTGCTTAAATGAACTGCCAAGGTTTTGTCAAAGTTTGGTTAAGTTTCGGTGGTTTCGGAGCTTTGTCCCCCTTTTGTCATTTTGGAACTTCTGACGGCCACCTCCCTTCCGGCCTCTGGAGCCTGGCCCCTTTGTGGCCGTTTTCGGGGCTCCGCCTCTCCATGGCCATTTCAAAACTTCCAGCGGCCACCTCCCTTCCGACCTCTAGAGTCAGGCCCCTCCGTGGCCATTTCTGGGGCTCCGCCTCTCCGTGGCCGTTTTGGAACTTCTAGCGGCCACCTCCCTTCCGGCCTCCAGAGCCCGACCCCTCTGTGGCAATTTCTGGGACTCCGCCTCTCCGTGGCCATTTTGGAACTTTCGGCAGCCACCTCCCTTCCGGCCTCCGGAGCCCGGCCCCTTCGTGGCCATTTCCGAGGCTCCACCTCTCCGTGGTCATTTTAGAACTTCCGGCGGCCACCTCCCTTTCGGCCTCCGAAGCCTAGCCCCTCCATGGCCATTTCCGGGGCTCCGCCTCTCCATGGTCATTTTGGAACTTCCGGCAACCACCTCCCCTCTGGCCTCCGGAGCCCAGCCCCTCCGTGGCTGTTTCCGGGGCTCCGCCTCTCTGTGGCCATTTTGGAACTTCCGGTGGCCACCTCCCTTCCAGCCTTCGGAGCCTGGCCCCTCCGTGGTCATTTCTGGGGCTCCGCCTCTCCATGGCCATTTTGGAACTTCCGGCGGCCACCTCCCTTCTGGCCTCCAGAGCCCGGCCCCTCCGTGGCCGTTTCCGGGGCTCCACCTCTTTGTGGCTATTTTGGAACTTCCGACAGCCACCTCCCTTCTAGCCTCCGGAGCCCGGCCCTCCATGGCTATTTCTGGGGCTCTGCCTCTCCATGGCTATTTTGAACATCTGGGAGCCCGCCTCCTTCCCAGCTATTTTGAACATTCGAGAGCCTCCCTTCTTCCTGGCTGTTTTGGACATCTAGGAGTCTACCTTCTTTCTGACTATTTTGAACATCCGGGAGTCTGCCTCCTTCCCGGTTGTTTTGAACATCCGGGAGCCTCCCTCCTTCCTGGCTATTTTGAACATCCAGGAGCCTGCCTTCTTCCTGGCTGTTTTGGCTTCCGTCTGCTATCTGCCTTCTGGCTTTCTTCCGCCGTCTTTCCGCCCTCTGACGCTCACACCCTTGAAGTACGCATTAATGTTTATGGTCCAAATGAGCTCCAAATATGAATATCAAGATATTTTGATGATGCATGGATAGATCTAACAGGGAATTTGTAGGTTTGATTGACATTTTCCTTAACTCATGTATAAATGCACTTACGACACTTCATGTTTGCAGGAGTCAAGAATCCTTCCATAGGTCTATCAAAGAGGCCCATTGAGGGAGTTGTCCTACCTTTTTCCAGATGATGATGATTTCTAAGGATCTTTCTGCCCAAATCAAGGGCCACCAATCCATTGATGCCAATCGCCGACAGACTCATTTGATCAAAGGAAGAACACTACAAGCACATCAAGCAAAAGACAACTTTCAGGCAGTTTTAGCTACAGTGAAAAGGGAAATTAGCTAAATGACAATTACTACAGTAACTGGCACTAGATGACAAAACAGGGAAAAGACAAGGAATGTATTTTTAATTGTTGAATATTGTGGGGTAGGTGAAACCCTAATGTAATTGAATCTGGTCCATTCGATGTAATTGAATCCTAGCCATTCATTTGAGCTTTGGAAGACTATAAATAGGGGCTTGCCCCTCATTTTTAAGAGTTGGAGAATTGATGTAAAGACATTCTGCAGCAATAGAAAGCAATATTGCATGATTTATGGGTGTTCCTTTTGAGTTTGCTCTTTATGTATGCATGGTTCACCTTCCATGTTAGTTTTAGTGTTAGTTTTTTGAATGGGAGTGGTGATGGTGTTTGCTGTTTCAGTATTTGATGAACTTTCAGCTCATGCTTTTTGTGGTTCATTGATGATGAATCACTTTGCAAAGCTAGTCTGAGCCTCTTTCCTTTATTGCTGCAACTTAGTTCGATTGCATGTACATGATGTGTGTATGTGATGTGAAAATCTATAGTCCTTAGAAGATTGCACTGGTTTTGTGTAGCTGTAGGTTTCTCTTGGTCAAACAAAACTCAGTTTAGGAAGTTTGTCTACTTTAGCAGCCACCATTGTTACTGTTCATTCGTAGCTTAGGATTAGAATAGCTTTCTTAACCCTTCTCTTTTTGATGTTTCTTTTAATCCTTGGTTAGAGTAGGACCCAAAGCATCACCATGAAGCTAAATCAGATGAACTTGATGAGTTTCAGCTTGCTGTTTTGAGTGGACAGCCACTGTTCATTCACTTCCAGCACTTTGAAACTACATTTGCAAACCCAACTTCCCATGCTTTGTAACTCATCCATAAGACCACCTTGTGATTCCAGCAAATCACATCAAACAACTGAGATATTCCAAGCACTATCAAGACCTGACATTAGAGACCTTGGGATAGTGTTCTGCAATCTGATTGTGAAAGATTGTCTTTCAAGAGGGGTAGTGCACCTATGCACTGTCTGTGTTGAGAAGTGCATAAAAAACACATCAACAACCCCCTATACACAATTACGGAGGAATACACATTTAAAATAAGCAACTCAAGTAATTAAATGAACTACCATTAGGATTTCCTAAATTCAAATAAATCAATAACTCATATTTAAAATACATCATTTAAACATAATTCCAATTAATAAATCAACAATGAATTAAACTAAATATTTAACTTTCAATTAACAACTACTCATAATAATTAACTCAATTTCCTCAATTAAAATAATCAATCATTTAAAGTTAACTATTCGTGTTTGCATGCACCTATTGCAATAACAACCATTAAATAAATATATTTAATATGTATATATATAATAATTATATATACATATAAAAATATATATTATTTAATTATAGAAACAATTATACTTTTTCAATTAACATTTTAAAATATCAACTCATGCATTTTAAATTAACCAAATATAAATATATTTATTATACATATACATTATATAATATATATATATTAATTATTTAATATATATATTATACATTTAATATATATATATATATATATTAAATATATAATATATTAAAAAAACACTTGCAAATATAAATATACATATTATATATATATATATATATATATATATATATATATATATATATTAAAAAAAATATGAAATCACACTCTATAGGAAATCGCAGGGTTTAACCCTGTCGTGGGTTGGGTTGATACGTAGCCCTCCGCACAAGGGCTGCGACTTGTGCGATAGCATTGGGCACTGGCCATAGTCCACCTCCCCTTGTGGGGAACGACTGTGGGGTAGCCCCCATCGCCCCCCCTTTCACATGCTATATATTATATTTTGAAAACTGTGAATTTATTAAGAAAAATTTGTCGTACGAAAATTATATACAGGTTTTTCTTAAAATGAACAAAATTTCTCCAAAATAATTCCTACAAATATATTCATAAATATATATATAATTGTATGTGTATATGTATATATTCAAATATATACATATATAATTATATATATATATATTAAACAATTCAAATTCTTTAATCGGGTAGGTTATCTCCATAAAACTTTCTATAGGAAGATTATCAGATTTACTAGAGGTTTTCATTTTCCAAACAAATAGAGTAAATTAGGGAAAACAAAAAAAATGATAATTATCTACAAGAAGTAGATAGAAAATTTCACAGAGGTTTCAATTTCAACAAAGGTTTACAAACATTTTCTACAAAGGCTGTAAATATTCTTGGTAATCATTTAAAAACAAAAGCTTCTACAAATAATGAAATCATCTTCTACAAGAAACCTTTCCAATTTGCAAAAAGAAATAATTTAAATAACCTTTTCAAATTAAATTTACAAAAGCAATAAGGAACCTGTTCCAGAAGATTTGCTTATTCAAAATTTGATGGAGGGATTTCCATTCAATTTCCAACTTTGCCAAAGCCTCTTCCCATAATTGCCACTTTCTAGAGAACAGAAAAACAATCCAAAACCAAAAGAATGCAACAAAACTAGATCCCCAAACTTTTCCGAGAGCTTCTAATTCTAAAATCTAAAAACCCAAAAACAATTCAACCCCCCTTTCTCATCCTTTCTTTCTTCCATGAAAATAACTTCCTTTCTTTTCAATTTCAATCATTCTCTCTGAGAATCAATTTTCAAACAATAGTAATAAAAACTTCTAACTTTCAATTACAAAACAAATATCTTTTCTACAACAACTACAGATATTTCCAAATATCTTTTATAGATATTATGCATTTGAAATTTAAATAACTTATTTGTTTCAAATCAAATTTAATCTAATAATAAAATCACTTTATAACATAAATTAAATTAATTAATTTATCAATTATAAATCCTCAACATCAATAATCTAGATTAATTAAATAACCAATCATAACATTTATAAATTAATTCTCACAAATAAACCTTGCACAATAAATAAAATAACAAGGAAAACATGGATAAAGAATATGACCAATACATGGACCGACGACACACTGTACTAGGGCAGATGTTTGACTAGGTAAACCCGTTACTATCTCCCAATCAACATTACTATTGGGTAGTGGACATGCTCAGACCTATGAATTTAGGTGAAGTCATCTTGTACCTGCAAACCTGCAAACAAAGCATATGTCGTACATGTATCCAAATAATAAATCATACACATTGTGAAGAGAGAATCATGGAAATCTCAAGGCACTTGCATGTGAGTGATGTAATCCCATCCCCTTCACCAATATAGTCACATCAAGACTGACGAAATTAAAACATCAATTAATCAACAAATGAGCATATATCAATATCAATTCAAATAAACAACTATGCTAAATAGAAAGCATGTCATGAACAAATAATCAGTCACAACATCAACTCATCAAAATATTTCCATGTCCGAGTAACATCCAACAGTGTCATAAAGTCTATCAAACAGTAACATAAGGTCAAGATAAACAACATCATAAAGTCTAGATGAAATCCAAGAAGTTGTCCAGAAAAGGAAAATGGAGGGGCATTACATGTTGATCATCTAGAATGAGGTAATAATGAAGAGGTAGAATAGAATGAAAAAGCACCTAACTGGTTATTTAGGAAAATGGATCTATTGTTGGAGGTGGAACTGGGGCCTTTAGATCTTAGAAGTTTAATACAAGAAATGGAAACCCATAAGCCTAGAGTTAGAGAAAAGACAAGACATGATGTGAAAAGGAATGTAGATGGAGGGAAAACTCTCCAAATACCTACTCCAGTAGGAGATAAGTGCAAGCATGAACACCCATGGATTATAGGGTGATGAAAATTGATATAGGACATTCATCATGGGGACAAGAATTAGACGAGATGAAAGTAAATTTAGAAACAATTGTCAACATAGTACAAAAGAATAAGCAAAAGAAAAGAGTTAAAGGAACAAATTGCTTTCCTGGAGAGTTTTTTCAGGTCATTAGCCCAATATACCATTGGTATGACAAGTCTAGGAGATTTGAAGGTGATTGTTGATTTTGCCTAGAACAGATTGATGCAAAGAGGCGAAAGCTAAAATTTATTCTTCAAGAAGATGTCTGAGAGTTGGTGAATGAGAAGATAGCCAAAAAACAGGAAGTTTCATTATTTGAGAAATAGAGGAAACAATTGAATTGGAAAAGTGACACTTTGTTACAATTCGTAGATGGATTTGACAAGGTTGCTAAGATATGCAAGAAATTGATAGATAAAGATGAGGTCTTCATTGAAATGCTATCTCAACAAAGTTATGATCCCCAAACTTTAGGACATGATGGTAAGGAATTAAAAGCTTTCAAGGAATGGATTGAAAAGGTGAATAATGATCATGTTTCATCATTAATTCGAGAGGTTATAGATGATATCATAAAGTGTAGGAATGATATGACCAAATATGAGAGAGTAGTAATGTCAAGAAATGAAAACATCATTTAGATATTAGAAGAGTATGCTAGGCATAAGTATAGCTAGAAAGTGATCCAAGGCATTCCAAAATAATGTATGCATCAAGTGTCGATTTCTTTCTAGGAATATTAGTAGAGGAGAGGTGAAGACAATTCTTCGGACCTTGAGATCAATGAAGAAGAATAGGTAGTCCAATATCGGAAGTGGGAAGTTTTGTGCATGGGTATAGTTTTGAAGTGAATTTTGCAAGTTTATCCCTAGTCCTAGTGAGGAAATTTAGTCTCAAAGGTTTTGGAAAATATCAACAGTATTATTTTTTGTGCAAAGTACCCATGACCCGGAGCTCAAAGTTTAAAGATTGTTGTTGATGAAAAATTCAATATCTTTGACTTTGCCTAGAAATTTTTTATGACAACTGTTACCTGCCACATGTTGCATTTTAATTTTTTTCTTTGATTCTCTTTGATGGGATTAAGTTCAAAATATTTGAGGTCTTGTTCCTATAAAATGTTATTAGTTTCTTTATTTTATTTTTTAGTTTAGAATTTTTGGATGTTGGAGAACCAAAACTTTTTCAAGTTTTGTTCTTTTCCTATTTTTTTCCATTCCAAACTAAAAATTTGTATGTTTCATTAGAAGTTAACTAATATCATAGCCAATTTCAAAGTTATTTCCTGATATGAAATCTTACATAGCTGATTATTTGTTCCTATCAAACAAGATTGTGTGTTGCACTACTTAAGGGTGCATACTGACACTATCCAGTGGCAAATAATCCCCCTTTCTTTAAACTCTTGCATCATTATGTGGCTAGCTATAAAGAAATCTGGTGACATGGAATTGTTTGCTCTAGTTTGGTTATTTCTTGAGGATGCATGGATAATACTTGGAAGAAATTTTACTTTTCAGTAATTTTTTTATACTTTATTTTAGAATAGATGTTTTATATTCCAAAAAATGTTCCAAAATGATAAATACATGGATTTTTATTACAAAACTTTCAATTCCATGAAATTTTTGAATGCTTAATGCTAACTCTACTTCAATGTATGCAGGTTATTTGAATTTTATTAAATATTGTTGTAAATTCTTTGATTTCATGAAGTTGAATCAAATTTGAATAATTGGATTGAGATTAAGTTTCTATCTTTTGGATACCAGCCAATTCATAATAACCGTTTACCCCTAGTGTTTAACAACAATATCACAATGAACCTTGAGTGAACCTAGTGCATCAAGACCTGATATAAATGAGCATTGGGATCAAACTAAGTTTACCTTAGATCTAGGTTTCCTAGTGGATTCTTTTAAGAAAGGTAGTTTCTGGTGCAGGAGCACCTTAGCAAAATTAGGCCTCCATGAAGCAATATTTTGAAATTTGATTCAAAATTATTGTTCCTACCTTGTAATAATATTATGAGAGTCATTTTTTGTATATTTGAGGTCATTTAGAAGGGTCAATATTCAAGGTTTTTTCAAACTTGAGAAAATGTAAAAAATTGTCACACAAAAAATGTAAAATTGCATAAGCAACCTTAAGAAGTTGAAAGGTATCAATGGTTTTTGGCATTGGTGGGTAGTTAGAAAGTATTTATAAGTTCAAAGGTCATTTTATGCCTTTAAAAAGGCTCTTTGTATGTTTAGAAGCTTGTGGGTGATTGAAAATTTGAAATGGAATAATGAAAAGCACAATTTTCTTTTTTTTTTTCAGAAATTCATAGTTTTCATCTTTTGTACTGATTTTTATGGCCTCAAATGCTGGAATAAATGTTTGTAAGTGTTAAAGGGAACAATCACCTTCCATTTCCAATTTTTTTCATGCAAATTGGTTCATTTTTAAAGAAGTTGTGCTATTTTTTGTAAATACAGTCTAAATCATGATCTAGGGTAACAGTTTGTAGTAAAATTTGTGTTTCTCAAAATGTAACTGTTGGATTTTGCTAAAAATTGGATCGAATTTCTGTAATGATATCCTCTAAACTCTCATTGGAGAGATTGGATTGATTAATTTATTTGTGAAAGTTATAGGTCACTGTTTGCATGCATATTTGCCTATTTAGGCCTAATTAGCAGAAAAGAAGTTAGGACAGCAGACGTGTGTTCCAAAACAAGTGTACCTAAAAATAAGATATGTTTTTAATGGAAAAAATGGGTACTCAAAAATGTATTTATTTTTTGCAAATTCAATTTGGTTTGAAAGTTACACCCGATTTAGTGCTTTGATTCCCTTCAAGCAAAATTTGGGTTTTTGGTGCAAGTAATTTGTAAATCTGATAAAATAGAGGAATAAGGCTATGTAATTGGTTTATTTCTGTCAAAATGATGATTTTGAAGATGTATGAGGTCTGGTTTGATTTTTATAAAGGTTTAGAGTCAAGTTTTGAAGAGTTGGGCTTTGTAGCCATGAAGAAATTCAAAGAAATTGAAATGATTTTGGTAAGGATTGAATGAGAATTGTTTTAAGTATTGTTGTTTCTTCCTTTGCCTCTGCATTAGTTTGGTATTAGAGCCTAGGAAATATATGGGCTGATAAGTGGTTGTGATGTGTGGTTGGTAGTTGTGTGTTTGCTGGTTGTTTGCAGGTAAGTGTGTTGTGAAGCAAGGAGGAATCTTGCTTGAGAGGATGGAGAAATTGAAGAAGCATTTGCAAGCAAAGGAAGAGAGAAAGAAGAAGAAAAGACAAGATAAGTTTGATCAGGAGATTGCTGAGATTAAACAAGAGATGGAAAGGATGGATAGAGAGTTCCTAGAATCCATAAAGAAGATAGAACAACAGATGAAATACTTAATGAGTTGGCACTTGAAGATAAAGAGGAGAGTCACATGGCCTATTCACAAGATAATCAAATAGAGGAAAAGGGAAATCAAAATGAAAGAACAAGAATCCTTTGAAGATGCAAGGGAATACTTTATTGAAGAAGAAGTTGCAGATAATCCAAATCATGAAGATGAAGAGAAGATTAAGAGCATATACCTGATTCCAGAGGTTGAAGACATTGAAGGAATGATCATGGATGAGTTGGCCTTGGAGATCTACAAGGAATTAAAGGATGATGGAGGTATAATGATAAAAATTATGTTTCATTTATTTATTACACTGATCTTGTGGACAAGAAACAACTTGCAGATTAAGGGATTGAGGGAGAAGCATGATATTAAGATGCACCAAAGAGTGAAGGTTTTGGTTTCAGTTGATGAGAAATGCAGGAAGCTGACTTGTATGAAAAAATTAAAACCCAAAGTGAAAATGAAGGTGATGGAAGTTTTTTTAAGGTGGAAAAGCATACGAGGAATGAAGGTTGTTGACAACATCAATCCAAGTGGACTTGGATTCTTTTCTTGGTTCGGAGTTTGGTGCAGGAGCACCTTGGAAAAATTAGGTCTCCATGAAGCAATCTTTTGAAATTTGATTCAAACTTATTCTTCCTACCTTGTAATAATTTTATGAGAGTCATTTTTCATATATTTGAGGTCATTTATAAGGGTCAATATTCAATGTTTTGTCAAATTTGAGAAAATGTAAAAAATTGTCACACAAAAAATGTAAAATTGCATAAGCAACCTTAAGAAGTTGAAAGGTATCAATGGTTTTTGGCATGGGTGGGTAGTTAGAAAGTAGCTATAAGTTCAAAGGTCATTTTTATTCCTTTAAAAAGGCTCTTTGTACGTTTAGAAGCTTGTGGGTGATTGAAAATTTGAAATGGAATAATGAAAAGCACAATTTTCTATAATTTTCTTCAGAAATTCATAGTTTCCAGCCTTTGTACAGATTTCTATGGCCTCAAATGATGGAATAAATGTTTTTAAGTGTTAAATGGAATAATCACATTCCATTTCCAATTCGTTTCATGCAGATTGATTCATTTTTTAAGAAGTTATGCTATTTTTTGTAAATACAGTCTAAATCCTGATCTAGGGTAATAGTTTGCAGTAAAATCCGTGTTTCTCAAATTTAACCATTGGATTTTACTAAAAATTGGATAAAATTTCTGTAATGGTATCCTCTAAACTCTCACTGGAGAGATTGGATTGATTAATTGATTTGTGAAAGTTATAGGTGACTGTTTGCATGCATATTTGCCTATTTAGGCCTAATTAGCAGAAAAGAAGTTAGGACAACAGATGTGTGTTCCAAAAAAAGTGTACCTACAAATGATATATGTTTTAATGGCCAAAATGGGTACTCAAAAATGTATTTATTTTTTGCATATTCAATCTAGTTTGAAAGTTACAACCGATTTAGTGCTTTGATTCCCTTCAAGCAAAATTTGGGTTTTTGGTGCAAGTAATTTGTAAATCTAATAAAATAGAGGAATAAGGCTATGTAATTGGTTTATTTCTATCAAAATGATTATTTTTAAGATTTATGAGGGTCTGGTTTGATTTTTATAAAGGTTTAGAGTCAAGTTTTGAAGAGTTGGGCTTTGTAGCCATGAAGAAATTCAAAGAAATTGAAATGATTTTGGTAAGGATTGAATGAGAATTGTTTTAAGTATTGTTGTTTCTTCCTTTGCCTCTGCATCAATTTCCCATGGTACTCTATGAGAATTTTATCTACATGTTGGTTTGTGTGTGTAACATCAACGTCAATAGTTTAGTGGTGCTAGAAGGAGGGCCTCCATTTTTTTTTTGCTAAGAAGGAAGCTAGAGTCTCATAGAGTCACTAGGTCCTGGTATAATGTAATCCTTTTGTGATATTAGTCAAACTTAGTGGTCGTATGTCATCTAGACCCCAAGGTTCAATAATTGCAAGTATAGTAACTCAAAATCTAGCTGTTATTATACCACCCCTGCCTACACTAATGGTTTTCTTTAATGTATAGTCACCTATTCAATTTGTTATGTATAATGATCTTCCAAAGAATCTAGACAAATTGTGTCTGAAGTACTATCTTCACAAGGATGGAAAAGAGTATATCAGTATCTTGAAGGATGTGCATTCTTTAAATAAAGGATACAACACAAATATGTTGTATGTAGGTTGTTTCCTTACACATTAAGTGATGAATTTTACCAATGGTACATCAACCTACCCTATAATTATGTTAGGACATGGAAATACATTGAGATTCAATTCTTAGCTAGGTTCATAATGCTAGTAGATCTTGCCTTGCTATATCATCAATTTGCTTAACTTAAAAGGTTTGATGGTGAACCTATAACTGCTTTTAACGACAAATTCCAAAAGGCTTATTCTATGTTTCAAGCACCCTATGTGGTAGATAATTTTTCCATTGTCACTTTTTATTATATATGGTAGTTGATCCATTGATTGCAATTTTTATAAAACAGAGCCTGGAAAATCCCCCTACTACCTTAACCAAAGCCTATGCAGAAGCCATTTAAGTGTGAATTTAGAAATGAAACACCTCAAAAGTGGATCATCTATAAATGATGGAAATGGATTGAATAACTATCCTATGTCGAGTGTGAGTGGAGTTCCATTAAATCATATAATGGCTCCTAATTATTTTCCTTTAGTGGTCCAAAATGGGATATTTTAACCTCAAAATAATTTCTTTCAACAAAGAAATAATCAAGAAATCATACAATGCTCCCAAACCACCTAGACCTTGGAACACATGACCAAACAATAGAGGAGTATCCACACCTTTAGATAATACTAATTCCAATACAAGTCTACATCTAAGGTGAATTTAGCTGAACTCACCATGAACAATTGGTGCAGAATCCATAATACAAATGCTCATTCAAAAGTGGACTATCCATAGTTTAAGACTACATCAGATATTTTTCTAGCCATCGTGTATTATAATGATCATTATAACTCTTACCCACCCCAAGGGAATGAGTTAGTTTTTGTTAGATATGACTCCACTTTAGTCCTCAATAGTTACGAGTGTTTTGAGTCGCTCATTGTTGCTAGGAGTCATACCTATGGACAAGAAGATAGTTCAACCATGACTTTGGAAACCTACATGTTTCCTTACCAAGATGAAAATGAACCTTAGGATGAAGTTGAAAAAATTCATGCTTTTCAACAATATCCAAAAGGACACAGCTACAACCTAAGGAGTAATACTAATGGTGGAAGTAGATTAAAAGGGTCTTTGACCATGTCAATTCTACCTACCAACTTTAACACTCCACCTAATGACAAATCTAGTAACACTCTAGGGTTACCGAAGGTGACCTCGCAATACAACAATTCACCGAATATTTTATGAAGTGGAAAAATAAAATCCGCTGATCAAAATAATCCAACTAATTATTTGGTGAAAGAAGCCAAAAAGGTAAAAATCATCCTATCTCTATTAGAATTGCTTAAAATTTTTGTAATTAGGAAATATTTCTTGAATACCTTGGAATAATTTCCCAAAGAAATCATACTTAGTAAAGAGATACATGCAAAGGTCAATGATATTAAGGAAAAAGAAAAAACACGGTTCTTATGGCAGATGTGAAGTAGCCTTTTATAAGGGAAGGATAGAATCTCCGCCATTTTTGCTAACACTGAGAATATTTGGTAAAAATCTTCACAATTTCCTGGTAGATTCTAGAGCATCTACAAATGTGATGCCTTTGTCCATATGTCAGACTCTAAGTTTAACCTTGGAAAATTCCCTAAAGTTACTCAACTGGATAAAATTGAGGTAAATGTAGTTGGGGAGTTAAGTAACATCCATATGTAATTAGCATCAAACACCAAGATTCAATACTATATTAATATCCAAGTGGTCAAGATAACAAACACTTATGAGATGTTGTTAAGCAGGGATTGGTCAAAGACTTTGAATGGATATATAGCCAATGACTTCTCACATATGTGGTTACCCTAAAAAGGAGTCCCTAATCAAATCAAGATTGAGAGAGAATTGTGTATGAAACACATGATCATGAATTACAATTAGAAGAATGAAGTTCTATACATAGTTATAGAACCAAGAGCATATGGAATCAAAGATTCCAAAAGATAAAAGAAGTTTCCATGTGTAATGTTGAAAAGAATAATCAAATAACTCCTATGATGGACATGTTAGTTGAATCAGACTATGATTCTTTCAATGGAGAAGACAGTCACTTAGAAAAATTCTAGAAGAATATTTCTAAAGAAGCTCGAAAGAGTAAGAAAACTAAAGATTCACTAAAAAAAAATTGTTGCAAGTTTGGTGCAGGTTACACAACTCTACACATTCAGAAGATAGTTGTGTGATGTGCTTAGAGGTCATTCACAAAGTTGGAGATCAACACTGTCAGGAAAATATAACTCTTAACAAGTTTGGGCCTGAAACACTTGAAGATATAACACAAGTAATGTAGATTGAAAATATTAATTTATCAGTTCTTAAGAACACTAAACTCAAAGTTGTTGAGGATGAAACTTGGACCCTTAGGTTCGACAAGTCAAAATTGAAACAAGGAATTGGAGTTGGGGTTGAGCTCATCAGTCCCTAAGGTAAGTTGTTTCTTGTTTCCTATAGATTACAATTTCAATGTACTAAAAATGAGGTAGAATATGAGGCCCTCATTCATGGTTTGATGCTCACAATCAAGAAGAAAGTTAAAATTCTTAAGGTTTTTAGTAACTCAAAACTAGTGGTCAAGCAAGTTCGGAAACAATATATTTTTCAAATGTTACAAATGTTTGTCTAGCTATCGACATTGAGTGTGGGACCTAATAGAATATTTTGATGCCTTTGACATCACTCATATCCCACAAAGATTCAATCAGAGAGAAGATGCTCTAGCTACTGCTGCTAGTTCTCTAGAATTGTAGGTGTTCGAAGATGACCATCATATTTTAGAGTTTATCACTAATACCAACATCTTCAAGGCACAAATAATTGAAGAAATAGGTCACCCAGATGGTGAGATTTAAGATGAAGAATTAGATCAAGAAAAAGATAATAATATTCTAAAGGGTATAATTGAGCTAGAAAGATTATTTGATGTGGATTAGATAATTCAGTAGAAAGACCTACCTAAAACTAACGAGGGATAGTCCAAATTGTATAATCTGAAAACTGAGGAAGTTTTGAAGAATGTGTTTATAGGGAAGGTATGTACTGAGGAAGATCTAAAGAATGTGTTTATAGGGAAGGTATGCACTGAGGAAGAGTGAAGAAATATTGCTCAGGCACTCAAGGATTATGGTGCAAGAGCACCTAATATGCAGTTTTTGCTCAAATAATGCATTTTTGCAATTTTGGATTCCTTGTGGTCTTAGGGAGTTAACAAGGTCTTTAATGACCATGATTAATGTTTTAATTCCATTTTCAATCCAATTTGGGCATGTGTTTTTATTTTGTTGTACTTTTCAAAAAAATTGTCAAAGTTGCTATTTTGCATGTCATGCATTTTGAGCAACTTGGTAAAATGGTGAAAAATTATTAATGTAAGTGGGGAAACTTATTTGTAAAAGATGGAAAAGCTTGTAATAAGCATTATTCATGCTTTCATGGTTGGGTATTGTAGATTGGAAGATATTTTTGGTGTTTGAGCAAGAATTTGAAGAAGTTTTCTTTATTTTTTTCCTATGTAGCAACAAGTTCCTTGCACTTGTACCACCTGTACGACCTTGCCCATGGAATGAAATCAATTGCATGTTGAAGCAATTTATTTCTTCTTTCTTTTTTTGTTGGTTTCATGCATTTTTATGGAGATATGAGAAAGATATTGATATTTTACCAAAAACTGCCCAAACCCTAGCTGGGTTGAGAGTGAGGTGAAAAAAAATGTGATAACTTTATTTTGACCATTCAAAATTCCTGTAAACTTGTCCAAAAATCTATTGTGATCTATATTTTGATTAGGCTTTGGTTTTATGCCAAGTCACCAGATTCATTGCATTTAATCCTTGAAATTCAAAAATCAGTGAACTTTAAAATAAAAATAAAAATTTGTTAATATTCGCCCTAAATTCCTACAAAAAAATTGCTAGGGTTTTTTTTATTAAAATACAATTTTATAAAGCTTGTATTGAGCTATGGGATGTGGGAAGCAACTCTCAACGACTTTAAATGAGTGACAAAAAAAGTGTTAGGGTTACTATTGGCTGTGGAAACACCTCTGGGCGGTCTCGAATCTGCATTTTGTATGGGTTCCTCAAAGCGGGCTCAACTTTGCATTTTGTGTTGTGCATATGAAACTCTTGTCCTCCCTTCAATCCACAATCAAGCTGAGGTTGCCACATCTTTTTCAGACCCAACAAGATTGCAAGTTGATGGAGAGTAGTAAAATCTTCAATCAAGCTATTTTGTATTTTTCTATTCATAAACAATAGACACAAGAGAGCAATACCAACTCTTTTTTTCACGAAATAACTTTTAAAAAAATTTAAGTTTTGTTTTTATTTAATCATTTACTTTTTCAAATAAAATTTAATTTATTTATATTTTATGTTTTAAATCATGTTGATATTTTTTTTTATTCATAATGTTAAAATCTAATATTTTAAAATAAATAAATTAAACTTTTATTATAATATATATTATTTAAGATATAATTTTATTTATTTATTATTTATATATTAATAATATTTAAAATTTAAATTATATTTTTAAACATATTTATTATTTATTTTGCTTTGTGTTTAGATTTATTCATATATTTAAACATATTAGTGTATTGATATTATTTTTTACTTATTTAAAGTTTATTATTTATATTTAAAAAAAACAAAATTATATAAAGCAAACTTAATCTGAATTTTTTACTTTTCAATATTTTTCCTTGTCAAACTTCATCCAAATTTCAATGTTTCCAAAATTGAATTCGAATTCAAACCTGGTGCCTTACATTTTATGTCTTCAAATGCCCATGTTCGGGAGGAATCTTCGCCAGTCCACTTCAAGAAAGCGCAAAAAAGGGTTTCTAACTCTATAGTAGTCCATTTTTTACCTATTTCGTATAAAGCAACACTATCCCATTTTTAGATATGTGTAGTAAGAGCCAAAAGAGTATTCCAAACAAGTCTTACATTTCTAATACCAGGTCTACAATGAAATTTATGACCAAAAACCCCAAGTTGTTGCCCCCATGTTTTAGGTTTTAAGAGCAAGTTGTCAAGAATGAACAAGAATGCGCATTTTCGCCATTTGGATTAAAACCTTGTTTGTGATGTGTTTAGTTTGTCTGCATCAAATTGGTATTAGAGCATAGGTTGGGTCAAAACAAGGGAAAGGTTGAAGTGAGAAGAAGAAAAAATGCCTCCAAAAGGAAATCGAGTTGTCAAAGAATTGAATGAATTAAAGGAGAAACATGCAAGAGATATAAGAGAGATGAAAGAATTGATAGAAGCCCTTTAATCCAAACTTGTTGCAATTGAAACCAGTTAGAGGATAGGTGTGGTCACAAGTGATATGAGTGACCAAGAAGAAGAAGAAGGGAAAGAGGAAAGTTCCCAAGGGTTCGAGGAAGAGATGGATCCCAATGAATTGAAGATGGAAAGGCTATTGAAGGAAGTCAATGGATAAGGTCCTAAAATCAAGATGGATTTACTAGTGTATGAAGGGAAATTGGATGATGAAGAGCTCCTAGATTGGATAGGAGCAATGTGTTAGCTCTCAAAAACACAGGTTGAATGCCTCAAGAGGCTGCCAATCTCCTGATACGCTTTAGGGTAACAGACAAGGACAAGAGAACTCAACTTTCTACTCTTTAGGTGCTCCAAACCTAGGTGGGTGTACCTTTCTGAATAGTGCAGACTTAACTTGTGATTATCTTTCTTGAAATGCTTTGTCTGGACAATGGCAGATAACAGTGAACAAATGAAACCAAACTTGATAGCTATCTTCTAATCTAAATCCTAAAATGCTTAATTAACTGATAAAAGAGATTGAATGAATTCAAATAATGAAATTGCAGAGACCAGTGCCTTGTTGGGTATGCGGAGTCAAATGAAATAGAAGTGGGCAACATATTTTGGCAGAAAATCATATTGCAGGCATATGATTTGTTCATAACTTGTATAAACAATGCAATATTATGACTACTGAGCTCTACTTTAATAATCCAGATGAATCTCCTTGATTACTGTGATCAACGAAAAGGATTTAATCTATACTTGAGAGAGCCAATCAATTAATCATACAAATACAGCAAATGTGCATTGATAAACCGAAAGTAAACTTGTTACATCAATTTAAACAACCAGAAAGAATCAACTTGGAGATAGCTTCAACAATACTTTTCAATAAGTTCAACATATAATTGACACCAGAAATAACCTGCCACACTAGTTGGTTTTCATTGCATTCGCCATTTTAAAACATGCACATAGTCTCTAATAAGAGAAAATTATTCTACTGTAGCCATTCCTAACTACTGTATGTGATCTAAAATCTGATGATGTTTTATTACAATCTGGGAGCATATAAATACACCAGCATTAGAAATCATATCGCTTCAAATTCATGTCGGCCCAGCACCAAATTTGGGATCCAATCAAGCTAGCAAGCACTGGTCATCCAAGCAAAAACATGTCAGCCCTGATATTTAAAATTCTATTATCACCAGTGAGACAATCAGCGAGACATAGATCATCATCCTACCAAAGGCAATTCACTTGTTACATCCCCTACACTTGTATTTCACTCTCCCATTTGCTGTAGCGACCCGCAAGTCATACCGAAGCCACATAGTATTCCTGTTGTTCCCACTGTGCTTCGCTATAACACACAGATATTGCAGAGACCTCACACAGATAGTTTTAAGTTTCACCGAGAGCCTCCCACTTAACCTCATGTCGGTGTGACCAACCAATTATCCTGCCGACAAAGCCACCACTGCATCCCATTAGGCAAGACCCCAGGCACCTCGCCATGATCACATACCGAAACAAATAGGTCACACCAAGCAACACCCTTTGTTACATTCATTATCGCCAAGACCGTTAGATTCTCTCACCGAAAAGAAGCCGCATCGAGCTATCGACAAAATAAAACAATGTCGGGGGGACCTCCTATAGACTACACATTGCTTCACTGAAAATCCTTATCCGTCTTGAATATCGCCGTGACTTATGACTTCTCCTGTCGATGAGCCTGCTTGTCTTATGTTATGTCGCTGAGACATTTCAAACTCAGGGAGAAGTCCCATAGAGTATATCAGGTTATACCAAAATCCTTAGGATTACACCATATCGCCAAGAGAGTTCTGATCTCACATCGACATCCTTTATTTTTGTTCGTAGTCGCCACAACTTCCAACCTTCGGCGAGACATCTTGTAGAGAACTCCTTGTTTTACCGAAAGTCACCCGAGATTGTTCGTGTTAGCCAAGACAACCCCCATCCTACACCGACATCCACTTGTTTTCCATTCTTCAGCGAGACCGAAGGTCACTCACCGAGACCTTACGTTGATCGCCCCAACCTACACCGATATGCTCATATTCTTCCACCACCGATCGGTGAGACCAGGGTGAACTCACGCCGAAAGAAAACCATATGTTAAACACTGTTGGCAAGACCCGACCTCTTCACTATGACCACTCGCTGAAACTCATAGCCTTTGTCGATAGATGTCTCTGTTGTCACCAATATAGCATGGATGCTATGCCGATAGCCATTCACAGATGAATGCCAGTCACTGTAACAAAGAACTTGTCTTGCCAAAACACCTGCAACAAACGAATGTCAACTCACAAGCAACATGGGTTGGGGAGATAGTAAAGGACCTATGTCGATAGATTCAGCAAGATGGAGAAAGCACAACCTGATGGGTTCCATAGGGAAATATGGGAAAAATGCAAGTAAAAATACCACGAGATGAGGAAAATGCTAATAGAAGGACTCATATGGAGACTCGGGGGGTATGGAAGGTATGCAAAAATCATCAAATTTGATAGTTCCAATAGTGGCTCTGTCTGGGGATGAATGATATTCAGATCATTGCAAGGATCCAGAAGCTTTGGGTGAGTAGACCAGACCAAACACAAAATGAGCATAATGGAAATGGACTAGAAGCATGATGGAATGAATGCAAAATGAAGGTGAACCACCATCCTAAACTATTGTGCATGGAAAATAATTTTAAAGAGAAAAAGTAAGAGTTGTCCATGCACTGGCAACCCTCAATCCTCTGTGTGTTAACTTCTCCTGTCTTGAGCTGTTACAATTTGAAACTCAAATCATACTTCCCCTTGTCAAATACCTAGTTTTGTTTTGAGTTCATCAGATTTCTCTTGAAGACACAGATGCAATCTTTCATGTCACTAAAAGTTTTTAGAGAATCACCATGCTCAGCTTGGACCAACTTCCCAACAATATTCAACAATTCAAATTCTTCATCATCATGGGACAAATCCCTGTTATTTTCAACATTCAAAATGCATGCATATGAAATACAACATTTTATATTATCTCTCTCACTGTTATGAATTCTGAAACACTCTCCCAGCTGTATAAAAATTTCACAATCAAAGTGCTTCTCTTGAAAAACAAAAAACTCTGTCATACCACTGCTATCTGAAACTAACATATCTAAAACTATTTGCACTTCTTTGACACTAGTTTTTGGATACAACACTGGATCATGACTCATGTATTCAATATCAAGCATATATGAATTACTCGAATATGGACCTCTATCATCCTTGGCATGCAAATAAACATCTTCTCCAAATGAGTTAGGAACTTCAAAATCACATAACTTATCCCAAATGGAAGCATACTTTTGATTAATACCAAAAGTATCACCATCATTCCAAGAAATACACAGGGAGTCATAAGAATTTTTACACAAATATTCCTCACTATCAAAATGAATGTGAGCTGGAGACAAAACTTCAAGATCATCTTTATGTGCACATCCCTGGCATTCAGAAGTAAACAAATTTGCAATCTATTCACTAACAAGTGAACAAGTCTCAATATTTTCATCACTACAGTCATGCCTTTCACTTTCATCATCATCAAACAAAAATCCAATACCATCAGAGAATGGGAAATCAGAAACATCATTAGTGCAGTTATTTATTCCATTTTGCTTGTCTGACATTATTTCCTCCTTTTCATAGAATGGATTTGAAAATATCTGAAACTTACTTATTGACGCACCTTGGCAAAAAATCATTTGATCTTCATTTAACTCTTCATTATACAACGAGTTTGAAAAAATTTGGAAATCACTTTCAAATTTACAAACCTCATCATGATCAGATATATCTTCATAACTCTCAACTATAGCCAGAGGTATTGTATACTTACTATCTGATGAATCAACATTTCCCATTGCTTCTTCATCTTGAGCTTCATAAGAGGTAGAAGAATCCCTTGACTACAGATCAAAATCCTCAGGTTCATCATCAACATCAGAATATTTACTGGATGCCTCACAACAAACGCTGCTCTCTCTGTCACGATCAGTTGTGCAAGAGAGATGCCATGCACCTTCATCCTCCTCAACATGGGAAAAGTATCTAAAGCCAGATATACTGTGTGATCTTCTTCATTTTTTTCCATCTGCATTCCCTCTTCTTGCATTTTTTGGGCTACAACACAATAATCTGGGGAATGTGGCATATCACAAAAATCACAGAAGTAATTGTTACTTACCATATAGGTTCCCTTTTTCAATGGATCAGGAGCCTCCTTGTTTCCAGGCCTAGCTGTTATAGGTTTGCTATCCTTCTAGTCTGTATTATAAGACATGTCATGCAACCTCAGCCTTTTATTCCTATATGCATTGCTTTGCTAAGAAACCCTAGGAATATCTTTTTTACTAATTATCCTAGCAGCCTTCCTATTGTTTTCAATTGTTTGGGCCATCTTCTATGCTTCAGCCAAACTTCTTGGGAATTTATTTCTCAACTCATACCCTATCTTTGGATCAAATTCATTCAAATAAATACTCAGTGCTACGGAATCTGGAAACTTTGATCCAATAGGTATTTTATTTTGTAATTTATTGAATCTTCAATTGAAATCATAAATTGTATCACTTTGATCTTTCTGAATGTGTAATAATTCAGGAAGAGCATAATTTGGTACACTTAGATTCCCAAACTGATTGAGGAATTGATCTTGAAATCCTTGGAGAGAATCAATAAAGACTGTTGGTAGGCTATTGAACCAATCCCTAGCATCTTCAACAAGTGATATCATGAATAGCCTCATGTGTAAATCTTCATATGGCACACCCAAATCTTGGATGAAAGCATTCAAACTTCTTAAATGCTCTTCAACAGTAATTGCATCACTCCCTGTAAACTTTGGAACAAGACCTCTCCAACTGCCATCCATTGGATAAGGGGATAACTGAATCCCTGCCAAATCAAACTGTCTGATCATTGTTGTGTATTGATGAAGGGGGGCACTAGGTGGGTATTGATGCTGGTATGGTGGACCATTGTATTTTGGATGATAATATGGCATATACTGCTGACCATGAGGAGCTCCAGCATGACCTCCCCAGAACTGAGATCCTCCTCCAATCATGTTTGAACAAATGCAAAAATTCTTTCAGAGTCACCACCTACTTTTCCAAAAGTAGGAAAATCATTATTTCTGATCTTTTCCTAGCAGAATCACCTTTTCTGAAACTTCTCAAATCTTTTCTTCAATGACTCTATAATATGGTCTTCAACCAAATTTTCTTATGTAATCCCCAGCGGAGTCGCCAATTTGTTAGCTCTTAAAAATGCAGGTTGAATGCCTCAAGAGGCTGCCAATCTCCTGATATGCTTTAGGGTAACAGACAAGGTCAAGAGAACTCAACCTTCTACTCTTTAGGTGCTGCAAACCTAGGTGGGTGTACCTTTCTGAATTGCAGACTTAACTTTTGATTATCTTTCTTGAAATGCTTTGTCCACAATGGCAGATAACATTGAACAAATGAAACCAAACTTGATAGCTATCTACTGATCTAAATCCTAGAATGCTTAATTAACTAATAAAAGAGATTGAATGAATTCAAATAATGAAATTGCAGAGACCAGTGCCTTATTGGGTATGTGGAGTCAAATGAAATAGAAGTGGGCAACTTATTTTGGTAGAAAATTAAATTGCAAGCATATGATCTATTCATAACTTGTATAAATAATGCAAGATTATGACCACTGAGCTCTACTTTAATAATCCAAATGAATCTCCCTGATTACTATGATCAACGAAAAGGATTTAATCTCTACTTGAGAGAACCAGTCAATTAATCATACAAATACAGCAAATGTGCATTGATAAACTGAAAGTAAACTTGTTACATCAATTTAAACAACCAGAAAGAATCAACTTGGAGACAACTTCAACAATACTTTTCAATAAGTTCAACATACAATTGACACAGAAAAAACCTCCCACACTAGCTAGTTTTCATTGCATTTTCCATTTTAAAACATGCACATAGTCTCTGATAAGAGAAAATTATTCTACTGTAGCCATTCCTAACTACTATATGTGATCTAAAATCTGATGATGTTTTAGTACAATCCAGGTGCATATAAATACACCAGCATTAGAAATCATATCGCTTCAAATTCATATTGGCCCAGCACCAAATTCGGGCTCCAATCGAGCTGGCAAGCAACGGTCATCCAAGCAAAAACATGTCAGCCCTGATATTTAAAATTTTGTTATCACCAGTGAGAGAGTCGGCAAGACATAGATCATTGTCCTGCCAAAGGAAATTCACTTGTTACATCCCCTGCACTTGTATTTCACTCTCGCATCCGCTATAGTGACTCGCAAGTCATACCGAAGCCACATAGTATTCTTGTTGTTCCCACTGTGCTTCGCTATAACACAAATATCACGGAGACCTCACACAGATAGTTTTAAGTTTCACCGAGAGCCTCCCACTTAACCTCATGTCGGTGTGACCAACCAATTATCCTACCGACAAAGCCACCACTGCATCCCATTCAGCAAGACCCCAGGCACCTCGCCATGACCACATACCGAAACAAATAGGTCACATCAAGCAACACCCTTTGTTACATTCATCATCGCCAAGACCGTTAGATTCTCTCACCGAAAAGAAACTGCATCGAGCTATCGGCAAAACAAAACAATGTCGGGGGGACCTCCTGTAGACTACACATTGCTTCACCGAAAATCCTTATCCGTCTTGAATATCACCGTGACTTATGACTTCTCCTGCTGACGAGCCCACTTGTCTTATGTTATGTCGCTGAGACATTTCAAACTCGGGGAGAAGTCCCATAGAGTATATCGGGTTATACCGAAAGCCTTAGGATTACACCATATCACCAAGAGAGTTCTAATCTCACACCGACATCCTTTATTTTTGTTCGCAGTCGTCACAACTTCCAACCTTCAGTGAGACATCTTGTAGAGAACTCCTTGCTTTACTGAAAGTCACCCGAGATCGTTCGTGTTCGCCAAGACAACCCCCATCGTACACTGACATCCACTTGTTTTCCATCCTTCAGCAAGACCGTAGGTCACTCGCTGAGACCTTACGTTGACCGCCCCAACCTACACCAATATGCTCATATTCTTCTACAACCGATCGGTGAGACCAGGGTGAACTCACGCCGAAAGAAAACCATATGTTAAACACTGTCGGCAAGACCCGACCTCTTCGCTATGACCACTCGCCGAAACTCATAGCCTTTGCCGATAGATGTCTTTGTTGTCACCAAAATAGCATGGATGCTATGCCGATAGCCATTCACGGATGAATGCTAGTCGCTGTAACAAAGAACATGTCTTGCTAAAACACCTGCAACAAACGAATGTCAACTCACAAGCAACATGGGTCGGGGAGACAGTAAAGGACCTATGCCGATAGATTTAGCAAGATGGAGAAACCACAACCCGATGGGTTCCATAGGGAAATATGGGAAAAATGCAAGTAAAAATACCACGAGATGAGGAAAATTCCAATAGAAGGACTCATATGGAGACTCAGGGGGTATGGAAGGTATACAAAAATCATCAAATTTGATAGTTCCAACACAATGGATAACTACTTTGAGTATTAAGAGGTACCAAAGGAAAAAAAGGTGAAATTGGCCAAGACAAAGTTGAAGGGCCATGCTTTGCTTTGGTGGGATTTTGTACAAGATGAAAGGAGAAAGAAAGGAAATTCTAAGATCACCTCTTGGGATAGGATGGTGGCTAAGCTCAAGAGTAAATTCCTACCTAATGACTACTCCATCTATTTGTTCAAAAAGCTCCAAAACCTCAAGTAGAAGGATATGGATGTGCAAACCTATACAGAGGAGTTCTACAAATTGACTATAAGGGTAGGTCATGTAGAAGATGATGAGGAAAAAGTGGAAAGATATCTCAATGGTTTGAGATACAATCTTCAAGATGAACTAAGTCTCACCACTCCAAGGGTAGTGGAAGAATGTTATCGATTGGCCATCAATGCTAAAGAAAAATTAAAGACAAGGAAAGAGAAGAAAGATATAGGTAGAGGAAGGAATTCTAAAGGAAGAGGGGCATTTTTTGATTCAGGATAGTCACATGAGAGTCAAGGAGAGGCAAGTAGAGTCCAAGAACAAGCTGCAGATTCAAGAGGTGGATTTAGAAGAGGTAGATCAAATTCTAGGGGCAGATTTGGAAGCCCAAGAGGAGGATCAAATGGATTTATAGGGAAATGTTACAAGTGCAATAAATTTGTAGGCCATCAAGCATGGAAATGTACTGAAAATCAGTCCACTACTTCATTTGGAGGAGGAAGAAGAAATCAATTTGCACAAGGAGAGGACAATGAGAGTGTAAGCTCTCCATCACAAAATGTTGATCCAGAAGTTGGTGAGTCACTCACGGTGAGGAGAACATTGATCAAAGCTCTTATGGAGAAGGAACCCCCACAAAGGAAGTCTCTCTTTAGGACTACATGTAAATCCCAAGGTAAAGTTTGTAAAGTTGTTGATATAGGTAGCACTGATAACATGGTTTCTCTAGAAATGGTAGAGAAGTTAAAACTAGAAAGAATACCACATACTACTCCTTACAAAGTCTCTTGGTTAAATAAGGGTCAACATGTTTTGGTGAATGAATAAAGTTGGGTAGATTTCCACATAGGGGGTTATAAGGATAAGGTTTTATGTGACATAATACCAATGGATGTTTTCCATTTTCTTTTGGGAAGGCCTTGGCAATATGATAGGAATGCCAAATATGATGGCAGAAAAAACACATGTTATAGAAAAAGATGGAGTTTCCTACACCCTTACACCATTGAGAGATGGAAGCCAAAACCCACAAGTGGAGTCTAGAGTGATGTCAATGGATACAAAAGAGTTTTTAAAACCAATAAAAGAGGAAGAGGTAGGAAATACAATGGTGAGTAAGCATAGGACTATTCTGACATCAACAAACATTGAAGAGTTTCCTTGGTAAGTTTAGGAGGTATTGAAGGATCATGTGGACATAGTGGTGAATGAACTTTCTGACTTTTTACTTCCAAGGAGAGATGCTAGTCACTATATGGCTTTTGCATTAAGGGCTGGTATGTCATATACAATAGCCTATGACATACAAATTGAAGAATGTAATGTGTCTAAAAAAAGAGGTGTTGTCAACACGGATGATACACTTGTTTGGAGGGTTGCAAATGATAGGAATTTGGATGCTAAAGGTAAGAGGGTTTTTGTGAAGGAGATTGTAGAGTTGAGAAAGCACTGCTTGAGGGAAAAGGGAAGTATAGAGCAACATAATGATCAAACTGAGTTGCAAATGGAAGATGGACAATTAGACAAGTATCCACTACAAGTGGAGCAGCAAAAGAAAGTTGCATATGTCGGTGAGTGTAGTTCTTAAGGTACCAAGGTTAGCTATGATTTACTTCTTTTAGAAGAGGGCAGTAACACTAGCCAAAAACCCATACTTGATGACATGATGGTTAGAAACAAAGAGAGAAAACAAAGTGCTCTTGATGAGATTGCAAATTTGATAGGTGAGCAACCTAAGGTGAAAATGAAACAAGCCATTAACGGAGAGCAAGGTCATGATGTAGGTTCACATACAGGTTCAAATGTTGAGTGGGTCAGAGGTCTTCCAACAATCTAGCCTTTGGGGTTGGGATGCATCTTGGACATGAAGGAGCTCAAGAGGACAATAAATCAAGTCTATTTTCATTCTTTAGTATAGTCGTAGGATCTGCCTCATGAAGGTGTTACTTGGATGTTTGTAGATTATATCCCTAGGCATGGTTTACTATTGTAGGTCCTAACTCAAGAGGAGCTTGAGTTCTTTTCTTCCCCAGGAGTATGGTGTAGGAGCACCTAATATGCAATTTTTGCTCAAATAATGCATTTTTGAAATTTTGGAGTTCTTGTGGTCTTAGGGGGTTAATAAGGTCTTTAATGACCATGATTAATGTTTTAATACCATTTTAAATCCATTTTGGGAATTTTTTTTAGTTTGTTGCAGTTTTCAAAATAATTGTCAAAGTTGCTATTTTGCGTGTCATGCATTTTGAGCAACTTGGAAAAATGGTGAAAAATCATTAATGTAAGTGGGAAAAGTTATTTGTAATGGATGGAAAATATTTTAATAAGAATGATTCATGGCTTCATGGTCAAGAATTGTAGATTGGAAGATATTTTTGGTGTTTGAGCAAGAATTTGAAGAAATTTTCTTTGTTTTTTTTTTCCTCTATAGCAGCAAGTTCCTTGCACTTGTATGACCTGTATGATCCTTCCCATGGAATAAAAAAAATTTCATGTTGAATTAATTTTTTTCTTATTTCTTTTGGAATTGGTTTCATCCATTTTTATGGAGATATGAGAAAGATATTGATATTTTACCAAAAACTGCCCAAACCCTAGTTGGGTTGATAGTGAGGTGAGAAAAATGTGATAACTTTGTTTTTGACTGTTCAAAATTCTTGTAAACTTGTCCAAATTTTTTTTTGATCTATATTTTGATTACACTTTGGTTTTATGTCTTCAAATTCTCGTGTTTTGGGGGAATCTTCACTAGTCTGCTTCAAGAAAGAACAAAAAAAAGGGTTTCTAACTCTGTAACAGTCCATTTTTTATGTATTATGTACAAAGTAACCCTAACCCATTTTTAGATATGTATAGTAAGAGCCAAAAGGTATTCCAAATGGGTATTACATTTCTAATAGTAGGTCTACAGTGAAAGTTATGACCAAAAATCCTAAATTGTTGCCCCCATGTTTTAGGTTTTAAGAGCACGTTGTCAAGAATGAACAAGAATGCACATTTTCACCATTTGGATTGAAAACCTATTTGTGATGTGTTTAGTTTGTCTACAAAAAATTATTGGAAAGTTATAACATAGAAATATGAAGATTTGAAGATATACGACACTTCCATTATTACTCATACTATTTTGTTAAAGCTTGATGTAAACCTTTTTGGTAGAAACAATAGCCTATAAATGAACTTCTAGAACCCCTAATTCAAAAAGAAGTACAAATCTCCTCTCAGCCCAGATAATTTTTGTTAGGGTTAGAAAGGCAGATATCTAACAATTAAATGCAGATTTAAGTAATAAACAGAGAAACTAAAAACACACAGAATAAATTATAACACAGAGAATTTAACGTGGTTCACCCAATCCGGGCTACATCCACCAAACTACAGCCATCCAATGATTTTATTATCCAGTGCAAAAACCTATTACAATCTTGTGAATAATCACATTTTCATTATCCTATAACACCCATCTAAACCCATTTTTATCAAGCCTAGAAGCTTCCATATTTTGGGTTCTACAAAATCAGAATTTTCCTTTTTCGTTGATTTTTCCCTTTTTCGATGATGATGCGAAAAAGTAGGAGGAAAAATTTTCTCGGGGGCTACCACCCCCAAACCCCCGCCTGAGGCCCAGCCCGACCCCAGACCCCAACAAGGATACATTCTGGGGTGTACAATATACCATGGGATATACAATATACCATGATCAGTCGCCACATACCAACAATCTCCCACTTGGAGACTGATCATTCTCCACACCAACACAATCTCCCACTTGGAGACTGATCCTAGACGACACTGCTGCAATTACAACTCCCACTAGAAATAAGTACCTTGGACCCTACTGCTTTATTATACTTGAGTTCAACTTTGAAGGCCAACTGAAACTAAAGAGGAGCTCAACTTCTCCCTTGTCACCGTTTTCGTAAACATATCCATTGGATTGACATTTGTATGTATCTTGTCCAGCTTGACCTGTCCATCCTCCAACACTAACCGAATGAAATGATATCTCAATTGTATGTTTTTTGTATTAGAATGCAAGGTAGAATTATTTGCAAGATGTATAGCACTCTGGTTGTCTGTAAACAAGTAATTTCCAGCCTGTTGTTTTCCCAACTCATCCATGAAAAGTTTAAGCCATATCATCTCCTTTGTCGCCTCTGTTGTAGCAAGATACTCTGCCTCTGTGGTGGATAAAGCAACCATATTTTGCAATCGATAAATCCAACTCACTGTTGTCCCACCAACTATAAATACATATCCTGTGGTACTCCGCCTAGTATCTATATCCCCTACCAAATCTGAGTCAACATAGCCTTTTAAATCAATGTTAGAGCCCCCAAAACATAAACATTTATTAGATGTACCTCTCAAGTACCTGAGAATCCATTTTACCACGTTCAATGCTCAACTTCAGGATGACTCAAATACCTGCTAACAACTCCTACAACATGTGCAATATTCGTTCTTGTGCATACCATGGCATACATTAAACTTCCTACAGCTGAAGCATATGGTACCTTGGACATTTTTTCTTCCTCCTCTTGTGTCTTTGGACACATATCCTTAGTCAATTTAACATGACTAGGAAAAGGTGTGTTGACAGATTTTGCATTCTAATCTCTACAACACCTTTTCAACATAATTATCCTAAAATAAAAACAATTTTCTATTTTTCCTATCTCTACAAATTTTCATACCAAGGATTTTTTTTGTTGCTCCCAAATCCTTCATAGCAAAATATTTTGCTAACTGTTGTTTTAGCTCACTTATGTGATCCATGTTAGACCCTGCTACAAGCATGTCATCAACATATAAACACAAAATAATGTAGTTTTTATTATCCAACCTCTAAAAATAAACACAATGGTCAGAATTACACCTATTGTAGCCTTGCTCAGCCATAAAACTATCAAATTTCAAGTACCATTGCCGAGGTGCTTGCTTCAAGCCATATAATATTTTATTCAATCTGCACACTAGTTTCTCCTTACCTTTGGTCTCAAATCCTTGTGGTTGTTTCATATATATTTCCTCTTCCAAATCACCATGGAGAAAGGTTGTTTTAACATCAAGCTGTTCTAAATGCAAATCTTCAGCAGCCACAATACTTAAAACAATATGAATAGAAGTCATTTTAACAACTGGAGAAAAAATATCATCAAAATCAATACCTTTTTTCTGTGCAAATCCCTTTACAACTAATCTGGCTTTAAATCTCTTCTTACCTCCATCCCCCTCTTTCAACCTATAAACCCATTTGTTTGGTAAAGCCTTTTTACCTGCAAGCAACTTGCATAATTCTCAAGTCTGATTTTTCAGCAAGGAGTCCATTTCTTCTTCCATTCCATTCTCCCACTAAACCTTGGTATCCACCTGCATAGCTTCATCATAATATTCTAGTTCACCAGCATCAATTAACAAAATAGTATACAAAGAGGGAGAGAATCTTTCTGGAGGTCTACTTATCCTTGAAGATCATCTAACAGGAGTTTGTGGTATTTGTTGTTGTTGTTGTTTCCTAGCATGAGGAACCACTGAAACATCATTGTTTGGAATATCATCCAACACTGCATAATCATTTTCTTTCTTCTCATGCTACAGCAACAGATCTTTGTACAAAACTTTCTCATTCAATATGACATCCCTATTTCTCACAATTTTTTTATTTTCAAAATCTCAAAGCCTATAACCAAGTTCATCAATGCCATATCTAACAAATATACATTTCTTTGATTTTGCATCAAGCTTGGTTCTATTTTTAGAATCTACATGTGCAAACGCTTCACAATCGAAGGTTTTGAGAAAAGAATAACTCACCTTCTTACCTTTCCATGCTTCCTCTAGAATACCACAACCCAAAAGATTAGAGGGACCTCTATTAATTAAATAAATAGCAGTGTTTATAGTCTCTACCCACATTTTTAAAGGTGGCCTAGCTTGCAATCTCATAGTCCGTGCACGCTCCATTATTGTTCTATTCATGCACTCAGCCACTCCATTTTTTCGTGGAGTCCTTGGAACCATTTTCTACCTATGAATACCATTAGAGGAACAATAATCTTCAAACTCTTTGCTGCAATACTCACCACCATTATCAGATCTAAGACATTTTAGCTTTTTACCCATCTCATTCTCAACCAAGCTTCTCCATTTTTTTTAAGTTTCAAATACATCATATTTCTGCCCTAAGGAAATAAATCCATACCTTCCTAGTTGCATCATCAATGAATGTAACATAATCTGAGAGCCACCAAGAGAAGATACCTGAGCTAGTCCCCATACATCCGTATGCACAAGCTCCAATTTCTCATCTTTCTTTTGCTTCCCATCCTTGAGAAAACTTACTCTCTTTTGTTTTCCATACACACAACTTTCACATAAATCCATAGTAACACATTTTAGACCTGGTAAAACATTATTTGAATGAAGTACTTACATACCTTTTGCACTCATATGCCCAAGTCTATTATGCCACAGTGCTAATTCAAAGTCCACAGCAACTGTATGATCTTCTACTTGTTGAACTGCAACAACTATTCCTAAACATTGACCTTTTTCCATAACAATTAAAGTAGAAGGAATATTATGACCTGTACAAAGATATAAGGTTCCTACATTCACACATTTTGCTACCACTAAGGAACCCTTTGTGACCTTCCAATTTTTATCACTAAATGTAATAACACAACCTTCATCATCTAGTTGCCCTGCTAAAATTAAATTCCTGCTTAACTTTGGAACATGTCTTACCACATGTAGTAGTCAGTGATTCCCATTTTGCAACTTAATCTTGATTCTTCCCTTTCCAACAATCTGACAAGGTTCGTTATCTCCTAAATAAACCAGCCCAAAATCCCCTTGGACATAATCAAGAAAATAACTTCTATGGGGGGTAGCATGAAATGAAGCCCCTGAATCTAACACCTAAGAATCATCAGATTTATTACATACCATATTTTCCACTTTACTTCCTTCCTTTTAGTCTCCTTTATTTTTTTGAGACCAACAATCTTTCTTTAAATGACCCAGCTTACCATAGTACCAACAATCCCTCGTCTCTAGATTGGGACCTTTTGTCCTTTGATTTTCCTCGTAACTTCCCACGATTTTTGGAATTTTTTCCTCTCTCCTTTGTTATGCCCCTTCTTTCTGCATTCAAAACACTGCCTGATGTGGATGTTCCACCTAAGCTTTTCCTACAAATTTCCTCGCTCAAAATAACACCAACAACATCATCAAATTTCAATGTATTCGAACCAGAAACAAAATTGCTAACAGCCATTACCAAGCTATTTCAACTTTCAAGCAAAGAACACAGAATCAAAAGAGCCCTAACTTCTTCATCAAAGTTTACTTTTACAGAATTTAATTGACGGGTGACCGTATTAAACTCATTTAAATGATCGGTAACTGACCCACCTTCTACCATTTTCATATTAAATAAACGCTTCATAAGAAATACCTTATTTGAAGCGGAAGGATTTTCATATAACTTCACCAGGGTTTCCATCAACTCTTGAGTTGTCTTTGCTTTTGTAATATTGAATGCCACCGATTGTGTTAGGCATAAACAAATACTGCCAAGAGCCTTTCTATCCAAAATCTCAAAGTCCTAATTAGACATTGCTTGGGGTTTCTTGGTTTTCCCTTCCAATGGCCGCCATAAATCTTTCTGATAGAGGTAGTCCTCCATTTGCATCTTCCATAACTGATAGTTCTTCCCATTAAACTTCTCAACCTTCTTACCCTCGTCTGCCATTACTCCCACTCAACCGTGAGACCTTCCTACAGACGATAATCAAAACACAAGCTGCTCTAATACCACTTGTTAGGGTTAGAAAGGCATATATCTAACAATTAAATGAAAATTTAAGTAATAAACATAGAAACTAAAAACACACAAAATAAATTATAACACAGAGAATTTAACATGGTTCACCCAATCTGGGCTACACCCACCAAACTGCAGCCATCCAATGATTTTATTATCTAGTGCAAAAACTTATTACAATCTTGCGAATAATCATGTTTTTCATTATCCTTAGAAGGATACATGTCAGGGTGTACAATATAGCATGATCAGTCACCACATACCAACAATCTCCCACTTGGAGACTGATCAAGCTCCACACCAACACAATTTTTCTCAACATACATTCTACTTGGGTGGAAAATTTTGTGCCCATTAGAAAGAAGAATGGAGACATTTGGTTGTGTGTGGATTTCTAAAATATTAACAAGGTGTCTGAAAAGGATAACTATCCCTTGCCTTTATTGGACGAAGTACTACAAATTGTTAATGGTTCAAAGATGATGTCCTTCCTTGACAGATTCTCCAGGTATAACCAGGTAATGGTCATGAAGGAAGATACAATGAAGATAGTGTTCACTACAAAGTGGGGAACTTTCACTTACAGAAGGATTTTGTTTGGACTAATAAATGTTGGAGCCACACTCCACAGAGCTATGGATTATGCCTTATGAGACTTGGTAGAAAAGTGCATTATTATATACATGGACGAACTCACATTGCTTTCTAAGAACATAGGAGATCATGTTCATGATCTTAGAGAAATATTACAGAAGTGTGAAACATACAAAGTTTCACTGAATCCTAAGAAATGCATTTTCGGGTTGACTGAAAAAAAACTGCTATGACACATTATTTTTGAAAGAGGTATTTCAATAGACCCAGATCAAATGAGTGCCTTACTCAAGATATAGCCCCTAAGAGGTAAGAAATAACTAAAGTCATACTTCAAAAAGATCAATTTCATCTAGAAGTTTATCATAGGATTTGTTGAGATACTGAAACCATTCAATGATATGTTGAATAAAGATACAAAAATTGAGTGGATAAATAAGACTAATCTCTCCTTTGAGAATATGAAAGCTACAATCATAGAAGCACTGGTTCTGGTAAGTCTGAATTATGTTAAACTATTTTATATTTACTCTTGCTTCTATTTACACATGCACAAATGCACTGACACAAAGGGGCGAGAATAAATAGGAAAATAAATTGCTTTCATGAGTGCTCCTTTTAAAGAGGTGAAACTTAGATATATGGATGTTGAAAAATAAGGTTTTTCTTTGGTTAAGGTAGTGAGAAAATTCTAACACTACATTCTCAGAAGTATAGTTAAGACAATGCAATAGTAAAGATGTTGTTGATACAGAGTGAGCTAAGAGAAATGAGAGATAAATGGGTCATGATTTTGCAAGAGTTTGATTTAGAAAAATCATACCCATGAAGTTAGTTTGTGGGAAAGCCTTAGTTAAATCCATCGTTGAGGTTGATCTACAAATTTCTAGCCAATAATATATCCTAGATGTAGAAGACCAAGATGATTGGTATTAAGATAAATGGTACTATCCAGTTAGCAATAGTTGCCTAAACCATATACAAAGGAATCAAAGAAGAGCCCTAAAAATTAAAGCCCAGATCTATATGATTCAAGGAGGGATTTTTTTCAAGAGAAATCATGAAAGGAATTATTTGAAATGTTTAAATAAGAGAGAAGTGAGTGAAGTGTTGCAGGAACTAGATGATAAATTTGGCACAGCTCATGGAGCACCTTTGGCTATTGTACACCTTATTTTGAGATTTGGCTACTATTGGCCGACTATTTTCAAAGACACATATGAGCACATAAAGCACTATTAAACATGCTAGACTATTGTGGATAAATGAATCTTTAATGCACAACCATTGCAGCCTATGATGGAGATATGCCCTTTTTAACAATGGGGGTTAGAATTCATTAGCATAATTAACCTGTCATCATTTACAAGCCACAGGCTTGTGCTAACTACTACTAATTATTGCACCAGGCAGATTGAAGTGTGTCATAGTAAACAATGTACCACAGAGGTGGTAATTAAATTCTTGGAGGAAAATGTTATTACCAAGTTTGGAGTACCATATGCTTTGGTATGTGATAATGGTGTTGATGTTATTAGTAGCGTCGGGCTGCTTCTTCTAGGTCTACACAATTTCTAATTGGTTACAATTTAAATGTTTGCCTAATGGCTATTTAAATTGAGTTTATTATATTTAATGAAGGAACAATTCATTTTATATCTTGCTCTTGGCTGACTTGAGATGTCTTGGAGATTCACGTCCTTTGAAGTCATTTAATATTTGTTTATTATATTTATTGAGATTTGCAATCCTCTATGTGGCTAACTTCCTTCTTGTTTCAATAATACCTCTTGGATGAGGCTGACTTGTGATGAAAAGGCACATATCACTTCATATAGAATTTCATTCGTGGCATTCCATTTTAAGGATTCATTCACTTACATTCATTCCATAGTTCAAGTGTGAATCGTCTCAAGTTCAGATCAAGTATTTTTTGTAGAAGGTTGAGAGTGTTGATTGCAGATTGAATTTTGTGTTTGCATCAACTTGTGATGCTTTATCTTTGGCCATCATATTGGCCATCATTGTAAAGGAGTCATCCTTGAGATTTATTATATAAGAGATATATTATTGCTGGGTTTTTCTCCCTCAAGAGGAGGGTTTTCCTAGGGTATTTGATATGTTTTGTGTCTGATTTGAATTAAATTTTGATTTCTAATCTAATCATATAAAATTAACATGGTATCAGAGCGGGTCCAAAAAAAGATTTGATCAGATTTATTATGCAGATCGAAGATATGGTCTGGGAAAAATTATGAATGAGATATGCAAGTGAGAAACATTGGAATTAATGTGTATCAGTCGGAGGTCAGGCAACTCATCAGCATCTTGGCACACCTTTCTGGAAGTCTCATTATTTGTGAATCTCTTCTGGAAATCTAGTGTTTCTCCCAACACTAGTTTGTGTTAATTTTTTGTGGTCAAAAATACAGAGAAGACAATTTTTGAACTAGAGGAAATTTCTTGGCAAATAAGACAAGAATCAGATTCAAGTAAAAATCAGCGTCAGGAAAAAAGAAGTCGCCTTCCACTTTGACCTATCAAGTCTTGCTTGCAGAGATCAGATAAGACAAATTGAGGAACTATGCACCACAAGGAGTTTGGCATTCTATTTGGACCAATAATTCATTTTTTTTTAGGAGGAAATATTCATTTATGAAGAAATGTTGTGATAATTGCATGCTCTCATCCTTGGTTCCTTGGAGATATCAACCAAGCCTTCGATCTTAACTTTAGAATATCAACCTTGGGCTCATTCAAGCTAGAGATCATTGCAATTTCCAAAAAAAAAAAAGGTTACTTCTCATATGGTGATCATGGGTAGCGAAGGACTCCCAATCGATGTCTAAGAAATCATAAGTGGGCCAAAGTTGTCTCTTCGATCTGTAATCAAGAGACTTCTCTTGTATTTGAAGATTTCAATGATCATTCACAAACATACACAATGCTCAGGAACACATATTCTCAACGCGAAAATATTCTTAATATCCTTTACTGTGTTGATTGACGGGATCTGGAAATTCAGTTCCTGTGGCTGATTAAATTGAGTTTGGTAATTTTGGCTAGAGCCAAAGGCTTGACCTGATCAAATTTCACCTTCATCAGCCATCTTTATTTTCTTGAGATCTCTTCAATCTCATCTCTAGCATCATGTAGTTTCAGGTGTTACACTGCGATAATCATGAGTGGTTGGGCATTGCTCAGTACAAGATCATTTGTCAACCTCGGTGTTGTTTTTGATATGGTTGTCATGTATTCATGTTCTCAAAATAGAAGAGGAATGCTTTCAGGCCGATATTCTATAGTTGCATCTGGTTTGATATTTAGATATTCAGATTGAAGTCTAATGAGCATGAGGAAACCTTACAAGAGTATAGAGGGCCAGGCATGCTAGCCGTAAAGAGAAAATTCTAATCATAATGTAGGCTGAGAAGTAGTTGTCCTAATTTTATTTTTTCTATACCTCTATTATACCATCAGAGCTTAGAAGTGTGACTTCTTGGAATCCTATGGTGATGAAGAACTTTTTAGAGATAGATCAGAATGGTGTATTTGTCATGTCTCAGTTTTTGGAATCTATGTGTAGAGGCCTGTTGTTGGTACATTTATGTGACAGTCAGTTGTGGATGATGCTGGTGTAAGTTCTCTTGAGGATCATCTCTTAGTTGAGGCCTCATTTTTGTTTTAACTACTCCTTTTGAACATTGGGTTTGATCTCAAGACAAATAAGTGCAGACCCAAAAAACATTATGATTTCACAAGATAAGTATCTTATTATTGTTTATATTTTGTTCTAAAATCTAGGATGAAGTTTAGTCTACTATGTTGTGCAGGTCTAACTTTGTTTACTTGAATCATGTGTGATTGGTAAAGTTCGTGATAGTGATCACTAAGATCCCTTGGAGATTTCAATCATTCATTGCATTTCCCTATGAAGATCGCTGAGTGTGAATCTAAGGTGAAAAGATAAATGCAATTTCATTGTGATTAGATGGTCACATCAATACCATTCTCTAATGCATGAACTTTGATAGAACCTTGACTCTTGGAGAGGGTTGGTTCTTCATGTCAACTGCATAATGCATTCAAGAAATCTGTAGTTGTGCAGATTGTCTTTTGTTGTGCTGAGTTTAGCACTCTCGAGAGGAGTAAAAGATTGAAGAAAGAGTTATATCCAAAATTCAATAAAGATAAGTTTCCTTATTCCTTCATTATGATTCTTTGATATATTCTTTTATAGGTTGATTTACTTATTCATGTTTTAATATTGTTCATAAATTCTCATGTATTCATGCTATAACCTAAGATAGTAAACTTTGTATGATTCTAGCCTTGATATTTCTTTGGATAGTTATAAACAATTAGTAATCTCTCTCTAAAATGCTTCTAGGATAGATCTGAGAGAAAAAGGTGTTGAGAGATTTCTTAGTGATGGAAAGCTTGAGGCATCTTATGAGGAAGTCATGCCAACCAAAGAAATTATCAAGCGTGAAGTCACATCTTGCAACCATGGGACTGAGTTGGTGGCTAGAGGGAGTTCACTTCTAGAAGTCTTCTTTGCAATCTCTGAAGTAGGGGTCAAGAGGGAGTTTTGTAACTCACTGAGAAGAAGTGAAGATTACTGTATTGCAAACCCTTAGAGGATCCCTTCAATTGTTGAGATCAGAATTGCTCAAGACTGTCTCCTGGATTTTTCTTTGGTAGCTCCACAAACCTATTCAGAATAGAGTGTTTTACAATGAGGTTGAGGAGGTCTACCTTGAACTCTCTACAGTACCAGAGGTGTGCACTAGAAAAACACTTATCTAAGGCAAGTATTGCAAGAAATCTTGGATGAAGAGGTCAAAAGGTCGATACAAGTACCTTAAGATTCAGAGGGATCCTACTGAACCTAAAGATGGAAGTATACTATTGAGATTTGGTATGATGGATTGCAAATCCATGTCTACGTCCATGGAGACCAACCTACATAAGTTGAAGGAGGCTACAGCTAGTTCAAACCTAGAGGATCCCATGATGTATAGGCAGTTGATTGGATCCTTGATGTATCTAGTTAACACTAGACTTGAAATATGCTATGTAGTAAGTACATCTTGTTGCAGTGAAACATGTCTTGAGATACTTACGTGGGACAGTTGGATATGGGCTGAGATATTCTTCAAGTGTGATCTTGGAGCTGGATGGTTATACAGATTCTATTTTGGCAGGTTGTGTTGCTGATCAGAAGAGCACCTATGGATTTTATTTTAGTTTGGGGTTTGAGATGATCTCCTGATGTAGTAGGAAGCAATCTTCAGGGGCACTGAGTACCACAAAGGTCATGTACATTGCAACATGTGTGGTAGTTTGAGAAGTAGTGTGACTTTGGAAGCTCCTTGCAGGATTGGTTGGACAATCATTGGAGCTGACTATCATCCTTTGTGTTAATTAAGCTATGTGGATCCTTCTGTCAATAAAGTGTTTCATGACAGAACTAAACATGTTATTGAGGAAAGCTATACAATTGAGGTATATCAGCACTGATGAGCAGACGACAGACATTCTCACCAAGCCTCTCTCCAGGATAAAGTTTGTGTACTTTCGAGATAAGCTTGGTATGGTGGAGAATACAACCTTAATTGAGAAGGAGTCTTAGCATCAATGATCCCCATTAATGAGTTCTTCTATGTGAGAGAAGCTCGAAGTGAAATCCCTTGATTAATGAGTTCTTCTCTGTGAGAGAAGTTTGAGGTGAAATCCCTTGATTAATGAGTTCTTCTCTATGAGAGAAGTTCGAGGTGAGATCCCTTGATTAATGAGTTCTTCTCTATGAGAGAAGTTCGAGGTGAGATCCCTTGATTAATGAGTTCTTCTCTATGAGAGAAGTTCAAGGTGAGATCCCTTGATTAATGAGTTCTTCTCTGTGAGAGAAGTTCGAGGTGAAATCCCTTGATTAATGAGTTCTTCTCTGCGAGAGAAGTTCAAGGTGAAATCCCTTGATTAATGAGTTCTTCTCTGTAAGAGAGGTTTGAGGTGAAATCCCTTGATTCCACCCTCTGGGAGATCCATGGTGGATGTCATGTGTGTGACTCCATGATAGCATCATGTGAGAGAGTCTATGATGATTTTCTTGTACTTGTGTTTTCACCCTCTAGGAGAGCCATGGTGAAAGTCATGTTGAGGTGACATCACGTAAGTGATGAACACTTGTACATACCATACATGGTTGTAGCCATTATGGTTGATATCATGTTGAGGTGATATTTGATATCACGATGAGGTGATATCCTTCCTTTCCACATTTGGGTGTAGCCATTGTGGTAGACATCACGATGAGGTGATATGTCTTATGCAGCTGGAAGTATCATCCCTAACTGAGAGGGAGTGTTGATGTTATTAGCAGCATCGGGCTATCTCTTCCAGGTTTGCATGATTTCTAACTGGAGACAATTCAAATGCTAGCCTAATGACTATTTGAATTGAGTTTATTATATTCGATGAAGGAATAATTAATTTTATATCTTTCTCTTGGACGACTTGAGATGTCTTGGAGAGTCACATCCTTTGAATTCATTTAATATTTGTTTATTATATTTATTGAGAGATGCAATCCTCTATGTGGCCGAATTGCTTCTTGTTTGAGTAATGCCTCTTGGATGAGGCTGACTTGTTATGAAAAGGCACATATCACTTCATATATAATTCCATTCGTGGCATTCCATTTTAAGGATTCATTCACTTACATTCATTCCATAGTTCAAGTGTGAATCATCTCAAGTTTAGATCAAGTATTTTTTGTAGAAGGATGAGAGTGTTGATTGTAGATTGAATTATGTGTTTGCATCAACTTGTGATGCTTTATCTTTGGCCATCATATCAGCCATCATTGTAAAGGATTCATCCTTGAGATTTAATAAATAAGAGAAATATTATTGTTGAGTTTTTCTCCCTCAAGAGGAGGGTTTTCCCATAGTATCTGTTGTATTTTGTGTCTGATTTGAATTAAATTTTTCTTTCTAACCTGATCATATAAAACTAACAAATGTCCCCACTTTTTTCTCATTAAAATTTTCTAATTGGGCATTTGAATACGATATAACATTGAAATTTCCATCTAATTATTGCCCGCAAGGAAATGGATTAGTAGAATCATTGAACAAGAACCTGATGGATATATTTAGAATGCTAATTGAAAAGAATCCTAGAGAATGGGATTCCCTATTGAAATTCTCCCTTTGGGTAGAATGTACTAGGATGAAATCTACATTGGGGAATTCCCCTTACCACTTATTCTATAGAATAGATCCTATATCTCCTATAAATCTGAAGATTCCTACTTGGAAATTTTATCAAGTGTATATTGGATTAGATGACCAAACTAAAGCTTGGTTGTTACAACTAATGCATTTAGATGAAAAGTATACTAGAGAAATAGATCATTTTACCAGGACCCAATCTATGGTAAAATGTTAGTTTGACAAATGGGCTAGATTGAAAACTTTCATAATATCGGATTTAGTCCTATATTAGGAAAAAAACCATGAGCGTAAGGGTGAACATGGTAAGTTTGACAAGTTATGGAATAGTCCTTACCAAGTATCTAAAATTTTAGGAAATGGCACTTACAGGCTCAAAACTCTAACCAAAGAGGATGTTTCATTTCCTGTCAATGGGAAATTCTTGAAGCATTATTTTGAAGCCTAGCATTGGTCACCAATCTTTGTTGTAAGTATGTAAATATTTTTTTTTTCTTTTTGGGTTCTTGCACTTTCTTTTGTTTTGTTTACTTCATAGGGTTTTTTGTTGTTGAGATATATACAACAATTAGCAACCCTTAGAGGTAGTCAAAATAATAGAATGTTGTTGTGCATGTTTTGTACACATGCCCCGCCATAGGTAGGGACCCCCTCTTTTCTCTCCCATCTCGTTTTGTGTGCCACTTTTTTCAAGCCCAAATTGGTCATGTGCCTTCAAATGATCAAATTCCCCTGACCAAATTCACCTACTTGACTTTTTCCAAGTCTTTTGCTTTCTGGGAAGTGCCCCTACGGGTTTCCCTTCATCTATTGCCCCAACATCCTCTAGGCCTCACAAACCCATAGTTGCAGTTTGCCTTATTCAGGTTGTTGCTCATGTTTTTCCATTGAGTAGGGACTAATGCCCAACTTCCACCTGCATGGTGGGATCCACACCTAGTTTCTCCATCCAAGCCTTGACCAATCATCTAAATGAATGAGAGATTCCACATCTCACCTAACATGGGTCCATCATACAAAGAAATCAATGCATTCCATTAATGGAAATTGGCCTATAAACGTTTCTCCCAGCCCTTCATTTTACTTGGCGCGATTCAAATCTAGAGAGAAGCAAAGTCCCCCATTCCTTTTTCTGCTCTTTGCCTTTTTCCTATTGACTTGGTCACTGATTGCTTGATTTGCTTTTTCCTTCATTTTTTGACTTTGGGGACAAGTTTCCTATGAATTTGGGATGTTTTTGTGATGCCAAAGTGAACTTCCAAGGTTTTGTTAAGTTTTGGGAGATGCAAAAATTTCCTTATGGGCCGCTATCACTCTGTGGCCATCTAAAACTTCCCTTTTGGGCCGCTATCCCTCCGTGGACATCCGGGACCTTCCCTTTTAGGCTGTCATGTGCTCATTTTCATTACCGGCGATCCTCCGGCTCCCCCTTCCAAACTTTCACATTTTTCAAAATAAGTCAAATCTTGAGGAAGTATGTCTTGGCACTCTTTCTACCCCTTTTCCCATGTGCTAAATTGAAAACTCTCAAATTTACTAAGTTTTGTGAGGTTTGGGAACTTCCCTTCTGAGCCATTGTCCCTTTGTGGCCATCTAAGAACTTTCCTTCTAGGCCACTATGTGCTCATTGTCGTTTCAAAGGGGCGCTGACCCTCTGACTTCCCCTTTACAAATCTCTGCATTTCTGGAATAGGTGAAAACTTCAATTTTTTGTCATCTAAGGCCCATAAAGTGAGTGACTTCACATGTCTAAAGGGGTTTAGATCAAATTTTCCATATTTTTAGGCATCGTGAAAATTTCCTTCCAGGTCCCTATCCCTCTGTGGCCATCTCGGAACATCCCTTCTAGGGCGTCGTCCCTCCATGGCCATCCAAGAACTTCAATTCCAGGCTACCATCCCTTTGTGGCCATTTGAGAACTTCCCCTCTAGGCCGATGTCCCTTCGTGGCTGTCTGAAAATTTTCCTTCTGGGTCGTCGTCCCTCTGTGGCTGTCTAGGAACTTTCCTTCTAGGCCACCATTCCTTTGTGGCCATCTGAGAACATCCCTTCTGGGCTGCCATCCCTTTGTGGCCATTGAGGAACTTCCTTTTCAGGTCGTCGTCCCTCCATGACCATTAGGGAACTTCCCTTCTGGGCTGCCATCCCTCCATGGCCATCTGGGAACTTTCCTTCCATGCCACCATCCCTTCGTGGCCATTTGTCTTCCGTCCACCGTTCGCCTTATGTCTGTCATCCATCTTCTACCATTCGTCCTCCGCCTTCTGTCTATCATCCACCTACCATCTATCACTCATCGTTGGTCATCCTTCTGCCCTATGGTTCATGCACCCTTGAGCACGCATTAATGTTTATGGTCCAAATGAGCTCCAAATGTGGAACAATGATGAATATTATGATCCTTTGATGATGCATGGATTGATCTAGCAAGGATTTTGTAGGATTTGACTAACATTTTCCTTTATTTGTGTATGAAGGCACTTATGGCACTTCATGTATGCAAGATTCAAGAAACCTACCGCAAGTCTATCGGGGAGGCCCATTGAGAAAGTTGCACAAGGAAAAAGTGCACATTTCTCTTATCACCATTCATTTTATGCCCACCTTTCTTCATAGCACCCATCAATAGAGCTATTATTAAAAGTGGGCCTATGTCAACGAAGTTAGTAACAAAACATAAAGGGTGTCCTTGAAGGTGGTGGGAGGGAGCGACTGTTTCCTTCATCCAAACAAATGATCACAATCTGTCAGAAGTTGTCTCGTCAGATCATCTGATCCATTTAACAATGATGCAAATCTGCAAACAAGGTGTATTTGATTGATTGAGGGGGAACACATCAAGTAAAAGGCAGCTTTTGAACAGTTTCAGCTACAGAAAAAGGGCAAATAGATAGAAGACAAAATTGCTACAATGACTGGCCACTACAGGACAAAATAGGGAAAAGACAAAAGATGTATTTTAAATTGTTGAATATTGTGGGGTAGGTGAAGCCCTAATGTAATCAAATCTGAGCCACACAATGCAATTCAATCATATCCATTCATTTGGGCTTTGGAAAACTATAAATATGGGTCTTCCCCTCATTTGTAAATGGTTGGTAAACTGGTGTAAATACATTCTATAGCAATAGAAAGAAACATTGCATGATCTATGGGTGTTCCTTTTGAGTTTTCTCATTATTTGTGCATGGTTTTACTTCCCTTTTAGTTTAGTTGTTAGTTTCTTGAATAGAAGTGGTGATGGTGATTGTTGTTTCAGTATTTGATGAGCTTTTAGCCCATACTTTTAGCACTTGTTGATGACAAGTTGTTGTACAAAGTTAGCCTGGGATTCTTTCTGTCATTGTTGCAACCTAGTTCAATTGCATGTTCATGATGTGTATGTGCAATCTGAAAATTTGTAGACCTTAGGAGATTGCACTAGTTTTCTGTAGTTGTAGGTTCTCTTGGTCAAGAAAAACCCAATTTAGGGAGTTTTTCTACTATAGCAACCTCCATGATCATTGTTCATTCATAGTTTCAAGTCTAGGAACTTCCTCTCTTCCCTGCCCTTTTTAATTTTTTAATAAGTACCTTAGGAAAGGTTGATTGCACATTGTAAAGTTACTTCTCATGATAAAATGGAGTTCAAGACTGTTGTTTGAACCTTTAGCAATTGCACACTAACTTCCCCATCTTAGGAACTCCATTTCAAGACCCAACTTCCCATGCTTTGTAACTCATCTATAAGTCTACCCTATAATTACCAACAAATCACATGAATCAACTGAGATATTTGAAGCACTATCAAGACCTGGCATTAGAGACGTTGGGGTAGTGATTGGTAACTTGCTTGAAAATTTCTACCTTTCAAGAGAGGTAGTGCACCTATGCATTGCCTATGTTGAGAAAGTGTTAAAACACCCATCAACAGAATTGGAACTAGAAGGAGGGTTGGCATGTTGAGGCTACAAAGCTAAAAGTTGGAAGTTGAAAAGAGTACTTTCAAGAAGAAAAATGAAATAGGAAGATCTCCCTACATGCTAAAATTTTGAAATCAAAAATTTTTGAAGGCAAACAAAGTTGAGTTGAGATGGAGCAGCATTTGAAATCAACATCACTGAGCTACATGCAGAATTGAATAGGAGGTTGAGAAGACCACTACAACAATTTGCATTGACAGACAAATGTAGAATCCATTGCACTCGCAGGCATAATGAATTAGGGTGTCTAACATTCTTGGACAGAATTGAAAGAGTCTTGCAAGGGGAAATTCCCTTTTGGGAAATATACTAGCCCTTGGCTCCCAAAGATTTGGAAGAGGAGTTGACAACCATGGAAGCTAAGGCATTCAAGGTGCTGGTCCAATAATTTTTGGGCAGCAAAGATAGACCAAGACTAGAGGAGGTGCTAATGTCTACTTGGTGCAGATTTCACAACGCACCTCACTCTGAATTCACTTGCTCATCATACATGAACATTATCACTCAAATCTGAGGTTGTTTGAATGAGTTGGAGTAGCCAAATTTTGATGAGGAAGAATCATCCCATGAGGCCAAAGAGTTTTCAACATCTAGGGGACAACACATCAAAGAGGAACCAAGGGATTCAACACAAACTAGTGCTGGGACAACAAACAGCAAAGAAACATATTTCTGTAGGACAGCAATCAAGAGCCCTTTCTCCATTAGCAAAAGGCATCCCTACACTCAAGAAGAAGAAATGTTGGTAGTCAAGGATGAACCAATGAAGTCCACAACAGCATATGCTAGGAAAACCAACGCAAATGATGAGAATCAAAAAGGAGAGGAGGTTGAAAGCCTTGGGGTAGTAGAAGGAGATGGTGAAAGCATAAGAAAAATAAAATTGGAAAACCTCTCCTTCATCAATGACAGTAATCAATAATCTAAAAATGAAAGTTTGGAGGAGTCGGAACAACCACTCACCATGGCTATCTACCATCAAGCTTCCTTTTCAAGTGATGATGAGGACCCAGTAGCGGAAAGATATGACCAGCTCATCTCCAGATTAGCAAAGGATTGGTCGGAGAAAAAATACCAAGTGGATTTGGAGGTACTACTGCTACTAAATTGGTGTAGACTTCATGATTCATCACACTCAAAGTTCACATGTGGATGTGCCATGAAGCCATCAAGCAAGTCAAAGAACAAGCGAGGCAACCAAGCATGCCACTTCCTACAGTTGCTTCAAGGATGGAACATGAGGATCAAGAGCCCAAGCCAAGTGACAACCTAGCTAAAGGTAGTCCTCAAGAAGATGTTGGGATAGAAATAGAAGAAGGACAACAATACAATCTCGAGCTCTTGAGCAATGAAGTAGATCAAACAAGAATGTTGTCCACCAATCATCAAGAATTTCTTCCTCTTGAAGAGCATTTGTGCACCATGGATGATAGGATTTATGGTGATTCTTTGGAGGAAAATTACATAGTAGATTTTGGTCCCCTTGATGAGGTGCCATCCATTGATGACTTCTTTCCGTTGGGAGCTATACTGCGGAGGTATACCCACACGGAGGAAGTGTACGTTCTAGAGGTTAGCAATAATAAAGACATACCACCTGAATCGCCTAGCAGTGAAACGTTGGAACCTCCAGAATGGGAAAGGGGTTCCTTCTCCATTTACAATGATAGTGAGCAAGAGGAAATGAGTGAACGTCATGATGATATGCATGACCAGCAAAGACAAGAAGATAAAGGTGGGGGTGTTCTGATGGCTGCCAACAAGTATGCCAAAATTGACCAACTACAAGACCTAGCTTGGAGTCCTTCCATTGTGACCATTTACAACCCCCTTCACGTTTAGGGAGATGCAATAGGACAGGTTCATGCATGTCATCATCCCATGAGATTGAACATCATAAAAATAAGGTCAACCCCTAGGAAAGGAGATGGGACAACATGCTACCTTTTGAAGACAACAATCAAGTGGACACCAGGTTTGTAGAAGATCAATGGGATGAAGTACTTCTTTTTGAAGAACTGCCAACCGGGGCTGTAGGTTCCATTGGTAGCTTGGAAGAGGTGATTGTTGCCCCATCCTCCCATCCCTACCCATGCCCAAGGCTAGAAATGTTGCACTCTCCACTATGCCCACTCAAGGTTTCTGATGCAACGATCGACGATGCAGTTCTCACTCTCGATTATCAGGTGCTACCACCTTCGTAGGATGGCATCCAGGTTCTATCCTTCCTTTATTTTTTTAATTGTTATAGCTTCACTTATCATTTTGATTATGGGAGTGAGGGAAGGAAAACTTGCTATTGGATCAACCATGGGTTCAATGAATCACCTCAATTGCTGATTTTTCATGATGACGTGATTGAATTTGAATGTTGTAATGTTGAAATTTTTTCTGAGGATAAAGATAAATTTGCATGGATTATAACTATAATGATTGCCCTATTACTTGTGCATGTATTACAAAATCCAATGGGCGTGAGTGTCAGTTTTCCTTTCCTGAACATAGTGCTTTGTAAATATCTTCTTACATAGCCCATTTCGAGTAGTGTAAGTTTCTTGTAAATACTCACTTTCCTGCTTTCGTTAGATTAGGTATTTGTTGTAGGTTAGTTTGCTTAAGATTAGTTCCTCCCATTCGTTTTTGTTTTCCTGCCTTGGTTAGTGTAGGTTGATTTCTTTCCGCTTTCCTTATGTTTTTCTTCTGCTTTGCTATTGCTTTGCTCGAGGTCCCTCTACTTCTAGCTAGGCACATTTGTGCGCACAACAACCATACTTATTTCCTAGGGTTGTTCTATGTATTTCTTCGTCAAACTCTAATCAAGTTTTAAGAGTGGACAGTGAGGATCTTCTGTTAGTGTCAAGTGATCTGAGTGTTTGATTCAAAGAGGATAAGTCATTGGTTGGTCTGACTCTGATGTATTCTAAAATCTTATCTCTCACACATTTTAAGAACCTAACAGTCTTTACAGGTCCTTTGTGAAGTTTAGATTAAGTGAAAGATCTAAAATTCTGCTCCAGCACCACTGTGATTCTCACCCTTGAGCATGAGCTTCATTGCTTACGGGTCGAAATAAAAGAACTAAAAAGAGAAAAATCAAAAGAAAGAAAATAAAGAAATAATTAAAAATTAAAACAAAGAGAAAATTCAACTTTTCAAGGGTATCTGAGTAACTCTACCAGGGATATGGATGCCTAGCTGGCAGTAGAGCAATGTTCAGGAGAATCACAGTGACAACCTTGTCGGGGCTATGGACGCCTGACTCGTAGCGAGGAAATGTCCCAGATGCTTTTGGAGTTAGAAAAAAAACTACATAGCTTAACTTGAAAAAGCTTAGGTTCTTGCAATGGCTTAAGGATGGGAATTAATGCAACTGCACACACTTGGAGTTTCAGCATACTGAAGGTTGGATTAACTAGTGGTTTTGATCCTTTGGTTGAGTGTCTAGTTTTTTTTCCCTAGTGTGAAGATTGGAACTAGAGATTCTGGTTTAGTGATTTTAGTTTGTCATCAAAATGGTCTAGAGCACTTCCCTAGCGAGTCACCATTTGTTGTGCATTTTTTGCACACATGCCCCACCGTAGGTGGGGACCCCTTCTTTTCGCCCCCGATGGGTTGCTTTTCTCTTGTTTCTTTTTGTTTGCCATTTTTTCCAAGCCCAAATTGGTTATGTGCCTTCAAACAATCAAATTCCCCTGACCAAATTCACCTACTTGAGTTTCACCAAGTATTTTTCTTTCGTGGAAGTGCCCCTGTGGGTTTCCCTTCATCCGTTGCCCTGGCGTCCTCTAGGCCTCGTAGACCTACAGCTACAAGTCACCTTATGTGGGTTGCCACTCATGTTTCACTACTGAGTAGCAACTAACACCCAACTTCTACCTACATGGTGGGATCCACACCTAGTTTCTCAGTCCAAGCCTTGACCAAGCATCCAAATGAGCAAGAGATTCCACATCTCACCTAACCTGGGTCCATAATATAAAGAAATCAGTGCATGCCATTAATGGAAATTGGCCTATAAACCTTACTCCTAACCCTTCATTTTACTTAGGTCATTCCAATCTACAGAGAAGCAAAGTCCCCCCTTCCTTTTTCCACTCTTTTCCCTGTTCCTACTAACTTGGTCCCTAATCGCTTGATTCACTTTTTCCTTCAATTTTTGACTTTGGGGACAAGTTGTCTATGGATTTGGGATGTTTTTGTGATGCCAAAGTGAACTGCCAAGGTTTCATTAAGTTTTGGGAGTTGTAGAAATTTCCTTCTAGGCCACCGTCCCTTTGTGGCCATTTGAAACTTCCCTTCTAGGTTGTTGTCCCTTCGTGGCTATCTGGGAACTTCCCTTCCAGACCACCATCCCTCCATCGTCATTTGGGAACTTCCCTTCTTTTCCGCAATGTTCTCATTACCATTTCAAAAGGGTAGTGACCCTCCAGCTTCCCCCTTCCAAACTTCCACATTTTTCAAAATAAGTCAAATCTTAAGTATGTCTTGACACTCTTCCTACCCCTTTTCCCATGTGCTAAAATTGAAATATCTTAAATTTACTAAGTTTTGTGAGGTTTGGGAACTTCCCTTCTGGGCCTCCATCCCTCTGTGGCCATCCGAGAACTTCCCTTCCAGGTCGCCATGTACTCATTGATGTTTGAAAAGGGTGGTGACCCTTTGGCTTCCCCCTTACAAATCTCTTTATTTTTGGAATGGGTGCAAACTTCAAGTTTTCATCATCTAGGGCCCATAAAGTTAGTGACTTCACATTCCTAAAGGGGTTTGGATAAAATTTTCTATGTGTTTAGACATCGCAGAAATTTCCTTCCAGGTCGCCATCCCTCTGTGGCCATCTAGGAACTTCCCTTCCAGGCCGCTATTCCTTCGTGGTCATCTGGGAACTTCCATTTGGGTCGTCGTCCCTCCATGACCATCCAGGAACTTCCCTTCCCGGCCGCTATCCCTCTGTGGCCATTCGAGAACATCCCTTCCAAGCCACTGTCACTTCATGGTTGTCCAGGACCTTTACTTCTAAGTCGTCGTCCCTCCGTGGTTGTCTAACAACTTCCATTCCAAGCCACCGTCCTTCCATGGTCATCCAAAAACTTCCCTTCTGAGCCATTTTCACTCCATGGTTGTCCAATAACTTCCCTTCTGGGTCATTGTCCCTCTGTGGCCGCCCAAGAACTTCCCTTCGGGTTCATCGTCCCTCCGTGGCCATCCAAGAACTTTCCTTCCAGGCCACCTTCCCTTCGTAGCCATTTTTCTTCCATCTACCATCTATCATCTGCATTCCATCTGCCATCTGTCATTTTCCTTCTGTCTTCCATCTACCCACCATCTGTCGCCTGTCATCCATCGTCCTTCTTCCCTATGGCGCCCGCACCCCTAAGGACACATTAATGTTTATGGTCCAAATGAGCTTCAAATGTGAAACAATGGTGAATATTACAATCTTTTGATGATGCATGGATGGATCTAACAATGATTTTGTAGGATTTGACTAATTTTTTCCTTGATTTGTGTATGAAGACACTTATGGTACTTCATGTATGCAAGATTTAAGAAACCTGCCACAGGTCTATCAGGGAGGCCCATTGAGAAAGTTGCACAAGGAAAAATCACATTGCTCCTATCACCATTCATTTTATACCCACCTTTCTTCATAGCACCCATCAATAGAGTTGGCATTAGAAGTGGCTCTATGTCAAGGAAGTTAGTAACAAACCATAAAGGGTGGCCTTGAAGGTGGTAGGAGGGAGTGGTTGTTTCATCCCTCCAAACAAACGATCATGATCCGTCAAAAGTTGTCTCATCAGATCATCAGATCCATTTAACAACGATGCAACTCTATAAACAAGGTGTATTTAATTGATTGAGGGATGTCGTGAACACATCAAGTAAAAGGAATCTTTTGAACAATTTCAGCTACAACAAAAGGGAAATCAGCTAGAAGAAAAAATTGCTACAGTGACTGGCCACTATAGGACAAACAGGGAAAAGACAAAAGATGTATTTTAAATTGTTGAATATTGTGGGGTAGGTCAAGCCCTAATGTAATCAAATTTGAGCCACAATGTAATTCAATCATATCCAATCATCTAGGCTTTGGAAAACTATAAATAGGGGTCTTCCCCTCATTTGTAAATGGTTGGAAAATTGGTGTAAATACATTCTACAGCAATAAAAGCAGCATTGCATGATCTATGGGTGTTCCTTTTGAGTTTTCTCATTATGTGTCCATGTTTTTACTTCCCTTTTAGTTTAGTTGTTAGTTTCTTGAATATAAGTGGTGATGGTGATTGTTGTTTCAGTATTTGATGAGCTTTCAACCCATACTATTAGCACTTGTTGATGACAAGCTGTTGTGCAAAGTTAGCCTGGGCTTCTTTCTGTCATTGCTACAACCTAGTTCAATTGCATGTTCATGATGTGCATGTGCAATCTAAAAATCTGTAGACCTTAGGAGATTGCACTGGTTTTGTGTAGCTATAGGTTCTCTTGTTCAAGCAAAACCAAGTTTAGGGAATTTGTATATTGTAGCAACCTCCATGATCATTTTTCATTCATAGTTTCAGGTCTAGGAACTTCCTCTCTTCCCTGCCCATTTTCCTTCTTTTTTTAATAAGTAACCTTAGGCAAGTTTCATTGCACATTGTAAATCCAAATCTAATGATAAAATGGAGTTCAAGACTATTGTTTGAACTTGTACCAATTGCACACTAACTTCCTCATCTTAGGAACTCTATTTTAAGACCCAACTTCCCATGTTTTGTAACTCATCCGTAAGTCCACCCTGTGATTACCAGCAAATCACGTGAATCAACTGAGATATTCCAAGCACTATCAAGACTTGGCATTAGAGACCTTGAGGTAGTGATTAGTAACTTGCTTGCGAATTTCTACCTTTCAAGAGAGGTAGTGTGCCTATGCACTGCCTGTGTTGAGAAAGTGCTAAAACACCCATCAACAAATGTCAATTATGGAAATGTGATTCATGCATTGACCAAAAAATAGTCCTTTAATTATATCTGATTGGGGAATCATTCAAATTCATTCAATTTAAGTAGCAAAAATCATTTAGTTGATTTTGAGCCACAAACGCCCATAGGGTATGTGCAGGATTATGATGGGCCAAAAAGTGGCGATATGATGGGTATGTGTAGGGTATGTGGCTGATGACTTTTTTTTACCCAAGATTGATGAAACGAAAAGGATTTTTAAAGGAGATTATCGGCTTTCCACCAATATAAATTATCCTTTACTTTGAATTTAATAAATTATTATTATTCATTTTCCATTTGAATTACAACTAAAGTCCTAATTTATAGGTTGATTGAAAAACATCTATAGCTTTCAAATAGTATGACATTTTTTGAATCCAAAAAATGCATCACATTCTATGATTCACATAGTATAGGATTAAAAAAAATGAATTTCATGAAGTTTTGACAAAGTTAAGGTGGTCAGACATACGAGTTTTTATATTTTTAAAAATTTGTAATAAAAAATTCATAATTAATTATTTACTTGGAAAAAATTACAAAAAGTATGCATCACATCGAGACATGAGTCCTCTACTTATATCTAAAATCTTATAAAAAATATTATCATTTTATTGTGGTTAGGGTGGTCGGACAAACACCTACTTCTTATTTTTTCCTTGAAATTTAAGTATTACTCATTGAAATTTCAAATTTTCACCAAATAGTTTTTTTTTTTTTAAATAAACCTAGTAGTTTAGAAACTACATTCAATTTACTATAGATTCTATTCTTACATATTTTTGAAATAATATAGATAACTTATTCGAATTTTTACGTCAAGTTGCCTAACTCTGATTTTTCTAAATTTTTTGCCACTTAAGGGCTAGTTTTTTCCATGATAATCCTGCACATACCCCATACCTAAATCATTCTATTGAATTTGGGATAGAAAATTTTTGCATTGAGTGAAAAATCAAAAGGTATCCCTTACTACCATTGTAATTCCCAACCTAATAGTGAGCTTTGTTGCCTGCAAGTTGAAGCAAAAGAGCTTACAAAGAAATAAAAAATAAAAAAATGAATATCAAAGAAATATCAAAAGAGAAAATTCAACTCTTTAGGCTATCCAAATATCTCTATTGGGGCTATAGAAACCTCACTGGTAGTAGAGCTATGTTTGGGGGAATTACAAAGAGAAGCTTGACGGGGCTATGGACGCTTGACTATTACCAAGGCTCTATCCAAGGTTGACTTTAAAGGAAATTACCAAATTATGTTGGTCAATGCAAACACCTATTATGCTCTGAATTTACTGTAGTAGAATAAATCACTTACACACATAAGCTCAGTAAAATTTAATCTTGTATGCTAGTTAAAGTGAAAAGGAACCCCGAAATGATGGTCTAATTGTTTATAATTTAAGGATTGTAGAAAGTTAAAGTATGGCTATTATTTCCGGAATTGGATTTCTATTATTTTTTCTGGTTTTTTTGGTTGCTAGTTATTGTGTGGTCTCACAACACATCCCATTTTTCTCTTTAGAAAGATGTGGACCCCCTCTTTTTCTACTACTTTTTTCCTTCCTTTTCTTTTTGCTTGCTTTGGTGTGGTATTTTCAGAGGAAATGGTAAAATGATGAGTTCTTGATTCAAATTTCCTGATCCCCACTTAAGTTCTTGCTTTACTAGAATTGGAGTGTTTACAAAATATTTTTCCCATCCTTTTCGACCAATTGGATCCCCGGATCCTGGGTACCGATGTCATTGCTCTAAGGATGTTGTATCTTCTGCAAGTTTCACATTTTGCCCCAATAGTCATCACACCTAATAAGTTGTCACCTACGTAAAATGATCTCGGTGTGTGTGTTTCCTCTCTTTCCTAGTTAGCCAAGTAGTGGCTTTTCTTTTCTTTAGAATCGGAGATTGGAAGTTTTTTCATAAATTTTGTTTTGAACCAATTTGGTCTCGCTTGCACCTAGTCCTAGGTATTGCTTTGCACCCAATTCTCTTGAATTCAGTGAGAAAAAGCATCAAATCTCAATAATTCTTCAAATTTTGGTGCCAGATGATTCAAACTTTGATTGATTGTTAATCGCTACAATATCTAAGATGGGTGTTTCCTCTAAGGCCTTTTCCTTGTAAGAATTAAAGTGACATGTAAGTGTGCCACGTCAGCCACCTGTGCTACTTCCCTCTCAAATGGTGGGGCTCTGCACAAGAATTAAAGAGTTCCTAATTTGAACCCTAATTTTCCATGATTGCACCTTTATTCAAGATAATTAATGCATAGAAAAATAAATTAATGGTGGAAAATAACACACGTACTTGGCACCATCTCGAGCATGCAATTGTTTTCATAACACTCTATCTTGCACCACATTACTCACATGTAAGGAAATCAAAGAAGTAAAACTAAGATTGTGGCATGTAAAGAAAGGTAATTCTTAGAAAGTTGAAGAACACAACTACCAAGGATTTTGAACCTACATTCAAGCAACCATATCATCAGTCAAACCAAGTATGCTTCTAGTAACTAAATTCCTTTCAATTATTTTATGCATGCATGGCTCAAGTTAAATGGCATTACCACTGGTTAGGTCACTAGAATGTTGATTATTTTTAAGGAATTTAACCTAATTGTAGACTATAAATGTCACGAGTAAAAAAAAATTATGAATTATTGAAAATGGATGATTGAATTTAACCCTAACTTGCACACAAGGCACATATTTGCTAATAATGCAGGAAATGAAGATAGATATGAGCACTTCTAGGAAGAAGAAAATAGATGAGGAATTTGAATTCCCTGTTTCATAAGTCATATCAGTCAGTGGGACAATTACAGATACTCACCCAATAGGGTTCAATGATCATGAATTTTCTATACGGATTCAACAAGAGGGTGCCTCTTAGTGCAATAAGAATATCGTTGCAAGTGGAATACATTTGGAAAGAGGGTTTTTGTTGGAAATGGATGCTCCTGAAATGTTATGAGAACATATGAGATGGTAAGACCCAAAAAAGAGGGTCATTGAGAAAGAAGGAATTGTATATGTGGACCTTTCCACAAAGGTAATCGTAAACACATTTAGGCTCCCTACGTTCAAATAGATGAATCCATTGAATATATAGGTCTTGGCCACAACATACCTGAATGCAGAAGAACAAAATAGGAAGTTTATGAATATGAAATGGTGTCGAGAGAAGCGTATGAAGTAAATGAAAAAAATCTTAAGGTCAACATTTATTTAGGATGTTCAAGACATAATATCCCTATTGAGTAGGATAGCTGGACTCAAAGATGCTGGCAAATTTTTACACTAAATGTTTGGGCTTATAGTGAAAATAATGGAAGGCACTGTGCAAATTCACTAAGGGAATTTTATTAGTGACAAGCTACATGTATAGATAATAACATTCTCGGACACCCAATAGTTCACCATGTCTTCATATGTTGTCTATTCTTGTGCCCTAAGGGAAAATATACAAGGATTGAACAGAGTTGGTACCTTGTACAAAGAACTAGGGAATAATTTGATTTCTGCTCATATGCCCCAGATTACTATTCACCAATATCAAGAGCATTACCAGAAATCAAATAATGTGTTTTCTATGAGATTGGTAAGACTAATGGAAGGTGATAAAGCCAAAATATTGTCCCTTGAAGCACAGAGTGTTATCCAATTGGTTCGGGGCTGGTTTATTCAATTTTGTACTTTCACCTATATCAAGGTGGAAGGATTTATAGGACACCCCTTCATGCTACCTAGGTATGCAACAAATAAAATGTTGTTACTAGAGTTGTTGAGACAGATGCAACCGTCTCATGCTATTTTCGCACAAGCACACAAGAAATTTTTTGTCAAATTGCCTATCACAATCGGGAATTACAAATATGTTGTGGCCAAAACTGTTGATATGTGTGAGGAAGAGTTGAAACTCTATAAGTTGGAATTCTTTGCACTCTGGCAGAAAAACTATGATCTGGAGGAGAACCTTGCCAAGCAAATAAGCAGGAAGTATGCTCATGTCTATCATTTGGAGGATTTTTTTCTTAATTGTGATTATGAGCATGATGTAAGGAAATGGTCATGCCAAAGTTTGCCACTAGGAGTATCAAAGTTTCTCAAAATAACCCAAGTCATCATATCAGATGTTTCTTAGAATATCTTAGAGAGTCATCATATCCCAAGTCACTTATTATCTTATGCTTCCTCTTTCTCCCGAGGGGATATGTGGGTGTTACTCCAACCTCCTTTAGTAGCCGGATGTATATATATATATCTAAATTTGGATAAACTCAATTACAAGCCTAGAGATTTCTTCTATTGTTCTTATTTTTGGTTGCTACCAATCAGGGTCTGAAATAGGTTCATTGTAAATCTTTTTTTATTCATACATGGGGTTTTCAACATCACCATTGTCCACTTCCACTTCCTCTAGAATATCATGTGTCCCAAAGGTCATCATTTGGGCTATTGTCAACCTACTATAAGACCACTTTCTAGCCTCACATTCATCTTCACAATTACTCTAGAAGTCCTCCATATGAGGGATATGAGAATATTTCCTATTGATCTACTCAAACAGTCTTTTAGGTGGGTCATAATTATTCCTTTTTAGTGTGAATTCTTTCAACCCAAATGACCTTAATTCACCATCGCACAATTTAGCACTCTTTGTTGAACTGCATCTATAACTCCCCACAATGATGGGAAATTTAATTGGTCCCTTCTTATAAGCTTGCAAATATGCCTTATGGGACTCATCACTAGCCTTGAAAATTCTAGTAATATCATTTTTTGTAGGGTATTTTGGAAACATATGGGGATAACCCAAGAACCCTTCTATTCTAATGTAAGAGAAGGTGGGGAACTGAATATAACAACACCCTTTATAATGAATAGTCTCCTATGCTTCAAGGGATATTCTCTTGGCCTTATCTCCCTCCATATATTGACCAACCTCATTGAGATGGAATCATTTACCCTCTGGTAGTGATTTTGATACTGACTAGCAGTGATCTATGGAAAATATTGGTGGACCAACTTCTTCCCTAGTTCTTTGCCCAAGATTCCTACTATGTTTAGCCCCTGAATGATGGCTCTAATTGTGCAAGAGTACATGATGTCTGACGACATGGTAAACCACCTTGGAATTTGGAATGACTAAATGTGCTTATTCAATCTATCATTGATAAACTTAGCCCAATGAATCCAAACAGGGTTATTCCTCATTCATCTAATAACCTCATACATTCATGACTCAAATTTACTAACATCTTTATTACTAACCATTCTACTCAACAAATTTATCGTGTCCTATATATCCTAAATAAAATTTGATGTCACTATGTTCTTGGGCATTTTGGATATAGCCTTATTCCTTTCCTGAAACCAAGTTGACAACATGAATTTCTTGTTATGTTCCTCTATATTCATGTATTCCCTAGTTGATTCCTCTATTTCCAATGTACTCATTTTAAATACTAGAATTTCAAATGTATAAGAAATACCATCTTGGGTTAGATCTGTGTATACCCTTCCTACTTTCAAGACCACCCTCCTATCCGCATTATACTATTTCATGCACTCCAAGACTAATGTTGGGGTGTCCATTTCTAATAGGAACCTTGCTGCCAAATGCATCCTAGTAGTGACCATATTTTTGGCACATGGGTTGGCATCAAGTCATTGAACCCTTTTCATAAACTCATATTTGTTGAAGCTCCCCAAATGGGTATATGTTACTAGTCCATAAGTGGGAATTGATTGTGATGTGGGGAATTCAAACTCTTCTTTGGGTTTATTTTTTGGTGAAATGCTCATGTTTTTCCCTATTTCTTACATGATTATTATATAGATAATCCATATAAAAATTAGGGTAAACTCTAGCAATGTATTTTCTACACTTCAACTTCACAAAATTTCATCACCTGTTATCGATTGTTCATCAAATTTAAGTTAATTCAACTGAAATACATATAAGCTTACTCAAACATAACTAGTAGAAGCACCAATTTTATGGGTAATAGGTGTATGAAAAAATAATTTACAAAAGTCAATTAAAAGAAGAATACCTAGTTCTGTTAACGGTGACCTCAAGGATACAAAATTAAATGTTAGCAATTATTTCCTTTGCATATCCCAATATTTTTATTCCCTCGACCGCTTCAAATGGTGCCTCAATCCTTGGTAGGTTTTACATATGTCTTGCTTTGTGCATTATGGTGTGTTGTAGAAGAAATCCATTCATTCTAGGTGATGACAAATATGAGCCTTAACCACCTTCCTTAATGCTTTTTAATGATTTTATATTAATTACACTGAAAATGTATAATTTGTTGGAAATTTATGCCTCAATCTCATAGGTTGAAACCTCTAAGAGGGAAAAGTCAGTGTGACATCTTTTGTGTCTGGCCGACTAGCAGTTGAAACCTTGTTGAAATTATTCAGGTCACTATGACCTTGCTTTAGTCTCACTGAAGGAGCCTATCGCTATGACATTTCATTTGGTATAACCTCTCACCACTCATGGAGAAATCCTCTCGACTGTTGGCGTTTATCAGATATCGGGGAGAGCCTTAGATGTTCGCTATGAGCTCTCAATGATATGGATGTCTCGCTGACAGGTGTTACACATGTGGTCATTGGAGTAACTTACGATGTTTTGATATGTGGTCTTACCGATAGGAATGTCTCACTGATAGCATTCACTTGGTGTCTTTGGGTAACATGGAGGTTTCGCTGTGAACTCCTGGTGACAGTTGGTTTGTCTCACTGATAGTATACACTCAGAGTAACATGCGGTGGCTCGGTAAGAATTCTTACTAATGTGTGATGTCCTATCGAATGGTTTTGCATTGAATTCATCGGGATAACGAAAGGGGTCTCGGTGTGAAGTCTTAGCGACGAACGAAGTCTCACCGACAACGTTTCTTTTGAAGTCTTCGAGGAGAGTCTTAGAAGTTTCGTATGTTCTCTCAGCGAAAAATGATTGTCTTGCCGATGTGAACACTCATGTCTATGTGACTTATGGAGCTTTGGTATGACGTCTCACCGATAGCAGTGAGTCTTGGCGATAGCGATACATGTGAAGAACTTTGGTATGAGGTCTTAGCGACATGAGGAAGTCTTAGAGATAGTTTTCTAGACTCAGTATGACATCTTGCCAATAGGTGAACTCTTGGCGATATCGAATGTTAAGTTGTGTGGCATCGAGGAGACATGGTTAGTGTCTCACCGACATGACAACATAGATTGAAGCCTTTTGACTGAGTGAAGACTATCCTATGTGGCTTGTTGTCAACCAATCAGAGGAGTTGAATGGGAACCATTGGAAGATAGTTAGTTGTGGCAGTTCTAAGAGGAAGCTCAACAGACAGGAATGACATGATTATAGTTGGAGTAGCAGATGATGTCTGGTTCGATATATCAATGGATTGTTGTGTGATTGTATGATCAGTGGATGAATTCTATTCTGTGAAGACTGTAATGTGAATGTTGTAAACTAACATCAGAAAGATAAGTCAGAACTCTGTTTGTAATCTTTATTACTGTAATACAAAGTGACTTCTCTTGGTGTGGTGGGTTTTTCTCCTGTAAGGGTTTTCCCACGTATATCTGGTGTTCATATGTGTTTGTTTAAATACTTTGTTTCTGTTATTGTTTTCAAGTGCATCTTAATTGGATTGTAATTGTAAAAAAAATTTAGAAGTGTCTATGCATTCTTCCCTGAGGTTTTGACATTAGGAGAGTTGTTTCCACATCTAGCTTTCCCTACAAGTGGTATCAGAGCCTGGCCAGTCGTGTTATCCTTGTGGGTACGTTGGGTTTTTTGAGTCAATTATGTTCAGTGGGAGTCTTGTAGAATCTTGTTAACTTGAATTGCAGATTGAGATGGCTCGCACGTCAGGAAAGATTGAAATAGAGAAGTTTAATGGCAGCAATTTTGAGTTGTGGAAACTCAAAATGGAGGATCTCTTAGTGGATTGTGATATGTGGCTTGCTGTGTCTGGAACTAAACCTATAGGAATGAAGCAAGAAGATTGGGACCTTGCAGATAGAAAGTCTAAGGGGCTAATAAGGCTTTGTTTGGAAAACTCCATTCTTCTAAATGTGCATGAAGAGAATACTGCATCTTCCTTGTGGAAGAGACTGGCATCTATTTATCAGGGGAAGTCTTTTTTGAATAAATTTTTCCTAAGGAAGAAGTTGTACACTTTGAGAATGCAGGAAGGGGGGTTTGTTGCTGATCATTTGAACACATTCAACATGTTGATTGCATAGTTAACTTATGTTGGTGTAAAGACTGATGAAGAGGATTGTTGTATGCTTCTATTGTGTTCTTTTCCAAACTCGTGGGATCACCTGGTGATGGCCATTGGGAGTACAACATCGAATTTCAAAATGGAAGATGTTGTATCTTTGATATCAGAAGAGATGAGAAGAAAATATTCTGAGATGGCGAAGGAGGCTCTTGCTATTAGAGGAAGATAGAAAGAGAAAGGCGAGAAGAAGGACAAGAAATCTAAATTGAAAATAGAGGGGAGATCAAAGTCTCCTGGCAAGAAGTCCAAGGTGAAGTGCTGGAACTATGGGCAACCTGGTCATGTCTAAAAGGATTGTAAAGAGGAGAAAAAGAAGAAGAAGAAGAAGAAGAAGAATTCTGATAATGATTCTTCTCAAAGTGATGCAGATGCCTTCATTGCAACCTTGGCTACACAGGCATCAGATGATGTCTGGCTAATTGATTTAGGGGCATCTTTCCACATGACATCTCATAGAGACTGGTTTACAAGGTATGAAGAATATGATGGTGGAAAGGTGTACTTAGCAAGTGATTCAAATTTGGAAATTGTTGGTCGTGGAAGAGTCAGAATCCAATTCCCTGATGGAAGAGTGAAGGGAATCAAGGATGTTATGCATATACCAGGTCTGGCTAGAAATCTACTATCGGTTAGTAAGCTGAATGATATCAGAGTGTAAGTCACGTTCTCTGGAAATGGATGCAAGATGACTAGAGGCTTAATGGTACAAGCAAGGGGTGCTCATATTGGTACCTTGTACAAGCTGGATGCAAATGTTGTTCAATGTAACAGTGTCTCTGGAAAGTCATTGAAAGCTACTCATGGAGGTAAAGAGGAAATTGTTCCTAATTGTGTAAACTCTATGAAAGTAAAACTTCTAGCATAAAAGACTATGCTCTAGAATCATAGGCTAGGCCACATTGGAGAGAAAGGTTTAACAACCTTGAAGAATAAAAACCTGGTTGAGGGGCTTGAAGATTGTAACCTTGAATTTGAATTTTGTGAACATTGTATATATGGAAAGAAACACTGTGTTTCTTTTTATTCCATTCCTCATAAATCTTCTAGTTTGCTAGATTATTCATTCTGATGTATTTGGTCTAGTGAATGTTCCTTCTTTGTCTAATTCAAGGTACTATGTATCGTTCATTGATGATTATTCGAGAACATTTGTTTATTGTTTGAAAAGTAAATCAAAAGTGTTCAATCAGTTTAAGGAATTTAAGAACCTTGTAGAAAATCAGACTGGAAGAAAAATAAAATTTTTAAGGACTGATAATGGCGGTGAATTTTGTTCTGATGATTTCGAGAGGTATTGTAAAGACCATGGGATTAAAAGACATAAGACTACACTTTATACTCCATAGAAAAATGGAGTTGCAGAAAGGTTCAATAGGACAATGATGGAGAGAGCACGAAGTATGCTGAGTAGTGCTGGCTTGGAGGAGAAGTTCTAGGCTGAGGCTATTGCTACTGCATGTTACTTGATTAATCATTCTCCAAATTCTACTCTTGTTGAGAAAACACCCTTGGAAGCATGGTTTGGTAAGAAGCCCTCTTTAAGACATATTCGTGTTTTTGGCCGTGAGGCATATGCTCATGTGTCGTATGAGAAAAGATATAAGTTGGAGAACAAGGTTGTCAAATGTATTTTTATTGGCTATAGTGTTGGCATAAAAGGATACAAGCTTTTGAATCCTAATACAGAGAAGGTTGTATACAGCAGAAGTGTAATCTTTCGTGAGCTGAAGCCTTCTACCTTGGATTTGCAGTTAGAGATAAAGTCAAAAAACAATAAGGATGTAGTTGTAATTCCTCCTACACCAGAGAAAGAGGAATTGAAAATTCAAAATGTACCTAAAACTAAGGAGAGCTCAAGTAGTTATGAAAGTTTAGAAGAAGAACAACTTCAGCCTCAACCAGTGAGGAGGTCAACTCGTGAAAAAAACAACCTGATAGGTATGGGTTCTCTTTGATAGATTCTAATTGTGCCTATGCTTTTATTTCTAGCACTGATGAGCCTAGGAATGTAAAAGAGGCATTTAAAATGTCTGATTCAGACTCTTGGTTGGAAGCCATGAATGAAGAAATGGCATCATTAGAAAAGAATGGCACTTGGAGTTTGGTGCCCTTGCCTAAAGGCAAAAAAGTTGTTGGCTGAAAATGGGTATTTAAAAAGAAGATAGGTCTGGATGGCAGTGTGTAAAAATACAAGGCGAGATTGGTTGCAAAGGGTTATTCCCAGGTAGAGGGAATTGATTATGGGGAAATTTTTTCTCCTGTAGCTAAGCTGACATCTATCTGATTTCTTTTGTCACTTGCAATAGAGTATGACTTAGAGGTCGAACAGATGGATGTGAAGACAACATTTATTTATGGTGATCTTGAAGAAGAAATCTATATCTCCCAGCCTGAGCACTTTGTGGAGAAAGGTAAAGAGAAACTAGTTTGCAAGTTAAAAAAGTCTCTGTATGGGTTAAAGCAGTCACCTAGAATGTGGTACCAAAAATTTGATACTTTTGAATTTTCATTGGAATTTGTAAGATCAAAATTTGATCATTGTGTTTATTATAAAGCTGAAAGTGACCAATTGCTTATTATTGCTCTCTATGTTGATGATATGTTGTTCATAGGCAATAGTAAGTTGATGATTTATGATCTTAAGTCTCAGTTGTTTGCTAAGTTCAAAATGAAAGATCTTGGTGCAGCTAGGTATATTCTGGGAATGGAGATAACCAGGGACAAGAAGAATAGAAAACCTTGGCTCAGTCAGAGTAAGTATATCAGGACTGTTCTAGAGAGATTTTGTATGAATGATTGCAAGCAGCTAGTTGTTCCAGTTTTGCAGGGAACAAAGCTATATGTTGAAGACTATCCAAAATCTCTTACTAAGAATGAGGAAATGACCAGTGTACCCTATGCTAGTGCAGTTGGAAGTCTCATGTATGCAATGGTCTTTACAAGGCCAGACATTGCCCAAGGAGTGGGAGTTCTTAGTCAGTTTATGGCTAATCCTGGAAGGACACATTGGGATGTTGTAAAGAGAGTTTTCAGATATTTGAAGGGCACTTCAGAGTTTGCTTTGTGTTACCATGGGAACTTGGTTGAATCGAGAGGACTCTCGTATTCGAGGCTATGTGGATTCTGATTGGGAAAGGGACATTGATAGCGGAGGTCCACCAGTGGATATATTTTCATGATGAATGGTGGTGCAGTGAGTTGGATGAGTAAGCGGCAGGTTGTAGTCGCTTTGTCCACTACAGAGGCTGAATACATGGTAGCTACACATGCTTGTAAAGAAGTAGTTTGGTTAAAACATTTGTGTTCTAACATTGGTTTTGATGTAGGGAAAATAACTATTTTTTTGTGATAGTCAGAGTGCAATTTGTCTGGTAAAGAATCCTACTTTCCATGCCAGGACGAAACATATAGATGTATAGTACCACTTTGTACGAGATATGGTGGAGGATGGAAAGGTCAGTTTGGAAAAAGTTGATACTCTGGAGAATGTTGCAGATGCATTGACGAAGCTAGTGAGCACATACAAGTTTAGGTGGTGTGCCAGTTCAATGGGCCTTAGTGCCCATGATTTCCAGTAGTTTTGTTGTCCTTTGGAGGTTCCTGTGTGATCTTCGTCAAGTGGGAGATTGTTGGAAATTTATGCCTTAATCTCACAGGCTAAAACCTCTAAGAGGGAAAAGTTAGTGTGACATCTTTTGTGTCTGGCCGACTAGCAGTTGAAACCTTGTTGAAATTATTTAGGTTGTTGTGAGCTTGCTTCAGTCTCACCGAAGGAGCCTATTGCTGTGACATTTCATTCGGTATAACCTCTCACCACCCGTGGAGACCTCTTCTCGACTGTTGGCATTTATCGGATATTGGGGAGAGCCTTGGATGTTCACTATGAGCTCTCAGTGATATGGATGTCTTGCCGATAGGGTGTTACACATGTGGTCATCGAAGTAACTTACAATGTTTGGGTATGTGGTCTTACTGATAGGAATGTCTCGTCGATAGCATTTGCTTGGTGTCTTCGGGGTAACATGGAGGTTTCGCTATGAACTCCTAGCGATAGTTGGTTTGTCTCACTGACAGTATACACTCGGAGCAACATGCGGTGGCTCGGTAAGAAGTCTTACTGATGTGTGATGTCCTGCCGAACGGTTTTTCATTGAAGTCATCGAGATAACGAAAGGAGTCTCGGTGTGAAGTCTCAGCGACGAACGAAGTCTCACCAATAGTGTTTCTTTTGAAGTCTTCAGGGAGAGTCTTAGAAGTTCGGTATGTTCTCTCAGTGAAAGATGATTGTCTTACCGATGTGAACACGCATGTCTATGTGACTTATGGAGCTTCGGTATGACGTCTCACTCATAGTAATGAGTCTTGGCAATAGCGATACATGTGAAGAACTTCGGTATGAGGTCTTAACGATATGAGGAAGTCTTAGCGATAGTCTTTTGGACTCGGTATGACATCTTGCTAATAGGTGAACTCTTGGTGATATCGAATGTTAAGTGATGTGGCATCAGGGAGACACGGTTAGTGTCTCACTGACATGCCAACACAGATTGAAGCCTTTTGACCGAGTGAAGACTATCCTATGTGGCTTGTTGTCAACCAATCAGAGGAGCCGAATGGGAACTGTTGGAAGATAATTCGTTATGGAAGTTCTGAGAGGAAGCTCGACAGACAAGAATGACATGATTATAGTCTGGAGTAGCAAATGATGTCTGGTTCGATGGATCAACAGATTGTTCTGTGATTGTATGATCAGTGGATGAATTCTATTCTATGAAGACTGTAACGTGAATGTTTTGTAACAACGTTGTTCATGGTGAATGCTTCTATAAACTAACATCAGAAAGATAAGTCAAAACTCTGTTTGTAATCTTTATTACTATAATACAAAGTGACTTCTCTTGGTGTGGTGGGTTTTTCTCTTGTAAGGGTTTTCCCATGTATATCTAGTGTTCATATGTGTTTGTTTAAATACTTTGTTTCTATTATTGCTTCCAAGAGCATCTTAATTGGACTGTAATTGTAAAAAAAAAAAAAAGTGTCTCTGCGTTTTTCCCTAAGGTTTTGACATTAGGAGAGTTGTTTTTGCATCTATCTTTCCTTACACAATTATGATAGGTTAAGGTCTAAATAATGAAACCCTTGATTTGTGTGCCTCAATTTAATTCAAAAAGGTGGTACAAATGCTAACATGGCACACTTTCAGCTTTTCTTAAACACTAGGTACTAACGACTTGGTGAAAAATTGCACCTAGACATGAAAAGGACCATTCCTTCATTTACACTTAAAACACCCAACAACTTTCCTTCTAAAAGAAATGTCGGGTTTTCCCTCTATTAGATTTTTGAGGGTTTGGTAAACATCTGATATTCACAACAAGGTACTTAGATGCAAGTTCAAGATATAGCTAACACAATGCAAACAAACTGAAATAAAGAAAAATATAGGGTGTGCCCACCTTTTAGGAGATGGGAAACTTAGGGGACCCTACTTTTCTTTAGTTTCATTCCAAGAAACCTTATAGATCTCAATCTAATGGTGAAATTGAGAGAATAGATATGCTATAAGGTCTCCTAGGGTGTGATTAAAGACAAAGTGGGGTTCACCACTAAGAAAAGGCTTAGAAATACAAGAAATGAAAGTAACATGCAAAACCTAACTATATGACCTAGAAAATGAACTCAAATTAGAATAGAAAATTGGAGATAAATAGAGGTTCACTTGGAAAACTAAAGATGCTTGAGAAAAGGTCTATAATCATGAAATTATGACTTTTGAAGCACAATGGGACTCATACACCAGTAGGGGAAATTTCATCCTAGTTTATGGTTTCAAGCAAAAACCTAAATTTACAACTGCTAAACTAGGATCTACAGAAAAAGTGTGAAAACTGTTGGAAACAAGCAACACTAAGAGGGGGGGTGAATCAGTGTTCTGCAAAAAATAACTTTATTATTCTGATCTTTAATCCACTTAGAACATTCAACCAAGAGTAATATGTAGAAACAAAAAGAAAACAACGACAACACCATAACACAAGGATTTTTATGTAGAAACCCTGTTAGGGGAAAAACCATAATATAAATTGAGTATACTCAAAAGAAATTTACAATATGGGAATGCACTTGCATTCAGGCACACTTCCTAGAGCTTAGTGCTCAAAATGTGAAGGCACATTGCCTTACAAAGATTTGGATTAGATCCAAGAGAATGAACTGAAGAAATAGCATCTACAAATTCTTGATTACAATTTCAGTTAGGCTTAGATGTCAATCTTCTGTCCTTCTGACTGATATTGATCTTCTACTTTTCTCTGCTCCACTCTAACTCGCATCAAAAAATATTTATGCGCAAGTGAAACTGTGCATAAAATCACTCCAACACTCTTTTGGTATTCGCAATACACATCGACACATCATGCACACACACTAAAAAGATATAAGAAATCATACATATATATACGCGACTATAAATTTATTTGCAATATGTTGGCTCAAATAAAACTTGAAGATATTAGTAATTGCTGGCTTAAATCATAAGAGTTATGTAATGTGCATCCACAATGATCAACCACAACTTAGCTTAGACCCAAAACAAGATGAGCAAACACAAAAATATTTGATAAAAAATTCCTTGAATATCTGCAACATATTACATCAATTGAGTCGGCCCCAAAATACTGATAAATAGAGAATTATCAACTAGATCTCCAAAATCACACAAGACTCAATACGAGACACTAATATTTCTCGACAACACATTAGATGTACTGACAAACCTCCTATGAGGTCCACAACTCAAAATAACAACTGGAAATGTGCAAGTGAGTCGATGATCACCAAACTGTCGAATGTTTTGTTCTTCCTGTCTAACTTCAATCTGACTGTCAGTACAAGTAAATGGTGTTATGTGGATCTGTCACCGACTAGGGTTTCCATCAATGACAACACCAAAAAGAATTTGTAGTCTCTTGCCAACAATATCCCCCTTTGGAATTGATGGCAACACTTAGTGAAAAATGACTAAGTGTCAGATCAAAACCAACATGAGTTACACTACCATTTCAAAACTCCAAAAAGAAACTTCAATCTTGGGAAAACAACTCCCCCTATGATGAATATGCATATTTCACTGTACGCTTCTCCCCCTTTGACATCAATGACAAAAACTAGGGAAACCGAAATAAAATTTCAAAACTATACATTCATGAACTTGTAACTTACAGAAGTTTGAAAATATCTACAAGATTTTGTTTTAGCACTCATATATTTTCATCACAAACCTTTTTGAGACTTTCCAAAACTATTATGTGACCACACATTAAATAGGATTGAGCCTCTACAATTTCAAGATTCTCTGAGTCACTAACTACTACAACAACTTTCACTTCCCTCAAAGCACTTACCATTATTTCAATCTTCGAAAAAATTTGTCCCCTGAGTTCACATAATCTCCCAACAATTTTGTCATTTTCATTCTTTAAACATCTTATTTTTTTCAAGTAGAGTTGTTACTTGAACTAATTGTTGATCCACATCACCAGCTAAAGGATCAAAAGTAGCATAAACGGTAGCTAATTTATTTTCTAGATCCTTCACCTTTTTCTCATTACCTTTAGTAAACTTGGACAGAGCTAAACTAGACTTATAGGCTTTTCCAGCTTCAGATATAGAACCTTGAATGTTCTTTATGCAAGTAGCTAATAGAATCTTATCCTTTACAATCACTTCCTTCAACTGACTAAGTCTTTTCCTATTAAATTCTTTTTGCACTTTATCCTCAATAGATTTCTCAAGAGACTCAAATTGAATACATATAGAATTTTTGAGCTTCTTTAGCTCACCAGAAGAGGAACTTGATGGATCCATGACATGAGTTGGAATTAATTTCTACAAAACTCCAGATGCAAGGCTTAATAGTTCACTATCCTCTATGTGACACTTTAGAATTTTCTCACTGGCCTTAGCTTGAGAAATTGATGCAACCTTCATCATCTGAATTGGGGACAGAGTATATAGATTGATTGAACTTTCATCCAATTCAAGATCAAAATCTCCCTGTGCTCCATTAGAGATCTCTTCACTTCCTTGGTAGTGTCTCTTGCCTCCACTCTGATTTCCTGAGATTTCCATCTTCAGCCTTGGGTTCTTCAGAGACTGTTTCCAAATCCTCTTCATTTTGCACTGTCTTCTCCTTAATTAGCACCACCTTAGGAACTTCAGTTTCCATATGCGTCTCTATATTTTACATAGTAGGAGAAATCAAGATATCCTCAACTTTTGGAGGATCAAATACATTCATATTCTCTTCATTCACATTATCCTTTTCATTTACATTTGCCTCTGCATTCACTACCTCATTTACCAGAACATTTTTAGTATTGATTTCTTCAATGCTAATATTATTCTTAGACAAAAAATCTTCCAAAATTTCCTTCGTTTCATTGAAAACAACATCAATTTCACCAATCATGAGTTTATTCACCCTTGTCTTGCTCTTAAATTCCTTTTTAGCCTTTTCAAGGAGGGAATTGATTTCTCCAATTGACATTTCTGGGCATAAATCTGCAAGAACTCTCTTCCTCATATTCTTTTCTTCTATTCTAGCGTTTACTCTTCTTGACTCCAAAATATCATACAAATTGTTGGGTAAGCCAGACATAATATCAACAAGAGCTTTATTAAAAATGTTCAAATGTTTTATTGTAGCTTCTTCTAGAACTCTTTGAGAAAATTCATCAAAGGTTTCATACAAGTCATAGAGGGGCTTGAGATTACTGTCATTGACAACTGTATACACAACGTCATCAACAGACATACCAAGTTTATCAATTTTAGCCTTCTTTTCCTTTTCTTCTTTGTTGGAAGATTTGCTCTTGATTAACGCAACGACCTGAATTTTGGTAGCTCTTACTTCTTTCAAAAATTCTTCGGATTCTATCTCCTCATCTTCTAAAATAGGCTTATATGTTCTTGTACTTTTCTTCTTCTTCCTTTTACCGGAAGGCTTGTCTTGTGTTGGATTTGTTGTAGGGGAACTCCTTGTAGATCTAGTGCAGGCAGAGGATGCACTAGGACTAACAGACTTTTTTTTTGCTTTCACTTCTACTGCTTTTGCCTCTTCTCTCCTCCTTGCTTCTCTCAAGGCTTCTACAAGTAAGCCCATCCTTTCTACAAAAACTATTGTTTCTTTTCTTACTCTCTTGACTATCACTGGTTTTCTCAATTCCTCATGAACCTGCATACTTTTATCTGCATATGTTATGAACCTCTCTTCTCCAGGATCCAGTGGTGAATTCAGCAAGTGTTCGGCATACATCTTCAGAATGTTTTCCTCTACTTCGTATCCCATTGTCATGATCCAAATTGTTCTGGGATCAGTAGCTTCTATATGACATTGGTCAATATCCACCATGAAGTAGATGGTATCTTTGTATTGTTCCACAATTGAAGTGGGAATTCTTTCCCTGGCATGCATCATATTCTAGAAAATTTTGGAGTATCCCCACAGGGTAGTGTTCCTAACCTGACGGTCACCCATTCCAAACAACTTGTTCCTTATCTGAACAACTATAGGCTCATCATTTTTCCAATGTACACTTCCAATACCCAGAACCTCATTCATGAAATAGAAAAATAGGCACAATAGCAGATTACCATATTTAAAAGCATTCTTCTTGTCTTTCTTGATCTTGCTCAGATTCTCCAACAACTGACTTCTAAGCAGCTCACACAAGTCATACTCTACATTCTGCTTTATCATTTCATAGGTTGCATAGATGGTCATATCGGATATAGAATTGTCCTGGCTAGAATGATATAACTTGTAACCAATGACCATTGATGTGAATTTCACATCAACTTCTGCAATGTCTTCTATTGTCATTTCTCTTCTATCTCATTGTGCACCTGTTGCCTCAGTAACTTTTTCATTCTTCATGGATTTCAAAATTGGAAGTCTACCAATGGAATTCAGACCTGTTATTACACATATAGCCTACTTTGTATTTTGAAGGGTATATTCAACCACATGAATTCGTCATGAACACAGCTCAAAATGTATCTCACCAATTCATTTTCCTCAAATACGGGAAATCTTGCATACTCAAACTTCTTCTCTTCTAGGATTTGAAATTTTGGTTTTACAAGAAAATATTCTCCAACTATATGATGGGAGTACAGATTCATTATTTGAGAGGTTCCTAACTCTTCAATGTTCATATGAATATATGCCTTAATATCCTTAGTGTGCAAACATTCATACAACATAGATGAAAATGATCCTAAGGGCTCAGTCTCCATAAACTTATAGGGATGCCATTTAAATTAAGGACGTGGTCTGTCCTTGACTTTGACTACCAAAGGAATGGCCATGATTTCCAATTACAAATTTACAAGTTTTTCAAAAAAATACATTTTCGTTAGATCAAATTTTGATTGAAGATTCTTCTCCACGCTTTGAACCTCTCCACAATTCGACAAAGTTCACTTTAGGGCTCTTCACGCTGCTTTTCTTCAAAATGAAAAGTAACAAATGAAGGATAAAAATGACATTTTATCACTCGCACAACTAACCCTTTTGTTGCAATAAATTCCTTAACCCTACTTCATTAGGTTACTATAATTTCAAGCACTGAGATAAATAATTTTTTTTGCGAATCCCCAAAACTTTACAATACTGGCTCCAATTTGGTTAAACAACATCTGAAAAGCATTGATCCACCTACTAGATTGGTCCACATTCTAGTATCATTTGCCTACAGGGGGTTGAATAATTTTCCTGATAGCTCCCCCTAGACAAAAGGCCTAAAACCAATTCCCAGAGGAATTACCAGAAGCAGATTCTAGTGCTGGCACGTTTCCTTTTATAGAGGGATTATTTTTCACCCATTTCTTCTACATTTTCCCTCTAATCACATCTGTAGTGACTTTACCTTTTCCTTTGACATCTTGTTGTATATTTTGTTTTACCAGACCTCTTCTATTCCAACAGAATCTATCAATATGCCCAAATTTAATGCAGTTGTAACACACAACATTTCTCTAATCAAACCAACTATTCCACTAATTTTTCCTTGATCTGCATCGGTTAGCAATATGCCTAAATCTATTGCATGCATACAATCTGATATATCTATGAAAGTTGTTCATCACAATTCTGAATTCACTTGACTTATGACCATACTTATAGCAATTAAAGCACTAACTTGAGAATGATGGTTCACTTGGATTCATCCTGCTTCTACACTGAGAAGCCATATGGCTGAATTTTTTCCAAGTAAAACAATAACCATTGAATCTCTGAGCATTTGGTTGTCTCACCGGATTTCTTCTAACCCCATTCATCTGATTTCCTTGTTAGAATCATCCTTGTCTGGAATTCCTTTGTCCAAATCTGGAACTTTCTCCTTCTTCATATCCAAGACCTCTACTGTCACCATCAATCCTCTAACCTTTAATCAATTCATCAAATTTGGTTGAACTAGCTTTGAATTTCTCCTTGTACTCATTTGCAGCAGTAAGTTCATCTCTGAGATCATCATGTTGTTTTTCAAGCATTTCCTCATTGTTTTTAGATTGTTCCAATTCATTCTTCAATCGGCTGCATTGTTCATATTTTTCTTTCAAAGATTGAGCAAGTTTTTATTCATTCTTCTTTCTATCTTCAAATTCCTTGCTCATTTTCATCATGATTGACTCCATCTCACACTTCAGCGTAGCATTTTCTTCAGAAAACTTTTCACACTCTTTTGTTTTCTCCTTTAAGGCATGACTGATTTGTTCATCTTCCATTGTTCTATTCTTCTGCTTGAGCTAATCACATAATTCATTTCTTTTCTCCCTTGGTTCATTGATTTTGTCTTTCAATGACTGGATGAATTTTTTTTCATTTTTAAGATTTTCCTGCAATTCCTGATTCTCATATTTTGACTAGTCAAGATCATCAAAGGCCACCATAAGTTGTTGTTGAAGACTACTTGTATCCATTGAAAACACTTTCCAAGATCTCCCCAAGCTGTTAGACTTCTTTCAAGGAACTAGCTCTGATACCAATTGTTGGAAACAAGCAACACTAAGAGGGGGGGTGAATCAGAGTTCTACAAAAAAATTAACTTTATTATTCTGATCTTTAATCCACTTAGAACATTCAACCAAGAGTAATAAGCAGAAACAGAAAGAAAATAGCCACAACACCATAACACAAGGATTTTTTACGCGAAAACCCTGTTAGGGAAAAAACCACGGTGGATGGCCAATCCACAATATAATCTAAGTATACTCAAAAGAAGTTTACAATATGGGAATGCACTTGCATTCAAGCACACTACCTAGAGCTCACTACTCAAAATGGGAAGGCACACTGCCTTACAGAGATTTGGATTAGATCTAAGAGAATGAACTAAAGAAATAGCATCTACAAATTCTTGATTACAGTTTCAGTTAGACTTAGATGTCAATCTTCTGTCCTTCTAACTAATACTGATCTTTTGCTCTACTCTGCTCTAACATGCTTCACAAAATATTTATGTGCAAGTGAAACTATGCATAAAATCGCTCCAACACTCTTTTCGTATTCGCAATACACATCAACACATCATGCACACACACTAAAAAGATATAAGAGATCATACATATATATCCGCAACTAGCAATTTATTCACAATATGTCAGCTAAAATAAAACTTGAAGATATTAGCAATTGTCAGCTTAAATCATAAGAGTTATGTAACGCACATCCACAATGGTCGGCCATAACTTAGCTTGGACCCAAAACAAGATGAGAAAACTCAAAAATATTTGATAAAACATCCCTTGAATATCTGCAAAATATTACATCAACTAAGTCAGCCCCAAAATATTGATAAACAGAGAATTATCAACCCGATCTCCAAACTCACACAAGACTCAATACGAGACACTAATATTTCCATACAACACATTAGATGTACTGAAAAACCTCCTATGAGGTACACAACTCAAAATAACAACTAGAAATCTACAAGTGAGTAGATGATCACCAAACTGTCAGATGTTCTATGTTTCCTATCTAACTTCAATCTAACTGCCAGTATAAGTAAATGGTGTTATGCAGATCTGTCACCGACTAGGTTTGCCATCAATGACAACACCAAAAATCATTTTCAGTGTCTCTTTCCAACAAAAACTAGTATATTGGGACTCATATGCCACAAGTGGCAATTTAGTCCCAGTATTAGGGTTGATCTAAAACTTTGATATCCTCTAGTGTTCTACTATAACTTCTCTCCTTTCCGATCTTCGAGTATGAAACTTTGAATTTTGACTTGATGGTGACTTTTCGTGATCTTGCAAGATAGATGACAACTTTGACAACTTTGCAACTTCTATAGCTTTCTCCAATCTTTCTCTTTTATATGTTTTCAACCTAGATCTACAAATCAAACATCAAAGAGAGGAAAAAATGTTGTTTTGTTAGTGGATAGGGGTTTTCCTTTGTTGAACTCCATTTTGGTAATCAAACCTTGAAATGAAATAAAATAGAATGGAGGAATTATGAATGAACAACTATGCTATGTTACAACTCACCAAACCCTTGTAACTCTAGACACTGAAAAATGTCCTAAATGATATCATGCACTTGAATCAGGTATACTAACACTGTTTCATCTTCAAACCCATCCTCTTTTCACTTAATTAATTAAATAGGCCTAGCTAGTTAATTAATGGTATCATTTTCATCTATTAGTTCCTAATTAATATGATCGGGTTAATTCACCCCCTTTCATGCTACAATTCATCCAATTAAATTAAATACATCAAGTTATTTAATTTAATCCCTAAATCTTTTTATTTAATTAAAATAATCCGAAGTTATTTAAATTAAATGTCATTTCACTTTCCCCCTTTCATTAAATCATTTTATTTAGTGAAGAACATCTATTTTTTCCTAATTGCATGATTAAACCTTTGTTTAATTAGCAATTACTAATTAATCTAATTCCCCCTAGTTGCAAGGGAATATTCCTCCTTTGCACATTCCTCCAAAAGGAATATTCATGTGGAATATTCCTTCCCCTTTTGGACATTAATTTTTTTTTTAATTGCTAAATTGTCTATTTTCCTGAGCACCCATGAGAATATTCCAAAGAATATTCTCTTTCCTCACTCATTTGAAAAAGAGGCATATTCCTTCTTTCAAAAAACTTACTTGAATTCTTGAGCAAGTTAACTTGTGACCTCCTCTACAAGTTAACTTGTGACCTCTTGGGCAAGTTGGAAGTTTGTTTGTTTGGACAAAGGTGAACCCTTGATTAAATCTCATCATTGATTCCCATCCATTGATGAGAATCCATGATCCATGCCTCCAACTTCTTCCATCCTTGACCATTGATTAAACTTTTAGATCTCAACCCTTCATTTCTCATTTGATTTCCTATAAATAGGTCACTATTTAGAGACAAATGGATCCATATTTTTTAGAGAAAACTCATGCTATTGAAATCACTCACACTCACACTCATATTTAGCACATATTTAGCATCTTTCTTTAGTTTAAATTACTTGAATAATAGCTTAGCTTCCATTAATGGCTTCCATAGTAGCATAGATGCATACATTTGGTTTGTTTATTAATTAGGGATTTGAATCTCTTAGCTTAGAATCCATTTAGATTAGCTTTACATTTGCACATCTTAATCATTTTAGCATAAATCATGTTAAAATAGCTTGCATCATATTAATCTAGTTTTATATCATGTTTTCATACACATCTCACAATGATTTCATCAGTTTTCTTCAATAAAACTTATTGAAACAAGATTATTATCCTTGGGATTGGGAAAGGGTTGTCATTCCACATCAACGCGACACCACTCCCCCAATAGTATAAGTTTCAAATGGATTAGAGTAGGTGTTTTGAAGCTTTGGTAGTTTAGTATGCTTAGTTTTAATAGATGCTTGGTGTTGGCCTCCTACAATGGTTTAATAACTAAGCCTTTAGGATTGTGACTTAGAGATTGAACATCTACACTAAGTAGTTATCTTACTCATCATGAAGGTGCATTTCACTTGTCAACCCAGGGACATAAACTTGAAATGGGTCAGCACTGTATGTGCACTAGGACTTCATTGTAATCATCCATAAAATAGGAAAGAAACAATGTCGAAAATGAAGTGTTGGAAAGAAATCAATTGAAATACTAAGCATAAATCAATATCTACACTAAGCATTAATCAACTGGACTGAAAATGAAAGATAGAAATATCAATCTAACAAACAAAAAGGAAACTACTCTGTCTACCTTGGCTACAAAAACAAACACAAAACATAATTTCAGTGGCTGCAGGAATAGATAGTTGTTGAAATTGAAACTAACTACTAAACAAAAAATGAATTCTAGACTAATAGATGGAATTCTCACCAAGTGGCCCCCCTTGAGTGAGTCTCCCTTATACTAAATCAAATGTAACAACTCAAAATATCATATTATTTCTTGAAAGCATAAGTATAACATCTCAACCATAGAATTGTAAAACTAGAAATTGCGAGTACAAACTCAGAATGTTCAACCTTCTCAAAAGGAGCATCCGACTATTATTTATAGGGAGAAAACTACTAACTATCCCTAACTACCTAGGCAATTGACTTCATCAAAATAGGAGGATGCTGCTTATTTAAAGCATAGAAAAAGATGGAGGAAGTTATGCATGCACTAAATTAGTCAAAGTAGATTTGCTTCAACGATAATCTAGCACAACACACTCCCTAGATTTTCTCAACAACAAATATGACTATTAGAAAGGTGGTTACATTCTTTTGCTTGAAATAGGGATTTCCCTCCATGAGATTTTTCCCACTTTGACTTCTTAATGATCAGCTTCATCACTTCTCGTTAACCAACCAACTACCAAGAATCTCTCCACGTAGCAGGCTTTGTTGACATCAACATTTTAGTGGAAACTTGCAAAATAGCATTAGCATTTACAAAAAAATGTATATCTATAGTTATTTAAGTAACATTCATTCAACCACTAGTAAATTCAACATAGATAATTCTCATAGCATGATAATTTCATTGAAGTCACAAAGATAAAGCTTATGTCCAAAATCTATGGTTTTAAGGAAAATATCAACAACCAAGTGTCAAAGTCTATGATAGCAATAACAAATGTGTAATGGATCCTATCAAAATTGACCCATTAATTGAGCTCATCATCCCCCCCCAACCTAATGTTTTCTTGGTCCTCCAGTAGAAGGAGCATTAAACTTTTGCCTAGTTAATGCCCTAAATTCAGCTTCTTCCAGTTGTCCCACATCAATATCTACGGTGGTTGAATCAAGATCCCAATAGAATCCTTATTTGTTCTCCAGTTTGTTCCATCTTTTTCTTTATACAGCTATGTCATAATGGTAGAACTTGTAATTTGGCATAGGCCACAGTAATGTAGGTGGCTGAAATGTTAAGGGAAGCAAACATTGTTGCTTCCTTCTACCAATTTGTATATACCTATCAACCCTTTTGCATGCTAAAACATAGTTCTATAAAGAGTGGGGTTCAACCTGTTTCAAGTCTTCTGGAAAACTTTTCCACCATTTTTCTAAATATCCCATTACTGATTTTCCTGTGGTTTCAGCTACCTTCTCATATTCTCTATAGTTTTCTTCTTTGACGAGCATAATCTTAGCTTTGTAGCTGGGATGGTAAAGAATTTTGTGCAATCTCATGAAAATATCTCTAGGGTTACTAGATTCAGCCCTAATAAGTAGGGGAGTATGAAGTTCCCTTTCCTTGTAATTTCTATACCATTGTCCTCAATGTTGTGCATGTTTTGCACACATGCCCCACCATAGGTGAGGACCCCCTCTTTTCACTCCTGATGGGTTGCTTTGCTCCCATGTCATTTTGCGTGCAACTTTTTCCAAGCCCAAATTGGTCATGTTCCTTCAAACGATAAAATTCCCCAGACCAAATTCACCTACCTGAGTTTTGCTAGGTCATTTTCTTTTGCAGAAGTGCCCCTGTGGGTTTCCCTTCATCTATTTCCCCGACGTCCTCCAAGCCTCACGGACCCACAGCTATGGGTCGCCTTATGCGGGTTGCCGCTCATGTTTCACTGTTAGGTAGCAACTGATGCCCAACTTTTTCTTGTATGGTGGGATCCACACCTAGTTTCTTCATCCAAGCCTTGACCAAGCATCCAAACGAGCGAGAGATTCCACATCTCACCTAACTTGGGTCCATCATACAAAGAAATCACTACATTCCATTAATGGAAATTGGCCTATAAATGTTGCTCTCAGCCCTTCATTTTACTTGGGGCATTCAAATCTAGAGAGAAGCAAAGTCCCCCCTTCCTTTTTCTGCTCTTTGCCTTGTTCCTGCTGACTTGGTCCATGATCGCTTGATTTGATTTTTCCTTCATTTTTTGACTTTGGAGACAAGTTTCCTATGGTTTTGGGATGTTTTTGCGATGCCAAAGTGAATGGCCAAGGTTTCATTAATTTTTGGGAGTTGTGAATATTTCCTTCTGGGCTGCTATCCCTCCATGGCCATCTGGAACTTCCCTTCTGGTTCGTCATCCCTCTGTGGTTGTCTGGGAACTTCCCTTCAGGGCCGTCGTGTGCTCATTGTCATTTCAAAAGGGCAACAACCCTCCGGCTTTCCCCTTCCAAACTTTTTCATTTTTCAAAATAAGTCAAATCTTGAGGAAATATGTCTTGGCACTCTTTCTACCCCTTTTCTCATGCGCTAAAATTGAAAACTTTCAAATTTACTAACTTTTGTGAGGTTTGGGAACTTCCCTTCTAGGCCGCCATCCCTTCGTGGTCATCCAAGAACTTCCCTTCAGGGTCGTCGTGTGCTCATTATCATTTCAAAAGGGTGGTGACCCTTCGGCTTCCCCCTTACAAATCTTTGCATTTCTGGAATGGGTCTAAACTTCAAGTTTTCGTCATCTAGGGCCCATAAAGTGAGTGACTTCACATGCCTAAATGGGTTTGGATAAAATTTTCCATGTGTTTAGACATCACAAAAATGTCCTTCTGAGTCGCCGTCCCTCCGTGGCCATCTAGGAACTCTCCTTCTCGACCACCGTCCCTTAGTGGCCATCCAAAAACTTCCCTTCTGGGTCATCATCCCTCTGCGTCCATTCGGGAACTTTCCTTCTGGGCTGTCATCCCTCTATGGCTATATAGGACCTTTCCTTCCAGGTCGTCGTCCCTCCATGGCCATCTAAGAACTTCCCTTTCGAGCCACTGTCCCTTCGTGGTCGTCCTGGAACTTCCCTTCCGGGCCACCGCCCCTCCATGGTTGTCCAGGAACTTCCCTTCCAGGTTGCTATCCCTCCATGGACATCCAAGGAATTTCCTTTCGGGCCACCATCCCTCTGTGGCCATCCGGGAACTTCCCTTCTGGGCTGCCATCCCTCCATGGCCATCTAGGAACTTCCCTTCTGGCCCATCGTCCCTCCGTGGCCATCCAGGAACCTCCCTTCTGGGTTGTCGTCCCTTCGTGGCTGTTCAGTAACTTCCCTTTTGGGCCACTGTCCCTCTATGGTCATTCAAGAACTTTCCTTTTGGGCCACCATCCCTTCATTGTTGTTTCCCTTCCATCTGTTGTCTGTTGTCTACCTTCCATCCATCGTCTACCATCCGCCTTCTGTCCACCATTTTCCTACCATCCATCACCCACAGTTCGTCTTCCTTCTGCCCTATCGCGCTCGTACCCCTAAGCATGGATTAATGTTTATGGTCCAAATGAGCTTCAAATGTGGAATAATGATGAATATTATGATCTTTTGATGATGCATGGATGGATCTAACAAGGAGTTTGCAATATTTGACTAACGTTTTCCTTGATTTGTGTATGAAGGCACTTACGGCACTTCATGTATGCAAGATTCAAGAAACCTACCACGGGTCTATCAAGGAGGCCCATTGAGAAAGTTGCACAAGGAAAAAGCACATTACTCCTATCACCATTCATTTTATTCCCACCTTTCTTCATAGCACACATCAATAGAGTTGGAATTAAAAGCGGGCCTATGTCAAGGAAGTTAGTAACAAACCATAAAGGGTGGCCTTGAAGGTGGTGGGAGGGAGTGGTTGTTTCCTCCCTCCAAACAAATGATCAAGATCCATCAGAAGCTATCTCATCAAATCATCTAATCCATTTAACAACAATTCAAATCTACAAACAAGGTGTATTGGATTGATTGAGGGATGCTATGAACACATCAAGTAAAAGGAGGATTTTGAATAGTTTTAGCTACAACAAAAGGGCAATCAGCTAGAAGAAAAAATTACTACAGTGACTGGCTTCTATAGGACAAAATAGGGAAAAGACAAAAGATGTATTTTAAATTGATGAATATTGTGGGGTAGGTGAAGCCCTAATGTAATCAAATATGAGCCACACAATGTAATTCAATCATATCCATTCATTTGGGATTTGGAAAACTATAAAAAGGGGTCTTCCCCTTATTTGTAAATGGTTGGAAAACTAGTGTAATTACATTCTACAACAATAGAAAGCAACATTGCATGATCTATGGGTGTTCCTTTTGAGTTTGCAAATTATGTGTGCATTGTTTTACTTCCCCTTCTTTTAGTTGTTAGTTTCTTCAGTGAAAGTGGTGATGGTGATTGTTGTTTTAGTATTTGATGAGCTTCCATCCCATACTTTTAGCACTTGTTGATGATAAGATTTTGTGCAAAGTTAGCCCGAGCTTCTTTTTGTCATTGTTGTAACCTAGTTCAAATGCATGTTCATGATGTGCATGTGCAATCTGAAAATCTACAGACCTTAGGAGATTGCATTGGTTTTTTGTAGTTGTAGGTTCTCTTGGTCAAGCAAAACCCAATTTAGGGAGTTTGTCTACTATAGCAGCCTCCATGATCATTCTTCATTCATAGTTTCAGGTCTAGGAACTTCCTCTCTTCCCTGCCCTTTTTCCTTTTTTTTTAAATAAGTAACCTTAGGCAAGTTTCATTGCACATTGTAAAGCCAAATCTAATGATAAAATGGAGTTCAAGACTATTGTTTAAACCTGTAGCAATTGCACACTAACTTCCCCATCTTAGGAACTCCATTTCAAGACCCAACTTCCCATGCTTAGTAACTTATTTGTAAGTCCACCCTATGATTACCAAAAAATCACATGAATCAACAGAGATATTCCAAGCACTGTCAAGACCTGGCATTAGAGACCTTGGGGTAGTGATTGGTAACTTACTTGCAAATTTCTACCTTTCAAGAGAGGTAGTGCGCCTATGCACTTTCTGTGTTGAGAAAGTGCTAAAACACCCATCAACACCCAACTAATCTCATTTTGAATCTAGGACATAAATGCTCTTAAATGAATGTCCCTAATATATAGCAAGGGATTCCAATCGTGATCATCAAACAAAACATAATTGTGTAGATATAATTGACATAACAAATTTTTAACATCAGGAGGAGCAAGCTGATAAGATTGGAAAAATTCATGTGGAGTGTCAAAAAAAGGACTCAGACCTAAAATGATCCTTGATAGCTTGAAGGAAATATTTCGCTCCTTCAAGTTCATAGCATACACTCTAGGAGGATTTTTTCATACTAGCATTTTGGGTATTAAGTCTACCACATTATCTACCCTTCAAGGAAACATTTTTTGCATTCTTCTCTTCAATCTCTCCATCTTTCTTTTTAATCACATTTTGTAGCTCATGACTTTACTTTTTCCATTCTTCTTCCTTTCTTTGCATCTCACTCCACAACTTTAGAGCTATGTCATTCCCTGAAAAGGTAGGGGGTTTATGTATTCCTACCAAAATCTTCACTGGTATCGATTCTTCTTGTTCATATAACACCAATTGCAAAGATTCAATTTGTTCATCCTGCTTTGGTTGCAGAAAATTTGGAATCTCATCTTGTTCTTACTACAGGGATTTTGGACTTCTATTGTGTTCCTGATTCCCAACTTGTTCTGCAATGGTAATGAGCTCATCCAATCTAATATTTGTCTGTTCCTCAAAAATATCTTTTTCCTCACATTCACCTGCCCCGTCGGGGCTTCCATCTCCTCCCTAGATTTTTTTCTAAGCCTAGGGCTTCTCTATGGAGGTGCATCAGTGGCTGGCTCAGCTAGTTTTGATTTCTTAGGAGGATTTTTGTCTTTTCCTTCGACTACAGGAGGAACAGTGCCATCAACCTTTCATTTTCTAGGGCGTGGTGTTGGTTTTTTTGCCTCTTACTTCTTAGCTTTTCCTTTTCTCATTTTTTCTTCTCTCATTTGTGCCTCTTCTCTCCTAAGGGTATCCCTAGTTTGAATTGGGGTTTTGGCAAGGCCATTATCATCAAAATATGAGGATGAACTTTCCTCTTCTAAATATTCTAACTCAGAAGAATCAATTTCAATGGATTACTCAGCTGTAGGAGGGTTTGAACTAGGTCTTGCACCAGAGGTTGATGCTCCAGGAGTAACTTCAACAACCCTCACTTCCCTACTAACCCTATGGGGTTGAGGCTAATGTCTAACATGTTCTGGTCTAAATTGATCAATGTTTAAAAACTCCTCCAATGTCATATCAGATATTTCATATAGAGATTTTTCCACCAGTAATTTGATTAAACAATAGTGAGAGAAAGAATTATCCCTACCTTTCTATGTTTCAGCCACCATGACGGTAAGGAGATGATATAGCACATTGGGAACATTCATTTTGCGTCCATGCCTCATATGGTTTGGGAGCTTGAAGTGTACTAAATGGAGGCATGACTGGCGGCCCTCACAAGTGATGTACTTGACAATGTGGATAGCTACTTGTCTCCATGGCTCTAGAAGAGAAGTTCTTTTTGTACCCAGTTTATCCACCACTAACGGGGTGTCACTAGGTTCAATAAATTCAACTCTAGCAGACCTTGCATCTTTGGTAGTAGGGTATGGCTCACCATCAGTAGGTAAGCCTGTTACCTCTACAATTCTTTCCTCAGTAACAATCACCTCCAATCCTTTTACTACTACCTTTCCCTCAGAGAATGTTTGTGCAAATTCCTACGCAATGTCTTCATTGTAGTTGTCGAGTTTCAAGAAATAATCCATCCAGCCATAGTTTCTAAACTCTTCCAAAGAAGGTGCATCCTACATTACCACATTATGAACCATGGATTCACTCTGAATTAGTTGACCTCCCATTGTTCAGTTGCTCATAATCAACAAGCACTCTACTAAATTTCCTTTTCTTGAAATTGCTTTCTGAAAACCCCAACTTCTTCTTCCTATAGTTCTTCTCTCTGTCATACTGATGCTAATTTCATGTAGCTTACTAAATTACTTTTTTTGGGTGACATTTGAAATTATGACTAGGAAATAAAGATTCATTAATGCGTATTATTGAAATAAATGGCAGTAGTTCAATAATATCTCACACATACAAGCCGCCACATCAATTCATCATTCAAATAGGCTCAATTTAAATTCGTTGATATGATGACATGTGGACTTGAGTTGACACTTCCCCCCCCCCTAATCTAATTTACAGTATGTGTCTGCATAGGCTGGTGGATAATTATGATTGGACATGGCAAGGTACAATTCATGCTATGCGAAATATCTACATTTAATTACAACAATTAAAGAAATGCACTAAAGATAATAAAGATATAACAAATGTTTTTGCACATACATGAAATATTGGGGTATCTTTTCAAAGAATTCAGAGAAAGTACTGATTACCTTTAGAAGTATGGTTGAACAATCAATGCATCGATGATGAAGTGGAATGAAGTGATGGAAAAGTGAAGTGATGGCGGAGTGGAGTGATGGTGGAGTTATGGAAGAGAGAGAAGATGGAGATGGATGGGCGGATGGGTGGATTAATGAAGAAGTGGACACCCACAAAAAGTGGAAGTCTTTATTATGAAGTGGTTGCATGTGTAATTGGATTAGTCAGAAGGAGGGACACTAGGTTTGCTTCCTTTGACTATAGGAAGTTCAAGGGTTGATTGCTAGTTAAATTGTTGCATGAATTCTTCCTTGGATGCTAGCTTGTGATACAATCTTAGATGATGACCGTTGACCAGAAGTTTGAATCTGATAGGGTCAATGGTGGTGAGTTGTACAACTCTATTGGGAAATACTTATGCAACCTCATACAGTCCCAACCATCTAATCTGCAATTTACTCGCATTATCTTGATACTAGGAGTCATAAAGGAGTTCCTAGTCACCAAGCTAAAACTTCTTGTCCTTTATGTACTTATCATGCCATTTGATCCTTTGATTTTCCACTACCTCGATATGATGTAGGGTTTTCTTTCTTATCTCATCCAAGTTATTCAACTACATGAGTCTATCCTTTTGTGCTTCAGAGATATCCATTCCTAAGTCTAGTGCAGTCCTAAGAGTTTTATGCTCAAATTCAATGGGCATCATAGTTGTCTTCCCATACAGTAAGTCAAAAGGAGTAATTCCTGTGGTTGTTTTCTAGCATGTCCTATAGGCCCAAATAGCTTTTGGTGGCCTATTTTCCTAGTTTCTCCTATGAAGAGCCACCGTTTTTATCAGAATTACTTCGATTTCCCTGTTGGTCACCTCAAATTGGCCATTGTCCTAAGGGTGATAAGGAGCAGACTTCCTATGCCTCACATTATATTCGTTAACTAGTGTTGTAACAAGGGTTGATGTAAATTGAGCCCCTCAATCAGTCACTATCTCCATTGGAACCCCATAATGAGTGAAAATTTACTCATAAAGAAATTTTTCAACCTTATTATCTCTTCCATGCTTCATTGCTTTAACTTCAACTGACTTGGTCACATAGCCAGTGCAAACCAAGATGTAGGATTTACCATTTGATGGAGGATCAATGGATCCTACAAAATCCAGTCCCCATTTATCAAATGGAGTGATTACTACCTGGGGGTAAAGAGGCATCTCATCAAAATTTGTTAGGCAACCCATCCTCTAGCATCTATCACATTTCATTGTATATCTAACTGCATCCTTATGAAGTGTGGTCAAGTAATATCCTATGTTGAGAATCTTCATTATTGTCCTCTTGGATACAAAATGCCCGACACAGGGTTCATTATGACATGCATGCAATATATCATATGTCTAATCTTCCCTTACACATCTCCTCATGACATGGTCTTTTCTAGTATAGAACAATCAGCCTACAATCCATGAAAAAGGAATGGTTTTCTCAATGAGTATCCTTCTCTCTTTTGGAGAGAAGTGAGGAGGAACTCTCCCTATAACCAAGTAATTGGCTATGTCAGCATACCAAGGTGTATGCACAATGATAGAAAAAAAATGTTCATTAGGGAAAGAGTCATCAATGACTTGATTATCTTCTGATGTAGTTATTCTAGAAAGAAAATCTACTACAACATTTGCTTTTCCTAGTTTATCAACAATGGTAATGTCAAACTCCTACATCAGCAACAACCATCTTTCCAACTTGCCTAAAATGAGGGGCTTATTCATGAGGTATCTTATTTCCACATGATCTATATGAATACAAATATGATACCCTGTTATGTAGTGCCTGAATTTGTTAAGGGCATAGATGACTGCCAATATTTCTTCTTTTGTCACTATGTAATTGAATTCAGCCCCTTGTAGATTTTTGCTAACAAAATAAATAGCATTCTCAATTGTTCCTTCTTTATGTCCCAATATTGCTCCTACAACATAGTATGATGCATCTGTATGAATGTGAAAAGGAAGATCCCAATTAGGACCCATCAGTATAGGAGGATGGGTTAAAGCTTCTTTGACATTAGAAAATGCCTTGTCACAGTCTTCTATCCACTATAATTTGGCATCTTTAGTGAGAAGATTGTACAATGGTGCTACCATTTTGCTGAAATCTTTGATGACACACCTATAGTACCCTGGATGACCCAAGAAACTCCTAACATCTTTTTTCTTTTCAGGAATAGGCAGATTGGTAATCACTTCAACTTTGGTTGGGTGTACTTGAATTCCCTTTTTAGAGATGTAGTACCGAAGGACTACTCCTTCCTGCATCATCATGAAACACTTCTCATTGTTCAATGACAAGTTATGATCTTCACATCTCTATAAGACCTTCCTTATATTTTCTAGGGATTTTGAAAAATCAACACCATAAGTAGTGAAATCATCCATATAAATCTCCATGCAATCATGTGAGATGTCTGAAAATATGCTAATGACTTCCCTTTGAAAATTTATAGGTGCATTACACAAACCAAATGGAAGCACAGAGTAGGCATAGGTCCCCCATGGATAGGTAAAGGTGGTCTTCTCTTGATCCTCAGGTGCAATTTGTATTTGATTATAGCCACTGAATCCATCTAGAAAAGAGAAATACTACTTGCCTACAAGGGAATCCAGTACTTGGTCTATGAAAGGAAGGGGAAAAAGATCATTTTTAGTGGCAGAGTTGAGCTCCTTGTAGTCAACACAAACTCTCCACTTCCCTCCCTTTTTGGGCACAATCACCAATGGGGATGGACACCCACTAACTATCTAAGATGGGGTAGATAAATACTACATCCAATAATTTTTTACGTTCCCCTTTTACTATTTCTCTTAATGCAGGGTTGATTCTTCTTTATGGCTCCCTTACTGGTGTGCAATCATCTCTAATATATATCCTATGAGTGCAGAGCTTAGGATCCAATCCCTTCATGTCATTGTAGCCCCATGCAAATGCATGTTGGTGGTTCTTCAACATATTTTCCAAAGACAACTATTGCTCTTGACTTAGCTTGTTGTTAATATTTAGATGTCTTCCTTCTGACACTTGTACTTGTGTGGTTAACTCTACCATAGTATCCTCACTAATACTTGGCATTTTTAGTTCATGTGGCAGCAATGTATGGTGCATGTTGGTTGCTGCAAGAAGTTCTATTGTAGGAAGAGCAAGTAGAAGTGTCTTCACTAAACTGCCAAAACCAAATTCATGAGTAGATGACTCCTCATGCACCTCACAATGGTTCTGAATTATGTGGGATAGCACTTCATCTTCCTCCTATAATTGCATGAAAGAACTTTTTTGCTAACATCATGAGTTGTGACATAGAATAGAATTCCTCAGCCTCTTCTCCAACATGTGGCCATATGGTGTTCTCCATGTCATGGGATGGTTGAGCAGGAGGGTAGAGAACAAGCCTTTTGGTACTCTTCCCATTAGAAATGGTCATGTCTCCTGACCAACATCCAATGTAGGTGGATCTGTTGTGGAAAACGATGGCCTCCTTAGGATAATGGGGTACCCACCTAGTGTAGCTTTAGGAGAAAGAATCATAAAATCTAATAGATACTCCCAAGAATCTAGAGTTACCACAAGGTCTACTATACCATCAGGTTTGACAGTGGAACTGTCAACAAGCTACAGGTAGTAGGAGTAGGTCTCATGTTTGGAACATTTAGTTGTTGTAGGATATCCTTAGTCATCACATTTATTGTGTTCAGAGATTATTGGATGCTATGGATGTGTTATTGATATGTGGTTGTCATTAATGTCAACACTATTAGCATTTGGTGTATCAAGTGTTGTATATGTCAAGGATTTTGAGAAAATTGTAAGAGAAAGTGTTCTAGGTTCCCAGTGGAACTGTGCAGGTCATGAAGGAATTTTGTTTTGTACATTAAATATTAGTTGATGTGGATTAAATGGTTTATTGTTGAGTATATCTAGATCATCTACCAGAAGTTTTAGAGGACTGCATGAATTTTTGTGTGAGTTGTGGTATGACAGTATTTATGTTGTCTATGTCAGTGTTCCTAAATGAAGATTGTATGATTCTGGTTATCTAAGTTGTTGTGGATTCTTCTCTATTTTTTCTTGGTGTTCTTAGATGTCTCTAGTTCATTCTCTATCTTTGTGGTACATCCACATTAATCGGTGAGCTCGTGATTGAAGATCTTTTCTTGTGCATGTTTGGTTTTTCATGTTTCTGGCCGACATGTTAATGATAGTGTGTTTCGGATGTTTGAAGTGAAATTAATTAAAGTATTTTTATGTTGGAGATGTTAATTTGGGTCTCCACTATGTTGTGGCCAACCTTGGTGAGTTTGCATTAAGAATTTAGTTGTTAATATGGGTTGACATTGCAAATGTAATTTATTTTTCTTGGTCGACGAAGTTGTGATGGAATCTCACATAATGGATATATAAGGGCGATTAGTTCATTGATGAAGATGATTATTTGTGTGCTCCTATATGTGTATATGCAAATATCATTTGATTGCATAGCAGAGTGTGAAGAAGTCTTGAGCTTAATTGGAACTATAATCAGGCTTGAGCAGAAGCTATTTTCTTAGTTCACACCCTCCATATTTTTAATCCTATCCTATTGGGTAGTGAGCCCCTTTTGTAATTGAGCAGTGAGCTCTAGGTAGTGTTCCTGAATGCATGTGCATTCCCCTTATTATTTCTCACTATACTTTTAGTAGAGTATAATCTTGTGGACTAACATCCACCATGGTTTTTCCCCTAATAGGGTTTCCACATAAAAATATTGGTGTTCTTTGTCTCTCTAATCTGTTAATTGCTTGTGGTTAATTTATTATTCATCAGATCTGAGATTAGAGTTAAGTTTGAAAAGTTTAAGTTTTTGTGACAACTGATTCACCCCCCTCTCAATTGTTTGTCCTTATTTTTCCAACATATTATTTCTCCCAAGTCAATCAGAGCATTCCTTATTTATACTCTATTTATGGAAACTCCCATCACAGGGCTACTTGGGTCAGTGTACTTAGGGACTGTAACTTTTCCAAGCATGATGTCTGCTAACTCTCCTACTACATGAACCGTTGTGAGGTCCTTCTTTTTCCTCCCTGAATTTTTGAGGCATGCTTCTTTGATTGCTTTTCCATATATTGGGACATCTTTTATGGCTTGAAATAAAGGTATCTTGACACATATGTGTTTCAACTGATCTAAAATTTCAAAGGTTGTTTCCTCCTTTTATTCTTTCTATTTAGCAACCTCCAACCTTTGAGGAAATGATGGATCTTGGGTAGTCTACTGAACTGGAACTGGTTCAGGATTTTTAAGCACACTTGACTGAATGGGGACATTCAAAATCTCATCTTCTTCCACAGGAAGCTCAATGATGATAGGAGTGGAAGGATTTGGTAAAGTAGTTCTTGAACATAGGTGAATGTCACTTACACTCATAGCATATGCAGGAAATTGATTAGGATTTGTAGAGTACACTGGTTGTTGTTCTATGGTTTGTTATTTGGGTTAGGTGTGGGTTGAGCTAGTAATTGAGTAGGTCTAGATGTGCTTGAAATTGAGCTAGTAGGTGGAGGCATTATAGTAGGCTATTGGGGCTGTGAAGGTAGTTGAATGTAACTAGTTGTCTGGTTTGGCCATTGTTGTCCCCTCCATTGAGATGTTTGCTACCAATTTCTTGGAGGTGGCTTCCAATTTCCCTAAAACTGTTGCCAATTCCCTTGAGGTTGTTACCACTGGGGTGGAGAGTTTTGGTGATTGGTCCAAGTATTTGGAGGGTTATTCCAAGGTTGTGGTGGATATCCTCCATAGTTGGATGGATATGGGGGTTCCATTGGCTACTAGATGCATAAGAATTAAAATAAGGCCTAGCAAAAGATAATGGATCTGGTGGCATACCTTGTCTTGGAGCCCATGGTCAACTTTGTGCAATGTAGTAGACTTGATCATCATCACCCTAGATTGGATTGAACTCAAGTGGGATCTGCTTGCTATCAATGTTAACCGCTATTTTGCATCTACAGTCCTTCTTCTTTTGTCTGCAATGAGGGAAATATTATGCCAACATTTCCTCTGCCTCCTCCTGCTTCTTTTTTGCTTGTAGTGTATATGGCTGAGTAGCTATATTGTTTATGATGTCTTGCTTGAAATCTACGAACAAGTGAGTAATCTCCAATCCTTGAAACTCCATTGGTGGATGATTTACCCATAGAGGATTGGTAACCTCTGCCTTTCTTTGAAGCTACCCTAGAATAGCTATGGCATATCTTCCTAATATCATCCCAAGGAACTTGGATGATATCTCCTCCTCCCATTAGGTCCAAAGCATCAATGCAACTATCATTGATTCCTCTTAGGAAGAGCATCTTTTGAGATTCTTCATTGAGTGTATGATGTGGATATTTCTATAGGAAAAATAGAAACCTTGAAATGTAATCCTCCAAACTCTCATCTTCCTTCTATTGCATCCTAAAGATGTCATCTCCTCTCATGTCACTGCCCCTACAATATTCCTTATACTTCTCAAGGAATTTTGTCTTCATGTCATCCCAAGTCTCCATAGTATTCCTACCTAAGCTCATAAGCCATCTCATTGCATCTTCTTTCAAAGTGGTGGGAAATAACTTAAGCCTATGAGCATCAGTGGTATAGTCATAGTTTCTATAGAGGATATCAAACTCAAACAAGAAATTGTCAGGATCTTCTGTGACAAGTCCATAAACTTGGGAGGACTGAAGCAAGGATATTTTTGAGGTTTTCAACTTCATTCTGATGAGCAATGGGAATGGAAAATTTTGTTGGTTAGGTCTATTTCTATGTCTATTCTCATTATTCTCATCACCCATGTCTGCTTGATGAAGTTCCAAAGCAAGGTGATTCTCAATCAGATTTTGGTCTTCAAAGGAAGTGTCAAAACTGGTTAGATTGGGAAATGCATCAACAAAAGGGTGTGATTCTTCTTCTTCTTTGTCCCATGGAAGATTTGGATATTCAACTAGCTGGAATGGATCAGGGTCATTAGGAAGGAATCTCCCATGAGCATCTCACCCCCTTCCTCTATGCATGTGGTATCAACTCAGTATTAGCCAACTCACACAAAGAATTGGTGAAAGAATGGGGGTAATTACTTTCCTAAGTGATGGGTATACTAAGAGAAAACTTTCAAAAATACTACAGCAAGAAAGAAACTACCAATGACTCAAAATAATTTCCTAGTTTGACACCATCCTCAATAATAGTGCGAAAAAATGTTGGCCTCCTACAATGGCTCAATAACTAAGCCTTTAGGGTTGTGACTTAGAGATTGAACATCTATACTAAGTAGCTATCTTACTCATCATGAAGGTGCATTTCACTTTTCAACCCAGGGAAATAAACTTGAAATGGGTCAGCATTGTATGTGCACTAGGACTTCATTGTAATCATCCATTAACTAGGAAAGAAAAAATGTTGGAAATGAAGTGTTGGAAAGAAATCAACTAAAATACTAAGCGTAAATCAACGTCTACACTAAGCATTAATCAACTAGTCTGAAAATGATAGATAAAAATAGCAATTTCAACAAATAGATAGGAAACTACTATGTCTACCTTGGCTATAGGAACAAACACATAATGGAATTTCAGTGGCTACAGGAACAAACATTTGTTGAAATTGAAACTATTGGACAAAAAATGACTTCTAGACTAATAGATGGAATTCTCACCAAGTGGGCCCCCTTGAGTGAGTCTCCCTTATACTAACTCAAATGCAACAACTCAAAATATCATATTATTTCTTGAAAGAATAAGTACAACATCTCAGCCATAGAACTATAAAACTAGAAAATGCGAGTACAAACTCAAAATGTCCAACCTTCTCAAAAGGAGCATCTGACCATTATTTATAGGGAGAAAACTACTGACTATCCCTAACTACCTAGGTAATTGACTTCATCAAAATAGTAGGATGCCGCTTATTTAAAGTATATAAAAAGATGGAGGAAGTTATGCATAAGCTAAATTAGTCAAAGCAGACTTGCTTCAATGGGAATCTAGCACAACACACTCCCTAGATTTTCTCAACAACAAATATGACCATTGAAAAGGTGATTACATTCTTTTGTTTGAACTAGGAATTTCCCTCCATGAGTGATTTCCTACTTTGACTTCTTAATGATCAGCTTCATGACTTCTCGGTAACCAACCAACTAGCAAGAATCTCTCCCACATAGCAGGCTTTGTTGACATCAGCATTTTAGTGGAAACCTGTAAAATAGCATTAGCATGCACATACAAATGTATATCTAGAGTTACCTCAATAACATTCATTCAACCACTAGTAAATTCAACATAGATAATTCTCATAGCATGATAATGTCATTGAAGTCACAGAGATAAAGCTTATGTCTAAAGTCTATGGTTTTAAGGAAAATATCAACAACCAAGTGTCAAAGTCTATGATAGCAACAACAAATATGTAATGGATCCTATCAAAATTGAGCCATTAATTAAGCTCATCACTTGGTTTACTTTTCATTTGATTGATACTATTGAGATTGATGTTAGTGGCTTAATTATTCTTCGTATCCTCATGGATCAAGCATAATCAGTCCATACTAATCTGTCGGTCACATTCTGGTGTGAGGAGGGCATAACCGATCAAATTTAATCAATTTCTATTTCAAATTCTATTTTTTCTGATTCTTGCAAGATACAGTGACGCTCCAAGAAATTTTAACGACACATTTGTTGGGCATCACCATATAGTGACACTATCATCATCAAAAACAATGATGCCTAATTAATACCCTGGCACTAATTAAAATAAATGGTGATGTTGAATACTTTTAGAGGTATCGAGGATTTGTAAACTGTGATGCTCCCAAATAGCAACACTACAATTCACTAGAGTGACGCTATCGTGAATAGCGACACCCTACTCTGGTAAGTAAAATGATGATCAATTTTCAGCATGTGATTTAATTTTTTTAGCTCATTTGATCTTTAACATTCCTCTAACATTGTTCTGGTTTTTAGGCTAACTAGGTTTTGCAGGTTGGATGATAGAAATTGAAGTGAAGAAGCATTCTTATCTTTCTATCTTATAATTGTAACAAGTGTTTCAACACTTTTGGGGCAATTATAACCCATTCATCATGATTTTCATTTTATGCTTTAGGACCACACTAGCTTTCAATTGGGTTTTAAAATAAATGAACAAATCAGTTAAAATTGAACCCTCATCTCATCTTACTTTGGGTCTAAAATTGAACAATAAAACTTAACACTTTGTTTGGTGCATAAAATGAATTTACCTTACTTTGAGGATTAAAATTAACAAGTGTTTGCTATGTTTTATGATTTACATTTGAGTCATTGAATGCATATGCACTTCTCTCATGCCACTTGGCGATCTTGAGAATCAAAAACATCTTCTTGACATTTTGTATAATCAATCACATACTTCAATTTGGATTAAAATGAACCCCATTCTAGGGTGATCCCACAATACTAGTTTACACTTTCTCAGATATCTTGATTTTTGCTGAAATCACATATTTTTAGAAAATATAATGATTTAAGAGTTGAAAAGTTCCATTTAAAGGATTCCAATTGAAGAGGGTTTGATCAAACCACCTTAGATCAAACCCCCTTGGATAAAACACCGCTAGTTTTAAACCATACCTATAATGAAGTTGCCTTTACACACATCAAAATGCTGATAAAAAACCACATTTCATTTATCTTTTGGGGGATCAAATGAATTCATTTAAAAAATAAAATGTATGTAGTCCTTATTATCAGCTTCCCAAAAAGTATAATTTTAAATAAATTAAATTTGATTATTATATTTATTTTTTATTTCTTGTGAATGTATGTTTTTCACTAAAAATCAAGCTCTTTGTTCTGCACATGTGGAAAAATAGCAAATTATCAACAAAAAAATTGAAAAATATCAGTGCACTAGATATTTAAGTCCTTAATCCAACAAAAAAAAAATAGAATTTTGATACATACAAAAAAAGTTATGTTGTATACGGTTTTCCTATGTCTGAATTGTAATTGGTTTGACTTTGAAACTTTATTAAGGAAAAAATATTCAATAAAACACTATGAAACCAAATGAAAGCACTAGATATCATAGTTAAAAATCTAAATTTGAAAAAATTAGAATTGTATCCTTCATGAAAAAGAAGTTATGTTGTATACGGTGAGCATCACTCCTAAAAAATGGTGTTTACTGAAGAAAACTAGTTTTTGAAGGAGATTGAAAAAGAAGTGTAATCTGATTCCAAAAAATTTGAAAAAAATATATTTAGAATCTACAGACAAAATTTCACAAATCACTAGTTTGCATCATCTTCAAATTCCTCACGATTTAGCCGCTATAGGTGACCGAAAGTGAAGATTTAGTTGGAAGAAATCAATTTAGTGTCCTGTTTGGCCCAAAATTGTAAACCAGTATTGTGGGATCACCCGCTAGTGTAAGGAAAAGGCGTTGTGTGTGTTCTCCCCTTGCTTCATGCGATTGGGGAGATCAAAATACAATCCTACTTCCTTTCTTTTGTTTATCTTTAGAGGGCCTTCCTCCCTTCTTCTAAAGGAGGGAACAACCCAAGTAGAAACAAGCTAAATCCAAGCTCTTTCAAGCCACTATATAAATAATGTGTTTGTGACAAAATTCACAATGGGTGTGGATTTGTCATATCAACAAGTGTCACCATTAGTATCTGTGTGATACGTTAAAATATCTTCTTAGGAAGAGACTAGGAGGTCTCTTGATTGACCATAATCTTGAGCTAATATTGCCGCGTGTATGGCCACCTTGTACAAAAGCCCTTATTACTAGCCAATTGTTTAGAAGCCAAAAACCCTTATGCTTGTTGGTGCAAGAATGGTCGTTCTGAAGTCATCCCACATTTTACTATTCAATTTTCGAAACAAGAAAATTCTTAGGATCTTCAGATCTTCAAGATTTGAGATTCAGTGGTCCCAAGAAGTATGTGTAGTGGAGGGGAGCCAGTGTTACCAAATATTTATCTATTTGCATTGTCTTAGTGTTTGGAGAAATCCAAGTGGTGATTCAACAATTAGTATCTCCTAAACCTAAGGTTGTAAATGCTTGTAAGTCAGTTTAATACTTTGCTTGATTCCAAAATATTACAAACAAACATTCACGATCTTCCTCAAAATTTCAAACTCTTTGGTCTAAGTATGGATACCCTTTGAAAAGCCTTTATATTAATGCTTGTCCTAAGAATTTATTCTTATAGATTTCTAAATATCTAGACTTACATCTCAATTCATATTTTCCAAAGTCAACAAAAGCAATTATGGTTTCAACTTCATCCTTTTCACAAAATGGACATTGTGAAATTTATGATGTTTTAAACATACACATTTAGTTTGAACTTAATCAAGACAAATGTTTGTGGTAAAAGAAACTCACTTAAGCAAGATAACTTGACAGAATTGAATCCCACATGACCATTTGGAGACCGATCACTCCTATTGAACAACCCAACCTTACAGGTGCTATCATTCAACCAAACTTTGAGCTAATTGAGGGAGAACAAATTGACATAATTAGTAGTTTGAGAATCTTCATTTTTGAAACAAAGGAAACACCCATTTAGTGGAGAAACGTAGCAACACTCTTAGATAAAGAAGAAGAACAAGTTCATATTGTGGCTGGGAGGTCCATATTACCACCACCTGTATGGCAATAAATATCCTCTTTTCTTACATAAATCTTAAATTTTCTAAATGATCTCATGCAAAATCAATATCTCTAAGAGAAGGTCTACATGCTGCTATTTTAAACTTAGACATCATAGTTCAAAATACATTAGAAGACGTATCCAAAAAAAATATTGCAATAGGATCAAATTGGCATTAAGGTTTTATAGACTTATCTCCCTAAATAATCCAAACATGTATGCTCAATACAAACCCCTCATTTAAGTCAAAATAGTGGTCTTTTAAAATCTTAGGCTTTTCTTAGATGATCTCACACAAAGTCAGAATCCCCAAGAGAAGGTATATAGATCATCACTTTAAACTTAGGCATCTTAGTCCAAAAGCCTTCAAAAGACACCTTTTAGCACTTCACCACAATAGAACTAGGTTTTTCTACAACTTCTACAAATGTGCTTCAAGGAACAACCTAGACTTGTATGCATTCTTTTACAGTCAAAACCATGATCTTTTTCACGATCTTGAACCTATCTAAATCATTGGGTCTTTGGGATTTGAAAGTTTAGAGTTCTAGCATGTTTCTCATTACCATGGTCTTATCAAACAAAGGTTCACTCTAATTCAACATTGGGTCAAACATTTCATCCACCCCTTCATCAAATTTCATCCTTCACTTCATCAAACTTTGCAAAAAATTTGAAATACCAACACCTTTTGACTTCAACATCTATCAAACCAACCCCTAACTTACCTATTTTTTATGTGAAAAATGAATCCTTTTCCATGCATTTGGCTAAGTTAGTTATCATATTTGAACTAGTTTATCTTGAAGGTCATGAGTCTACCCTAAAGATTTCCAAGTTCATCAACATCCTTTAACCAAACATCAAAACTTCAAACCTAAGTCAAAGGTGTTGCCTCAAAAATTTTGTAAAGATCACTTCCCACATCACCCACTTTTTCATCTCCCATTACCATCATTGATCCAAAAAGACTTAGAGTGTCCCTTTTACCTAGATTTGAGTCAACTAGAGAGTTCAAACATTATAAATCTCAACACAGCGGATCCAAAATTTATGGTAAAAACAAGATCATAACACAAGAGAATCGTGGAGAAAACCAAAGTCACATTTACCTCAAGTGATCCTAATCCTTTAGAATTTGATCTGAGAAGTCATGTCACCCCATCACAATAACCTTCATCTCTATCAGGGCCATATGAGATAGAGGACATCACAAACAATCCATTTGGACTTACTCGGGAAGAAATCATGGAGCACCAAGCCTTAGAGAACATAGTTCCAAATTTTCCATCTTTTGTTGCACAATCATTGACACAAGGCTTGACTTCATCCACTATTCCAACAACTTCATCCCTAGGGCTTAATCAAACACCAACACCTAATATTATAGCTATTCTTGCTAAGGATTTTGGCCATACTACTCCATTTGAAAGCAACACACTTGTGGGTACCCTCGATACCAATCCTCCATCTCAAACAACCACTTGGACACCAACATTTGGTGCTCCTCCCAAGGATCCAAAATAGCCATATAAACCACTTACACTCCATTCCTCCACAACAACCTCAACATATTGAGGGCACCCCTCTACATCCATACCCACAAGTACCACAAGTGTGCCCAACATCATGCAAGGTAGTATGGACTAACTGGACCCAAAAGGGAAAGGAAGTACCCTCATGCAAAATAAGCCTTTAACACCACATGAGACCTCTTTATCTAATCCTCCCATTGATACATAAAACACAGCAATTTCTAAAACACATCTATCCCATCCATCATCAACCTATAACACAACAATCCATTAATCATGAATCTTGTCAAACAAGGTAATATCTTGACCAAATCTCAAACACAAGGGAATCTCCAAAACATCAGTCAAGGGATTCCTTTCAACCAATGGACTCAAGGTCCTAATGTACCCTTAACATCATCATATTTAATAGTGCAATCCTCATCTTTACCATTTTTCCCCCAAGTCATGAAAAATAAAATGGGACCTCAAACTTGCATTCCTCTGCCATAATCCACTATCTTACAAGGAATGTTAAGATATACAAGAACCCCATGCCTGATCAAAAGATATACAAGACCCCCATGCCTAATCATAGAAAAGGAAACAACAATAGGAAAGAAAAAGATTATGCAAATGTGCAGCATACCTATTCTAATTTGGTCGCTTCTTGTGATAGCATCATTACCATCATCACCAACCAAATGAAATATGCCTATTATACCCACAACACATTGACTTGGACCAACGAGGACCACTAATTCTAGATTTATTCAAAAATGATGAAGCAATCTCAAAATTCATGGGACTCCGAGACAACTTACCATGGGAAGATCACATAGCAGACTTTGATATAGATCTAGACATAGGGGCATACTATGGGGAGATGATTGAATCCTTCAATCACAAAATAGATGGCATGCAACTAACTTGTAGATCTTTGAGTGAAAACCACACTATGGAACTCTTTGATCTTAAAATAGTAAAAATAAAGGACATATTTGACGGTGAAAACCTCTCTGAGGTGCCCAAGGATGAGGGATTCAATCTCCCCCTTAGTGCTATGCATCTAGAAAAGTCAACAATTTTAGCAGAAAAGGCCACTCCAGTCAATATAGGAACAAAAGAAGCACCCAAGATCACTTTTTATGTTGAATCCTTGTTAGATGAAGAACAAACCAACCTCGTAGCATTCCTGAAAGAGCGAAGAGATAACTTTGCATGGTCATACATGGATGTTCTAGGGCTTTATCTAGAATTAATTGTGCATCATCTTGTAGTCTATCCTGAAGCCAAACCAGTAAAGAAAAAATTAAGGAAGATGCAACCTTAGATAGCACTCTTGGTCAAACTTGAGTTACAAAAGCTTCTTGGTGTTGGATTCATCCAATCCATAGATTATCCTAAGTGGGTTTCAAACTTGGTACCAGTCTCCAAACCCACTGGGGGCATCAAAATCTACATTGATTTTAGAGACTTGAACAAGGCATTCCCGAAGGATGATTTCCCTCTTCCTAACATTGGCATCATAGTGGAATTAATAGTTGGTAATGAAACACTATCACTCATGGATGGTTTTTCAGGCTACAATGAAATCATGAGGAGGATCAACACAAAACTGCATTCACTTGTCCATAGGGGACATACTATTGGAACATGATGTCATTTGGGCTAAAGAATGTAGGAGAAACTTATCAGAGAGCAATGACCCTCATCTTATGATCCACAAAATAGTTGAAGATTATATGGATGATATTTTCGAAAAGTCAAAGAAAAGGAGTGAACACATAGAAGTCTTAGGACCCATCTTTGACAGGCTTGAAGAATTCAAGGTACAACTAAACCCAAAAAAGTGTGTCTTCAAGGTTACATCAAGGAAGCTTCTTGGCTATATCGTCTCACAAAGAGGGATATAAATTGGTCTAGAAAAAGTAAAATCCATCCTAGACATGGAATGACTGCAAACATTAAAGCATATGAGAGGGTTACAAACAAGACTATACCATTAGGAGATTCATAGCACGGCTATCAAATAAAATCCACCCTTTTTCGTACCTTCTCCATAAAGGAATAACTTACAAGTGGGATGAGAAGTGTGATAAAGCTTTCCAGAAAATCAAAAACTACTTATTGACACCTCTAGTGCTTATGCCACCAATATCAAACAAACCATTGATCTTGTATATCTTAGCAACATCAGCAACACTAGGTGCTCTTTTAGCACAACATGATGAAAATAGAAAAGAAAGGGCTATCTACTACATCAGTAGGACCTTGGTGGGCTATGAAATGAACTATTCATCCATTGAGAAAGCATGCTTAGAATTGTTTTTTTCTTCACAAAAATTTAGACACTACACGCTATCACATCAAATTAAACTCATTGTGAAGATTGACCCATTGAAATACATGTTATCCGAAGAAACTCTCACTGGGCGAATGGCCAAATGGGTAATGATCCTAATTTAATTTGACATAGAGTATGTGGAGTGCAAGGAAATCAAAGGAAAAGTGATTGCAAACCAACTAGCAGAGGCACATATCTATGTAGAGAATCCATTGATATCTAAATTCTCATATGAATCAGTATTCCTTGTCAATTTAGCAAATCGGTGGAAGATGTACTTTGATGGATCATTCAACCAACATGGATCAAGGGTGGGTATTCTTTTCATTAGCCCTCATGGTGATTGCATTCTAAAGTCATACAGGCTATCATTTCCATGTATTAACAAAATTGTTGAGTACGAAGCCCTAATCACAGGTCTAAGGATAGTAGTTCAATGGAAGATACAAGAGTTGAAAGTCTATGTGGATTCACAACTAGTTATCAACCAAGTCAATGATAACTACCAAAGAAAGGATGATAATCTTACTTCTTACAAGAAGATGATAGAGAGTCTCAAGGAAATTTTCATTGTTATAAATTTTGAAAAGATTCCTCACATGAAAAAATGAGCAACAAATGTTATGGCAACAATTGGGTCATTGTTAGACATGTTGAACAACACCATGAAATGAAAATTCTTGGTAGAACAACTTCTCATACCAACTTTCAAAATCCTTGAATCTGAATTTGTGTGTGTCATTGTTGGTCCTGGATCCCTGTGGTATCATGTCATATTCACCTACCTAAGCAAAGGAACCCTCCCATCCAATATCACCTCCAACCATAAAAATACCTTTGTTAAGAAGGCATCTCGATTCATGATCTTAGGTGATACCCTATATCGCCATAGCATCAAGGGGACATTACTATGATATCTTAACCAAGAGGAATCCTTAACCACTTTAACAGAAGTACACGATGGCATATGTGGTTCCCATTCTAAAAGTATGACTTTAGCTAAGAAACTGTTGAGGATGGGGTACTACTAGCCAACCATGGAAAGAGAATACCATCAATATGTGTAGAAGTGTTTCCAATGTCAATAGCATGGAGATCTAATTCATGCTTTAGCTCAAGAGTTTCAAGCAATGGTCACACCTTGGCCTTTCTCACAGTGGCGACTTGACCTCATAAGAAAGATTACCCCAACCTCATCTAATGGCCACAAGTTAAACATAACAGTCATTGAATACTTTACCAAGTGGGTTGAAGCTATTCCTATAACCTACATAATGAGGAAGAAAATTGCTATGTTTATCCTAAATTACCTCATATGTCATTATGGTGTTCCAAAAACTCTTATCTTAGACAATAGAACACCCTTCAAGAACCAAGATGTGAAAGAGTTATGTCAAATATTCAACATCCAACACCAATTTTCTACCCCGTATTACCCCCATGGCAACGGTCAAGCTAAGGCTACAAACAAGACCATTTTGAAGATTCTAAAGAAAATAATCAATGAAGTTGGTTGTGACTGACATTTGTAATTGAATCCCACTCTATGGGCCTATCGAACCAATATCATATGCCTATAAGTGCAACCCCTTTCTCCTTGGTCTACAAATCATAAGCCATTCTACCTATTGAGGTTGAGCTTCTATCACTATGAGTATCACTACAAAACGTAATCACTAATTAAGAATACAAAGTATCATGACTAAATGAGCTAGAGTTCTTGGATGAGCGTCATCTTGACACCCTTAAACACTTACAAGTATATCAAAACCAACTGAAACATAGCTATAACAAGAAGATCAAGTGTTGGTCTTTCCAAGTGGGGGATCTTGTCATAAAGCAGAATTAGAAGAACCTTGTAAATCCAGATAGTAAAGGAAATTTTGAGCCTAACTATTTGGGTCCATTTTTCATCACAACAAGTTATGGATCAAGAGCATATCAATTGTCGATACCTAAAGGTGAACCCTTACAGGAACCAAGCAACAACTTGCATCTTAAAAAGTTTTATGCCTAGGCTTGAGGGGTTTAAATCTAAAAATACAAAAAAATAAAAAATGATCAAAATTAAAAAAAATAAGAAAAATAATTGAAAACGGTAAAGAAAAACAATCATCCTCTAGTGAAAACCACTTCAGTGGTGCTTTGGGAAATTACCTTGGTGAAAACCTAGCAAACAAACACATTGAATAAATAAAGAACCTCCATCTACCTGGGCTCTTTATCCTATCATTCCATTCATCGCATCATCCATCCTATTTATTCCATCACCCATCTGCATCCATATCATAGCTTTATGTTGTGAAGTATTGTATCCCCTTAGTACTACTTGGAATATTCCAAAGGCCAATTTTTCCCACCTATATCGAGGTAGTCTATCATATCACACTAAGGGAAATTCATTATAGATTGGATTGGGTTCTTGTATATCTTAAGGTCATTGAAAATCCCAAAAACATTCATAAAATATCATCAAAATATAAAAACATCCAAATCTTGTATATCTAAAATCCAAAACATCCAAAACACATCAAAATCCCTAAAAAGGTCAAACATCGAAAATCTAAAAATAATACTATGTTGAACTATGTTGTCTCTGAGCTTGAATGTAGGAAATACCATCATTGATGTGCCCCCGAGACACCCTAGGTTAGTCCTTTAGGAGTCCATCATAATAAACTAGCATTTCATCAATTGTTAATATCTCATAGTTAATAAGTCAAGTCAGTTGAACTATGTGGTCTCTGTGTGTATAACGTATGAAAGGCTCATCTTTTATTAGCCCACAAGGCCCCTAGGATAGGTCTTTTAGGTTAAATTCTTGGTCGAAACTCATAAAATCCCTAAACATTCAAATATCAAAAAACCCTAAAAATTCAAAATTTCAAAAAACCCCTAAACATTCAAAAAACAAAAAACACAAAAACATTAGAAAACATTCAAAAGACCTAAACAACATCAAATAATCTGAAAACCAAAAGATTCACATAAACTTTCAAAAAGACCAAAAACAACCTCAAAACATTTTTCAAAATATCAAAATATTCCAAAAAATCCAAAACCACCCATCCCATTTTGCTTTCACCCACAATAAACCCCCATCCATAATAAATCAATCATCATCTTCAACTTTTTGAAAAACAAAGAGAAAATAAGTATTGCAAGTTGTAAAGTGAGAACCTAAGTGTCAAAATCTAAAGTATAGATCATAGGTGAATGAGACAGTGGAGTTTGTATTAATGACTTATCATAAACCTCATCCTAATCAAAACACCTGATCAACATGTCCTATGATGCATCCTTCATGTGATGGACATCAGTATCAGAAATCACCTTAGCTATATTAAACTGGAAAGAGATATGTATAACACTAACTATTTATCTTTGATCTTTTCTTGTGATTTATCTTAATGACCCATTCTAAGGACCTCACAATGATTTCTATCAAAATGATTTAGAGAGAAATGAAGGGGCCATCAATCATTATCTTTCATTTTTTGTGCTTGTGTGTATTCTTGTAAAATAATGTTGGCACATACTTGCTTAGTTGTGTGTAGGAAAGTTGTTTGGAGTACATTATTGACTATTGCATATGCTTTGGTCCAATATATTCTAAGCTTTTAACTTACATTCCAATCAAGTTTTCGTATGTCAAGATGAGAACAAGAACTATCCTATCTATTTGCAGAGTCAAAGTCCATTACACTAGATATAATGCCATCCTAGTTATTAATACCTTGATGCATCATGTCTATATGTTACATCAAAAAATAAGGAATGACAGAAAATCACAATCCCAAGGTATGTGCAAATCATCATGATCATCATGCATTTATCATCACCATCTCTAATAAAGTCTTGATGGATTGTTGGACCTTTTTGAATCAATCTCAAAATCAATGGTCAATCATCTTATTTATTCTATCTTCTCTCTGTGCTAACCTGGTATCATGACAATCAACAAAAATATCATCAATACATCCATCTTGCATCCACAAATCATCAACATATATGCATCTTTCATTATCACAACGCATCATAATAAAAGAGAATTTAATCAATTGCATTATCATTTAAGTTGTGAAGAATAGTATAGATTTGTTATTCTAAGCATCCTAAATCATTGCATCACAAATCATCAGCTTGTATACATTGCATCATATCATAAGCATGAATATCTACATAAGCATACATAGCATGAGCATTTTCATTATCCATCCATACATCTATATGCATACATCATCACATCATAAATTGCATATAAAAATACACAAAAAGAAATGAATCCACATCATTTGCATATGCATCACATAAGCATATTATATCAACATCAAATGCATCCATACATTCATAAATTAGGAAATAAAAATAGAACATCACATCATATTGAATCTGTATCATATATATATATCAAAAAATGGTGAATGCACCATAATACAATATTTGAGTCAGTGTATGTATATCAATCAAAAGTACAATATCCATGAGGCTATCAAAAAGGATCCCATGAATTTATTTTTGTATAAATAATTGGGAAATAATAAAAAAGTGTTTATACAACCAAGCTATCCCTAATGGCTACTCCCCTCACCAAGCTATCTCTCTGGTTGATCCTCGGCCCAAGGATGTGCCCCACTCCTCTTTGAGTAATCTAGCTTCCTAATCACCGCAGGGACATCCTAATGGTAGTGCATGCAATAAAATGTAGCCTCAGTCATGGCCTCTCTGTAAAATCAAGCAAACACTGTCCATCCTTAAGCTACAACTGTCATGGAATCTAACCACTGGTGCCATCCGACCTCTTGTGCTAACTGCATATCAGAAATTTATCTAAGCTGACACTCCTGGTCCCTCTTTGTTGTCAGTGCCTATACCTGCTATCTGGTCTGGTCTCTCTCAACAGTGATGATCAAAATTTGTTGACAAACCTGATCTCTCTCACTCGTCACCACCTGCAACTATTGTTTCAATTGTTGTATATGTGTGTCATGGGGATCTAGCCCTAGTGGTGGCTATTGTGGAGGCTGCTACTATATTGGTGGCTACTGAGGAGGTTGTTGGTAGAATGGTGGTACACCCAGGACCTATCCATCATGATGTTGGCCATTCTGGCCATCTTGTCCTCTACCCTTGCCATCTGGACCTCTACCATGTCCTTTTCCCTATCCATCATCTGGATATCCTCTGCCTCTACCTACACCCCTCCCTCTTGGCCTCCCTCATGGATGTTGTTGGAAACTCAAGGGTAGAGAACTAAGAGATGAGGGTGAAGCGTTTGTCACCAAATCTCAAACTTATTCAAGTTATTAACCTTAATTTCAGATATGATCATTAATCATGAAAGAATAAATGAACAACACATCAGAAGCACACATAACACCAAGATTTTTACGTGGAAACCCTATTAGGGGAAAAACCACAGTGGAGGTCAATCCACAAGATTATACCATATTAAAAGTATAAGAAAATATGAATGGGAAATGCGCATATATTCAAGCACACTGCCTAGAGCTCACTGCTCAAATACAACAAGGCTAACTACCCAAGGAAGACACACTATCTTAAAAAAAGATTTATATTAAAACCATCTGGATTTGAACTGAGAAAATAGCATTTGCTAATGCCTGGTTACAATTTCAGTTAAGCACATGAACACTTCTTCACTCTTCTTCACTCTCTACTCTACCTTCAAATGATCTTAACTTTATTCGCAGATAGGACTCATACGCTTCGCATTCACACCTCTTTCACACTTCAAACAATCGCTCTTATATATCCGCAACAAGAAATTACATCACTATAAGTTGGCCACAAAAAGATACTAAAATAATTACAAGCAGCTGGCCCAAAGATTATTCATGTGAATCAACCAAAGTCGGCCATAACATAGTGAAGACTAAAAACATCTCCAACATGAAAACACTTCAATTAATTTCTCCTTGACGATCCACAACATGCTTCAACACCTTGTTGGCCAAGAACATGAAAAACATGAACACATAAGAGAAAATCTTGGATCACGAGCACAATGATCAATGCAAACATGCCATAGAGATAGAGAATGAGCTAGAAACATCCACAAACATCATGAAACACCAAAGAAGCATCCACAGAAACTGAGCTTACTAAAATCATAGAATCTTCAATCATGAACACTAACTGAAGCGACAGAAAAATTATCAAAATGAAAATCACCATAACTTGAACAAATCTTCATGCGGATCTCTAAAAATCAACATGGATAAACTAAGCGTACTCAACAAGAAAGCATTTCATCCACAACCTCAGAACAACAATGTATTGAACACACCGACAAAAATAACTTCACTTCACCATTGACAACCTGTAGCACTTCTTATTACAATTTTCTCAATATCCTCAACATATATAGCTTCTAATGTGACAATGCTAATAGTGTTGACATCAATGACAACCACATATTAGCAACACAACCACAACATCCAACAATCTCCCCCTTTGGCATTGATGGCAACACATGATGTTAAAAATATGATCAACACAACTACACTTACTCTTCCTTTAAGTTTTGACTTTTCTTTCCTCAACTCTTCTCCCCACAAGGCTCTTCTCCTCAAATAATCAGCAGTTTGTTTTTCACATTACTCTTCTCCCCCTTTGACATCAATGACAAAGATCTCTTCGATAAAAGTTTTGAACCACATCTCTGAACTTCTGAACATCTGACTACTCCCCCTAAGTAGCAGCCACCACAACATCAATCCAAATCAAAATATGATCATGAAATGCACGGATTGATGCAAAGCAATGCATCCTTAGTTCTGATTAGGAGGGGTAATCACCCCTAAATTCTCTCTGAGATACTCAAAATTATCCTTAGGCAACAAATTTGTAAAGATATCTGCAATGTGCACCTTAGTAGGAACATACTCCAATCTAACTTCATTTTCACTTACCTTCTCTCTCAAAAAGTGAAATTTTATATATATATGCTTGGTCTTTGAATGTAGCACCAGATTCTTAGAAATGTTAATAGCACTTGAGTTATCACATAATATAACAATAGGCTCATCATACACAACTCTGATATCCTTCAACATCTGTTTCATCCACAGTACTTAAGTATAATTATTAGCAACAACAATGTATTCAGCCTCTACAGTAGATAAAGAAATAACATTTTTCTTCTTACTCAACCATGAAATTATCTTCTTTCCCAAGAAAAATGCTCCACCACTAGTACTTTTCCTGTCATTCACATCTCCTGCCCAATCAGCATCAGTAAAGGCACTCAAAGTAATATCATCATCTTTAGGATACCATAGACCAAAATCAACTGTCCCTTTTAAGTATCTAAAAATTCTCTTCACAACAATCACATGAGATTCTTTAGGATCAACTTGAAATCTAGCAACAATACAAACAACATTCATGATATCAGACCTAGTTTGAGTCAAATAAAGCAGTCCACCAATCATTGATCTATATCTTGTCTGATTTTCCTTCAGAGAATCATTATCAATTTTCAACTTGCATCCGATCAGCATGGGTGTACCAACAAGATTTGAATCTTCCATACCAAATTTCTTCAAAAATTCCTTCACATACTTGGACTGAGATATAAAAATCCCTTTATCTAACTGAGTAATTTTCAATCCCAAGAAAAATTTCATCTCTCCAATCATTGACATCTCAAATTCATTCTACATCTCATTAGCAAACTTCATGCACAAGCTAACATCTCCTCCAAATATGATATCATCAACAAAAACTTCCATAATCAAATCTTTATCATCATTCTTGAAATATAGATTACTATCAGTAGTACATTTGTTAAATCCAAGTTTCACCAAATACTTATCCAATCTGGCATACCAAGCTCTAGGGGCTTGCTTAAGACCATATAATGCTTTCTTCAATTGACACACCATATCTCCCTGATCAGTCAACTAGAATCCATTAGGTTGCTCAGCATATACCTCTTCTTCCAATTTTCCATTTGGAAAAGAAAACTTGACATCCATTGGATAAACCTTGTAGTCTTTATAAGTAGCATAAGCAAGAAACAATCTCACAGCTTCAATTCTAGCAACAGGGGAAAAGGTTTATTCAAAATCAATACCTTCAATTTGAGAATATCCCTTACAAACCAATCTCACTTTATTTCTAACCACTTCACCTTGTTCATTCAGTTTGTTTCTAAAGACCCATTAAGTTCCAATTGCATTCTTATCCTTAGGTCTAGAACAAGAATCCATGTATCATTTTTCTCAATTTGTTGTAGTTCCTCTTTCATTGCTTCAACTCAATGCTCATCTTTGCATGCTTCATTCACATTGTTAGGCTCATTTTTTGAAATCAAACAATACTCTTCTACATTTTTTCTCCTAGTCTATACATCTTTGCTCTTATCACCTATGATCTAATTCTCTAAATGATTCAATCTCACATACCTCGGAGTCTTCTTAGAATGTTCTTCAACTTTAGGCTCTTCTAATCTATCTTTTGTTCTTCCATTAGTTTCTCCTTCTTGATTTTCTTGATTCACCAGAATGATTTGAGCTTGACTTGTAGTCTAACCTTACTTTCCTTTGCTTGTACTATCATTCTGATCATCAAAATCATATCCACGGGTTTTGGATAGTGTAGGTATTTCTTCATCAACCTTAACATTTCCACTTTCAACCATTTTCTTCAATCTTTTGTTGTAACACCAGTAGGCCTTACTTTTAGTAGCGTAACCTAGAAAGATTCCTTCATTAGTCCTAGCATCAAACTTTCCTATATCTTCATCTCTTTTGATATAACACTTGCTTCCAATGATTTTGAAATATCTCATAGTAGGCTTTTGACTAGTCCATAGTTCAAAAGGAGTCTTACCAGTATCGCCTTTGATTTGTACCTGGTTAAGTGTGTACATAGCAGTACTCACAACTTCTCTCCAGTAGATATGAGGCACATTTCCTTCCAGCATCATGGTTCTAGCCACATCTAGAACTATTTTGTTCTTCCTTTCCACAAATCCATTATATTGAGGGGTCCACAATGCATATAACTATCTCTTTATTCCATGTTCTTCACAAAAAGAATTAAATTCACCAGAAGTGAATTCACCACCTCTATCCAATCTCAAACACTTAATCTTCAAATTAGTCTTTGTCTCAACCATAGCCTTAAAGATCTTGAAATTTTCTAGAGCTTCAGATTTCTCCCTTAAGAAAGTAGCCCACATCATCCTTGAATAATCATTAATAAGCAACATGAAGTATCTATAACCTTGTAAACTTCTAGTTCTAGCAGAACCACATAAATTAGTATGCACAAGTTCCAACAATCCATTTGAATTTTTTTGTTTACTTCAAAATGAAATTTGTGTTTGCTTTCCTAACTGACATTCTTTGCATATGGCATTAGTAGGTTTCATCAACTTAGGAAGATCTCTCATAGCCTTAGTGGAACTTATCTTGACAATGTTATCAAAGTTAACATGACACATTCTCCTATGCCATAACCAACTCTCATCAACTTAAGCAATCAAACAACTTTTACTAGCAGCATTTAGATGAAAGATATTACCTTTTGTTTGTGTACCTGATGCAATCACATTTCCAGAATTTTCTAATATTTTGCGCATACCATCCATGAACTAAATATTGTATCCCTTATCAACCATTTGACCAACACTCAAAAGATTATGCTTCAAACCTTCAACATACAAGACATCATCAGTGTTATGCTTATCATCAAGAGAAATGCATCCTCTTCCATGGATCATACCAGCTGTGTTAGCACCAAATCTCACAACACCACCATCATACTTCTCCAAATTCACAAACTTACTTTTATCTCCTGTCATATGATGAGAACAACCACTTTCAATCACCCATTCATATTTCTCTTCAACTCGAGCAGCTTGGGATTTCTCCACATTTGTACAACTAGCAAATTCAGTAGACACGAGATTATTTTCCTTGATAGCAATAAACACAAATTCATCTTCACTTGCATTTCCTCTATCAGATTCATCATCGGTTACACCCTCATCAGTAGCATAGTAACACTTCTTTTGGAATTTAGGCTTGTTAAATCTTGGCTTGGAAACTCTCTCAGGACACCTTGATGAAAATGCCCTATCTTATTGCAAGAGAAACATTTAATAGGAAAATTTACCTTATACTTACCTTTTCCTCTGGCTTCTCTTTTCACAATCAATGCTTCAAGTTCTTCAAGATCTCTTTCTTCTTCATCTAGATGTTTCATTTCATCCTCATACTTGAATGTCTTTCTTGATTAACTTTCACCCGGATCATATCTTTGTCTATCTCTTCCAGAAGTAGTAGCCTTAAATGCATATTCAACCTTAGGAAGTGCATCACCAAATTCACTGAACTCAAAAGCAGTAAGCTTACCAATCAACATATCTCTAGTAACATTTGTCACAGTTCGGAGATCTTCAATAGCACTAGCCTTGACTTTGTAAGAATCAGGAAAATATCTAAGCACTTTAGTAACAATCTTCAATTCATCTATTTGTCCACCAACACATCTAATACCACACACAAGTTCATTTACTCTTTACATGAAAGTCGTAACATTTTCATCATCACCCATTTTCAACTTTTCATATTTTCCTTTCAAACTTTGTACCTTAGAAATCTTCACATTTGCATCACCTTCATACAAGGTCTCCAAATTCTTCCATATCTCATAAGTAGTCTTTAGATCCATCACATTTTTCATCTCAGTATCAGTCAAAGCAATCAACAATGCCTCCTTAGCCCTGATATTATATTCAGCATCCTAGATTTCAGTACAAGTAGTAGGACCATTATGTGGAATAACATATATATATTTTGTAATGCTCGAGTAGGGTTTACCAATGCATCTCAGATGGAACTCCATTCGAGCTTTCCACAAAGAATAATTTTTTCCATAAAATCTAGGACTATCCTTATAAGTTTCCATCCTGGATCACCTCAAGTCATTAAACTTCTTCCAAGGAACCACAAGCTTCGATACCAATTGTTTAAAACTCAAGGGTACACAACTAAGAGGGGGGGTGAATTAGTTGTCACCGAATCTCAAACTTATTCAACTTATTAACTTTAAGTTTAGATCTAATCATTAATCATGAAAGCATAAATGAACAACACATTAGAAGCACACATAACACCAATATTTTTATGTGGAAACCCTATTAGGGGAAAAACCACAGTGGAGGTCAATCCACAAGATTATACCCTATTAAAGTATAAGAAAATATGAATAGGGAATACACATGCATTAGGCACACTACCTAGAGCTCACTACTCAAATACAGCAAGGATCACTACCCAAGGAAGACACGATGTCTTACAGAAAGATTAAGATTAAAACCATCCGGATTTGAACTAAGAAAATAGCATCTGCTAATGCCTAGTTATAATTCTAGTTAAGCACATGAACACTTCTTCACTCTTCTTCACTCTCTACTCTACCTTCAAATGATCTGAACTTTATTCATACACAAGACTCATACACTTCGCATTTGCACCTCTTTCACACTTCAAACAATCACTCTTATATATCTGCAACAAGAAATTACATCGCTATAAGTCGGCCACAAAAAGATAATAAAATAATTACAAGCAATCGGCCCAAAGATTATTCATGTGAATCAACCAAGGTTGGCCATAACATAGTGAAGACCGAAAACATCTCCAACACAAAAACACTTCAATTAATTTATCCTCGAAGATCCACAACACACTTCAACACCTTGTCAAGAAAGAACATGAAAAACATGAGCACACGAGAGAAAATCTTGGATCACGAGCACAACGATCAATACAAACATTCCACAAAGATAGAGAATGAACTAGAAACATCCACAATCATCATGAAACACCAGAGAAGCATCCACAACAACTAAACTTACTAAAATCATAGAATCTTCAATCAGGAACACTAACTAAAGTGACAAAAAAAATATCAAAATGAAAATCACCATAACTCGATCAACTCTTCATGCGGATCTCTGAAAATCAACGTGGATAAACTAGACATACTCAACAAGAAACCCTTTATTCCACAACCTTAGAACAACAATGCATTGAACACACCGATAGAAAGAAGTTCACTTCACCATTGACAACCTGTAGCACTTCTTATTACAATTTTCTCAATATCCTCAACATATACAACTTCTAATGCAACAATGCTAATAGTGTTGACATCAATGACAACCACATATTAGCAACACAACCACAACATCCAATAGAGGTATACCTGTTGGATTTGAAAATTGCAAAGGGGGTACAAACCATGCATTATAAGCAGGCATCATTTGTGCATCTCCCTATCCCTGATCATAGGCCCATGGCCTAGAAATAAACTATCGAAAGCCCTCTACAACCTCATGGGTTGGGATCATGTGCCCCCATGCAATCTCTCGAGTTGACCTAGTAAAAATGGTAGTGTATGCATCATTAGGCATGTCTTGCCTCTCACCAAACTGTCTGGCAACCCTATCAAGCAAGTACCTCTCAATAATTATATGCTCTTGACCCTGCATATATCAAGTCTATCGAGCAAAGAAAAGTTGTTGCACATCATCATACCAAGTTGGAATTTGAAGCCATGGTCACCATATGAATACTGTCATACCATCAATCACTCGATGCCAGTAGGGAATGTCGATCTGCCCTATGTTCTATAATGTGATGGAACCAATATATCTCCAGACAATTGGATCATCTGGATCCACATCTTCCATGTGAACAATAGGTCAGAGCATGACAATGTGCTCCAAGGCCCAAATGTGAAGAAGGGTGACCCCTGTACCGATCGCTCTCCCATCACAATAAACAAAGGCATGCATATCTTGGTAAAGGGAGGTCGGCATCACTAGCCCCCATGCATACTAGGTCCAGTGGAAGAGCATCTTGTGCCAAGCTAGACCCCATCCCAAACTAAATCCTCATCTCTATCAATTTGGAGCAACCAAGCCTAAAATCACTGTTGCAATGATCAATCTAAAGGTCGATGCCTGACCTTTTTACATCTCTAGGTCTATATGGGATTTGACCAATACAACAAACTCCTAGTCAAGAACCTTATGACAGGCATCATAGTCAACGTCAACATCATCGCTCAACATGTATTGACAATTGTAAAATATTCCATACATCCTCTAGTATCACTATCGCCTCATTGGTAGGTAGGTGGAAAGACGAGGTCTTGCTATGACATTGCTTGAATCACAAAGATTGGCTAAGTTTGGACTTTTTATCCCCCAAAATGATAATAGAGTTGCTATTCATGATAGCATCGCTATAATTCAAATTCCAAATAGTGATGTTTGAAGCATTCAAAATGGAAATCACAATATGCATCGCTATTTGAGCTTGGAAAACCCTAATCCTAAATTCTAAATCGTGAGGTGTGTCACTATTTACATATGCATCGCAATTTGAAATATAAAACCCTAAAATCAAATCATGAATTGTGTCGCTAATCACATATGTGTCTCTATAAATCAAAATAGTGTCACCAATTCTAAAAATAGTGTTGCTATATAGCGATGCTTCCAAAATTCAAAATACAATAAATGTGCCTAAAAGTCAAAATTCAAATCAAGTTTCGAATCACATATCAGTGGTCTTGTGCCTAGAGGCCTTTGGGACTCACGAACCTGGTCAGAAATGTGTTGTGGGAGCACTCATTGCGCCATTTTGTCAAAAGGTCAAAGCTCAAAATGCAAGAATTATCTAAGGTGTGAGTGCACAAATGAATTGAAAGTGATCCTCATTTATGCTTGAAAATTAGGGTTTTTACCCTAATTTAACCATGAAGCTAAGGTTTTTAACCATTTTTACCAATCTTTCCAAACTGAAGCTTATTTGGCATCATTTTTTGTGTTTTTTGCATGTTTTTTTTGCATCTCAGAGCCTTTTTCGGACCCCTTGGGCAGCATTTTACCTTTGTCAAGAAATCAACCCAAAATTTAAAATTTCTGCCCATTTTCTTGAGGGGGCAGGGAACCAGCTTATTCTTTCCATTGGGGCAATAGTGGGGCATCCAAAAAAAAAAATGTTTTGATTTAAATAGTAGATTTTTATCCAAGGCGCGTCAATCTTTGAACCAACGTAACAAGTACCTCGCTTCAGAGGGGAAAAATGTAGACACTAAAAAAATGTCCTAAATGATATCATGCATTTGAATCAAGTATACTAGCACTGTTTCATCTTCAAACCCGTCCTCTTTTTTCTTAATTAATTAAATTAGCCTAGCTAGTTAATTAATGGCATCATTTTCATCTATTAACCTAACTAATATGATCAGGTTAATTCACCCCCTTTCATGCTAACATTTTGTCCAATTAAATTAAATACATCAAGTTATTTAATTTAATCCCTAAATCTTCTTATCTAATTAAAATAACCCTAAACTATTTAAATTAAATGTCATTTCACTTTCCCCTTTTGTTAAATCATTTTATTTAGTGAAAATCATCTAATTCCCCTAATTGCATGATTGAACCTTTGTTAAACTAGCTATTACTAATTAATCTAATTCCCTTGACTTGGAAGGGAATATTACTCCTTTGTACATTCCTCCAAAAGGAATATTCCCATGGAATATTCCTTCCCCTTTTGCACATTAAAACTTTATTTTAATTGCTACATTATCTATTTTCCCTTACCCATGAGAATATTCCAAAGAATATTCTCTTTCCTCGCTCATTTGAAAAAGGGGAATATTCCTTCTTTCAACAAACTTACTTAACTTCTTGAGCAAGTTAACTTGTGACCTCTTGGGAAAGTTGAAAGTGTGTTTTTTTGGACAAAGGTGAACCTAGATTAAATCTCATCATTGATTCTCATCCATTGATGAGAATCCATTATCCATGCCTCCAACTTCTTCCATCCTTGACCATTGATTAACCTTTTAGATCTCAAGCCTTCATTTTCATTTTCTTTTCTATAAATAGGTCACTATTTTGAGACAAATGGATCCATCTTTCTCAAAGAAAACTCATTTTTTGAAATCACTTACATTGCTTGCATAATAGCTTAGCTTCTATTAATGGCTTCCATGGTAACATATATGCATACATTTATCTTGTTTATTAATTAGGGTTTTGAATATTTTAGCATAGAGTCTATTTGGATTAGCTTTGCATTTTCACATCTTAATCATTTTAGCATAAATCATGCTAAAATAGATTGCATCATGTTAATCTTGTTTTAGATCACGTTTTCATACACATCTCACAATGGTTTCATTAGTTTTCTTCAATAAAACTTATTGAAACAAGCTTATTATCCCTAGGATTTGGAAAGGGTCGTCATTCCACATCAACGTGACACCACTCCCCCAATAGGATAAGTTTAAAATGGATTAGAGTAGGTTTTTTAAAGCTTTTTTAGTTTATTATGCTTGGTTTTAATGGATGTTTGGTTTAATTTTTATTTGATTGATCCTATTGAGATTGACATTTGTGGCATAATTATGCTTCGTATACTCATGGATCAAGCGTAATCAGTCCATACTAATCCATTGGTCATAGTAACAAAAGTTGCAATCTTGAATGAAATAGTTAGCATGAATGTAGATCTTGACTCTTGATTGTATGTTATGGATCTTGACTTGAAAGCTTGCTTGAATCATAAGAACCTACATCACAAATGTTAGCTCAAAAAAAAATACGATGCATGATGACTTTGACATGATGCTTGAATCTTGAATATAGCTCCAAAATGCTTGATAATCAACTCTTGAATGTCCTGAATGTTCTTGATCTCATAAACTTGCTATAAGAATTCTTTCATCAGCTTGCTAGCTTGTTTGATTGCTTGTTAGGAGAAAATATGAGAAATAACCTTGCATTTGTACTTTTTTATGCCAAATTTTCTAAAATTACAACACTACAAGCTGACATTAGATCTAGGAGAATAAAATCCTATCAAGAATTTGAAGTCAAATTAGGTCCAAGCTAAGTAGGACTCATACACCAGTTGGGGCATATGAGTCCCTATAGGCTAAGCTTGGGACACAAATTTCAAGCAATATTAAGTTCTATGCCAAATTCAAGATTAGGCCTCGAAACTTAGGTGGTTCTAATATGCCCAAGGTGGCGTATGAGTCCTAGATCACTAAATCTGGGCCATATAATCCAAAATCACTAAATTATAATTGATCATTAGATATTTGTCAGGATTATCCTTGGAGCTTATCCTCAAGGAAAAAATCACTGCATTAGGCAATATAAGCGGAAACATGGTTAGAAGGATCTCCTTTCCCCCCATATTTCTCAAATCTAGGAATCTCTATACCTTGTGGTATTGGTGTTCTCAATATCTCCAAGGATAAGGGATTGCTTTTGACATAGTATGTAGGTTGGCACTTTTGATTTTGGTTTATGGTGGAAATTTCCTTTCAAAGGGATGAAACATTTTGCAAAAGTTGGTTAAGGATGACGTAATTGGTTGTATTTTGAGATGGAGGTGAATATGGTGGAGGTTTATATGTGTTTGAAGGGGAAGTGAATGGTTCTTATGGGAGGTAAAGTGGTAGGAGATATGATGTGCGATGCCATAAAGGTACAAGGATTGCTACCATAAATACCCAATGTAGGAAAGAAATTACTAGTAGGTTGCATCATTGTTGTAACCTGAGGGTTGGTATAGGTAGGAATAGAGGAAATGGTTGTGGGAGGAGGAATTTGGGTTCCTCCTTGACTTTGGACATTGTTCAAAGGGTGAGAACAACTAGTAAGTTTTCTTAAAATCTGAGCTAGGTTACACACAAGTTCTTTCCCTTCTTCACTTTCAATCATGCAATGTATGTTATCTATGGTGGGAATAGCAATGGTTAAAATATTTTCAATACTCACTTGATATTGTAGGTTGGCTAAGTCTTCATGGATTTGGATTATGTTTTCTTGAGGAATGCTAGTAACCATTGTATCAACACTTGTCATGCTACTTGAAGGTAAAGATTTGTTAAGGGTATGGTCCATACCTAGTGAACTAGTGTCAAAACTATGAGTGAAAGAGCTAGATAACCCAAGATCCATGACGAGTGTGCTATCGTGGGATGACATTAGTCTCGAACTACGTCTCACTATAATATTAGCAAGAGGACACCAAGTTGTAAAGCTCATGCAAGGGATAATTAATGAATGCAAGATACAAGATAAATGATATTCTTTAATTACAATTCAAATGAAATTAAGCTAGATGCAATGAAATGAATGAAATCAAAAATTAGTAAAGTGAAACAGAAATCTAACAAAAGCAAATAGAAGCACAAAAACAAGGTTTTTAATGTTGTAAAATGCAGTTTCAGATCTAACATGGCACTAAATCACCCAGAGGGGCGTATGAGTCCCAGTTAGAGTTTTTGAAGGTTTCAAACAATGAATAATAGTCACCACAAAAATCCCAAAAATTAGGTAAAACAACCTGTATTGGGACTAAATCACCTAGAGGGGTGAATGAGCCCTAGATGAGGGTTTTGACACTAAATTCAACAAATTCTAAGTGAATTTTAAGCTTTTTAGTTTGTATGCAGTCTAGGCTATGTGTAATTACATATTTCAAATAAAATTCAAAGATGCAAGATGCAAAAAAAAATGCAACCTATATGCACTTTCACTAATGCAAGATTTAGAAGCACTAAATACAAGTTAACTAATGCAAGGTCTAATGCAAAGTTAATGAAAGCTAGATCTAGGACTATGATGCACTCCAAATCAGAAATAAGGTGTCCAAAGGCTAGGTTCACCAAATTGAAATGAAGAAAATCAGGTGTGCCCACCTTTTAGGAGATGGGAAACTTAGGGGACCCTATTTTGCTCGTTTAATTCAAGAAAACCTTTGAGATCTCAATCTAATGATGCAATTGAGAGAAGGGATCTACTATAAGGTCTCCTAGGGAGTGATTACATATAAGGGGTGGCTCACCACTAATTAAAGGCTTAGAAAGACAAGAAATGAAATTAACATGCAAAACCTAACTATATGACCTAGAAAATGAACTCAAATTAGAATAGAAAACTAGAGATAAACAAAGGTGCACCTAGAAAACTAAAGATGCTTGCAACAAGGTATACAATCTTGAAATTATAACTTTTGAATAACATTGGGACTCATATGCTAGTAGGGGTGATTTAGTCTCAGTTTAAGGTTTCAATTCGAATTTTGAATCAGCAACTGCTAAACCAAGATCTACAAAAAAAGTCTAAAAATTGGTATACTAGGACTCATATGCCACAAGTGGTGATTTAGTCCCAATATCAGGGTTGATCTAAAACTCTAATATCATCTAGTGTTTTCTTGTATCTTCCTTCCTTTCTGATCTCTAAGTCTAAAATTTTGAATTGCAACTTGTAGGTGACTTTCTGTGATCTTGCAAGATAGATGACAACTTTGACAACTTTGACAACTTTGAAAACTTTCTCCAATCTTGCTCTTCAATAGATATTCAACCTATATCTACAAATCACACATCAAAGAGAGGGAAAAATGTTATTTTGTTAGTGGATAGGGTTTTTCCTTGGTCAAACCCCATTTTGGTAATCAAACCTTGAAATGAAATCAAATAGAATGAAGGAATGATGAATGAACAAATATGCTATGTTGCAACTCACCAAACCCTTGTAAAAAAAGTTGCAATCTTGTATGAAATGAGTAGCATGAATGTAGATCTTGACTCTTGATTGTAAGTTATGGATATTGACTTGAAATCTTGCTTGAATCATAAGAACCTACATCACAAATGTTATCTCAAAAATAAACATGATGCATGATGAATTTGACATGATGCTTAAATCTTGAATATAGCTCCACAATGCTTGATAATCAAATCTTGAATTCTCTCGAATGTTCTTGATCTCATACAATTTCTATAAGAATGCTTTCATCAACTTTCTAGCTTGTTTGATTGCTTGTTAGGAGAAAATATGTGAAATAGCCTTGTATTTATACTTGTTTATGCCAAATTTCCTAAAATTACAACACTACAAGCCGACGTCACATCTAGGAGAATAAAATCCTTCCAAGAATTTGAATTATAAATAGGTCGAATCTAAGCAAAACTCATACACCAATTGCAGCATATGATCCCCAATAAGCTAAGCTTGGGACACAAATTTCAAGAAATGTTAAGTTCTCTGCCAAATTCAAGATTAGGCCCTAAAATTTAGGTGGTACCCATATACCCAAGGTGGCATATGAGTCCCAAATCACTAAATTTGGGCCATACTATCCAAAATCACTAAATTGTTATTGGTCATTAGATATGTGTCAGGATTATCCTAAAAAAAATGCATTAAATAAGGCTTGTGGATGCAAAATAGGACCAAATAAGGCATAAAGAAGCCCAATTTTAGTAGGGAGGACCCAAACAAGTGTGAAAATGTAAAGGGATACATTTTTCTACACTAAATTTATCCCCCACTTTAGCAAGAGGAGGAACTTGCTTTAAACTCACACTAAAGTAGACAAACTCGCATCAAGAGGGGTCCAAGTGTACCAATGCTAGTGAGATAAGACGACAATGATAAAGAGGGTTGCATAAGCCCCAAAGATTAAGATCCTATGACAAACCAACATAAGCACAAAAGAAAACATATGCGAATAGTCTAAGGAGAAACAACAATGCTCAAGCATACACTTCCAAAGACAAAAAGAAACAAGAAAAAGAAAAAGAAAATGGATGGATCAAGCCTTGACCATTTGTCTAGCATCATGATGTGGATCAGATCTAAGCTATTTTTCCAAAAATGTTTACAAGTGGAACATGATGTCCACCATGTAAACTAACACACACTCACAAGGGCTATTGGAACCTCAGGTCATCCACTAGGAGAGCCCCCAACGAGACACATACACATGCAGTCGGTATGCGCTCACACAGAAAAGAAAGTGGATATAGGAAAGGCATGCCTAATTTCAGCTCTCATATGCTAGCTATACCAAAGCTATAACTCTTAATAACTTTGAACAGGTGCCACACAACACGAACAATAGTGCTCATGAGGCAAGCAAAACTTTATATGCTTGACACCCATGAACAAAGAAGATGGCTCCACAGGAAAGAAAAGTGTGTTATGCAAGGTGGCCATATAATAGATATTGTAAAAGAAAAATAGTGTAAGGTATGTTTAAAGTAGTTTTACTTAGTTCATGTAAGATCTTAACTAGGTAACATTGTGCCTAATGTCTCCAAGAGAGGACCAATTGAGGAATAGAAGATTCAAAACTTAGGGGATGTAGTGTGTCGCATCAAGCTACTAAGAGGAATATAATATGCTAAGAGAGATCATGCTCTTGAGGAACATCACACCTAATTCCACCACAAAGTGAAAGACACATCACATGAAATAAGAAGACTACACAACGAAACATGAGTTTGAAATGCAAAAGAATAATGCCAATGTCACTTTAAAGAAATTGTTAAACACCATGCTGTGAGCAATTACTTTAAAGTAGAAAATGATAAATGCTAACAATAAAAAGTACATGAGAGCTTATTTGGAAATCCCTATACCAAGTCATGTGTTTCCAAATAAAGCTATGTCATGAAAAGGGGTTTCCCCCAAAATGAAATCCACCAAAAAAAAAATGAGGGATCCATGGATTCGAGGTCAGTATGTCTTTGCTACAATGTTTTTAGATAGCTCAGAATTGTCATCATTCCCCAAATACTCATGGAACAGGAACAATGACATAGAGAGAAAAAAAAATCTTTTGGTTCAGCATGGAAGAGACCTAAATATCTTGACTCCTTGTGTCATCCCCAAAAGGAAAAACACAAGACAAATGAAAAGATAAAGAAAAAGCTTTATGACATAGAAAATAATGTAGATACAAATAGAGGAATGTCACAAAGAGATGGATACATCAAACAAAATAGTACAGGAGATCACATTGCGCACATCCAATCACACACATAACATGAAAAATGAAACAATGTAAAAGACTAGTAAGGTGCATGTGACTCAAGCTATTAGAAAATAATCCATATCCCAATTGTGTTCATCATATACGGATGGTGGACAACTAGCAAAATGAACAACAAGTGTCATACTAGGGTCATCACCAAGTTCAACACTCTTCCTAGGAGAATTATCATTTAATTCATAGAAGAGGAAAATAATATATTTAATTAATTATACACTTATTCATTAATTTTAGCAACCTCATCATCGTCATCCAAGTTAATCACAATGGGAGGTTGAATGATAATTCCTAAATAAGGATTTATCTCTTTTTATAGTTTTGGTATAGGATCTTTTTGTTGTGGTGAAGAGGGAGACTCATCATGTATTGCTTCAACCAATTTTGGATGTTGATTTTCTTTGTTGTTTTTTTCATTTAACCTTTGAGCAAGAGCACGACGTCTACGCCTATGCTCTCTAGCATTTATGTTTCTTTTTGTGTGATTTTCAAGTTGTGTTTGTGTAGGAGCGATTCTATCAACTGTAGGTTGCTTTTCTTCCCTAAGGGGGGAACGGAAAAAACCATGTGAGGTTGTTCAACCATCTTCTCTTTAGCTTTGTAAAATTATTTTGTCTTCAGATGTATAACGGGATTGTTTTCATTGTCTCTTGGTATTTTGTAGGGGATAGGAAAAGAATCTATCTTAGGTTGGTCTTGGTTATTTGGAATGTCTTTTGGTTCAATCATAGTTTCATCAAGGATATGAGGTTCAATAATGGGTTGAGGTATGTTTCTAAGGGATAGTTTTGCTATGCATTTCACCTTAAAATTTTTATAGGATTTGAAAAATAAGTCCTCACAAGGTTTAATAGGTTCCATAGGCTTGGGCCAAAAGAAATCCAATGAAAAGTTCCCACGGGAAGACGTAGGATTAAAGCCACTATGGTGCATAGTAAAGTTTTCATTGTCAAAGGGAAGCATTAAACATTTATGCATGACCGATGGGATGAATTCCATGGAGCATAGCCATGGATAACCAATCTTCACACAAAATTTATTTGATGTCGAGATGATAGAGAATAAGACATCTAACTATTTTGGTCCAACTTTTAGAGAAAGGGTGATCGATCCCATCATAGGGAAAGCAAAACCATTATGCATTTTTATCCATGCTTTCAGTTGACCATATGTTTCTTGATAGAGTTCATGCACAAGTAAGAATTCCTTGGTGATCACATTCTCTCCATAGACGGGATCAATTAATATCCCATTAGTGGGCTTGTCATTAATTTGGTTGGCTACGTAAAGAGGACCATTAGGTGCATGTCTAATTATATCCTTAGATGAGAAAGAAATTTCAAGAGGATTTTTATTTTGGCCCTTATGAGGTTGAGTTTTGATCAATGAAACCAAACCATTGATAAGATTTTGTTCATTAGTATCCATAGGACCTTGTTCAATAGTATCAATGTTTTCATCATCCATGTCAACATTCATCACATCATTCTTCTTAGTTTCACTAGCTTTAAAAAATGAAGTATTATGATTAGGCATAGGGTTGTTAAAGATTTTCAAATTTTGGTTAGGAGGGGCAACTAATTTATTTCCTTGATCATTAACACCTCTAATTTGAAGTTGACCAGAATCAATGAGGTCTTGCACTATGTGTTTAAGACACTTACAATGTTCCATATTGTGTCCATTTTGTTAGTGAAAATGGCAATAAGAATTCAATCTAAAGTTCGAAGGTAAAGGATTAGTGGGAATGAGAATTTTAATTGGAGGTAAGGAAATCATCTTCTATTCTAGAAGTTGTAACATTGTGTTATGAAGGGTATCAAGTAAGGGAGTAAATTGTCTAGTGGGATACCTAAATGTAAAAGGATTTTTCTTCTTTATAGCAGCCACTTGGGTATCAACAGGTTGAGTTGGTTGAGGGGGATTAAGTTGAAGGAAGCCTTTATTCTATTTCCTAAAAGGTTGGTAATTGTTAAATTATTTGTGGATTCATAATTTTTAGATCAGCTAGAGGTGGGTTTTATTTTGACTACTAACTAAATTTTGATAATCACAAAGGGCAGTACACAATTGTACAAAGGAAGGAAACTTCATCATACCAAGCTTATCTTGTATCTTAGTTTGCAATTTCTCAATGAACATTCATTGAAGGTGAGGATCAAGAATCTTTACATCGATTTGGGAATAAAGTGATTGGTAGTGTCAAATGAAATCGATAACTTTTTCATCATCTTTTTTCTTACATCTCATCAAATCAACTAAGGTCATCTTAGGGGTCATGTGCACTTGGAAATGGTTAATAAAGGCCTCAAAAAGTTCATTGAATGAATGAATTGAGTTATTCAGTAATGAGAAAAACCATTCTAAGGTGGTATCTTTCAAGGACCTAGGGAAAAGCTTAGCCAAGAGCTTATCCTCAAGGATGAAATCGCTACATAAGGTGGTATAAGCGGAAACATGGTTAGAAGGATCTCCTATCCCCCCATATTTTTCAAATCTAGGAATCTCTATCCCTTGTGGTATCGGCATTCTCAATATCTCCAAGGATAAGGGATTTCTTTTGACATAGTATGTAGGTTGGCCATTTTGATTTTGGTTTATGGTGGAAATTTTTTTTTGAAGGGATGAAACAATTTGCAAAAGTTGGTTAAGGATGGTGTCATTGGTTGTATTTTGAGACGAAGGTGAATATGGTGGAGGTGTATATGTGTTTGAAGGGGAAGTGAATGGAATTCTTACAAGAGGTAAAGTGGTAGGAGATATGATGTGCAATGCCATAAAGGTACAAGATATGCTACTAGAAATACCCAAGGTAGGAAAGACATTACTAGTAGGTTGCTTCATTGTTGTAACTTGAGGGTTAGTATAGGTAGGAATTGAGGCAATGGTTGTGGGAGGAGGAATTTGAGTTCCTCCTTGACTTTGGACATTGTTTGAAGGTTGACACAACTAGTAAGTTTTCCAAAATCTAAGCTAGGCTACACATAATTTCTATTCCTTCTTCACTTTCAATCATGTGGTGTATGTTATCTATGGTGGGAATAGTAGTGGTTGAAATGTTTTCAATACTCAATTGATGTTGTAGGTTTGCTAAGTCTTCATGGATTTGGATTATGTTTTCTTGAGGAATATTAGTAGCCATTGTATCAACACTTGCCATGCTACTTGAAGGTAAAGAGTGTTTAAGGGTATGGTCCATACCTAGTGAACTAGTGTCAACACTATGAGTGAAAGAGATAGATAACCCAAGATCCATGATGAGTTTACTATCATGGGATGACATTACTCTTGAATTATGTCTCACTATAATATTGGAAATACGACACCAAGTTGTAAAGCTCATGCAAGGGACAATCAATGAATGTAACATACAAGATAAATGATATACTTTAATTCTAATTCAAATGAAATTAAGCTAGATGCAATGAAATTAAGTGATGCAATGAAGGAGCAACAACTAACCAAAAAAAACTCAACTCAAACAAATTTTTAGTTGTCCTTGCAACTAGGACTCACATCCCATTCACAAAATTCTTAATCCAAAGTACTCAATCTGAGATTAAGGCACACACACCTCTTATTGAATTCACAAGAAACCTAAAGAAACATCAAAATATATGACCCAAACCTCTTTCACCAACATAAATAAACTCCAATATAAGAACTATCAAAAGTGGACTATCCTAATCAGCCACTATGCCCATTTATGGCAACTTCAAACTCCAAGCCAAGTCCCCATTACCAAAGTCCCATACAAGTCTAAATATACCTATACAACATAATGAAATCATTCCCCAATCTTTATTCTCGATAATTCTTCAAACACCTAATCAAACCCTTTATTAATGATACCAAAATGTAACTATCTCAATTTTCCATCACAGGGTTAGTAAACAAATGTGCGCAAAGACCTTTAACCCACCAAACATTATCTAGAGAGGGTTCCAAATACATGATCAATATAGTCTTTTAAAATAGTTTCTCAACCTTTATCAACATTTTAATGACAAATTTCAACCAATAACCATGACTATCATAATCAGCCAAATAGGGCTTCAAATGATCATTCTAGCTTGCTATGAATGCAACAATATAGACTCTCATGATTCTTAACTTGATTCATAGGCTTGTAAACTTCACAATTGAACATTCCTTCAATGACTACATGGCCTTTTCAAATGGAAGACAATAAACTTTGAAAACACTATCCAAATTAGGACTGTCATAAAACTGTCAAGCAAGATCAACATACAAATAAATCCAAAACTCTTTAAATCACCAAATCCTATCTAGGGATACTTCAAAACACTCATTTTCAACCTCTTAATACTCTACCACCCAAGTTTCATAACTTATACACCATCAAAACATATTATTTTTGTTGAACACTGTTGTTTTCTAGAATTTGAAGCAAAATACAGACCTAGGGCTTCCTTAAAACTGCCCTAAACCAAACATCCAAGGCCTAAAATGTTGGAATCTATTAGAATTATCTTGAAACTCCTTGTACACAAATTTATAGCCAATTTCAACGATGCAAAACTAAGTAACTCAATTTTTATCATATATTGTTTACCCTAATAGAGGATATAACCCACCTTGAGAGTTTTGTTGATAACTCTTGCAAACTTTAATGGATTCTGATGAAACAAAGTAAAAATTTAAATATATTCATAGGGATTCCAAATTCAATGGAGGAGGAGGGGTTTCAAGCATTGTTCATGGGTGTACAATGGCCTGAAAACAAGAAAATACAGAAAAATAGTACTTTCCATTGAAATTCTTCTTCATACATTAACTTAAAACCTTCCTTCAAGAAAATGGGATTACATAAATCCTTTATAAATCCTATCCAAATCCTAAAACTTAATTTTTAATTGCCTTGACTCTTCATCTTCCTCCATTTTACAAAATGTTGCATTTTTGCAATTTTGCATTGACAACTTTTCATCAAATTGTGCAACTTTTACATAATGTATCTAATGACTCCAAAATAACTTGAAATGTCATAAAAAAAACCTATTACAGTCATTTATACCTTATGAAAACATTAGATTATCACTGTAAATCAAAATCCTAAAGTTGCCTCTTGGAGGCATGATCTTGTTAGCATGCACCTGCACCATTCTCCTGGCCAAAAAGAATTCCATGTCCTCTTGGATCAGTAAATTCTCCTCCTTGTAATCTCTTTTATGCCCTGCAATTTCATTTTCACTTTTGGTTTGATTTGGTCTATGCCAACTATTTTCCATCTTGACTTGTCTTTGTGAATCTTCTCCTTCATCACAATCTCAATCTCAACACTTTGTCCTCCAATCTATTGCATCTTGATCTTCAAATTTTTCATTGTCCAAAACATTAGCATAACAAAGAAATGACACATTAGTTCAATCCCAATACCTTCATCTATCTTCAACTCTTTGCAAATCTCCAAAAGCAATTCATCTTTGATCATCTCTTCATTCAATCTTGACACCAACTCAATATCTTCACTCTCTGAAATCAAGTTCTTTACCTCTACTTTATCTTCATCTTCATGCTTGGGAATGGCTACAATACATTTTTCTTCTTCCATGAACTCTTCTTCTACATCTTCAAACACTTATTCCTCATGCATTGTCTTCATTTGTCTTTTCCTTTTGACTATCTTCTGAATGGGCCATACCACTTTCTTTTTTACCACCAAATTCCAACTTTGTGCTTGTCGAAGTAACTTTTCCATCCTCAACTAGGATTCCTAGAACTCGAAGTCCAATCTTCTCATCTCTTGCTTTAGTGCTGCTATCTCTCTATCAAACTTCTCTTGTCTCTTTCTCTCTTTTCTTCTTTCCTCTGCGTACAAATTCCTTCTCAAAATATCCATCTTCACAAGCAAGTCTCTCCTTTCTTCCACTTTCTCTCAACTTTATCTGCCTTCTCTTGGCAGCAACTAGGTTATCTTCTTAACCTGCACACAACCACAACACAATACCACAAAACCACAAAACTACAAACTCACCAGCCCAGACCTTTGTCGAGTTCTGATACCACTTTGATGCAATGCAGGAACTAGGACTCGCATTCCCTTTACAAAATTCTTGATCCAAAGTACTCAATCTGAGATTAAGGCACACACACCTCTTATTGAATTCACAAGACACCTGAAGCAACATCAAAATATATGACCCAAACCTCTTTCACCAACATAAATAAACTTCAATATAAGAACTATCAAAAGTGGACTATCCTAATCAACCACTATGCCCATTTATGACAACTTCAAACTCCAAGCCAAATCCCTATTACCAAAGTCCCATACAAGTCTAAATATACCTATATAACGTAATGAAATCATTCCCCAATCTTTGTTCTTGATAATTCTTCAAACACCCAATCAAACCGTTTGTTAATGATACCAAAATGTAACTATCTCAATCTACCATCATAGGGTCATTAAACAAAAAGACCTTTAACCCACCAAACATTATCTAGAGAGGGTTCCAAATACATCAATACAGTCTTTTAAAACAATTTCCCAACCTTTATCTAAAACATTTTAATGACAAATTTCAACCAATAACCATGGCTGTCATAACCAAAAAAATAAGGCTTCAAATGATCATTCTAGCTTGCTCATGCAATAATACAGACTCTCATGATTCTTAACTTGATGCATAGGCTTGCAAACTTCACAATTGAACATTCCTCCAATGATTACATGGCCTTGTCAAATGGAAAACAATAAACTTTGAAAACAATGTCCAAATTAGGACTGTCATAAAACTGTCAAGCAAGATCAACATACAACTAAATTCAAAAATCTTTAGATCACCAAATACTATGTAGGGAGACTTCAAAACACCACTTTGTAACCTCTTAAAACTCTGCCACCCAAGTTGCATAACTTATACACCATCAAAACATATTATTTTTGTTGAACACTGTTATTTTACAAAATTTAAAGCAAAATACAAACCTAGGGCTTCCTTAAAACTGCCCTAAACCAAATATTCAAGGCCTACAACTTTGCAATCTATTAAAGTGCTCCTAAAACTCCTTTCACACAAATTTATAGCCACTTTCAATGGTGCAAAATTGAGTAACTCAATTTTTATCATACATTGTTTACCCTAATAGAGGGTTTAACCCTCCTAGAGAGTTTTGCTAATAACTCTTGCAAACTTTAATGGATTCCGATGAAACAAAGTTAAATATATTCACAAGGCTTCCAAATGAAATGGAGGAGGGGTTTCAAGCACTGTTCATGGCCATACAATGGCCTGAAAATAAGAAAATACAGAAAAAGGCAGAAAAATAGTATTTTCCATTGAAATTCTTCTTCATACATTAACTTCCAACCTTCCTAGAAGCAAATGAGGTAACATCAAGCCTTTATAAATCCTATCCAATGCCTAAAACTGACTTTTTAACTACCTTGACTCTTCATCTTCCTCCATTTTACAAAATGTTGCATTTTTACAATTTTGCATTGACAACTTTTCATCAAATTGTGCAACTTTTACATAATATATCTAATGACTCCAAAACAACTTTAAATGCACTAAAACAAACCTATTATGGTCATTTAGACCTTATGACAACATTAGATTATCACTCTAAATCAAAATCCTAAAGTTGCCTCTTGGAGGCATGATCTTGTTAAGGTGCACTTGTACCATTAATGAAACAAAACCTCAATAAACTGAAACAAAAATCTAACAAAAGCAAACAAAACCACAAAAATAAGGTTTTTAATGTTGTAAAATGCAGTTTCAGATCTAACATGAGACTAAATCACCCAGAGGGACATATGAGTCCCAACTAGGGTTTTTGAAGGTTTCAAACAATGAATAACAGTCACCACATAACTCCCAGAAATTAGGTAAAACAACCTGTAGTGGGACTAAATCGCCCAGGGGGCGAATGAGTCCCAAATGAGGGTTTTGACACTAAATTCAGAAAATTCTAAGTAAATGTTAAGGTTTTTAGTTTGTATGCAGTCTAGAATATGTGGAATTACATATTTCAAATAAAATTCAAAGATGCAAGATGCAAAAAGAAAATGCAACCTATATATGCACTTTCACTAATGCAAGATTTAGAAGCCCTAAATGCAAGTTAAATAATGCAAGGTCTAATGAAAAATTAATAAAAGCTAGATCTAGGACTATGACGCACTCCAAATCATAAATAAGGTGTCCAAAGGCTAGGTTCACCAAAATGAAACGAAGAAAATTGGGTGTGCTCACCTTTTAGGAGATGGGCAACTTAGGGGACCCTATTTTGCTCTAGTTTCATTTAAGTAAACCTTAGAGATCTCAATCTAATGGTGCAATTGAGATAATGGATCTACTATAAGGTCTCCTAGGGAGTGATTAAAGAAAAAGGGTGGGTTCACCACTAAGCAAAGGCTTAGAAAGACAAGAAATGAAAGTAACATGTAAAACCTAACTATATTACCTAGAAAATGAACTCAAATTAGAATAGAAAACTAGAGATAAATAGAGGTGCACTTGGAAAACTAAAGATGCTTGAAACAAGGTCTGCAATCCTGAAATTATGACTTTTGAAGCACACTAGGACTCATATGCCAGTATGGGTGATTTAGTCCCAATTTAGGGTTTCAAGCCGAAACTAAAATCTACAACTCTAAACCAAGATCTATAGAAATTTTTTGAAAACTAGTATACTGGAACTCATATGCCACAAGTGGTGATTTATTCCTATTAGGGTTGATCTGAAACTACGATATCCTCTAGTGTTCTCTTGTATCTTCTCTCCTTTCCGATCTTTGAGTCTGAAACTCTAAATTCTGACCTGTAGGTGACTTTCCGTGATCTTGCAAGATAGATGACAACTTCAACAACTTTTCAACTTTGACAAATTTCTCCAATATTTCTCTTCAATAGATCTTCAACCTAGATCTGCAAATCACACATCAAAGAGAGGGAAAAATGTTATTTTGCTAGTGGATAGGAGTTTTCCTTGGTCAAACCTCATTTTGGTAATCAAACCTTGAAATGAAATCAAATAGAATGAAGGAATGATGAATGAACAAATATGCTATGTTGCAACTCACCAAAACCTTGTAACAAAAGTTGCAATCTTGTATGAAATGGCTAGCATAAATGTAGATCTTGACTCTTTATTGTATGTTATGGATCTTGACTTGAAAGCTTGCTTGAATCATAAGAACCTACATCACAAATGTTATCTCAAAAAAAAAACATGATGCATGATGACTTTGACATGATGCTTGAATCTTGAATATAGCTCCAAAATGCTTGATAATCAACTCTTGAATGATCTTGAATGCTCTTGAATTTTCTTGATCTCATATACTTGCTATAAGAATGCTTTCATCAACTTGCTAGCTTGTTTGATTGCTTGTTAGGAGAAAATATATGAAATAACCTTGTATTTATATTTGTTTATGCCATATTTCATAAAATTACAACACTACAAGCTAACATCAGATCTAGGAGAATAAAATCCCCCCAAGAATTTGAATTCAAAATAGGTCCAAGCTAAGCGGGACTCATATGCCAGTTGGGGCATATGAGTCCTAGTAGTCTAAGCTTGGGACAAAAATTTCAAGAAATGTTAAGTTGTATGCCAAATTCAATATTAGGCCCCAAAACTTATGTGGGACCCATATGCCCAAGGTGGCGTATGAGTCCTAGATCACTAAACTTGTGCCATACAATCCAAAATCACTAAATTATGATTGGTCATTAGATATGTCAAGATTATCCTCAAAAAGATGCATTAAATAAGGCTTGCAGATGCAATATAGGACCTTGAATAAGGCATAAAGAAGCCCAATTTTAGTAGGGAAGACCTAAAAAAGTGTGAAAATGTAAAGGGATACATTTTTCTACACTACACATACTTTGAGCAAAGCATTTTTTGTTCCCACTTCCAAGAAGGAAACTCCCACTACTAAGTTAAAGGACTTATATGCTGATAAAAGCAAGTTAGTAAAAGGCTTACCCTGGACAAAAGCATAGCACATAAATTGCTTATCAAGTACACTATGATGCTTGCAAGACTTGTACTTTACTTGATAAAACCCAATTCATAGGAATCCAATTACCCAGTTCCCATAATGCAATAGTATTTCTCAAAAACCTGAATTTAAAGCATTTTAGCATGGAAAACCCATAGTTTAACTAGAGATTGAGCATTAAAGTTGAATGATGCCCATTTTACGACTTCCTCCCAAACCAAGAAAAACAATCATAAAAAAAGGGGATCTACATTTTGTGAAGGGAAAAATGGGGCATGTTGTGAGACCACACAACACTAGTGTCCAAAAGTGTGTGGTTATCTCAACCCTTCAAATAGTGAGTAGTTACCACACCTTTGTGGTCATTTTGGTATATCTTGAGATATTAACCTTCTCATACCTAACATTTGGTGAATGTGTGTACCAAAGTATTACTTATTGTTTATATGACCTTATGGATGTATGTTCTTTGTGTTGGAGGTTGTGGGTGGTATCATCAAATCATCTTTATTGTCTCTCATCTATTTGTGAGCATGGATGGTTGTTTTAAAATAAGATTATCCCTACCTAAATGAGTTGTCATGGTGGCTTTTCACATGATTAGTGAATTCTTACGCTTGTTCCACCATACTTGGTGCATTGATAATGGGTATCATGTGTGTCCTTATTACTTTTCATGACAACTTGTGTGTGTTAGTGTGCAATACGACATGTAATTGTCACACTTGCAATGCAAACATTTACTTGTATAGTTTTTATATGTTAATACCTTGGATGAATGCTTCAAGTATTACACATCCAATAGTTTTAAACTATACAATATATTATGAGAGCATATTCTTGCTAATCATGTTTAGAGGATTTTTCTCTTGGTGCTCTCATTTTTATCCTGATGGTGGATCATAGAGTGTGATCCGAAACGTTGATGCAAAAAACTAACACGCAATCGAATCTAGAAATCTTTTGCAATTAACAATATGGATTACATGGAAACGTATTATCTTTGAAGTGAAGTATTATCTTGTAATTGAAGTCATACTAGGAGAAATAACTTTTTTACATCTTATTTGCATTAATAACCAATTACAATTTTCTTTATAAAGGGGTTTGTAGGTTTATAATTTTGGTATTATAATATAAGGAATATCTAATGACAAATCTATGGGATATTCTAATATATAGGGCATGACTAAGCTAAATGGCCTAATTTGTTTCCATTTTATTAAATTGTCTTGTAAAAGACCTCTAAGAATATCTTCATTGGCTCTATATAGCCAAAATTATATAAGAGTTATCCACTCTTATCAATTGGCCTATGATTTCCTATAATCTAACCATGAGTTTTCTTGTACCAATCTAAACCCATATAATTCCTAGAGTTTAGGTCTTTGAGTTTATTCAATAGTATTGGGGGATTTAATTTGAATCACCAACACAACCATCAAATAAAATCTAGATAAATGTTTTGTACAAATGTGTAAAGGATCATTTCACAAAACAAGATGATTTTATTTAGAATGAACAAAACAAAAAAAAAGTCTCAAAGTCTTCAAATTTAAATTGAATTGACCAACAACATACAAGAACCAATCCATAATACCAACATAGAAATTTCAAATTTTCCATCTATAAATAACTTAGACATATAAAACTTCAAAAATCATAAAAAGTCGTATACATAACTCTTTACACCTTATTGGACAAAATTCAAAGTTATTGATCCCATATTATTACCTATCACTTAAATACACGTTTGTTGACATTATCTTCAATTCTCAAATTGTCGGCTCATATACCTAGCTGATTGTAAAGTCTTTTGCTTGTGGACATTATCTTCAATTCTCAAATTGTCGGCTCATATACCTAGCTGGTTGTAAAGTCTTTTGATTGTGCCATTAAACCTTGACTTCATTAAGGAAATTACAACTTTACTAAGTCAAAAGTGGTATTGCCTCATCGAATTTCAAACTTAGGTTAAGGCTTACATGTCAAACTTAGGTTGAGGCTTATGTCACGTGCTTTCACAAGTCAAGATCTCCTCCATGGTAAAAGGATGCTTGCCAATAATAATCAAACAATCCCCCTTTGAATAGGGTAGGTATTACAAGGTCACATGGACTACTTCACCTAAGTTTATCTTCAATAAAATTTATTAATAAAATACTGGGATCCACAACCATTCGTTAACGTGGCTTGTTGACAAAGTAGTAGAGATTGTTATTATTATTATTATTCCTTCTTCCAACTGTATTTCAAGGCTACACGGTTTCACATAATGCCAAATACATACGTCTCAAAAGAAAAAAATTGGAAAATGTAAAATTATTTAACCAGCACATAAATTCCTTCATTCATGCTTCACAGAAAGAGTAAGGCTTTGGTTTAACTAGAAGAGTCAAAGTGCAATGAGGCCAAATTCGTACTTAGGAATTGGTTGTAACATGTCTATCGTAGTCGGTATTTTCGGCACCGGTTTTGTTCACGCGAAATGTTTTGCGTTGCAGCCTCTCTTTCTACTCAGTTGGGAGTAAACTTCAACGCCACATGTCGGTGCAACCTCATGGCGGCGGAAGTTGGAATGCTTGCCCCTAACCGGTTTTGCATCTGAAAGTGGGTATATAGATTGAGCAACACCGGTGAAGCGAGAACGCAAGCCCAAAAGAGGTTTATTCCTGAATTATATGCATGGAGCTACAGCCGATTTTATAAAGGCCGAAAATGATGGAGTCTGGTTGTGAATCCACAATTTCAATCAAAGGTTTTAATTTAAAAATAGAAACTATTTGGACGGGCGGACGTATCAAAGGTTATTGTTTGAAACAGGTTCTCATTGAAAGGCAAAAATTACTGGGGCCTCTGTTTACTAAGTGTATTGAAGTGGAGCACTTCACTGCTTCAGAGGCTATCAAAGATTTGCCACCACTGGTGGTTGCATACCAAAGAACCAGGCTTGCCGAAGGGTAGCGCCTGCAGGTTTATTCAAGGCGTGAGCGGTTTTAGAAGGCCTCTCCAGGCTTCTGCTGGTTGAACTGTCCATCAAGCTGTGTAAAGCGCAGGCTCTTTAATGAATTCTTTGTACCAAGGTTTTCGAAAAGCAGGCAATACCAAGGTTCCTCAGAAGCAAGGAGAAAGACTATTAGAAACCTGGTCGGTTGAAAGAAGATTTTTTCTCACTGACCCAGTCTAAGGTTTGTTAAAAGAAAGCTCTTCAAAATACTTATAAGGAAGAAAGGTTAGTACTATATTGGGTTGAATCAACGGATTGGTTTTCATAATACCATGGCAGGGAGGCTCATGTGGGTACTTGTTATTATTTTTGTTCTTCTGGGTATCTCTATGTGTTCAGCGCGTTCATTACATGACTTCATGAGAGGCCAACCGGATAAGGAAACAGTGGAGATGGATTTTCAATTGCATAATACTTTGGGGAGGAAGGCCTCCACATTCGTTTACTCTATGCTGCCAAAAGGACCTGTTGCTCCCTCTGGACCTTCCCCTATTCACAACAGTATTCCCACAGACAGTGTTTCTACTCAACCCTGAGTAGTTACCTAGTGTATTCATGTACAGTTTTTTACATTAGAGGATGGCCACATCATTGTTGGTAGGTTAATCCATAGCTGAGTAACGATAGAACTTGTGAGGGGTGGATTGATTAGTATAAGGATCAGAGGTCTTAAATTGATGTCCTAGCTGATCCATGCTTTAAAGAGATTATGATCCTCTTAAACTAGAGGGCAGTTGCATTAGGAGAACAAGATTGAAGAATACACTTGAATTTATACAAGGATTATGTACATGAGAATAAGCATGTGCAGAAGGGAATCAGTTTTTTCTCCTTTCCTTGAAAGGACATTTTCTTTCCCTTTCTAAATTATTTCAATATACAAAAAGAATTCTTTCATGATCTTATTGATTGATTTAATGTATCACAAAGGTGGTTTAGCCTTCTGTACATTTTTTTTTTTACTTTGGTTTTGCATGTCTATAGATATAACGGCCTTCAAAATGTGTTAGTAGTTTATAATAATGTGGCTCACAGATGTGATCTGTTTCATTTGTCTTCTATCTTAAGATTTCTTAAAACATGGACAGGTGTCACTGCAATTTCATGGTTTTTTTTGGTTCTGTTTTCAAGGTTAGACCATAATTATCTATAATTTTATATTTTCTAATAGTATAATTGAGTGTATATATATATTTATATTTTGGTATGTTTTATTTATATCTAATGTCTGGGTAGTTGGAATCTAATAAAAATATTTAGTGTTAGATTTGATAAAATAATTAATTGAAAGTTAGTTTTCTTTAAGATAGTTTAAAGAGTTTTTGAAAAAGTTATAAGAAAATATAATATTTTATAATCATTACATAATTCATTGTAAAATCCATATGAACTCAATAATATAATTATTATTCACAATTTTAATACTCTTTGATTTTTCCAATAATAATAAACCATCAGATATAATACAACTCACAACAATAAATCCTTCAAACTGCTTTTAAGGTTGATCATTATCAAAATATTGTATACAAGTCTTACGGTGCAAGTAAAACCATTTTAGTTGACATATTGAAAGCTGCATGTGCATGCATTTGACCTAATTGCTTGGGCAGATTTGTTGAATCTAATATAAGAATAAATATTGGAGTGTGATGGAATATGGTTGGTACTTACAATAAAGTTTTCAGTCAATTTTGTACAGCTATAACCTTCAATACTTGACTTGAAAGATCTTTGCTTATTATTTCCATATACCAATTAAGTTTAAGAAAACAAAAGCTATTCTATAAAATTTTCCACCAAAAGACATTAATGATTTTCTGTAGATGTTGTATGGCGTTGTATGACGCAGACTTGTTTGTGGTGACAACTAATTTGCTATAAGTCACAGGAATTTAACTTGTGAATGTAAAAAGTGAACTTTTTGATTTTTTGAAACTCCTAAGGGATTGGAGTAAGACCTATGTATTCTCTGCTGCCAGTCAAAGTTCTGCAACCTAATTAAAACATTCAATGCAACACCTGTTAATTGACTCATATCAAACTACATACTACAAATATAATAATATAAAATGGCAGCGATGTGGACAAGTCAGGAGACGGCTTGGTGTACAGGTTTACTGCAATTGTCACAAAGATATCTTGAACCGCTGCAAGATCCAAGGGCTCAAGTCTTTATACAGCTGCCATATCTATCTATTACTAAGTGACTGTTTCTTCCTTTTTGTCTAAGAGCATGTTCTCTATCCAATGACACTGCAATGATGTGGCAAGGATTGAGTCAAAAGAAAGCAGCCCAACAATTCAAGAATGCAAAGTACAATGCAAGGAAAATTAGTGAAGTAGGTTTTGAAGCTGATTTACAATCCATACAAACTTTTGACCGGTAATTTCCTTTTTCTCTGTGAAAAATGTAATATTACAGATAAGCCCATTTTCATGCAGCTAGTGCAGCAACGAGTAAATGAATAAGAGATCAGGAGATGTAGGGCCATTCAACTCTAACAAGCAATGGAGTTCAGAAAGATTTGGTAAAGAATGTTCACATGATTGTATTTGAACAAGGTCTTTCTTAATGTATCAAAAGTAAGAGAGTTGTAGAGTTGGTCAATTGTTTAAATGCTATAGAGCAAAGGTCTATGAATTATATACTCGTGGGATATAGCTATATAAGCTTGAAGTATTAACACAAATTAATAGAATCTGAATTTAGATCGGTGGAGAATGCTGATTATATGACCCTTTTATTGGAAGAATATCTGAATTCCACATAGGAGGAGAATATAAGTGGTTGTAAGAGGTTTCCAAGGTTTATGGTAGAGGCTAGAGAATTAAAAGTCCGAACCAATATCATTGAGAAAATAAAGATTATTCATTAAAAAATAGTCATCACAATAATGACTCTTGAGTATGGAATTTTCTTTAGGGAATCTAATCTACTTTGTTTTTTAAATACTCATGATTCACACAATATATTAATTTAATTGGTGGTAGGTATTTTATAAATCATATGATAGTATTGTGAATAAAATAAAGAATGAACATTCAAATGGTTCAAACGTTGTTAAGATATTAACTTTGTTTTCAGTTACAACTAATATTTGTGAAGAAGAAGAACTCTACAATTACTTTTTGTTAAATTGTCATATTTAGGAAGTGTATAAATCTTGTACCAATCTTTCTTTATTTGGCATCCCATTTTTCTTATAGACTTGAACCAAAGAAATAAATCATTCAACAAAAATATAACTGTACCATTAAGAAGAAGGATTAAAATTGATTAAATGCGTAAGCAGCATCACAAGACTTATTGAAAAGTTTGAATAGTGATAAAGATGACTCCTTATAGCTCTAATATAAGTCCCTCCTATAGGTCATATGGTTGGTTGCACTTGTGTCAAGTAGTCAAACATGAAGAAATATATATTAGATTTTTAACTCGCGTAAGTGCAGGATCATGGGGGTCCAAAAAGTGGTTGATGACTTCATTTTTTAATCCAAATTTGATGAAACAAAAAAGGTTTATTGAGAAAATTGTTAGTTTTCTACCAATATAAAATATGCCTTATTTGGAATTAAATAGATAATTATTATTGATTTTCTACATGTATTCTGACTAAAGACTTGATTGATAGAGTAATTGAAAAATATCTATAATTCTTAAACGATTTAACAGATTTTGAATCCAAAAGATGCTCCACATTCTATGCTTCCCATGTACTATGGGATGAAAAAAAAAAATTGAATTTCATAAAATTTTGACCAAGTTATGGTGGTCAACAAACAATTTTTAATATTTTTAAAATGTTTTAACAAAAAATTCATAACTAATTATTTACTTGCAAAGAATTCACAAAAAAAATGCAGCACATCTGGGCATGTGTCCTCTACTTATATTGAAAGTTTCAAAAAATATATTATTTTTGGTTTGTAGTTAGGTTGCTCATACATACACCTGCTTTTAATTTTTTTCTTGAAAATTGAGTATTATTGCATTGAAATTTCAAATTTTCACGAAATAGATTTACTTTTTTCCAAAAAGGACTAGTATCTTAGAAACTACATTCAATTTTCTACAAATTTTGTTCTTACATAGTTTTCAAAATATGTTAATAACTTATTCAAATCTTTATGTCAAGTTGTCTAACTCTATTTTTCTAAATTTGTATTGCACTAAGGACCTAGTTTGGACCCCCATGATCCTGCACTGACCCACGCCATGTATGCAATATCTATAGACTCTTTTACAACTATAAACTCAAAATCATCTACAAAATTTCTCTATTCCTCCTAGTAATTATCATTATCATGGTAGACATCTAGTTTTTAAATGTTCAAAGAAACTTTGCAATTGATAGTATCGAGGTCAACTTTTTCACACCTATTATAGATGATAATGTTGTGAGAGTAAATCTAAATTCGATTCATCTTACCAATAGGCAGAAAAAAATATTATATAGGACAAAGTACAATGAACAGTTGAAACAATCATGAGCAACCATGTATAGAACGAGGTGTAACTACTTCTAATTTCCTCCATAACAAAAACAATGTAATATGTTACGTTGTTATTTGCTAACATTCCCCCCCTTATTACATTGTTCCTACGATTGTATCCTTGAAAGATCTAATGCACTTTTTAAGGGACCCCCCCTTAAGGTTTACATGACAAAACTTGCTTATTACAAAATATGTATACATTCTTGAGAAGATTTTCCTTTTGAAGAAAAAAATCCTAAATCAGCTGGAGCTCCATCAAGCTGTCGCTTAACCCTCGTAAAGGTGTAGCCCCTAGTCAAATTTTAGAGTTCTTCCTCCCATGAACTCCTAAATCAAAAATTCTTGAATTATTCAATAAAAATCCATATGAGCTCTCCAAACACATGGCTCCATCAAGTTGTCTAATGACTCTCGAAAGGGTATAATTTTGATCATAGCCTCAAGTGCTTGCTGGAAAATTAGATCCATATTGAGCTCTACACCAAACCCTTACCTATCTCCAAAGATAAAACTTTGCAATATATGTATTCTTCAAATTCATTGGAAACAACAAAGGAAAAGAAAAAAATTAAAACAAAAAATGCTTCTCATGCAAAGAATCATCTCAAAGCGAGAAGCTAACTTGAGATGATGGAAATTCCTCCATCCTTTGATGCCACCAACCTCTAGTTTGATCTTGTTACACTTTATCCATTTAATATCTTAGACAAGTCTTTGGAGGCCTCATCAAGGATAGCAAAGATGGCCTCGAAATTCCAAGCATAAATTTTTGAAGATTCATTGGAAACATTGATAAACACAACTACAAGATATTGAGCAATTGTTTTAATGTTTTGAAATGCACTTTCCCAAGCATTGGTAATAAGAAGATAGATTACTTGATTGGAATAACTCAAGGAACATATATCAACTACTTGACATCTTACAATGCCCATAAAACTAATTGGATTGCATCTTCTCTTGTAAAGAAACTTACCTCCAAGTTACAACTAATAAGTAATACATGCAAATGACTATGTAAGGTCTCATATATTGCAAATAAATGAGTGTCCCACTCTTGATTGCATCATCTAACAAAGACAATATCCACTCTACTTCAATGGTAAAATCAACATGACAGGTGTATAAAAAATATTAACTTGATGACGAATGATAGTTCTTATTTTTCTCCAAATTCATGGATTCCATCTTAGATTTCACACCACATGAATCTTGTGAATCCTTCCTATTGATGCCTAAAATTTATAGGCACACAACCTTATGGGAAACTCGGTTAATGGGGGGACCAATTGCGCTAAACTGAGTAACCTCCAGATTTTAAAGAAGTCAGCTCTTCATACATTGGGGGGTGAAAAGGGAAAAGGAAGTAGATATACATAAATAAAATCTAAAGCTAAGGTGATACGCCAATATTCCAAGTGAATAGGCATAGGAAATCTTCCTTCGGGTGAGATTTGAAGGCCCATTCAATAATCTATATGCCCAAAAATAATGGAAAGCAGAGATGAAATTCTAAAGAAGTTAATCAAATAGCATAATACAACTTCCATATGCATTCACTAAACAAGAAGAGTAAAAAACATGATTTGAACAACAAAATTATATTGAAATTATAGAAGCTTTGTAGATAAACTACTCATTACAACCAACTAGCACAGTATAATATTTTATCAAATAACAAAGAAACAGAGAGGCTGAATAGATTGGTACAATCTGGAAGTCTTAATACAAGAAATAAAGACAATACAAAGGCCGAGAATCATTTAGTGCTTTCTCCGTGTATTTTTTAACCCTTTTCAAAGAGACCAAGCTATATATATATAATTTTCCCACCACCTAAATGTTGGATAACAGAAAAGATTCCTAGGCACGAGTCTTGTCGCCTTCGCAATGATTCTCCCCAAATAGACACAACAAAAGGGTACCGCAATGGCATTTTTTTCCTTGAACAAAGTGCTCCTGCAAATGATGGTTGTGGTACGGGAGTGGAACTAACAGAAATCTCCTGAAGACATGTGTCAAACCACCCAAGGAGTCAGTTAGGACATGTGGCGTAGAGGCAAGGCTTCTCATTATTTTATCCTTCCCTTGTGACTACGGTCCCCACAAAGATGACACGTGGTGTGTTCTTCACTCAAAGCTTTGACTACTGGGTCCACCAAAAGGGTACCTACAAAAGATGCAACGTGGTGCACAGGCGAAGCTTGGAGATGCAGCAAAGGGAGAGAACTCTCGAAAGTGCATGTTGCTGACATGTGGCACAAGTGGAAGAAGGCACCACCAAAAGGGAGCCTAGAGAGTTGTAAACATATAACGCATGGGCTGAGACCAAATCAAAACCAAAAAAAATACACCTGGAGGGAGCTTTAAGGATTATTTTTAAATCCATAGATTTTGGTGACTAACAAGGAGAATTTTGCCTGCGGAATGAGAACCCAAAAATTTTGGTTTAAAGACCGGAGAGCTCCTTGGTTTTCTAAGAGAGAAAATGTGACTCATTTCTTCAATAAAAAGAAATTAGGCAACCAAGCCACTGTAGCCAAACTCACTAGGTCATATTTGGAGAATGGAGAACTTGACTTGGAATTATTGGAGACTATATTGTATCTTAAGAGTTACTTCAAAAAGAACAAGAATGATTTTTTAGATTTTTTGCCAATAAGAATAGATGATCTATACCACTTCTACCAGGGTACTTTAATGACCGATTCTTGATATATAAGATTGTGATTCTCTTCCTAAAAATGAAGATGAAAAGAAAAGATTTATCCATTGGGCAACACTTAGAGCCTTGAAAGGACAGTCTGCAGAGGTAGCCAATCGGCCTTAGATGGAATCAATAAGGCATGCAGATTATCTTGCACCTCATGTAGATCGATAATTTCCTTGAATGGCAGCGCCATGGAGATCCTGGTCCCAAATTCTAAATGGAAAAGAAGCCACATTATCTAATAGATGGCACCTTCAATGTCCACTACCATGAGAGGTTGATTGAATGACTGAAAATTAGATAAATCCTATTGCTTTTGATCAATTTTTGTTGCAATATGTTCCACTATCACCACTGAATTGTCAAAGAGAAAAGGGGAGGGCAAGCCCATCTGAGTCAAATGAGAAAATTGCATCTGCATATTATTCATAGTCAAACTTAGTGTGACCAAGCAACTGTTAGCTTGGAGGATCGTTGCATGATAATGGATGAATTCCTTCACCTTTTTAGCAGTCGATCTTTGATCATCTATTCCTGCCTTCACCAAGTCTGCATTCATTACCGTGTACAATTTTTTGAGCAATTGCTCGGCCTCAGGCACCTTTTTAGTAATAAATTGTGGGACCTGGTCAATTGTACCACACACCTCCCCACTTATTTTTTATGCATCTGCAATGAATTGTAGTGTTGGTTGCAGGGATAAATAGAAAGACTTAACTTTCTCCTAGTAGGAGACATATAATGACTACACCACCAAGAGAAGATTCGATTGAGGAACAAAGGGCTAGGAAGGAATTTTTAAATGATTTATCTCAACCTCCTTTGACTCGATTTCTTCCATCAACTCCTCAATCTTCTTGACGAATGCGATGAGCATGTTATTGTAGAGCTATCAACTCTGCATCTTTACTTTTCAATAGCTCCTCAACTTGATTTTAGGTTCCACATTCTTTTTCTAGAGAGACATTTATCTCTTGGATCTCCTTTTCAAATTGAGCCCATTGGTCCTAAAGCTATTTATCCTTCTACTACATTTCTTTTTCCAATTGAGCTTGTTGATCCCAAAGCTCTTTGTTTTTCTCCTAGGTTTCTCTCTTCGTTTGAGCCAACCGGTCTTGAAGTTCCTTGTTTTTTTACTACAAATTAGCAACCAGGTTTGGATCCTAATACTAGAACTTTGCAAGTTCCTCCTAGAGCTTGGCCTTTTTCATTTGTGCTTGTTGAGACAAGCATGCAATTTCAGCATCTTTAGCCTTTTCTTTCTTTTGTAGGATCTCCACTCTTTCCTTGACATTCTTGAGCTCTTCTTCCCTTTTGGTCAATTAACAACTACACTTCAAAAATTCCATAGTCACAACCCACTGAGTTTCCTCCATTAGTTCAACATTGTCCTATGGCCGAGCCTAGTGTAGATTGATCCCTATGGCATGGATTGTGTAATCTCCAGGTTGCATCTGCCCCTAAGGTTTGATGGCATTGGGCATCATGGATGCAAACATTATCGTCCCTTGATCCTCATTAAAGAGGGTTTGCATGAATGACTTGGAAAGTTTCGCGACATCCTTTTCTTTTCTTTTATGTGCTCTTATAGCTCGTGCCATCTTAGTCATGCTATTTTTTTGAAAGAATTATGATGGTGACCTAATTTGTTCACCAACAAAGGGTGCATCAAGAGGAAGAGAAAAAGAGAAATAAATCATCATGGATTCAGATGATGATTGCTTTGGTAAAGTGACCATTAATGTAGAGACTCACAAGGGGTGAGGTCATGGGTTGTGGAGATGTAGAGGTCATCATTTGTTGGGTAGGTTGAGTTGGAGCCAATGCTACGAAAGCAAAAGGGTTTGCAATAGAGGGCTCAAATGAGGCCCCAACAAAAGATGGAAAAACTCATGGGGGAGAAAAAACTACAAGCCCTATGGGGGGAAGAAAAACTGAGAGGAACCTTTCATGGGTACAAAAGTCAAAAATAGTAGGTCGACACTTGATATAATCAGAGATGCAGACACAACTAGGTTAACTAAAGACTAAGATGTGAGAAGAGGAGGAGAGAAAAGTACCTATGTTGTTGAAGATTTTTATCCTTGGTTCACTATCGTAGGTATTTGTGAGCTTTCTCCTAGTGTGATATTGGTGTGCATCCTCTTCTCAGGTGGAGAATTTTCCATGTCCACAACTTCTTGAGATTTTTGAGTCGCTCTGGGTCTCTTAGTGGCCTGTGTACATGGTCGCATGACTACCGCATGGGATACAATTACTTGTGCACTCAACAGATTTTTGTTGGGCCCCTTGGCTGCTTTTCCACCTCCCTATATTTGAGCCTTATTTTCCTCTTTGGCTCTTATTATTGTAGCTTCTTTCTCTTCTTCCATTTCTTCATCTCTCTCAGCATCAGTGTTGTCATGCTCTATGTTCTAGATATCATCAAATTTGTCATCCATATCTGCATCTTGGAATTTGGCCTTGAGACATTTGGTCTCCTGCTAATAAACCTAGAAGTCGGCAATCTTCTCCTCACTCCACTAGTTCTTGACCAATTCATTATAGAGGGTGGTTTTGATTTTGCAACTATCACTAGCTTTTTCCAAGGGGTAATAAAAGGATAGTCATGGTGGCCTTCCCATCACTAAGGGAATATAGGCCAAGTCTACAAAGAGACATTTGGTCTCCTGCCGATAAACCTAGAAGTTGGCAATCTTCTCCTCACTCCACTAGTTCTTGACCAATTCATTATAGAGGGTGGTTTTGATTTTGCAACTATCACTAGCTTTGGCCAAGGGGTAATAAAAGGATAGTCATGGTGGCCTTCCCATCACTAAGGGAATATAGGCCAAGTCTCCCAATAGGGTTGGGGGCTATGAGTCACCTTGATGTTGAGATTCACTAAGTCATCTTCAAGATTGTATTCCCATTTGTCACTGATCAACACCAGCCCTAGATGAGCAAGCTTCATAGATAGCAGACCTTTTGTCTACTTCTTCTCCATTATTTACTATACCAAAGCTTAAGGGGAATTTGAAAAATCCTTTCTCATGCTTTCCTAAACAATTCTTACAGTCTATAATGGCCAATTTCCTAAATAATTTAAGGGACAACACCATGTTTGTTACATAGACTAAGAGACAAAATGGTTCCTCAGAAAAACCACACATCCTAACAAATGAAAAGTCACAAGGAGGGACAAGATCTTCCATCCATCTCACTTGCTTAGTGGAGAAATAGAAACAACCAACCTTACCCTCTTTATCAAAATCTTGCAATATTGGAGTCAAGAATGACTCAAAAAATTCATAATAATCATGAGTCATAGAAAGGAGATGGTTCCATGAGGAAATTTGCTTCCTCACCCCATTTTCATTAGAAATGGAAAAATTGATATGCTCTTTAAAGAATTCAGGGTTTTGATGTAAAAATATATGAGCAAGAAAAGAGGAAAACATGAATTTATACTACATGTGATAGTCCTTGAACTGGTGTAGCATCTCCCAAACAATGGCCTCTGCGAAATCATACCAAAATAGGGTATGTTTTTTTCTCAATTGGAAACCCATACCCATTTGAAAATCCTACACCATATTTTCATTGTCCAGGCCACAAACAAAAGCCAACATTGAGAAGAAATATTGTATTTTTGAATTGAAACTGATGTTCCCAATTGGAAACTGAGGTGCGCGCTTATCTCCATTGGGCCTCTTTGTTTCATAATTGTAAAAACTTTGGGCCTGGGTTTTGATCTTCCAAAAACTGTTCAATTTGTTTATGGTGAATCTCTCTAGTGCTTCTAAAAGATGCCTCGTAGGGATACATAGCATATCCTGAATAGTGTCCATGCTAATTATTACTCTTAGGTTTTGTCCTTCTATGATTCCTATATCCGAATTGAAATTTTGGGTGTATTCATGAACCAGCTCTGGGTAGTGATGCACTAAGGGAACCATATACTGCAGAAGACCGAAAAACCATAGCTTGTACCCCAAAGACTCTTTGTCATTAATCTTGACCTATTTCATTCTTTCATAGGTTGCTTCCCTAAGATTCTTAGGGTTGGTTTTGAGCTCAAGGTCATAGACATTGTCTCAATCTTCTGCTATCTGGACTTTGTTTCTATGAGCAGTCTTTGGTATGACCTTTGTGTGAGGCCAAATTGGCTTTTTCGGCATCCCTGGCGAGGCATAAGAGATATCACTAAAAAAATGGGCCATTGGTGCCACCATGATGGCGTTTGATAAGATTCTAACTATGTCTTCTTCTGCTGCCATTTCAGGATTCTATGCCATCTCAGGAATCTATGAAAACTTTTGCAAACGGTTGACCTCTCTCTACAACTCACACTTGGATTCTTTCTCAACAAAATGTATACTCAACCCTCTTCACAACTCTCCTCTTTTGCATGCAACAATACCCTTTTCTAAAACTAGAGTTGGAGACAACAGATGCTTTTAGCAATAAATTTGGCATGTACCACCAACTCATCCATTCATGCGAAATGAATTCCTACCCTTTGGAAAAGACATTAATTCATAATGACAATTAGCCATCATGTCCTACAACAACACCCCTAGGAATTTGAGCCAAAAATTAAAGTCGTACGAATCCTTTCACATGCTTCTGCACTTAATAACTTTATGAGAATGATTAAGCAAAAGGCGTAATGATTACACAAAAATAATTTGATTTGATCTTTGTAGACTGAATTGCATCCATAACTTGACACTTGGCACTTGACCGTGTGTATTACCACTTGCATATGCTGCAAGTTTCAGCTAATTAATTATGTCATCTTACTTCACACATAGCAAGCACAACCTAGTGGGATTTTTGAGTTTCCATCTCAATCAGCATCATGCTTATCACATGCATTGAACTCCCAGCTACCTCTATAAATAGACCTAAGGGTAACAACAAAATTCATACTTGGTAATTGGGTTTATAGGTAGAGATAATGGATACTCCCATTAGGTTGACCAGTAATATAGCTCAGGTAGCTTTCTTAGGAGAAATTTCAAATAGGCATTTGATGTATATGGAAAAGAATAATCACACCTTAGCCATAATTGCAATTAAGTGGCTTCTAGGAAAAGACTTTGTAGAATATGAGGACAAATATCGAGTGAATACTGATATTTGTTCCCATTTTGTTGCCTCTCTGCTGGATATTCAGGTTCCAAAACCAATAATATTAAGGCTTACAAGGGTGATTTTCTCAAAGCACTATCTTAGAGGTCTTGGGGAGATTGTAACGACTACAATGTATTTCCTTGGTACTCCGACTGCATGTGATCTTTGTTGGCTCATTGAAGAGGATGCGGTGGTGTCTTGGGTACCTTTCCTAAGTGGATTTTGTGATATGACCATTGGGGAACACCGTCAAAGGGTGTCTCATGCCTACCACTTCCTATTGAGGTGCTTCAATGTAGAGCCCATCTACGGTGTGGAGTGGTACACTGATTTCAAAGACTTGGTATATCCTCCTTCGCTTACTACTGGCATCAGTGCTCTTGCTACTCCTGCTCCTCTTCAAATTTTGAATGAATGAAATCTTCTCTCTTCTCTTTTTCTTTATATATATATTCTCGAAATGCTTGGCCTAAGAGTGATTTTGTACTGTAATATCTTGAAGTAAATATTACCATACAATGAATATATATTTTGCTTTTGGTTGCTTCTGTCTTTAAAGGGTCCGGCTTAGATAAAAGACTCGACCAACAAAACACACAAAATAATTACATATTTACATGGTTAAATGGTTAACAAAGCTAATTGAAAATTTTAAGGTGAATTCCATTGACAGGAATTCCCAGTTCTTCTTTCTCCATGTTTTCCAATTCAAATGCATTGTGTTGTTTGCATTGAATGATGTGATAGGGACCTTCCCATAGACTATCAAATTTTCTATGTTGGTCGGGCTTTGCGGCTCTCTCATTGTATTTCAGCACCAAATCTTCGCACTTAAGACCTTGGTTAGAGGTTTTCTTGTCAAACCATTTCTTAACTACTTGTTGTCGGTTGCACATGGCCATTAGTGCATTCTCCCTTTTCTCTTGTACCTCTAGCAATTCAGCTAACTAGACCTCCATGGCTCCATTTTTCTCTACTTCCAGAGATTTAAATAATTGTAGTGTGATAATTTCTAGGGAGACAAGCAATAGTGCTTCCTTCCCGTATACTAAGCTCATACGACGAAGTCTTTAATACTTGTTTGGGAGTTATGTGGTCCGCCCAGAGTGCTCCTTTCAGGTTTCAATGCCACTCTCTTTAGTGTTTTGACCATATTATTTTGATGAGTCAGACTAAATTCTTGTTAGTCGACTCGACCAAACCATTTCCCTGTAGGTAATAATTCAAAGATGTCTTTAGGAAAATTCCATCCCTAAGTGAAAATTGGCATTCCTTCAAACCTAGGAAGGATTTTGTGTTGTCAGAGATGATGATCTTGGGCTGGTCGAACCTTGTTACTAGATCCTCCAGGAAGTTTATAATCTCTGCCTCAATCGCATTCTTCAAAAGCATGGCCTTGGCTCACCTGGTGAAATAATCTATGGCCGTTAGCATCCATTTATGCCCAATATTGGAGGTGGGATTAATCATCCCAATGAAATCAAGACCCCATTGCGCAAAGGACTTTTCAACTACTATCGGATTCAGAGGCATATCTGAGTTCTTCCTCCTTCCTGCAAAGAATTGGCATTATTTGTAGGATTTGACTAGAGAGTGAATCATTGAACAATGTAGGCTAGAAATATCTCGTACACATAATCTTAATGACAGTGGTCTTAGCAGAGAAATTTCCACCCATAAGACTATTATAGAATATGTCCAAAAAAAATTGTGTTTTCCCTTGAGCTACGCACCACAAAAGAACACCATTGAAATTTATTTTGAAGAGAACCCCTTCAATGAGCACATACCCATTTTTCTGTAATCTATAAAACCTTTTCTTCTGAGAAGGGAGGCTCATTGGATATTTCTCAGTCTGCATAAATCTCATTCTGTCTACCAACGAGTAGCCTTCAGACTTAGATTCATTTAGCATAACTAGCTCGGGTTGTTCCTCCTTAGCTTCCACTTCATTATCTTGTGCTAAATATTCACATAATCCTCTTCCTTGCATGGTCTTTATGGGCCTAACCTCGATGTCATACTCAAGGATCTTGGTTATCCAGTTGGCCCTCTTTTCAGTGATTTCTCCTTCCATAATGTACTCACACACACTAGAATGTGCTACGTATATGACCACCTTACTGCAAGATATGAGGTGTCAAAACTTTTTAAGCCCCTTGACAATGGTAAACTCTTGCCTCTTAAAAAATTTGTACTTCGTCTCATAGTCTTTTAAGGTCTAGGAGTGGAAGGCTATCGAATGTTCTCCCTTCCCTTCATCATCTTTTTGAGTTAAAACAATAGCGATGCTAGATTCATTACTGACACATACATTATAAATTCCTTTGATAATTTTGGGTTCATCGACACATGAGCTGAAGAAATAGCTTCTTTGACCTTCTCAAAGGCTTCTCTTACCTCTTTTTTCCACTTAAATAACTGATCCTTCTTGAGCATCAGGGTAATAGGTCTATTTAGACCTGCAAAATCGGAAATGAATTTGCTTACAAAATTTACCTTCCCTAGGAAGGACTGAACTCCTTTTTTTTTTACTGGTAGGGGAAGTTATTTGATTGCCTTCACCCAATCCAAATCAATAGTAACTTTATCTTTGGACACTACATGTCCCAGTAATTTTCCTTGAGGCACTCCAAAAAAAAAAAAATCGGGTTCAGGGATACCCCGAACTCCTGGCATTTTTTTAAAACCATTTCAAGATGATCAAAATGATCATCTTTTGACTTAGATAATACAGTAAGATCATCCAAGTAGACCAAGATGATATTATTAATCAATTCTCTAAAGGCAATATCCATTGCTCGCTAAAAGGTGGCTCCTGCATTTGAGAGGTCAAAGGGCATTTTTGCATAGGAAAATGTTCTCCAATTAGTATTGAACGTCATTTTGTGTTGGTCCTCCTCTTTGACCCAGATTTGGTTTTAACTGAAGAATCCATCTAGAAAATAAAAAAAAATTGAGCCATCCACTATTTGCAAGATTGAATCCATGGAAGGAAATGGGTAGTTGTCTTTCAGGGATGCCCTATTCAGATCCCAGAAATCAACAAAGAGGTGTATGTGGGCCCCATTTTTCTTTCGGACTGAACCAAGTTGGACACCCATGTACTATGCTTGATTGAGAAGACAATTTTGGAATGGATTAGCTTCCTCATCTCTTGCACCATTAGTGACTCAATCTTTGGGTTTATTGGCCTTTTTCTTCTAGCGGACAAGTTTTTCCCCTTCTGATAGTTCTATGATATGTTGGATGACTTCATAATCATATCCCTTCAGATCATCATATGACCAAGCCACTACCCCTTCATATTTTTCACAAAAATGCATGAGCCTATCTTTATCATGTTTCATAACATCTTGTGCAACCTTAATCTTCCTTCCATCTCTGATAGAGAGATCTGCATAGTTTCCCTTGTTTGCTACAAACTTCCTCTTGTTTTTTCTTGCATCATCACAATTGAATAGATTTTCAAGAGTAACTAGTCCTTTCGAAAGCTTGTTGGACTTTAGCTGAATAATTTTCCATTCATAAGCTTCTATAATGTTTGTTTGGAGTTGATCGAAAAACTCTCCTAAGTGTTGAATGAATGAGACAATTTGATCGTCACTTGTGAACACTTGCCAATTTTGGTCATTGTCCAGGATTGCAGGTCGTACAATCACTCACACAGTGTATGTTCTCAATTAAGTCAAAAGTAGGGTCAAATTGAGATCCTATTGTTGCCATGCGATTTGTAGCTGCATTCTGCTCTCTAGGCACCATCTAGATATTGAATGCTTCAAAGCTTTCAATTAGGTCCCAGACCCTATGTCTATAAGATCGCATGCAGACATTCTTGGCCGAGGAGACACCTCAGACTTGATTAACTATTATCTCATAGTCTTTGAACACCATTATTTGTTTAACACCCATCTGCTCTTCAAGACTTAGACCTTGCATGAGGCCTTCGTATTCAGCTTCATTGTTTGAACAGGAAATTGAAAGCGAAGAGATCTAAGTGTCTTTTCATTGGATGGGGACGTCAAACATATCCCAACTCCCACACCAACTTTGCATCTTGCTCCATCAAAATGCAGTGTCCATAGCTCTAAGGCGTGACCACCCTCAAGTTCCTTCATCACCTTTAGAATCACTTGATCCTCATCATAGATCACATAAGTTCCTAATCTAGTGGCATGATAATTTCCGAAAGGATCAGTTTCTATAAATTCACTCAAGAGGACCTCTTCTTCATCAGTCTAGTCTTTTGTCACATTCTCATCCTCAAGTAACTCAGTACAATACATCTCATCTTTGGTGATAGAGGTATGAGTACCCTCAAAGTTTATCATGGCCTCATCTGCTATATGTTCTGAATGCAAAGGTTCAGACAATATCTTCATCTTAGCTCCATGCTTGGTCCTAAGGATTAAGTGTGACCAATCTAAAGAAAGATACCCACCTATTTTGGTAGTGAACTCCTGAGATAAGAAAAGTCCAAACATGGGAGGGATGTCAATGATCATGGTATCTTGTGGGACTGTGATACTAGGGTAGGAGAACAAATTCAATGAGAGGTTCTTGATGACACCTATAGTTTCAAGCTTATTCCCATCAAGCTACATAACCCCTCTATTTAAAGGTTCATAGCTAAGTCTTAAGGCTTCAGCTATTTGCTTGGGCATGACTATGGTGTTAGTACCAAAGTCAATCATAGAATTATGCAACAATTTCTTACCCACAATGAGCGTTAAGAAAAAGGGGTTTGGTTTTGATTTACCTATACTTTCATTCAAGGCTTTCTCTCCATTTTTTGTGAGGACTTTTTCCTGAGAAGATGAATCAATGACCTTTTCCTTGGATGGTTTCTTTGTTGGCTCTATGCTTTCATCTTCTAGTAGTGTCTTCCGCACTAACGACTTCTACTCTGGGATAGCTAAGATATCCCAAAGGAATACATTAGTAGAGGCTTTCTTCAATGGTTCCATCACATTGAATGGTGGTGGATTCAAATACTTCTGCTCCTTAAACTTTTTTATAACAATCTCCTTGTGTGGTTGAGATTGTTGTACAGCTGCAGAGGAACTAGGAGCTTGTTCAAGAACACTTTTGGGTTGTTGAGCGACTAGTTCACCCATGAATCTCCTCTTTGAGCGAGTGTTATAATCTAATTGCACTTGTGGGGCCTTTGATTTGGAAACATCATTTCTAAATTCCACCTCTTCTCCTTCCATCCATGAGAAGAGTGCTTGATCAGGAGCTATCTAAAGTTGTTTCTTGCTCCAAGGAAATTCCTTATATTTGAGCAGTGAGTACCGTGTTTTCCATTTGCAGAGAGGCATATGCATAACATCCTAAATTTGGTGTGACACCTTTTTTGCATTGTTTCACCACTTTTTGTTGTAAATTTCCACACGAACAATTTCAGGGCATATATGCTTCATTGCAGGGGAAGCACCAAGAATTGGTATAATCAACAATATTATTTTTCCCCACTACCAACTGTCTATTTGAACTTGGGTGGAAATTTTGTAGCGGAGTAGGCATCAGCACAATCTAATTATTTGATTGAGTTTGTGGATTCACGTGCGTACCTCCTTGGAACTAGTTTTGTTGGTAGGAAGGTCTTCCACCTTGGTAATTTTGAAAAGTTAGCTTCACATGGGTAGACTGTTGTTGCTTGATATTAATTATTTCATTTGATAAGATCTATAAAAAATCCTTGATTTCACTTACCTCAGTTGCTAAAGGGTTAGATGTAGAAGCAACATTTTTTGGTGCACTCAGATATGTGTACATAGATTGGGGAGGAGCAGAAGCACTAGTAGATGCTATCTCCAAGGTGGGAGCTAGAAATTTTGTGAATAGAGGCATAGTACATTGAGGTGGTAACTTTCCAATGTTAATCAAATTATTCCCTACCTTAACAACAAGGCTATAAGCATTCGGCAAGGTGTTCCCACCAAGGGGCTAAATCATCACTAAAATGTCAGCATTGAGAGATTTTAGATAGAACATGAACGCCAAATCAGCAGGCAAGTGAATAGCAGTCTGGATCCTTTGCCAACTTGTGTGAAACCTGGCATAGAATTTAGTCATGACCTCTTGAGGGGCCCGTTTAATGGTCACCAACTGCTAGAATAGCAAAGACCAAACGCCATTGTTTGAAAAGCGCTCATAAAAAAGATCTCCAAGCTAATCCTAGGTGTCAATAGTATTAGCTTCCAGAGTGTAGTACCAATCTAGTGCCCTACCTTTGACAGAGATTGCAAGAAACCTTAGTGCTACATTTTGATCAGTGACACTATGCACCAAGCACATGTCCACCACATCCTGTAGATGGTCGGATGGTGTTGTTGAGCCTTCCCCGACAAATTTTGGTAAAGCTTGTAAAGCAAATGTTGGGATAGGAGCCCACACAATCATTGATACTAGTGCTATGAGAGGGCTTCTAGCATCCCATGCTACATAGTTTCTATTAGCCATTAGTAATGGGACCTGTGGAGGGGTCAAGATGTTTGTTGGATGGGCTCTTCCTTGTATTGTTACCAGTGGTGGCAGTAATAGGCTAGGGTTATTCACTATCTGGGATCTAGTAATAGGTCTACGACTCATACACCTACTCTAAATTTAGATACATTCAAACAAGGTCCCACCGGGCGTGCCAAAAAAAGAACTATTGATGCCTAAAATTTCTAGGCACACAGCCTTATGGGAAACTCAATTAATGGGGGGACCAATTATGTTAAACTGAGTAACCTCCAAATTTTAAAGAAGTTGACTCTTCATACATTGGGGGGTGAAAAGGGAAAAGGAAAAAGATATGCATAAATAAAATCTAAAACTAAGGAAATCAACCAATATTCCAAGTAAATAGGTACATGAAATCCTCCTTTTGGGCAAGATTTGAAGGCTTGTTCAACAATCTATATGCCTAAAAATAAAATAAAGCAGAGATGAAATTCTGAAGAAGTTAATCAAATAGCATAATACAACTTCCATATGCATTCATTAAACATGAAGAGTACAAAACATGATCTAAACAAAAAAATTATATTGAAATTATAGAAGCTTTGTAGATAAACTACTCATTACAACCAACTAGCACAATATAATGTTTTATCAAATAACTAAGAAACAGAGAGGCCGAATAGATTGGCACAATCTGGAAGTCTTAATACAAGAAATAAAGACAATACAAAGGTCAGTAAACATTTAGTGCTTTCTCTGTGTATTTTCGAACCCTTTTCAAAGAGATTCAAGTTGTATATATAGACTTTTCCCACCGCCTGAATGTTGGATAACAGAAAAGATTCCTAGGCACAAGTCGTGCCACCTTCACAATGATTCTCCCAAAACAGATGCAACAGAAAGGTATCGAAACGACATTCTATTTCCTTGAACAAAGTGTGCCCTCCTGCAAGTAATGGTTATGGTACGAGAGTGGAATCGGTAGAAATCTTCTGAAGACGTGTGTCAAACCACCCAAGGAGTTGGTTAGGACATGTGGCATAGATGCGAGGCTTCTCATTCTTTTATCCTTCCCTTGCGGCTATGGTCCCCATGGAGATGACACATGGTGCAGTCTTCACTCAAAGCTTTGACTGCAAGGTCTGCCAAAAAGGTACCTGTGGAAGATGCAATGTGGTGCACAGGCAGAGCTTGGAGACAAAGCAAAGGGAGAGAACTATCAAAATCATGCATTGCTGACACATGGCACAAGTGAATGAAGGTGCCACCAAAAGGGATCCTAGATAGTTGCAAACATATAACGCACTGTCCGAGACCAAAGAAAAACCAAACAAAATATACCCAGAGGGAGCTTTAAGGATTATTTATATCCACACTTCACATGTAGAAAATATTTCTTTCCATCAATATTGTTTTCCCATAATCTAATTGTTGAAGCTTGGATAATTATGAACCATTCTTCCAATATTTCAAGGTTGGACTATAAAAATATTTATAAAGAGGGGAACTAATAAACTTACTATGCTTATTTCATAGTATTGTAATAGACATCACATGGCTCTAATTTCTTTAGCATCAAGATGACTTCACCTCTGAGATGATTCTGCATTTCTTTCACATGATTTTGTTTGTAAAGAGAAACTACTCAATCTATGGTTTTCATTTTTCCTTCTACAAATCACTATGCTTTGGATCATTTCTTGTCTCCCAAGCACGACATTCAATATGAATTATGGCTTTCTCACTAGTGAGCATAGATTCTACACACCTCTATATCTTTCCCTCCGCACAACTTCTTACTCAACGCCTCTCTAATTTTTTCATATACTGATTAGTACACCTTAAGAAGATAATCTTGATGAGGGTCATATGAAAGGTTTTATTCAAAACTATGTAGATCCTTCTCAAGTGGTAGTGCTTCTCCATTCCCAAACTACTCTCAGTCACTTCTCATACATAGGATCAACCAAGGTGCTACGGTATTCACACTTAACTCTTCACTCTCCTTCCATGCTTGACAAGAACAAATGAAAATCCAAACAATTTTATGCTCAAGCAAGGTTCAAAAGATAGGTCAATCACTACCTCATTATGCCACATTCTTTCCTCCAAAATTCAATGCACAAGCCTAGGAATAATAAAAGCTCTAATACCATATGTGAGAGTAAATCTGAAATCGATTCATCTTACCAATAGGCAAGAAAAATAGTGTATAGGATGAAGTAAAATGAATGATTGAAACAACCATAAGAAACCATGTATAGAACGAAGTGTAACTACTTCTAACTACCTCCATAACAAAGAAAAGACAATGTAATGTGTTAAGTTGTTATTTACTAAAAAAAAATTTACCATGAGCTCTATGTTGGCCTCAATCTCTAGAATGAATATAGAACCCTTTGGAGTTTGTTGAAAACAAGGTGAAAAAAAGCTATAATATGAACTTATGCAAGTGAATTCAGATTTGGAAATCAGATGTAAAAATGTGATTGCAACATACATCACAATATAAAAATCAGCAAACAAAATGTGACACCATATTTATGGGGAGAAACCCTTTTGGGAAAAAACTCGACATGAAAAAAGTGGGAAAGTATATTATTAATCTTAATTTATAAGATTACACAATAATACACTCCACTACTGATATTTGATCAACCCAACAATACCCTGTTACTTGCAAGAACTCAATATGAAACTACCATCTCATGAATCCAATTTATAGAACTTAAGGGAGGTAAAACCACGAATGGTAAATCAAAACAAGAGGTACATAAAACTACCTACAAAAACCCAAGCCCCCTTCTTGGACAACCAAAAAACATAATAAAATATTAAATAAAAATTGCAAGGCTCCAACATGGGCACCTAGCCCATAGCCTATCCAACTCCTAACTTTCTAGATGCTCTAATGACCTTTTCACTTCCCAATGGAACACCAATGAACACCTTTTCTTCTCCAATCTTGGGTGCCCCATCCAAGACCTTCGAACTCCTAAAGTGGATGCCAAGGAAAGATGCCTTATCCATTTTTGATGTGTAATCTCCACCGAAATTAAATCCTCTCTTTAAAATATAATTACAACATGCCAATATTTAATGAATTTCTCTCATGTCCCCTAGAACACATTCCAAGGAATGTGGAGGCACACAAATGACATAGGATTACAAGGCTGATGTCACCTTATCCTAACATTATCCCACTTGACATTATACATTGTAATTACATTCAAGAGATAAAAATAATAAATCAAATATATAGTGATCAAGGTGCATGACCTTCCTACACCAAGAGGACTTATCCATGATCACTAGCTTCATAAGAGAATATGCTTTATTATCCAAAGTGTCAACCTTTTCAATCAATACCTTGTCATTCTCAACCATTTACCACATAAAGTGATACTGAATATCATGCTTAGTATGAGAATGATACATAGGATTTTGGTCAAACAAATAACACTCTGATTGTCACACCCAATCCTCACTATCTTACAATCAAAACCAATGACATTACCAAGTATCTATAGCCATATTATCTCCCTAGAGGCATGTTTAGAAGACATATACATTGACTCAGTGGTGGAAAATGCAATTGTAGGCTACCTCTTACTCATCCAACTCACTGTACCTCCAAACAAAGTAAATACATAACCACTAGTGGACCTTCAACTATCCAAGTCACTTGCCCAATCTACATCAATAAACCCCTATATGTTCAATGAATTGACCATATCATCAATACCATGATAAACCAAATAGTAGTCTGAAGTACCACACAAATATCTAAATACCCTCTTAACAAAATTTCAATGCTCTTTACCAAGGTTAGACATAAAGGGCTGCTTAGAACTCCCATTCCTTGCACTATATTTGGTCCAGTACAAACCATTGCTACATCAAACTAGCCAATTAAACTAGCATAAGGAACCTTAGACATATCCTCAAAATCATCATTAGAATTAGGAAACAGATCTAAGCTCAACTTAGTACCAATCAAAAATGGAATATTAAATAGCTTACAATCATGCATATTAAATCTCTATACAATGGTATCAACATACTCACTCTAACTTAACCAAAGCTTTATGTGACCCCAATCTCTATTGATCTCCATCCCAAGAATATATTTTGCACCCCCAAAGTCCTCCATATCAAATGCGCTAGAAATTTGTGTTTTAAGCTTACTAATCATCACCGTTTTGTTACCAATAAACAACATATCATCAACATATTTAAGACAATAATTAGTATTTTATCATCATTAACCTTAAAGTACACACAATGATCATCATTTCTCCTAAGAAAACCCAACTTCAATGTAAAAACATCAAACTTTTGGTACCACATCTTGGGTGACTATTTCAAACCATACAAAGATCTCTTTAATCTGCAAACTAGTTGTGTTTTTTCCTTTCATAAAAAATCATTAGACTGTCACATAAAAATTTCCTCCTCAAAATCCCCATGCAAGAAAGAAGTTTTATCATAAATTTTCTTTATCTCAAAATTACAAGTAGTAGCAATAGATAATAGGAATCTAATAGAAGTTAATTTAGCAACAAGAGAGAAAATTTCACCAAAATCAATTCCTTCTCTTTGGGAGTATCCTTTAGCCACCAATCTAGCCTTGTACCACTCTAGCTAACCATCTTCTCCAAATTTCTTCTTAAATACCCACTTGCAACTAGTGGGCTTCCTTCCTTTGGGAAAACTAACAAGATCCTAGGTGTCACAACTATCCAAGGTCATCATCTCCTCTTGCATTTCCTACAACAAAGACTCACTTTCCTCCAAAGAGATATCCTCCCTAAAAGATCTAGGTTCATCGTCAATACTCAATAAATCAAATACAAAAATAATCTAATCGGCTATACCTATCAATTGGATTTTGTTGCCTTTTGGACTTCCTCAAGCTAGGGGTAATGGGTTATATATCTTCTTCTTTTGTGTGTTCATCCTGAACATCCTTTGAACTATTTGAACCCTCTTCTTCTTCTCCATCTTCAAATCCATCTGATTACTCTTCCACATGTACATCTTCATGCTTCTCAATATTTATCTCAAAGTAAATTGTCTTTGTCTTATCTTTTTCCTTTGGTTGTTCTTCTCCTAAGTAAGCTTTAAACTCCTTGAAAATCATATATCTAGAAAAGATTATTTTGCACATTAGAGTATTCCAAAGCTTATAGCCTTTTACATTCTCACCATAACCAAATAAAATACATTTTTGAGCTTTTGTATCTAGTTTAGATCACTTCTCTTGAGGCACATGAAAAAAATCCTCACAACCAAAAACCTTTAAGTTTGAAACAAAAGGCTTTCTAGCTATCCACACTTCATAAGGAGTTTTATCAACAAGAGTTGAACAAGGAGATCTATTAATCAAATAACATGCAATACCAACTACTTCTTCCCAAAAGCATCTATCAAGTTTAATACCATTCAAAATTATCCTAGCTCTTTCAATCAAGGTTCGGTTCATTATTTTTTCTACCCCATTTTGTTGAGGACTATAAGGAGTAGATCAAATTCCTTGGAAAAATATTCACCCCCATTATCAAATATCAACACTTTTATCTTATATTGTAATTACTTATCAATTAAGGCCTCAAATTTCTTAAACTTAGTGAAAATATCTAGTTTATAATGCATAAAATAAATCCATGTGTATCTTGAGACATCGCCAATGAAAGAGTTGATATTTACCCAAATAGTCAACATACACTAGTCCACATACATTCGAATGAATAATCTATAATAATATCTTTTCCTTATTAGTTTCATTAGGAAATGAAAATCTATTCTATTCAGCAAACACGTAATTCTCACAAAAAATCATTTTTCCAATAGAATAATTGGAAATATCGTCAACCAAATTTTTATTAAGAATGGTCTTAAGAATTTTTTCACCAATGTGACCCAATCTTTGGTGCCACAACATACATACATTTTCAATGATAGTTATATTAGAAGAGTTACATAATGTAGAGGTATTTATCCTAAACAAAGTCCCTATCCAAGATACTTTAGCTATCACCAAAATCTCTCTTACCAACCTACAACCAGACTTGTCAAATGTCACATGCATTTTCAAAATAATTCAACTTGGATACTAAAATTAAATACCAATGTGACCCAATCTTTGGTGCCACAACATACATGCATTTTCAATGATAGTTATATTAGAAGAGTTACATAATGTAGAGGTATTTATCCTAAACAAAGTCCCTATCCAAGATACTTTAGCTATCACCAAAATCTCTCTTACCAACCTACAACCAGACTTGTCAAATGTCACATGCATTTTCAAAATAATTCAACTTGGATACTAAAATTAAATACCAATGTGACCCAATCTTTGGTGCCACAACATACATGCATTTTCAATGATAGTTATATTAGAAGAGTTAAATAATGTAGAGGTATTTATCCTAAACAAAGTCCCTATCCAAGATACTTTAGCTATCACCAAAATCCCTCTTACCAACCTACAACCAGACTTGTCAAATGTCACATGCATTTCAAAATAATTCAACTTGGATACTAAAATTAAATTTCTCACAAGTCCTGGAATATGCAAAAAATCATCAAGAGATTTAATCCTCCATCACTAAAACACAACTTTACCTTTACCTTACCAACAATCTTCTTAGTGTTGTTATCACCAAGGAAAGCATCTCCCCATCTATGCTTTGTAAGTATAAACCACTCCTTGTGAGAAGTCATGTAGTAGGAGCAACTTGAATCAATAAGCCAAGAATCATTGCTAATAGAGTTAGATGAAATTAAAATACATCAAAATCATCATCAGAGGACTTTTCCTTGTTGGAATCAACATTATTTTTCCTATTCTTACACTCCTTCACATGCCTTCTTTTACCATAATTCCAACACTTTTCTTTTCTCATTTTTGGGAGTCTTTGAATATCCTTTAGACTTATTCCTCTTTCTATCCCCTTTAGGCCCTTTTTCTTTGGACCTTCCTCACACATGCAAGGCATCTTGGGAGCCAATATTCATATAATTTATCCTCATCTCCTCTAAAACAAGTATAGAAACAATGTTGTCTATCTTTGGCTCTACATTACCACTACTTATTGAAACAATTAGATTTTCTCAAAATTTGAGCAAAGAACAAAGAAACAAGATACAAGAATCTTCATCTTCTAATTTAACTTTTGTTGATGCAAGATAAATTATAATCATATTAGAATCATTTAAATGGTTTTCAATAGAATCACCATCTTTCATTTTTAATGAATATAACCATCTTTTGAGATAAAACTTGTTAGAAATACTTTAATTTTGATACATATCCCCTATCCTCTTCTACAACTTGTATGCGATGTCTTATGTAGAGACATTCAAAAGAACAAAATTTGTGAGATGAAACTATATGGTTCTTCATGCCTTCTTGTCTTAAAATTTTTCTAATCTTCATTAGACATTGTAGTTGGTTTACTCTCTTGTGAAACTGGCAACCATTTATCTCTCTCTTCAAGGAGATCCTCCATCTTCAATTTCTACATCCCATATCCTATGCCATCGAATTTCTCAATATCCTAGCAAGAGGTAGAAGTCATGGTAAACAATCACCTTCATAAATCTACAATATACCACAAGACAAAAGCTCCCACCATAGCCAAAAAACCTCCAACACTTAAGAGAACTTAGGCATCTCCTTCTCAATAGAACTTTTAGCTCTAATACCAAATGTTGAAAACAAGGTGAAGGAAAGCTACAATGTGAACTTATGAAAGTGAATTCGGATCTGTAAATTATATTACCAAATTAGATTTAAACATGTGATTGTGACATGCATCACAATATAAAAATCAGTAAACAAAATGTGACACCAAATTTATGTGGAGAAACCTTTCCAACAAAAAACTCCACATGAGAAAAGTGGGAAACTATATTATTAATCTTTGAATGAGAGTAAAAAATAATAAACTCCACTACTAATCTCTTATCAACCTGATGATACCATGTTACTATCAAGAAATCAACATGAAACCACCATCTCATGGCTCTAATTTATAGAACTTGTGGGAGGTAAAACCATGAATGGTAAACCAATCCAAGAGATATAAAACCACTTGCGATAACCCATGCACCTTATTAGACAACCAAAAGACATAATAAAATACTAAATGAAATTTACAAGGCTCCAAAATGGTCTCCTATCCCATATCCTATCCAAATCCAGACTTTCTAAATGCTCTGATGACATTTCCACTCCCTGATGGAACATCAACAAGCACCTTTTCTTCTCCAATCTTGGTGATCCAGGTGGATCTTCAGGACCTAAAATTGAAATGTTCCAGATTCTCTCAGAAGTAATGCCATTGCGTAGAGCACAGAATTCTGAATCCGACGCAACTTGAACGGGCGAAAAAGGAGTCCATTTGCTCAAGTTACGCGCAGTCAAAGTTGGGTCAACCCTTGGACCAGGATGCCATCAAGAGGCAAAAAGTTGATGGACTCAGAATCAGCCAAAAGCGGTATCAGTTCGGAGGGCTCGTCGACACGATCACAACAAAGTTTGTTTAGTCAAATTTCGAGTCCATATGTCCGAGATATCGCTGGTCAAAGTTTGGTCAAAGGTCGGTCAACTTAGCTTTCAGGGACGAGAAAAAAGGTGGAAAATTAATTGTCACCAAATTGGTCAAAGTTGGCGTCATTGTGAAGGTCTCATCGTCACGATTCCAATGGCGTTCGTTTCGTCGAAAACAGAGCACGTACGCGAGAGTTATAGCCAGTCAAAGTTGCAATTGACCTAGGTACCATGAGGTACGGTTGCTGACGTCAGCCTGACGTCATCCTGCTGACTTGGAAAACTCATCATCATACAGATGATAACATGGACCAATGGGATCGTGACACGTGGCGGCCGTACAGGTGACGTGGCATCGGATGATGTCAGCACAGACAGCGAATGAATTCTTGACACGTGTCTTCTGATGACATGGCAGTTGACATGGAAGCTGACTGGACAGCTGAGTCATTGGGTGACGTGGCAGTTGACTGTGTTCTTTCGGCGAATCAGTGATCGACACGTGGGTTCCCATGCATTTGACACGTGGCTCCTGGTATCTTCCTCCGGCGGACGAGTTTGTTGGCATTTACCAAAAGGGTAATTCGCAGGGGTTGAAACCGAAACCTTCTCCCCACCATCCGTTTGCTCTAAACTCGGGCGACCGTTGTACCATCGATAGGTATGTTACCGATAAATAGCGGCCGGTTCTTTTTGTTATGTAATGGTTGGTGTATTGAAGTTAAAAACCAGCGGCCGGGAGTTGAACCCAGAATCGTCGGGCTCCGAAATGGTAAGCCCACCGTTGAGCGACGAAAGCTTTTCAATCATGTGAGGGACGTGGTTTTTTTTAACCGCTTGTAAAGCCCGAGATAAAACAAATAGCCTATTAAAGGTTATTTGTTAATAAAACAATAACTCCTAAAACCAACTAATAGCCCGAGAATCAATTAAACAAAGGGCCATGAATTATTTTAAAAAGATTAAGTGGTTGTTATTTTGATTTATAGGAGATATGGAGATTTTTGATAAAGATTTATATGTAATAAGGGAGATTTTGGAGATTTTGTGGTTTCTACCATATCGGGAAAACTCCAAGTATAAAAGGGGGAAGGCTTGGAGTATTTTTCATCCATCAATCGATCAAGCATCCATCAGTTGATCATTCTTCTTTTGTTTTCCCTTTCTCTTGGTCTTTGAGAGGCTTTCTGTGAGAGAATTTCTTAGAGGGAATTAGGAGAATATTTGAGTTGGATGTATTGATGTTCTGAGTCTTGTAGTAGTACCTATTAGGCAAAGTTAGTTTCCTTACTCTTTGTTAATCATCCCTAGCCTTGGAGAGCTTTTGATAGGGGTGTGAGTGAGAGATTTTTGTATAACTTTGTGGAAGGCTACAAGGTATTGTAAGCAGTGTTAAAAGAGGCTCGTGGAGATTGTACTGCAGTTCAGAACATATCAATAGATTGGTCACTCGATTGAGCTTGACCCGGAGATGTAGTCCACTCGGACGAACTCCGTAATCAAATCGGTGTCTTCTTATCTCTCTCTTGATTCTATGTTTTGAATCTTCTCTGATTAATGTTCCTGTTACTTCATTTTTGATGTCTTTACACCTTTATTCGTAATCACTCGCAACGTTTGTCATAGATCCCTTCCGCTATACGGATCACTTGGGCACCCCATCCAATTCCTTTGAACTCCCAAAGTGGATGCCTAGGAAAGATGTATTATCCCTTTTTTATGTGTAACTTCTACCAAAATTAAATCCTCTCTTTAAAATATAATTACAACATGCCAATATTTAATGAATTTATCTCATTTCCTCTAGAACACATTCCAAGGAACACTAAGACATATAAATGAAATAGGATTACAAGATTAATGTTGCATTATCCTAATAGAGTTTTGATAGTTTTTATGTTAATAGGTATTATAATTTTCACATTTTCCCTTTTCTTGACCTTCACCTCCACCATCTCGAGAGTTTTCCCCCTTTATAATTTAGAGTTTTAGGTGAAGAACATGGGCAAGCCCCTTACATTAAACTTGTATTTGTAACATATATATCCCCTCCTTGACTTATTAAACTTGTGAGTAATTAAAATATCATGTTGAATAAGAAATTTGTTATAAATTGGGATCTTAGGATACTGATCATTATAAAAAATATATAAAATAAATAAAATGAGAATCATACAAGCATAAAATCATACTCTTTTACTTGATCATGAACAATATGATTATCCAATCCAATAATAATGTGTTCTTTTCTTAGCCTCTTATCCAATCAAGTGACTATGTAACCATTGACAAAACCATCACTTTTACCATTTACCTTTTTCATTTCTAGTAATAACCAAAAATAGCCAAGGTTGGAAACTTCAATACAATTTTTACCATTTATAAATTATCACTTTTCATTTCTTTCTTTATCGTCACCATCAACACCTTTTGCTTTTGACCTAGCCTAGCCCTATCTTAGGTGGCTATCTTACAACCATTATCATCATGGTCATTATCTAGTTTTTTATTTCACCTTTTCCAAGGCACCTTCTTCACCACTATAATAAATTTCATTCTCCTCTTTCCTCTTTCCTTTTTTAAAAATGCATAGATCCCCCTTAGGAAATTGGAGAATTTTATGTTGCTTCTAGTAACTTGCATATGTATTCATGTCATGGAAACAAATGTTTTTTTTCTTTTCCATTGTACAACCTTTTATTTTTTATTTCCTATAAATTTGGGCATCCTCATGTAAATGGGATATTAACAAGGTTCATTGTACACCTTGTATTTAAGTAGAGTTATATGTCTCATTGCAAATATGGGGTAGGTCCGTGACTTTTTATAGTACACCTCCACCTAGTAATTCTTCTAACAAAATTCAAACATGATTTCTAATCCTAATTACTTGAAATAAAATGGACTAATTGAATAAATATGTATTCAATCCTTTTAACTATTACTTAAGCATAAATCGATCTAATGAAATCATAAATTACAACAAAAAATAATTATTACTCAAAATAAAATTAATTTAATGAAATCATGAATTATGGTAGACAATAATGATTGTTTGGAAATAAAATTAATCTAATGAATATCACATTGACAAGAAGAAATGCAATTTAAATAAAGAACCTAATTCTTAAGAAACATAACTCCATATTCATTGGCTAGAGTGGGCTTTTTCTCTACCTCTAGAGAGATAGTAATCAAATTTTAGTGACTAGAAAATATATAAACTCCTTCCTTTAATTTCATATTTATCTACCTATGTCATGGATATACATACATATGTATGTATGTATGTATGTATGTATGTATGTATGTATGTATGTATGTATTTATGTATGTATGTATGTATACATATATATATATATATATGTACATATATATGTACATATATATATATATATATATATATATATATATATATATATATATATATATATATATATATATATATATATATATATATATACATACATATACATACATATACATATACATATACATATACATATATATATATATATACATACACACATAGATATATACCTATATACATATATGTATGTATGTATATATCAATTAGGATATGACTAAAACTCTCTACAAAGATAAAGGAGTTATTCTTCTAGTCTAAAAATTAGACATTTATTAGTTCTAAGGTAATTCATGTGATTCTCTCAAGAGAGACATTTAGTGGTGCTATTTATGCAACTCATCATACTAAACTGTATTCTTAGGAATCATCTACAGTTTAACAACAGTGAAAGTTGGCTTCAATGAAGGATAGGAAACATGGAACCAAAGATGGTGATGTGTCTCTAGAGAAGCTTTTACAATGAACTACTACTTGGTGTTTCCCTTAATACCCATTGGATCCATCAATTTAGGAGCAAATAATAGTTATTTTATTCTACAAAAAATCTTTAAGTGTGTATTGATATTTGTCAAGAGAATCTCCTATATCTATTCAAAATGTGTTTAAATTTCTGTGAACTCTATTGTAGGTATCCCCATAGATGTGTTATGCTCAAAAATTATGCACCTATATATAGCCAAATTTTATTTAAAGCTCACTACCTCAAACTCTCTATCTTATAAATTCCTTTAAGAATTACACTTATATCTTAACATAGTTAAGCAATATTTCTCAATAATTTATGCCCAAATATTGGAAAAGTGAGATTTAAGAAAGGAAAGGAAGTTTTATTTGTAAAATTGGATTTAACATTTTTGAATATTCATCACTCCCCTTTGTTATAGGATTTATAGGTCCTACATCATTCAAGAGCCTCTATTTATTTATTTGGTACAATATCTTTGTGCAATTGTACTCATCTTAATATGTCACCTAGTTCTTTATTTTTCTATTTGCAATTCAAGAATGAGCGGAGGATTGACTCTCATTCTAATATAGTTCACCTTATATTATTGTATCAATTGGGAAATTATCCTATCTTTCTCAAGAAGCACCTTAGGTTTCCTAGAAAGTCTAGTTCCCTCATCTTTTTATTTATGGAAATTATGTTCCATATTCTCTTGTAGGATCGATTGTGCATAGTTTCACTTGCGCAAAATAGAGATTGGTGATCAAACTTAAAGCAGACAGAGTTTCAAGAGAATAATTTGATAGAAGGTGAAGAATACGACTAATGTGCTTAATCGGAACTATAATCAAGAATTAGCAAATGCTATCTCATAGTTCATCTACTCCAGTTGTCTATCTATGATTCTTCTTTTGGGAAGTAAGCCTTTTTGTATTTGAGCAGTGAGCTCTAGGCAGTGTGCTTGAATGCATGTGCATTCCCCATTTGTAAACACTTATTTTGAGTACTCATATTGTGGATTGACCTCCATCGTGGTTTTTCCCCTAACAGGGTTTCCACGTAAAAATCCTTGTGTTATGGTGTTGTGGTTGATTTTTTTGTGTTCTTGCATCTTATTTTGATTCAACGCTATAAGTGGTTTAAAGAACAAATTAATAAAGTTAAATTTTGCAGAACACTAATTCACCCCCCTCTCAATGTTCCTTGATTCCAACAACATTTTCAACAATTCCTACTAAGAAATCTAAATATGTACTTCAAAACAACTATCAACCATTCAAGAAGAAGAAAAAAAGAACTTTATCAAGATAAGTACACCCCTAACAACCAACCACATTGAACCAAAAGTTAAAGCTATAAGTTCAACCCTGTATCAATTTAGATCAAGAGATAGAAAATTTACCCAACCGCTTGATTCTCTCCATTCAATAATATTACAAATTTTGAGAAAAAAATTAATCCAATTACCTCTAATTATACCAGTGGACACAACCAAACCTGTATCTCCAAGTTTCAACCCAAAATCCTTTTGTTAATATTATCGCACAAATGGACATGATATGGAACGATGCATGCACCTTAAACATCAAGTGCAAGACCTCATTGATTCTAATCACATATAGTTAGGTGGTGTTAATGATCAAGGGACTAAGTTTGTTGCCCCACCTAACCAAAACTTGCAAATTTTCACCAACCCAATGCCAAATAATTAATCTAACTTTGTCAAAGCTTTTGCTGTTAAGAATGATGATATGAATGTTAATAAAATTGATGACATGAATAATGATAAGGATGATGATAAGATCGATGATGAGAATGGTCTACAAGATATAATTGCTCCCCCTTATTAGCTAGCATTCTTATTTTGGGTTCCCCTTCACTAAAAAAATTGAATTAACTCTAAGTAACTAGTTTTGAAGTGGTAGAATATTTGATCTTCATCAGGAATCCAAAGATGGCATTGATGATGGAAAAGGAAATAAGAATTTTTCAAGACCCTTTCCAAGACATAGGCACCCTAGGCACCCCTATCCTTCCTTTTCTGGCTTGGATTGTTTTTGAACCTCTATCACTATGTTCTATGTATGTTTCTACTATTGGATTTTTACCTTTGAGTGTTTTACTGTGACTGTTTAACATTTTTATGTTCATAGTGGGTACACTTAGTTTTTTGAAACTTGCATGAGCTTCACAACCTGGTGTCCTATTGCCAATACATCGATGAGACATAGTTCTAAGCTTATGGAATCTCACACTATTATTACATCCACTGTGGCTCTTAAGTCTTCCAAATCTTTCATGCAAGGTATTTCCAATACCTTTCCCATTTTGGACTCTATCCCTAATGTTACTATACCAATGACAACTTTACAATCAACCATTTTTACAGATGTTGAGATTATTGTTTCCCATGTTCCTGAAGAAAAGTTGAAATAGTTAGACAATGACTTAAAGATATGGCAAGATCATTTAAGTACTAAATCCTTATTAGAACAAGTAGTGCCTAAAGTGGTGAAATTAAGGAAATTGATTAAAGATGCTCAAGGATTAGAGGTTTTGCATAGCCTATCACATATAGTTGATGATAACATACCTATGATGGCTAGTTGCACTCAAGATTTGGGATACACTCAACATCAAGGAGGAAGTCAAATATCCCTCCCCACCACTATAGGCTCTATTCCCACATACAAAAACCCAACCGTCACTTCAATGATACAACAAAACATTAGCATAACTCCAACCTTAGGCCTTTCCACTGGTCATCCTTATATTTTTGTGTCCTCACATGTTACAGCTCAAATTTTATCCCCTCTCATAAATTTTCAACATAGTAGTCCACCAAGTACATACACATTTCCACCATATTCACCACATTCCAAAAACATGTCAAGAAGTGATTCAATCATAAACCAACTTTTACAAAATGTGACATCACTTCAACAAAAAATCACAACATTGAACCAAAACTAAAATGGAAAACCATTGCAATATGTTAAAAGGAGACCATTTTCACTTGAAATAATTAAAATACACATACCAAGAAACATACAGATGCCTCGATTTAAGAATTACAATGGAAAAGGAGAACTTAGCAATCACATATCAACATATATTGCCTTGTGTAGTGACTTCATTTTTGAAGATAAACTCCTAGATAAACTATTTCCTAGGTCATTGAGAGGCATGGATTTGGAATGGATTTTTCATTTCCAAATAACTCAATCCACTCATTTAATGAGCTTGTTGGTGCATTCCTCCAACTTTTCCAAGTAAAAATTGGTCCTAAAATTACACTAATTGATTTAGTGTGATGCAAACAAAATAAAAAATGAAAAGATAGTAGACTTTATAAGGTTCTATAAGTTGCTTTACTCACAAATCAATCTTACTCTTCCTAATGTGGATGTTCAAAGAGTGTTCATTGAAAACTTACATTTCGCATAAGGGATAAAATCATGTTGATGAAATATCCATACATTATACATTTGTGTACGACCCTTCATGATTATCAAAATTCAGTTAGTTAGTATGAAGAGACATCTATTGGAAAGAGACACTACACAAGTCATCTAGTGTTGCCATTGATGGAAACCCTAGTTAGTAATCCTATATCTTCAGTATTTTCTTATACCGGAAGTTAGATTGAAGCTATGTGTTAACTGTCAAAGCTAGAACAAGGCATCCGACAGAATTGTGTATATCGATTCATATGTAGTTTTTTGTTATCATTTTGTGTTGTGAATCTCAGGGAAGGTCATTTGATCTATGATCTATCTTATCTTTGAGTCATAGAGCCTTGTATTGATTGGTGTGCAAGTTAGAAGATCCGGTTTATTGTTTTTTTGTTTAACAAAGTAGAAAGGCTGACAGGGTGATTGTAGCATGTTTTGGATCTTCGAGGAATAATTTTTGAATTTGTTTCATGTTCGAGGATATTTTTTGGGTCCTCACTATGTTGTGACCAACATTGTTTGATTCGCATTGTAAATTGTTTATTGATTGAGTCGACAATTTGTACATGTTCTATATTTTGTTAAAGCCGACATGTAGTTGATGTAATTCCTAGTCTTGGATATATATACAAGTTATTACTTCTATCATTTTGGTGTGTGTTGTGATGAGATGCAAAATTCAGAAGGAATATAGATCGATTGTGCATAGTTTCACTTGTGCAAAATAGAGATTGGTGATCAAACTTAAAGTAGACAGAGTTTCAAGAGACTAATCTGCTTAACCAGAACTATAATCAAGAATTAGCAGATGCTATCTCATAGTTCATCTACTCTAGTTGTCTATCTATGATTCTTCTTTTGGGAAGTAAGCCTTTTTGTATTTGAGCAGTGAGCTCTAGGCAGTGTGCCTGAATGCATGTGCATTCCCCATTTGTAAACACTTATTTTGAGTACTCATATTGTGGATTGACCTCCATCGTGATTTTCCCCTAACAGGGTTTCCACGTAAAAATCCTTGTGTTATGGTGTTGTGGTTGATTTTTTTGTGTTCTTGCATCCTTATTTTGATTCCATGCTATAAGTGGTTTAAAGAACAAGTTAATAAAGTTATTTTTTAGAACACCGATTCACCCCCCTCTTAATGTTCCTTGGTTCCAACAACATCTTCATCAATTCCTACTAAGAAATCTAAATATGTACTTCAAAACAACTATCAACCATTCAAGAAGAAAAAAAAGAACTTTATCAAGATAAGTACACCCCTAACAACCAACCACATTGAACCAAAAGTTAAAGCTATAAGTTCAACCCCGTATCAATTTAGATCAAGAGATAGAAAATTTACCCAACTACTTGATTCTCTCCATTCAATAATGTTACAAATTTTGAGCAAAAAATTAATCCAATTACCTCTAATTATACCAGTGGACACAACCAAACCTATATCTCCAAGTTTCAACCCAAAATGCTTTTGTTAATATTATCGCACAAATGGACATGATATGGAACAATGCATGCATCTTAAACATCAAGTGTAAGACCTCATTGATTCTAATCACATATAGTTAGGTGGTTTTAATGATCAAGGGACTAAGTTTGTTGCCCCACCTAACCAAAACTTGCAAATTTTCACCAACCCAATGCCAAATAATTAATCTAACTTTGTCAAAGCTTTTGATGTTAAGAATGATGATATGAATGTCGATAAAATTGATGACATGAATAATGATAAGGATGATGATAAGATCAATGATGAGAATGGTCTACAAGATATGGTCACTCTCATAGATGCTCAACCTCGTAAGGGACAAACCACTTTGTTACCTAACATTTCTTTCACACATATTGATGCATCCATACATGCGCTCAATGGTCCTCTCTACATCATCGGACATATCAATGACAAGCATACAACTAGGATACTCATTGATCCCATGTGTGTAGAGAACATGATAATTGAGGAGTTATTGTTTGTGCATGAATTTTATCAAGATTCTTATGAACAATTGAAATCATGGTTAAAAACTCATGATGTTTTTGCTCGCCCTATGATAGGTTTGATCACTCTTCCACTTAAATTTGGATTAAAACAATTATATGTATCATTCTTCATCATCCTAACATCGAACCAATTCCATATGAAGCTATGCTATCCATGGCTATGCTCCTTGAATGCCATCCATTTAGTTATTCACAAGTGCATAAAGTTCCCATTTAAGAATCAAATATTTATAGTGCCTCATAGTCAGTTTAATCATTTGTCCTCTTGTGGAAATTTCTATTAGATTTATTTTGGCCTCAACCTATGAAACCTATTAAACCTCATGAGGACTTATTTTTCAGGTCATACAAAAATTTTAAGGAAAAAAATAACATAACTATCCCTTACCAATATCCCACCTGAGGATGATAACTCTATGGTTGTTCCTCCTCCCCCACCAGTTGTGGATGAACCCATTCCTGAAGAAATTTCCTTTCCAAATAACCAAGGTAATATGTCATAGTTCCTCCACTAATATAATACAAAAGACCAAGAGACAATCACATAATTCCCTTTGTGCCTTCGAAGGAAAAGCAAGTAAATAGGCCTAAGGAGATAGTGGTTTCCCAACTACCGATGGTACCTTTAGTTCCTCCCCTAAGGGTAGAAAAGAGACCAATGGTCAAGAAACCCACTCCTGCACCTTCACAAATTGAAAAGTGCACAAGAAGAAATAGAAATGCTAAAGAGCATAGAAGTAGATGTCACACTATTGCTCATCAGTTGGAAGAAAAGAATAGAGAAAATCCTCAAGATCAAACACCTATGAAAATAAATCAAGAAGAATCACAAATCTAACCAAAACAAGACATGGAACTAAAATAAGAAGTGAAACAAGAAAATATCACTGAAATTATCATTAAACCTCCCATGGCAATAAATTTGGATGATGAAGATGAAATTGCTAGAATTGACATGAACAAGTGTATAATGAGCTTAATTTGTTATTTTCAAAGTCTATGAATTTAAATGGGGGAAACCGTGATGATCCTCCTAATGAGAGTGACACACCATGTGTTGCACTTAGTGATTCTCCTAACACGGCACTTTATGTAGTCCCTTTGGCTAGTTGTCTGCCTTTTGTATATGATGAGCAAGATTGGGATATAGATGACCTGCTTTAGGTCATCTCGCATGTGTGGTACTCCTTATTTATGTTTTCCTTATGTATTTGCATTCAAATGTGATGTGATCTCTTGTTTAGTGCTACATGGTGTAGAGTTTAACCTAGTGTCTTGTAAACTTGGTAATAGATGCACAATTCAGAGGTATGACTAGTTGAACAGTCCACTCAACATTGTAAATACTACATAAAATTGTCAACCAAGGTTTTTAAACTTGTAATGGTATTGTACTATATGTGCCTTTAGAGACTTGAGGCTACCTAGGTTATCCTAATTAAGGTATTCTAGTTGTTAGAAATTTATAGAATTGCATAATAGCGAAAGAAACAAAATAGCGCTAATGGCTATGGGTGCCTACAGCTTAACCTGTGACTATACTATTGCTAATCAAGAATTACTACACCAACTCAAAACTGATCAAGACTAGTAACTAAACTTGTTATAACCTCTACAGTACTATAGATTAACCAAATGCATGCATTCTCATGAACATTCATTACTGATAATCAAAGTATGAGAATCTATTTTAACTTGCATGCAATTTATGAAGTAATGATAAACATAAATAAAATATCTATAAATGGAGTGAAGAACACTTACCTTGAGTGGCATGCTCAAGTGGTTGTCTTCACTTAACTAGAACCAAATCTAAATATCAGATTCTATGCATCCATGTAAAATTGAACTTCATTCATTACACATAAAAAAATATTACACAAGATCTTCTTCACAGATTGTATTCAGTGAAATCATTCTGAATAATCAACATGTCTATAGATGATTACTGAAATTGAAAACTAATTGATAACCAAAATATTGAAAATCAACTAACTAATCTAAGAACTCAACCACTAGTTATATACAAGCATGGGGGAGTTTATTCTAAACATGACTCTTAACATCAATCATTAACTACAACTCCTAGATATTAGAGTATATAGTTAAGATTGAATTGTTCAAATTGTAACTAAAAAGAAAGAAGAGTTCTAATAGAACTGAAACTTTATAAAATAGAATTGCATGTAAAAACACACAAATAGTTATTCAGAATCCTATCAACAAAATATTTATTCTTCTCCAGCACTTTATTAGCTATCATAATGATGCACGACCAACTCCATCAAGTGTCTTCCTATGGTAGTTATTACATTCAGTTTGATTTGGCATTTCCCTTGTTTCACTATATAAGTCTTCCTTTTGTTGTGGGCTACATCTTCTAGTTGCTACAGGCTACAGTTCTTTTTGAGCTACAAGAGGTTAATCCACAAAACATATACACAAAGCTAACTACCATAGTTAAGCACAGAATTCCATCCACATTTCATACATACTTATAAACCATGCAATGATACTATATCATAACCAAATTTCCATTACTAGAATTTAGGTCCAATGTTGTATAATAAACATGAAAAGATATCATAGCATAGGAGTATTGTCTAAAAGCATGTATAAAAGAAATAGAAAAGATGATAATAAATGAACCCATCATTCCCCTAAACTATACTTTTGCTTTCCCCCAAGCAAAACACTAGGGGTACAAATTATATCACAGGGCAATTTCCCTGAGGTCCATGAAAACATCACCTCCCTTAATTTTCTTTAAGTAAAAACCTTTGTAAGCTGCAAGTTATCTCATTTTTATTATCCTAGCTTCCTCACACTCCTCACCTTTTCCCCTAGCTGGTCCAATGTGGAACTGGATAGAGTAGCATAGGTGGATGAAATGTAATTGGTACCCAGTGAATTCCTATGCAAACACCAATTTTCATGTATCTGTGTACCTTCTCAAGCATGGTGGTGAAATTGTACATGTAATGAGGTTCCTTTCTCTACAATTCTGGGGTCAAGCTATTCCATCTACTCTACATACAACTATAACATTGTTGACCCAAGCCCATAGCTAATGTTTGCATTCTTTTGTAATCCTTTGTCCTTAGTTTCATAATTTTTCTTCCTACACCTTTATGATCCAAGAGTTTCAATGATTCATCTATAACTCCATTAGGGTCTTTAGATTCTTTCCTTATTGGGAGAGTAATTAATTTCTCCCTCTCCTCATATTCTTCCATTATTTTTCCCTTGAATTGTTCATTATTGTAATAAGATGCTAGTTCCCTTACCTGGAGATCCCCTACAAACATCAAGGTATTCCACTCTGTTTCATATGGAACCACATAGTTTTGTAAATAGTATTCACATAGTTGATCCTACTCCTCTGGTATAGAATTAGCAAAAACATTAAGAAACTCAAATCTTGTGCTCATCCCAGCTGACTGGTTACTGATTAACCTACTAAACTAAAAACTCAGAAAACTTTCTTACAAAAATAGTGCATGTGCCCTTACTAGAGGTCTGCATCTTATGATTTGTGTAGCTTTATTTGCCACTTCTTCCAATATGACTGTTGATTTCCTTGGCTCAATATCTTTCCCTTCTATCACTTTGGCATGTTCTTCAACCAAATTTTCTTTTTCTTTCTTCCACTTTCTTTCTCTTGTGCAAACTTATCAGTCACCCTCCATAGTTGATAACCAAGTGACAAGGTTGTATAGTGAATTGGAGTTCTTATGGGAGGAGATCTTTGATTTGGTACTGCAAGTTCCCCATCCCCTATCTTAGTAATGGCCAATTGTGCAAATAAATATAGTTCAAATGTACTATGGCCATATGTTTGCAATTTTTCTTCCAATTCTTGTATTTTTGTTTCACCTTCCTTGTCTTTCTTTTCATAGCTCTGCACTAATTCTTCCAAATGTTTAATTCTTTCCAAGGCTTCTTGAACCTCCTTCTTGACATTTCTATCTTCTATATACATTTCCTCTATTTCCATAAACTACTCATTACCTCCCCATGGACAATAAAAGTCTTCATAAGTAGGACTATCTAGGGTTTTCATTTGTGTTTTCTTGGAAACAAACACATCTTCTAAGTTTGAATCAAAAGTAGTAGACACATATCTCTTCCTCTTAATAGGTGTATGTACATTACCAAGGATATTTCTATTCCTTTCAGAGTCTATCTCTACTAACATTGCATCTTCCTCCTGTTGTTCTTTAACCTTTTCCTCTTCTTTAGGTTTTCCACACTCCCCCTCATGACACCATGTTTCTTTAATCTACCTAAATGCTTAGGTGTAGGTGTCTCTTTCTCAATAGCCTTCTTTTTATTTTGAACATCCTTCTTTTTATTTTCTATTTTACAAGGTGTGGATGTTGTGGATGTACTACCTCTTCTACTCTTGGGTTTTGGTGGTTTTGAAGAAAATGGAATTTCTTCCACTATTGGTGACCTAAACCCTAGCACATTGTGCTCCTCATGCTCACCTTCGCTATGGGTAGGTGAAGTCATAGGTGAGACATGATAACTTTCTCTTACAGGTTCATCTTGTGGCTCTAAAGTTTCAAGTACTACAAGTGCCTCAAATAAACTATTAATATCTTCACATTTCTTAAAATCTTCCCATTCTACTTGTGGGTACTAAATTCTCAAGCTTCTCTTTACTAATAGGGAAATCAAATAGTGGTGTGATAAGATAGTGTGACTCTATTTCCTCTGATACTCTGATGCCACTATTTTCAACATATTGTAAACAAAATTTGGTACATTTACCAGCCTATTGTGGTGAAGGTCACTAAGCAATTTAAAATGTATAGTATACCAAAGGTTTTTTCTACTATCACAAGTAAGATATCTAATGACATAAGAAGTGCAATTAGCCCAAAACCATGGAAGAGAGAGCATTTGTGTACCTTGTGATGATGAATCCAAATTCTCTCCTCACTCACATAATTCCTCTCTAGTAGCCACTACATCTACACGCACTGGAAACTATGCTCTAGCTCTAGGTAAACCAAAAACCTATGCTATAGCAACTTCAGATGCATCCACTCATAACCCTTTCACCATTGTGTAATCATGCTCCAATGTGGTTGAAAAATTTCTTTCTATATGATTATCAAATTGATGCAATACTTTAATCATAAACCTCAATCCTTCAAGGGTTCGTCTAACCCAACCTAACTTGGAGAAGATCAAATTAAACAAGCATCCTTATTCACTTAATTTTTCATCAATTTCACTTATCAATTCAATAGAATTCTCAATTTCTATTAGCCATTCACAAGGCTATCAATCAACCATTCCACAAAATCTATATTCAGCACTCTTGTCAGACTCAAATTCTACTTTACCATCACAAAACTAGATTAGAAAAGAAGGACCATTCAACTCTTACACTATTCATTCTTTCACTCTTCAATTCAACTTTATTTCCAAGGAAAAAAGACAACTACACATACATACCTCCTTTCAACTTAGCACCAAACCTTCAAATCACTATTAACATCATACTTTTGTCTGAAAAATACCAGTATACACTCCTACAAACACCAAACATTAGAATTCATGTTTCTGCAGTCAAAGACTCATTCTTACACATTGAAAACATATAGTTAAATCTCCAAGATCACAAATTTTTCCCCCTAAACTCTTTCCAAGCCTTCAAACATTTCTAACATCATTATTTAAGCAAGTTCAACATAAACCAAACACCTTTATCACTATATTTACAGAATTACTCATTCTTGCAATCTTAATACCCAAACCCTTGTAGCATAGCAAGTCAACAAAAATTGGTATGCCCACCAAAATACATTGAATCTTCCTGAACTATATACAGTTTTGGAGACCCATTTATATCAATTCAAACATATCACAACATCAAATACCTTCATTTTTAGAAAAATCACCTGAACAATTCATTGTTCCATGCTTTTAGGCTTCTTATTAGGCCACAAATACAAAGAGAGTAATATTAACTCACCACCAAAAAATCTAAATACTTCAAACTATCCTCTTTCAAGTCTCAAAACACAAAATTCAATAGATTTTAAAAGTAAAAGGGCACAAATATACGTTGTTTAATAAACCCTAATTTTATGCACAAGACAAGCCCTACAACTGAGGGTTTATTAGAATACCATGCTCCATACCTCCAGCCACTTGAAAACTTATTCAGTCATCTCTAAATAGGTCTCCTCCAACTAACGAAATTTTTTCCCAACCTTCATGCACCCTTTATCATCGAATACCAACTTGTAACCATGCTTTTGGTGAAGGAAATTTTGTATTTCTAATTAGAACAGTACCAAATGCTTGCTCCTTGATTTTCCCTACTTTATTCCACTTACACACAACTTACTACATCCAAACCTAACCTACCCCACCATTCTACACTACCTAATTCAGTGGGGTAGACATTATTTACTGTCTAGACTCTCAAATCTGTTATGAGGGTTTACAAACTAGTATTCAAGGAATTGACTTAAGAAAAATGTTTTACTACTCAAATTTCTTCAAAATGGTTCTTGATTGAAAGCTACTTCCCTTTACTATTAAGGAAATTGAAGAACTAAGTCTGGGGTTACTGTGCAAAACCAATAAATGAGTAAAATACAATAAGAAAACTCAGAATTTCAAGAACAAGGTTCTTTATTTATCAAATACTCTTCAAGAATACAATGTTTGGCCACTTTCTCGCCTTTTACATGCTTATATATATTTTTACTTTCCTTTACAACTTCCTCCAATGAATAAAACTAACTAAACTGCCTCATGATCTTTGGTCTTCCCTATTTTTTGTACATTTTCTGTTTTTTGCCTTTTTTACAAATTGGCAATTTTTACATTTTTTGCAATATCATTTCTTTCATCACCTAAATACTTGTTTAAGACTTTTAATTACATCAAATATGACCTCTTTATGACCTATTACAATTATTTTTCATTTGGAAATTCAAATTTCACAAAAATGTTTGCTCGAGTCACAAGGTGCTCCTACACCACAAATTATATTAGTTTCAGGAAATCATCAAGCCAACCCACTTTTGTGAAGATAGGTAAGACCATTGCATCTTCTATTATTTTCTTGTGATCGATGGCTTTCTCTTGATAACGTCACCTCCCATTACGAATATCTTTACTCTGTTCAATGTGTTAACCTAGAAAATTCAGCTCAATTCCACTTCACCACCTTCAAACCCTTCTTTTATTCTACTATTTCTTCATCCACTTTCACTACCATACTATAACTACAACTCCCCTTCTTAGTATTAGCTTAATTGAGCTCAAAAATGGGTTTTGGGTTCAACTTAGCTAAAGTTCATAGGATTAGGGAATTGACAATTGAAAGTGTCATCAAATCTCCTTTTGAGATGCTATTAGATCCATTTCTAGCTCTACTATCTTTCTTAAAGTATTATATTCAAACTCAATTGGGAGGACTACTATTTTTCCATATACTAGCTCATAGGGTGTAAAACCAATCTTTTTCTAGGTTGTTCTATATGCCCATAGTGCTTCTGGTAACCTAGAAAACCAATATTTCCTATGTAATTTCACTATCTTGGTTAGAATACTTTCAATTTCTCTGTTGGTATCCTCCAACTGGTCATTTTCCTGAGGGTGATAAGATGTTGACTTGTGTATCTAGTATGATATTCTTCAACCAATTTGGTGATGAGGTATAAAGTAAATTGTGGACCCTAATCAGTCATAATTTTCCTAGGTACTCCATACCTAGTAAGAATGTCCTCATACAATAATTTAACCACATTTCCATCTCTGGAAAACTATAATTCCTTTAATTCCACCCACTTAGTTAGATAATTAGTGCAAACTAGGATGTACTCCTTGTTGTTAGAGTAGGTGAGATTGGTCCAATAAAGTCTAGACCCCATTTGTCAAAGGGAGCTAGTGTTAACTAAGGTTGCAATGGAATTTCATCACCCCTTGTTGGGTTACCTATTCTTTGGTACCTATCATAGCTCCTTGTGTACTTGATAGAATCCTTGTGTAGAGTAGGCCAATAATAACCAATCGTGAGGATTTTGAATGCTATTTATTTTGCTGCAAAATGACCCCCACATGGTTCATCATGGAAAGCCTTCATGATATCAAATATTTCATCTTCCATTATACACCTTCTCATAATGTTGTCAGAGCTAGTATAGAATAGATAACCAGATATCCAAGAGTATGGAAAAAAAATTTGTACCAACTGTCTCTTTTCCATTGGAAAAAAGTATGGTGGAATCTGCCTTGTCACTAAATAATTTGCAATGTTAGCATGCCAGGGTACATGTACATTAAGAGAAAATAAGTGTTCATCTGGAAATGAGTCATCCACTATCCCTTCTGATGATTGTGTTGATAATCTTGACAAGAAATTTTCCACTACGTTATCTTCACCAAGCTTGTCCACTATTGTAATATCAAACTCTTGGAGGAGCAGCCATCTTACTAGTCTACCCCCTACTACAAGCTTGTTCATCAAATATCTAATAGTTGTATGGTCTATATGGAAAAAAAATGAATAATAAGTGATGTAATTCTTGAATTTATTGATGGAATACACTACTGCTAGCATCTCCTTTTCTATAACAGTATAATTTAACTCTGATCCATAAAGATTCTAACTAATATAGTAAATTGCATACTCTTGGTTACCTTCTTTTTGACCCAAAACTACTCCAATAGCAAAATCTAAAGAATCTATATGCTTGTAAAAGGGTAAGGTCCAATTTTCCCCCCTCAAAATAGGTGTTTTAGTTAAGGCCTTTCAAAGGATTGTTGGCGCTCTATTGTCCAAACAAATTCAATATCTTTAGTCAGCAATACAAGCAATGGTGCAAAAATCTTACTAAAGTATTTGATAAACCTCCTATAGTAGCCTGCATGGCCAAGGAAACTTCTAATATCTCTTTGCTTATGTGGAATAGGAAATGTAGAAATAATTTATATCTTATGTAGATCAACCTGAATCCATGCACTAGATATGAAGTTCCCTAATACAATTCCCTAAGTCATTGTCATAAATCACTTTTCATTGTTGAGTGACAAGTTGTTTTCTTTACATTTCTTTAATACCTTTTCGAGATTGCTAAGGGCTTCCTCATAAGTTTCCCCATATGTGGTGAATTCATCCATATATATATCCATACATTCATGAGCATAATCAAAAAGATGTTGAGCATTTCCCTCTGAAAAGTAGTTGGAGCATTGCATAAACCAAAGGGTAGAATAGAGTAAGCATAAGTACCCCAAGGATGGGTGAATGTTGTCTTGTTCCGATCCTCTGGAGCAATTTTTATCTAATTTCAATTGAAACCATCTAGGAATGAAAAGTACTTCTTCCTAGCTAAAGATTCAAGTACTTGATCTATAAAGGGAAATGGAAAGTGGTCCTTCCTAGGGGTTGTGTTCAATTCCATATAATCTACACAAACTCTCCATTTTCCACCTTTCTTCGAAATGATGACTAAAGGCGAGACCCATTCACTGTCAGATATAGGATAAATAAAGCTTGCATCAAGGAGCTTCCAAAGTTCATCTTTTACTATTTCCCTCAAGGAAGGGTTCATTCATCTTTGAGGTTGTCTAATGGGTCTATAACCATCATTGATATAGATCCTATGTATACATAAGTTAGGATATATGCCTTTCATATCATGGTAGTCCCATGTATATGTTGTTGTATGTGCCTGCAACACTATGTGCAGGGAATTTTGTTGCTCTTCATTCAATGCATTGTTTATATTTAGCATTTTTCTTTGCATGGCTTCTAATTCTTTGGGTGATTCTTGCACAAATGAGAGGTCAAGGCTGGGAATGATTGGTACACACTTTTTTGGTAGTAAGGAATAGAAGATCTGAGATATTTCTTCTAAGGAATTGGTGGGTATAATACTTTGCAATGGGTCTTGTAGTCATGCGAGATAATATTGTTGTTGTGGGATCCTACCACAGTCATTTTGTAGTATGTGACAATTAGCTCATCTTCATCATGATCATTAATAGAGGGTTGTGTTCTATTGTCATTAAATTATGTAGGGAATAATTATCCTCATCCAAAGTGGCCCAAATAGTTTTCTCAAGATCAACATAAGGTTGGGATGGAGGATAAAGGACCAATTTATTGGTCACAATCCCATTAGATATTATCATATTTCCAAACCTACAACCTATGAATGCATCTGTTGTAGTTAGCCATGGTTTTCCCAGGATGAGTGGATATCTTGCAAGGTTAACCTTTGGCTATAAAACTATGAAATCGGCTAGATATTCCCAAGAATCTAATGCAATAACTAAATCTTCAATTATTCTTTCAAGCTTGACTACTGACCTATCAACCAATTATATAATAGTTTGTGTAGGTCTAAGGTTGGATAACTGAAGTAATTGCATTGTTTCTTTAGTCATGGCATTGATTGCTACCCCTAAGTCTATTAATTTTTTCTTGATGAGGGTCCCATTAATCTTAACATACAGTACTGGACTTCCAGGGTCTGTGTATTTAGGTACAATGATGTTCCCTAACATGATATCAGCAAGGTTTCCTAGGACATGAACTATTTGAGGATCCTTCCTTTTCCTCCCTAGTTTCTTAAGACATAGGTCCCTCACAATTTTGGTATAAATTGGGATATCTTTAATAGCTTGGATGAGAGGAATCTTAATTCTTACATCCTTTAGTTGAACTAGCAGGTTTGTCTCAGCTTGTGTGTGATGCTTTTGAATGGCTAAGCATTCAAGGAAATGAGGCTTTGGACTTGAGGTAGTTTGGTGTACCTGATTTGACTCGGGTTTCAAAGGTGTATTATTTGAAGCTTCAACTATAGGTTCCTCATCCTTCATCTCAATGATTTGAGGAGATGAAGGTCCAACAAGTTGTTTCCCTTCCCTCAAGTAGACATCACTCATCTCTACCCCATAAGTGGGGTATTGCATAGCTTTGTTAGTATAATCCTATTGGACAATCTTGTTGTTACGGTTAGGTGTAGGTTGGAAAGGTATTTTTGGTGGTCTAGGTGGCCAAGATGTAGGATTTGATGAAGGAATAAGAGCTTGTTGTTGGGGATGAGGAGGAAAAATAGGCTTATGATAATTCATGTTTTACTACTATCGTTGCTGACCTTTTTTCCATTGAGCCTGCCATTGGTTCTATTGTGTCGGCCATTGAGGATTGTAATTGGAACCCTAGAATTTTTTTTGTGACCAAGGATTCAATTGTTATTGGTTCTAGTTTTGTTGAGGTTGTTTCCATTGTTGAGGGCTTTTCCATTGATTTTTATTAGTTGGCCAAGGTTGAGAATTCCAAGTAGAAAATTTTTTATTTCCACTGGGAAAGGATGAATTCAAGTTAAGGGGGTCTTGTGGCATACCTTTTCTTTGTTTCCATGGCCTTCTTTGAGCTATGTAAAATAGTTGTCTATCCTCTCCTTCAAGTGGTTGAAAATTAGGTCTCTTAGTTTTGTCTTGTTGAATACTAGCCACCCTCTTGCATTTATAGTTTGCTTTCCTTTTCCTACAATTCAGGTAGTATTTAGTGAGCATTTCTTCTTCTTGATGTGGAGAGTGTCCAACTAATTTTCTAGGTGACTGATAATGACCTCCTTCATTTTGGACAACAAATTTCTTAATTCTATCTTTGAAACCCCAGTAGATGATTTGCCAATAGTGGATGTCATCTCTCCTCTTGGCCTCTTAGTGAAGGTCCTGGAATAATTTTTGCAGACCTTGTAGATGACTTCAAATGGTATTTGAGATATATCTCCTTGCTCGATAATATTTAGGGCATCCTTATAGTCCTCGTTTACCCCTCTCAAAAATACTAACTTGAGGGATTCTTCAAACAACTTGTTATGGGGGTTTTATTCAAGGAAATTTGAAATCTCCCCACATAATCTTCTAATGGCTCATCCTCCTTCTATGACATTCTGAAAATTTCATCTATTCTCCTATCAAGTCCTCTACAATAGTCTTGGTACTTCTCCAAGAACAATGTTTTCATGGTATCCCAATCAGGAACAACATCCTTGCATAATCCCATAAACCATTTTAGGGCTACATCTTTTAGAGTGGTAGGGAAGAGTTTGAGCCTGTGAGCATTAGATGTATAGTCATAACTTCTACATAAGAAATCAAATTCAAGCATAAATGTATATGGGTCTTCAGTCACCAACCTATAAAAGACTAGTAAGTTGGAGGAATATTCTTCAGCATAGTAACCCTTTCTTGGTTGGTGATTGGGAACTCAAAGGTTGCATGTTCAGGATCATCCACTGCATCACCCATGGTTTGGTATGTCCCCTTTGTCTATGTGCTAGATGTTGGTGACAAGGAAATTTCTTCTTCAATATTAGCCTCACTCTGATTACTGGAGTCACAAATTTCTACTATGGCTTCTTAGCATGTAGAGGGGGGGAATTTTCCCAAAGGATCTCTTTGCCTCTACATACAATGAATATGGCTTTGTACAATGTTAGTGTAACATTCTAGTATGTTGATTAGATAAAGCTTAACAATCCTAATGTTGAAAACAAAATGTAAACTATGAAATCATGACAAAAAATTCTATGAATATGGCAAAGAGTCTATGAAGATAGCACCATCCCCGGCAACGATGCCAAAAATGTAGAGTCTAAACTAGTGTCTTGTAAACTGTATAAAAGTAACACAATTCACAGGTATGACTTGCTGAATAATCCACTCAACATTGTAAAGATTACATTAAATAATCAATGAAGGTTTGTAAACTTGTGATGGTACTACATTGTATGTTCCTTCAAATACTTGAGGCTACCTAGGTTATCCTAATTAAGGTATTCTACTTCTTGGAAATTTATAGAATTGCATAACAGTGAAAGAAACAAACTAGTGCTAATGGCTACAGGTGCCTACAGCTTAACCTATGACTATATTGTTGCTAATAAAGAATTATTGTACCAACTCAAAACTGATCAAGACTAGTAACTAAACTTTTTCTAACCTTTGGAGTACTATGGATTAACCAAATTCATGCATTCTCGTGAACATTCATTACTAATAATCAAAGTATGAGAATCTATTTTAACTTGCATGCAATTTATGAAGTAATGATAAACAGAATTAACTACTAAAAATAAATAAAACAACTATAAATGGAGTGAAGAATAGTTACCTTGAGTGGCATGCTCAAGTGGTTATCTTCACTTAACTAGAACCAAATCTAAATATCAGATTCTACACATCCATGTAAAATTGAACTTCATTCATTATGCATCATAAAATATTACACAAGATCTTCTTTACAAATTGTATCCAATGAAATCATTCTGAATAATCAACATGTTTGTAGATGATAACTAAAACTAAAAAGTAACTAATAACCAAAATATTGAAAATCAACTAACTATCTAAGAACTCAACCATCGGTTATATATAAGCACAGGGGAGTTTATTCTAAACATGACTCCTAACATCACTCATTAACTACAACTCCTAGATATTAGATTTTTTTTTTAAGATTGAATTGTTCAAACTATAACTGAAAAGACAGAAGAGTGAACTAATAGAACTGAAACTCTATAAAATAGAATTGCATGTAAAAACACACAAACAATTATTCATAATCCTATCAACAAAAGAATTCTTCTTCTCCAGTTATTTATTAGCTATCATTATCATGTATGACCAACTCCATTAAGTGTCTTCATTCAATAGTTATTGCATTTAGTTTGATCTAGTACTTCCCTTGTTTCATTGTCCAATTCTTCCTTTTGTTGTGGGCTACATCTTCTAGTTGCTACAAGCTACAGTTCTTTTTTATCTGAAAGAGGTTAATCCACAAAACATATACACAACGCTAACTACCATAATTAAACACAGAATTCCATCCACATTTCATACATACTTGCATATAAACCATGCAATGCTACTATATTATAACCATATTTTCATTACTAGAATTTAGGTCCAAGGTTGTATAATAAACATGAAAAGATAGCATAGCATAGGAGTATTTTCTAAAAGGTTTATCTAATAGTTTATGAAAGTATGCATAAAAGAAACAAAAAAGAGGCTAATATATGAACCCATCACATGGCGTGCCTTTGTGTTTGTGAATTTTCTTTGGATGACCCTTGTTACTCTATTGGTGCAAGGATACAAAGGAAATGAATCTGTCATGACATTCTTCTTTATATAATGAACATTGTTGTCTTGTGTTTTTCTTTTGGGTACGATGTAAGGCATCGAAACATTTAGGTCTCTTCCATATTGACCCAAAAGTTTTTTTTATCTCTCTATGTGTCATTCTTCCATTTTTTTCATTGTTCCATGTGTATTTGGTGAATGATGTTAGTTCTGAGCACATTTACACCATGGTAGCAAAGATGTATACTGACCCCGGATATGTGGATCCATTATGTGTTCATCTTTTGTGTTGTTTGTTGTATTGAATTTTGGGGGAAACCCCTTATCATGAGGTAGCTTTATTTGGAAACATATCATTGGCATAGGGATTTCCAAATAATCTCTCATGTCTTTAACGTATGGCATTTATCATTTTTTCTAGCTTCAAGCAATTACTCATAGAATGGTGTTTTTCAGTTTCTTTAAGGTGGGGGCATACACTAGCATTTTTCTTCACTTTGTTCACATGCATTGGACTTAGTGGTGCATTGAAATTGACATTTTTTCTTCACTTTGTTCACATGTGTTGGACTTAGTGGTGTGTTGACATTGACATTTTTTCTTCACTTTGTTCACATGCATTGGACTTAGTGATGCATTGGCATAGAATCTTGATCACTTTTTTAGCACCTTATCAAAGTTATCAAGGAGTATATTTCTTGGTATGATTGTTAATCAGTACACACCTAGTGAATATCATAATTCACTAGACCTTGTGTGTTTCTCATTTTCCTACTTTGTCTTAGGGGATCACACTAGTAGAATTTGGCAAATAAATGACTAGGTGATTAAAACTATTAGTCACAACTAAAAATGACTAAATTCTACTAATTTTTTGCAACACAGCTATAAATGACTAAATAATGACTAATTTGATCATCAGGTAAAAAATAACTAGATAATTAGTCACATATTATATTAAAGTGGGTAATTAAAAAAAAAGAGGAAAACATGAGCAAGTGATAAATTATTTTTTTTATTTTTGCAAGGGAAACTTGTCGAGTTTCATTCTCTCTTTGTTTGTTATTATTTTTTATTTTTTTCAGGCAAAATGACTGAAACAACATGGGCTCTTCCAAGATGGATTCCTTCTCTATTGTTTGCTTCTTTGAAGAGGAAGGTTGTAGGGAAGTTCTCTGAGTTTCATTCAACTAATATCATAGGGAAGCTTCATGGGAACATTTCTAAGAATTTTCAATCTTCATTTGCACGAATGGTTGTTTCCTTTGCCTCTTTTCTATGTTTTTCCATCTTTCTAGGGTTTCTTTGTTTCAATTTTGAGTTGCAGAAGGCAAATAAGGGAGTGTTCTTTCTTCATGTTCTTGCATATCAATGTCTTCTTCATCCATTTGAAGGCTCTTTCTCTTATTCCCATGAGTTAGGGTTTTCTTTTGTGTTTGATATGCATTTTTAAGTTTGGAATGTTGCTTTGTAAAGCTCTGTTTTATGTATTATGGAGGTAGCATTATGCAATTGAATTTTTCAGATTCAAAACCCTTACAATCAAGCCTTTGGATAGTTTTTCAAATCATTATGTTTGGGATCTAGGGTTTCAAGAGTGCAAAAAAGAGACAATGGTTTTGTTTCAAGGATATTTTCTTGTTGCATTGCCATTATATCCATTTTCTTAGGTTCATTAAGGAGGAAATAGTCATCAAAAATGGAGATCAATCTAACTGTGCATCAAAATGAGGATCTAGTCTCTTTAACAAGGAATGGGAATCAAGTCATTGTGATGGTTAGTGATTTTGTAGTAGTTGTGTGCATTAAATATATAACTTTTAATGAAGTGATTCTACCTTAAATGCAAGCCCACACCTCCAAGAGGGAACATGCATGTGTTTATCCAACTCTACTACAGCAAGGCATCATCTGATTTTGGCCAAACATTGATCCTCTTTACACAAATATTTCTCTCAACAAAATTCTTCCATTGATTCCAATGCTAAGTGATCCATTAATCCAATCTATTCCAACAATAAGAGATTTTCCTTATGGGTAACTCTTTTTCAATCAAATATTTATTGAGTGGTATTATAATCCACAGACACAAGATATTAATGATTTTTATTGTTCATCATTCCTCTTTTTTTGTTCTTAAATTATTTTAGTGTTCTTCCTTCAAATTGATAAGATTGTATATATAATGTTTATTTCTACATGAAAATTAAACAAATACCTTGGCTTCTACTTTGCAGGTATGAAGTACTTACTAAAAATTTGATGGACCCTTCCCATATTCCATATGCACATCATGGGATTCTCACTCGGACATTTAGACCCATTGGTTTCAACAACAATGTAAGTTATTAGATTATCTTATTTAAGTTTGTTTCACATTATTTAAAATCAAAAAATTTCAAAATAGAAACCTTAGGAAGAGCTATTGAAAATGGTAAAAGCCAGTAACATTGTGAATATAATATTGTCTTGGATTGACTTCTATATCATTCTAGATCCCTTCGTTATCTTTAGTGTAGGCATGTCAATGCTATCTTTGCATTGTATATCTTCACAAGGTCACTATATTTATTGCATTGATGCCCTATTACCAATCCCTTACTTTCAATACTGAATGTAGGCATCTCATGAGTTCCTTTAAATGAATGTCATCAAGCCCTCTTTTAACATATGCAAACCTAACACTAGAGATGCAAGGTTATGCTAGACCCTTTACAATGAATGTATTGACCTTATACTAGCTTAGTAGGCGTTCTTTTGCAAGGTCTCTTAATGAACATGTAGATCTCGCACACTCCTATAAGGTGCATGGGATTCCCTTATCATACAAACTTCATAATGTTTGTGCAGGGCTTGGTGAAGAGATCCCAACAAGTGGGTTTATGCACACACTCACAACCTTTATGAGATCATGTTGACTGTCCCATACTCAAATCTCAATGTCTTCTCATGTCTGCCAACTTTGTGATAGTCCATATTGTTTTTTGCAACTTTCTAGTTCTGGTCTCTATTAAGAATGAGACAATCATATCATGCAAACCTCATAGTTGAAAATGGATAGAGATATGTAAAGGTGGGTTTGGACTGTCACCTTTCCTTAGACCTTTGTATTCTTTAACTTATAGTTTTGATTCACTGTCTCTCGTGTGCAATGTACCTCAATCTCTTCTTCATTTTTCCCTTTACGAATTTGATGTAGTTTAAAATTCCTCTATGTTCTTGTTTTATAGTCTCAAATATTTCTTATGAATGAAAATATTCTTTAATTCAAACCTTTGTGTGATAGTGTAATTTTTTGCATGATAGTGTAGACTTTCTACAAGACATTGTAAAGATCAAACATGATACCCTAGAGTGTTGGTGAAAGGATTTGTATAATTTTTTCATGATGGACCTCTATTTACTATTATCATTATCTCTTTGTAACCTAACCAAAAACTATGTCTAAAGAGATCCTCTATTAGTATTTTATATGTGATTTTTGTTCTTTGTCATGTATATATATAGATATGAGGTTTTCAACAAAGGTTAACCATGCCCAAATCTACTATCAAGATCAGGTAGCACCTATGTTCACTTTTCTACCTTTAGTATTCTTGACCCTCTTTATTTTTTGTCTTCTTGACCTCTTATCTACAAGCCTGTCTAGAAACTCTTCCTCTTTTCAATGTATCTTAGCCTCTATTCCTTTTTAGTTGTCTCCTACAAATTGGAATGCAACCATGGAAACCTCCCTTTGACTTGAATATTCTTTGTAAACCTTGGTCTCCCCAAAATATGGATAGTTCGAGAGAATGTTCTTGAGAGGTCCCTAATAGAGATCAAGACTATCACTGCATTCAACAGGCCTATTTGATAGTCTACAAGACCATATAGAGTTTGAAGATCTTTGGAGGTTTAAAACATGCATAGATAGGCTTGATGAGAGTCTAGAGAAGTGTGAAAAAACTAAAAGTAAAAATATTAAATATTTAGTCCTTTGGATTAAGACAAAGAAAGATCATAGTGAAATTTCATTTGCTTGAAAGTTTCTAGAGAATTTTCAAAAAAGCCAATTTGTGCATATCCTACAATCATTGCAGTCCATGAGACCACATTTTTTTGAGGAATTCTATCAAATAGTTCATGTGCCTTGTCCATGGTTCCACATTTTTCATACATGTCCACCAGGGTAGTTGCAACTACAACAAATGACAAAATTCCTCTATCCTTCATGCTTTGATAGATGTCCATACCCTGTTCCAAATCTCCCATTTTTGCATAGGTAGGGAGGATGCTAGCAAAGGTTCTAGAGTCTCGATTTACACCTACTAATTGAATTTTGTTGAAATTTTTTAATTTCTTCTTAAAAAGTTTAATTTGTGCATATACTGCAATCATTGCAGTCCATGAGACCACATTTCTTTGAGGCATTTTGTCAAACAATTCATGTGCTTTGTCTATGTTTCAACATTTTGCATACATGTCTACCAGGGAAGTTTCCACTACAACATATTGCAAGCCTATTTTTCAGATTGCTTCATTTAGCATCACCAATCATCTTCTCAAGAACATTTTCCCTATTTAAAATGATGGAAATAGTTTGCATCTATCACAACAATTTCTGTTTAAAAAATTCATTTTGTGCATATCCTACAATCATTGCATTCTAAGAGATGACATCTCTTTGAGCCATTCCATCAAATAGTTCACGTGCCTTATCTATACTTCCACATTTTGCATACATGTCTACCAAAGGATTTCCAACTATAATATATGGCAAAACTCCCCCTTCCATTATGTTATGATGGATGTCCATACCTTGTTCCAAAGCTCCCATTTTGGCACAGGTAGGGAGGATGTTGGCAAAGGTTGTTGAATTTGGATTTACACTTGCTAATTGCATTTTCTTGAAAGTTTCTAAAACCTTTTCAAAAAATCCATTTTCTACATATCCCACAATCACAAAATGAAGAAATAATGCTTGATCTCTAAGCTTTCCCCATTCAAAATCATAAAATTTCTAAAATATAATTTTAGTTGCAACATATTACAAAAATAATAATGCTTTAGCTCGCTAAATTTAGTTTTGAATTTATGCAACTGTTAGATTTTTAGACTCTTCAATTTGCTTTGGTACACTACTTCCCTTATTTATTCTAGTATACTACTGAAACAGAGCCAATTTTTACACCATTTTCGACTTTTAAATGTCAATAATGAGTATTCTAAAGATTCAAAAAAAATGTCAGAAATAGTTCGGTGGGACAAACTCCCATTCTTAAAATAAAATCTTCAAATTTTAGCACACATACATGCTAATAGTTCAAAAGAAAACATTTTTTCTTATTTTATCTAGAGTTTATCTCTAATTTATAAACCATAACTATCTATTAACAACACCAGAGAGATCAAGTGTTAGTTTACTACTATCTTGGGGATGTTTATTCATACTTCTGCAAGGAAGCAATTACTTTGAGTTTGCATTAGAAGATTGAAAAATGATTTATAGGTAAGACAATATATTTGGCTTTAGAACTTGATAATTGTAGAATTTGTCTTTAGAACTGCCAATTGCATTTTCTTGAAAGTTTTGAAAGCCCTTTCAAAAATTCCATTTTGTGAATATCCTAAAACTATTTCACTCCATGAGATTACATCTCTTTGAGGCATTATGTCAAACAGTTCATGTTTTTTTTCTATGCTTCCACATTTTGTATACATGTCTACCATAGAACATCCTCCACAACTAATAATGCAACATCAAATTCAGATAACTCCTCAGATAACAAATAAGCCCAACTAAATAATACACCTATCATAGCTAGAGTTATGTTGCATGGACTTCCAATTATTGTTTTATTTCTTGAAATTGTGTGTTGTATTCCTTCAAAATTTGTTTGCACTGAATAGCTGGCCTCTATTTTAGCAAACTCGAAAGTGTCATTTGTGTGTTTCTTTCCTTCAATATCTAAAAATCTCATTTGCAAGGCATGGTTGTTAATATTTTGGTGTATGTATTTGAGTCAAAAACATAGGCACATAATCATTTTCATTTATGTAAAACCCCCCTTAGTGAATCTTATATAGTGTGCATATTATATAACTTGTCTATAGTTTTTGGTCTAGGGTTAGTTTAGATTATCTTTTTTTATGATCTTTTCTATCAAGTCCAACAATTGTTAGTTTTTTATTGATAATGTTCTATAGACTTTTCATTATGGTCTAACTAGGAAAACTTAAAAAAAAATCATTGATCGAGTACTAAAAACTGCATTTTTGCATCGCAGGTCCTCTCTTTGTTATTTGCAATAATCCTCTGTATCATGGTTTCACCCACAAGGAATGATTATGATAGTGATATGACTGTAAAATAATAAGAGGACCTTCTCAAAAGGTAGTGATAGCTATTTTAGGTTGAGCAACACTTAAAGACCCATGGATGATAGGGTTACACTAAGATCCATAAGTAGAAGACATTGGGATGTTTGAAACAATATAGTGAGGGGTGTGAAGAGATTGGATAGTTTCAATCTAACCTAGAAACACAAAGTGAAGGTTTTGATCAAATAGCATCATAGCAATGACATTGTTTCCAAAACAATTATGACTATGGTAGAAGCACTCCTCAACCTTGAGTGAATATGTTTGCAAATGAGGATGTATGGTAGTGAGGATTGAAAGGATGGTCTATGAAAGAGCTTCCATCTATGCATGAATAGAACCTACAAATGACTGTCAAGGGGCAGAGATTCATGCGAAAGATAGTGATCATGCAAACATTAAAAGATAATCTTAGATTCAAGGAGAAGAACTATGCAAAGGTTACAATCTTGTCAGTGTCTTAAGAGGCATTTAAAGGGGTAAGGAGACAACCTTCTAGTATGCATTTGACAGTTCCAAAGATCATGATAGTCAAGAGTCTTCATGTTAGATTCATGAACACCTAGAACAGTACCATAGAGTTGGTACAAGTGAGCAGCAACAAGGTTGAGGGTTATCATGAGCTATTTTCCAAGACATAGATATTTTTCAATAGTAGTATCATAATGGGATGTTGATTTTTATATTAGAGATAAGCATAGTTTATTTCTACAGGTAACAATTCATAGTGGCAGCTTATGAACTAGAGGAAGTTGGGTGCATGAGACAGGATCTCAAGAAAGATGGCAGTGTGATCTTGAACTAGGACAATGAGCTTCATGGGACATTCATGGATTTGTGAAGAAGACATCTATGAATGCCTTTGTGCTTCTATGTTGTGATACTCAAAAACTCAATTTCTTGCTCATTCTTTGAGCTATGTATTGTAACCATGAAGGATTTTTTAGCAAAGAGAAAGCATTGTAACTTATGTTTATATTTGTATGTTGTTTGTAAGAATTTTTTATCAATAAAACAAGTTGTTTTTACCTTCTCAAATTTGTTTCATTGTGCAAGCTTCAAAATATACTAATGACTAAATGCAAGCTTCAAAATGACTAAATATACTACTAATTGATGTCAATTAATAATTAAATTGACTAAATATACTACCAATTGACAAAAATCAATGAACAGTGAATAAATATGACTAAATATCTGACCATTGTTAACTAGTGAATAAAAATGTCTAAATATACTACCAAATTAATCAAAATGATGATTAAAATTAATTACTAAATACACTACCAATGGATAGAAATTAGTGAATAAAAATGACTAAATCAGTGACTAGATTACAACAATCAATGACTAAATCAACGACTAAATATATCAATGGAAATAAAGTGACTAAATAAGTGACCAGATCACAACAATGAATGACTAAATCAACGACTAAATATACTACCAAATCGATCAATCAAAACAACCAATAAATGACTAAAAATGGTTTAGTCATCATTATGGTCACGTTATATATGATTGGAAATAAACTACTAGTGGTCACGTGACCAGCTGTAGTCATTTATAAGCAGATTTTAGTAGTTTTTTCAGTAGTTTATTACTATTTTTGTACTAGTGTCACCTAGTGAATATCAAACTTCACTATCCTGTATTTCCTTTGGTTTGTGATTCATCTAGAAAATATTAGAATTTTCTAGTCTATGAATTATGAATGCCTTTGGTGTGGATCCTAGCATAACACAACTTGCTAACTCGTGATTATCCATACCTTCCTTTTGCATTTTTTTATATTGAGTATGTTGTCTTGATGCATTTCATACATGTGTGTGTCCCTTTGTGCTCATGTTCATTCTTAGATCCTGGGGGCTTGTGCACTCCCCCTAGATCCTTAGTCATCCTATGTATTCAACATTAGGACAATTGGACCCCTCTGGGCATAGATTTTCTACTTTAGTGTGAGGCTAAACATAAGTTCATACTCTCACTAAAGTGGGGGCTAAATGTAGTGTCGAAAATTGTCACCCTTGACAATTTCACACTATGTTTTGCTCCCCCTTAAATCATTGGACCTAATTAAACACCTAATTTCCTAAATTATGCATTCCATGGCCCATATTAAATACTTACCAATAAATTGCAAGAATAAAAAAATTCTCTCATTTAATACTTTGTCCTTGACCTCAAAATTCTCGAAAGATAGGTCTAGGACATTGGTGCCTACAGCACCTATGTCCCCCTATTTTGGATCCAAACTCAAATGTCAAAGAGCCCATTTTATTAGTTGAAATTCAAATATCCAAATTTAGGTGTTGGGATTTAATTTATGGAAATTAGAATAATTGCATATAAATACCTAGTTATTACATCATTTAAAATCTAGCAAGCAAGAGGTGAACATTAAAAGAAAAGACTTATGATCAAGAGCATTATCGAGCAAGTCAAGAGAAACCATTAGAGGATTTATTGCAGCAATTAAAGATCCAAGCATCATGCCAAATCCTATGTGAGTTAATGTATGTTCATGTTATCAATGTTTGTGAAGGCTAACCCTTATTGTAGGTCTCCCAGAAATTCAAGAAAATCTTGCATTCAAGATCCAAGACCTTGAGGTGATATGTGGGTATGTGCAAGATCATGATGGGCCAAAAAGTGGTGATATGATGGGTATGTGTAGGGTATGTGGCTGATGACGTTTTTTACCCAAAACTGATGAAATGAAAAGGGTTTTTAAAGGAGATTCTCAACTTTCCACCAATATAAATTATGCTCTGCTTTGAATTTAATAAATAATTATTATTCATTTTCTATTTGAATTACAACTAAAGTCTTGATTGATAGGATGATTGAAAAACATGTATAGCTTTCAAACGGTATCACATTTTTTGAATCTAAAATATGCTTCGCATACTATAGGATTAAAAAAAAATTGAATTTCATGAAGTTTTGACCAAGTTAAGGTGGTCAAACATACAAGTTTTTATATTTGTAAAAAGTTGTAATAAAGAATTCATAATTAATTATTTACTTGGAAACAAATTACAAAAAAAAATATGCATCACATTGGGACATGAGTCCTCTACTTATATCTAAAATCTTATAATAATATATTATCATTTTATTGTGGTTAGGGTGGTCACACAAACACCTACTTATTTTTCCTCAAACTTAAGTACTCATCGCATTGAAATTTCAAATTTTCACCAAATAGATTTTTTTAAATAAAACTAGTAGTTTAGAAACTACATTCAATTTTCTACAAATTATATTCTTACATATTTTTTAAATAATATAGATAACTTGTTCAAATTTTTACATGAAGTTGCCTAACACTGATTTTTTTGAATTTTTCACCACTTAAGGGCCTATTTTTTCCATGATGATCCTGCACATACCCATGTATGACTTCATTCCTATTGCAAGTATGAGTAAGTTTGGTGGTGTTGTCATTGATGTCAACACAGTTCAGTATGTTGCAGATGTGTTGAATTGATGATTTTCCAAGTGCTTTTGAGAAAATTAATAAAGAAGATAAGTCAGAGTGATGAATGTGTTCAGAATGTGCCTCGGTATCTGCTTCGCTTTTCTTCTATGTTGATCCTATGCTTGTGTATATCTAGAGGTTTTATAATGGTGATCTAGTGGTGATATCTCTTGAGTTGTTTTTTCTTGATGGGATGTGAAAGTTACGTTCACCAGTGTGTGAACCGTTCTGGTAGAGTTGGTCTTCTATGGACTGGGAGAAATGTTTCTGCTCTGCAATCCTCCACTATTTTTTTCAGATCTTTCGGATCTGGAATATGTCTTATATTGGTGCTCTCTTGGTTCTGGCAAAGAAGTTTGTGATTTGGTGTTCTGCAAGTCATGTTTATGAGTTGTATGTTTTTGCACAGTCTGAATGGACTAATGGAATGAGTTCATTGTTTGAAGATCATTACACTTGTTGCAAATGTACTTGAAGGAACCTGAGATGTGTTCTCGTGCATAATGAAGCGTGTTGTGTTGTCTATGTGTCATCTTCTTGTTGGGAAGCATGTACATCAATGTTCATTTATGTTTTCATTAGGTTTGGCCGACCTGGTGTTTACACTTCATTTGAAGAATTAAATTTAATTAAGGAAGTGTGTGGTTGATTTGAGGCATTATCTTTTGGCCTTGGATAAATATTTTATTGGTCCACTCTCATTCTTTTCCATCGTGAGAATGTTGAGTTTCCAACCTAATTTGAATTTATGAAATAATATTTGTGTAGCCAACCTTGGAGAAAGTTTCTAAGGTTGAAGATGGTATAAATACAAGTTGAATTGTGAAGATTTAGGAAGTAGATGCAAAGTGACGAAGTAAGCCACAAATCATAAAAGAAGTGTGTGAAAGTGAATTGAGGCAGTAGTACTTCATTGTGATAGATTCCTGAAGGCAATGAGTTGAAGGTTTTTGCAATCTTATGATCAAAGCTGTGAATGTGTGTTAATTGTTGTGGTGGATCTTTTGTTCTCTTTTGTATCAGTAGGTAGTGAGCCTTTGTATTTGGACAATGATTCCTCTTCTAGGCATGATCCCTTGGTAGTGAGCCTCTGTATTCAGTTTTATAATCTCTTTATATTGTAATTTAATCCTTACCATGGTTTTTCCCTCATTGGGTTTTCCATGTAAAAAATCCGATGTTCATTGTGTTGATTTACTTTTATTATTTGTGTTTCATGCTCATGCTTAATAACAGAATAGTGTGGTTGTGGAATTGATAAGTGTTGAAGTTTTGAATTTGAATTTGTGTGACAACTGATTCAACCCCCTCTCAGTTTTCCTGTGCATGTTTAACAATTGGTATCAGAGCTTTGGTTCCTTGGTGTAGAGATTAATTGCTTAAAGAAGATCTAATGGCACATAAGTTGGTGATCCCTATGTTTGATGGATTTGATTATAGTGATTGGAAAGTGTAGATGAGAGGATATATTTTTTCTCTTAGTTACAAAACCTGGAAGGCTGTTGAGACAAAGTATATTGCTCCAGTGAGTGGTCCTTCTACTACAGATGATTTTTTTGCTTATGAAGAGAATGAGAAAGTGAGGTATGTTATTTACAATGTTTTATCTAAAACTAAGTGAACTAAGGTTCTTTCTTTGGACAATACTTATGAAGTTTGGAAGAAGTTGGAAGAACTGTATGAAGGAAATGAAATAGTAAAGTTGACAAAGAAGTTGCCGGCAAAGCACAGATATGAGAATTTGAAAATGGAAGAAGGTGAAGACTTTACAAGCTATTTCCAGAGGGTTGAGATGATAGCAAATGAAGTTAAGAATCAAGGGGGAAAGCTAACTGATGAAGATATTATTGAGAAGATCTTGATCACCCTACCAGATTGCTATAGTGATAAGATCTTAGTTATTGAAGAGATGTATGATCCTAAGAAGTATACTAAAGAATAGTTATTCAGCACCCTGCAAGCATTTGAGATGAGAAATTTTAGGAAAGAAGACAGGAAAAAAGAAAAGATAGAGACAACATTTAAGGAAATGAAGATTGAAGATGATCTGGAGAGTGATGGTTCTAATGAGTTGGAAGTGAATTTCACCAGGAAGTTGAAGAAAGGTACTGGAAAGTATAAAAGTATGTTTCCCTTTAAATGTTTTAGTTGTGTTAATATTGGTCATTATGCTTCAAGATGTCCGAATATATTTGTACATAAGAAGAACAAGGATTATAAAGATAAGGATAGAAAGGATAAGAAATACAAGAAGCTATATTATGTTAAAGAAGAAGTTGGAATCTCTGATGATGAATCTAAAAATGAGGTTGATGATAGTGAATGCTTGTTTTTAGCTTTGGAAAAAAAATTGTATCTACTAACCCTATAAAATGTGCAAGAAAGAATGCTCCGAAGAACAAAAAGAATAAGATGAAAGGTACTTTGGTCACCGCCTTTCATGCAAGACAGGATAAAGACTACTGGGTGATTGACAATGGATGTTCTAATCACATGACCGAAGATAAGAGTAAGTTCACTAAACTTGAAAATTATGATGGTGGTTTAGTCATGTTTGGTGATTATTCAAGAGCTGAGATTTGTGGGAAAGGTACAATTAGTTTTGATGGAGTACACAACACTAATGATGTATATTATGTGAAGGGTTTGAGGCATAACCTTTTGAGTGTTGGAAAGATGTGTAGCAATGGTTTCAAACTTGTGTTTTAGAATAATACCTATGAAATCAGAAAAGGATCAGTAAATGGAGATATGGTTGTTGTTGGAAGGAGAAATCATGGAAACGTCTATCAGCTTAAGGGAGTTGATGGTCAATGCCTTGTATCTCAAATCAGTGAAAGTTGGTTATGGCACCAGAGAATGGGACATGTAAATTTTGATAATCTGGTCAGAATCAGTTCAAGAGATGTTGTCTGAGGTCTACCTAGAATCACAAAGCCTAGTAATACTATTTGCAAAAGTTTTCAGTTGGGGAAACAGACAAGATGCAACTTTAAGGGAAAAGAGCAATCTACTACTAGAATGCTAGAATTAATTCATACTAACCTCTGTGGTCCAACTAGAATAGGAAGCCTCAATGGTGATAGGTATTTTATGATCCTTATTGATGCTTATTCTTGAATGACATGGGTTCCTTTTATTAGAGAAAAGACTCAGGCTCTGGATAGGTTTAAAGTGTTCAAAGCAAGAGTGAAAAATGAAGTGAATTTGAAAATAAAATGTTTGAGATATGATAGAGGCGGAGAATTCACTTCCAATGAGTTTAATACATTTTAAGAACAACATGGCATAAAGAGATAGTTCTCTGCTCTGAGACCCCTCAGCAGAATGAGGTAGTTGAAAAGAAAAACTAAACGGTACAGGAAGCTGCAATAACCATGATGAAAAAATCAAATGTATCGGGTGTGTACTAGAGAGAGGCAATACACACTACTGTTTATGTTCTTAATAGATTTCATATTAGAGGCAACAACACAAAAACTCCTTTTGAGTAATGGACTGGTAAGAACCCTACTATGAAATACTTTAGGTATTTGGAAGCAGGTGTTACATTAAAAGAGATGATGAAAATCTTGGAAAGTTTGATGCTAGATGTGATGAAGGAATTTTTCTTGGGTACTCTACTACTAGCAAAGCATATAAATGCTTCAATAAAAGATTGAGGAAGATTGTTGAGAGTGCTAACGTGAAAGTTAATGAAGACTTGCACATACCTATTGAGATAAGTGAAGTTGAACTTGATGATCCTATCTGTGGACAAGTACCTGAAGAGAATAAGGATAAGGAGGAAGAAGAAGAAAATGAACATACTAAAGAAGAAGAAGAAGAAAATGAACCAAAACCTATTATTAAGACTCCTAAGTATGTGCAAAAGAATCATCTGGAGGAACAGATAATTGGAGATAAGAGTGAAGGTGTGAAGACAAGAAGTAAAGTAGTAGCTGAGGTAAATCTCTGTTTACTTTCTAAAATTGAACCTAAGTCTATGAGTGAAGCATGTGAAGATGAGAGTTGGATGAAAGCTATGAAAGAAGAGTTGCAGCAAATAGAAAAGAATCAGACATGGGAATTAGTTCCTAGACCTATGAATAAGAATGTAGTTGGTTCAAAATGGGTGTTCTGGAATAAGTTGAATGAAAATGGTGAAGTTATAAGGAATAAAGAAAGGCTTGTATGTAAGGGATACTCACAAGTTGAAGGCATAGAATTTGAAGAAATATTTTCCTCTGTGGCTAGAATGGAAGTTATTAGAATTTTTTTGGAATTTTCTGCCTACAAAGATTTCAAAGTATATTAGACGAATGTCAAATCAGAATTTTTGAATAGTGAATTGGAGGAAGAAGTATACATGGAACAACCTAAAGTATTTTAGTTATCTGACAAACCGAACATGGTTTGTAAGTTGAAGAAGGCATTGTATAGACTGAAGCAAGCTCCCAGAGCTTGGTATGCAAGATTGGATAGATACTTGACAAAGCAAGGATTCAACAAAGGCTTTGCTAATAGCAATCTCTACTTCAAAGTGCAAGGTAAAAAAATGTTGATAGTAGTTGTATATGTTGATGATATCATCTTTGGTGGAAATGAAGGCATGTGTAAAATATTTGCAGAAGAAATACAAAAAGAATTTGAAATGTCCATGATTAGTGAGTTGAATTTCTTTCTTGGTCTTCAAGTGAATCAAACTGATAAAGGGATATTCATTTCACAATCTAAGTATGTAAAAGAGTTGTTGAAGAAGTTTGGAATGGATGACTCCAAACCGGTTAGTACTCCTATGGTAACCAAATGTAAGTTGAGCAAAGATGATGAATCTACTAAAACTAATAAGAGAAAATACATATCAATGATTGGTGGACTGTTGTATCTTACTGTTACCAGACCAAATATTATGCATGCAGTGTGTCTAGTTGCCAAATTTCAAGTAGATCCTAAAGAGGCACATGTTACAGCTGTAAAGAGGATATTTAGATATCTTAAAGGTATGCCAGATTATGGCTTATGGTATCCTAAGGGTGTTGATTTCACCATGAGTGCTTATACCGATGTTGATTAGGTTGATTGTGTGGATGACTAGAAGAGTACTAGTGGGGTGCTTTCTTTCTTGATGGTAGATTCATTTCTTGGTTGAGAAACAAGACTTAGTTTGTTTATCCACTACAGAGGCAGAATATATTGTTGCAGCATCCTACTACACACAATTTTTGTGGATGAAGCAAACTCTGAAAGACATTGGAGTAATATGTGATGAGTCAATTCCTATTTTTTGTGACAACACAAGTGCTATAAAAATTTCAAAGAATTTGGTTATGCATTCAAGAACAAAACACATATCTATCAAATATCATTTCTTGAGAGAAAAGGTGTTGGAGAATGAAGTCTGACTAGAGTATATTGTGAGGACAAAGGAACAAATTGTAGATATATTTACTAAATCTCTTATGAAGGATACTTTTGAGCATCTTAGGGAGAGGTTGGGGGTCATTGGCCCTCTGACCTAGGTTCACATGAAGGTGCATCAGTCCAGTGAATTCACAGATTCTTCATTTATCTGGACTGATGAATGGGTCTACTCCACATTGTTGTAGTATGAGTTGAATGGGTGCACTCCTAAGGGGGAGTGATCATAATTTTTTGATCTTTTCCATTGATGTCAAAGGGGGAGAGAAATTCATGTGAAAAATAGTTGTATAGGAAGAAAAGGTGTTCTCCTGAAATTTTGTGAAGGATGTTGTCTTTGATGGTTTTTCACATCATGTGTTGCCATCAATGAAAAATGGGGAGATTGTTGCAAGTATGAGCAAGTTTTTTGGTGTTGTCATTAATGTTGTCATTGATTTCAACATAGTTCAGTATGTTGTAGATGTGTTGAATTGATGAGCTTCCAAGTGATTTTGAAAAAATTAATAAAGAAGAGAAGTCAAAGTGATGAATGTGTTCAGAATGTGCCCCGGTATGTGCTCTGTATTTCTTCTATGTTGATCCTATGCTTGTGAAGATCTAAAGGTTTGATAATGGTGATCTAGTGGTGATATCTCCTGAGTTGTAGTTTTTGTTTTGGTGGGATGTGAAAGTTACATTCATCGGTGTGTGAACCATTCTAACAGAGTTGGTCTTCTATGGACTATCTACTTCGCAGTCCTCCACTATTCTATTTCAAATCTTGCAAATCTGGAATATGTCTTATATTGGTTTTCTCTTGGTTCTGGTAAAGAACTTTGTGATTTGGTGTTCTAGAAGTCACATTTATGAGTTGTATGTTCTTGCACTATTTGAATGGATTAATGGAAGCAGTTCAGTGTTCAAAGATCATTACACTTGTTGTGGATGTACCTGAAGGAACCTAAGATGTGTTCTCATGCATCATAAAGTGTGTACATAAATGTTCATTTGTGTTTTCATCAGGTTTGGCCGACCTAGTGTTTACACTTCATTTGAAGAATTAAATTTAATAAAGGAAGTGTGTGGTTGATTTGAGACATTATCTTTTGGTCTTGGATAAATATTTTATTGGTCCACTCTCATTTTTTTCCACTACAGGAATGTTGAGTTGCCGAACTAATTTGAATTTATGAAATGATTTTTATGTGGCCGACCTTGGAGAAAGTTTCTAAGGTTGAAGATGGTATAAATACAAGTTGAATTGTGAAGATTTATAAAGTAGATGAAAAGTGACGAAGTAAGCCACAAATCATAAAAGAAGAAGTGTGTGAAAGTGAGTTGAGGCAGTAGTACTTCATTGTGTTAGATTCCTGAAGGCAGTGAGTTGAAGGTTTCTAAAATCTTCTAATCAAAGTTGCGAATGCATGTTAATTGTTGTGGTGGATCTTTTGTTCTCTTTTGTATCAGTAGGCAATGAGCCTCTCTGTTGGATAGTGAGTCCTTTCTATAGGCAGTGAGCCTTTGTATATGGACAGTGAGTCCTCTTCTAGGCAGTGAGCCTCTGTATTTGGTTTTATAATCTATTTATATTGTGAGTTAATCCTCACCTTGGTTTTTCCACATAAAAAATTTGGTGTTCATTGTGTTGATTTACTTTTTGTTATTTGTGTTGCATTCTCATGCTTAATAACAAAATAGTGTTGTGGAATTGATAAGTGTTGAAGTTTTGAATTTGAATTTGTGTGACAATTGATTCACCCCCCTCTTAATTGTCCTACGCATGTTTAACAATTCCTTCAAGGAATCCATTGAAGGGTGGTGAGTTGCAACACTTTGTGGATTCATCAAATTCCTTCTTGTCATTTATCATTTTATCATTGGCATTGTCATTGTGGAAGTGGAAACACTAACACTAGGTTTGACTAAGGAAAGCCCCTAAATGGTACAACCCTTCCTCTCTCTTTGAATGTGCAAGTTTTGGGTTTGAAGAGGATTGATGTAAGTTTGAAGATCAATTATCCATTGTTACAATCAAAACCTACACCTTGACAACTCACAGAAATATCCGACAGTGATTCGACAAGTTTGTAGACAAAAATCAGAAACTTTGATATGGATCTCAAGGGTTACGAAAACACATCCAAAAAATACTTACTAGGAAAATGGTGCCCTCAAAGGAAACAACCTCAAAAATCAAGCTCAAATTTATATCATAGGTGCATAGTGTCCTACTCGATCTATTCCCATAGTCCAATTTTTCCTATGGCATTTCAGATCTTTTGTTTTTGTGCTAATGTAGTTATTTACATCATTAGGTCAATTGGATCATTGTATTTCATTATTAAGGTCATTTCAGATTTGGTCAAGGGCTAGTTGACTCACCTTTTAGGCTGTAAGTCACTCATATACCTTGGTCAAATCCATCAACCCCATTCATAATCATATCACATAATCCCACCTTTCAAACCCTACAAAAATTAGGAAAAGGTGTGAGAACCCTAAAGAGTTGATCTCCTAAATGGATATATCCCCTTTTCCTACAAATCACAACATAAATAAATAAAAAATTGTTCAATTATTGCTTTTCATATTTTGACTAGAGGGAATCCTATGATTGACTACCCAAAATATAATATTTTTTGGATATGTATGTATGTGTATATTATAAAAAATCATGTTTATCAGTCTCATTTACTCTCTATTTATAAAATAAAGGACAATGCAGCATCACATAATCTATGTTAAGTGGTTAAGACATATTTGAACTAAATTGGAGGTATAGATGACTAGTCCAAAGTGCCAAAAAATTGATGTGTATAGGGATAGATGGAATTTAGTAATGAGACGTTGTAAAAAAGGTCATTGTGTAAATAATAAAAATTGTTATTCACTATAAATTACTACCATTCACTACATGAACCATAGAAAAAATTTACCATTTAAAATTATGAGAATTTTTTCTATAGTATCGAAATTTGTAGATTTATTCTATGAGCTCCATGTTGCAAGAATGGAAAAAGGAATGAAAGTGTTGTCATTGATGTCAACTGGTCAACTAGTTATCTACTAGTTGTTGTTGGTTGTATATGTTGAGGATATTGAGAAAATTATATTAAAGAAAGATTACAGGTATTTAGATGTTGCTCAAAATGATGATCTGATACTTGTCCCTATGTTTGTACAGTTTAGATATGTTGGTCATGGTTGTTGAAGGTTGCTATATCCATATTTTTGGCTTTTGGTTCATTGTGAAGTTCAAGTTGTGCTCACCAGTTGTGAACTATTTTTTTTGTGTTTTGGATGAGTTCCGAGAGAAGAGTTGTTGGTCTGGATTTCTCTTTGATGAAGTACTTTGACTTGTGGTTCTAGAGTTAAGATGTTCCAATTGCATTGAAGATAGTTTTGGTTTCTGGAAGTTTCGAGCTTAATTGTTCTATGGTTTTTACACTATTTTGGTCGACCATGTGTTAAGCACTATCTTCGAAGTTGATGAAGCATGTTGGATCTATTTTGGGTCTCAATGAAGTGTGTGTTTGGGTCTCCCTCATTCTAATTCCACCCTAGGATATTTTAGTGCTAACCTAATTTGAATTTTAAGTTGGATGGATGACTTTGTATCTTTTTCAAGGTTGGAGATAGTATAAATATAGGATGGACTAGTAATGAAAAGTATACAAAAGAAAACAAGGAAGATAAGAGAAAGAGTAGATGTGACTTTTATGCTATTTAGAAAGTGTGTGTGATTTATGTGTGTAGTAGATCAATGTGAATCTCTTAATGTTGAGTTTTTGGATGTAGTGAGCAGAAGGTGAACTCTATCATTCATGCAAGTTGATCAAGTAATTATGGTGGAATCCTTTGCTACATTGGGATTTTTGTCTCTTTGTAACAAGTATTCTTTGTCTTCTTTGTATCTCTATGGAAGTGATTGCTCCAGGTTGTAGCCTTGTTCAACAATGAGTCCTTGTTCTGGACAGTGAGTCCTTATCTCAGGAAGTGAGCCTTGTTTTAGGCAGTGAGCTTTTTGTAGTTAGTTTTCATATTTTCTATAGTGTGAGTTAATCCTCACTATGGTTTTTCCCTCATTGGGTTTTCCATGTAAATATGGTGTTATTGTATTTATGCATTAGATTTGAGTTTCTACATTAGCATTTGATGATTAATCATCAAAGTAGTTTAAGTACTAGTTCTAGTAATTGAATTGAAGATTAAAATCTATGAAAACTGGCTCACCACCCCTCCCTCTCAGTTGTCCTATTCAACACTCCACACATACTATTGTCAAAGTTCCAAATTATTTTTATAATTCCAACATTTTCCTTTTGGAATAATTGTAAGAAATAATATTCTTAAGGATTTTGATACCAAGTTGATCTCCTTGCATGGTCTAGCACAATGAGCTTTTGGATAATATCAAACCTTGATTGGAGTAATGTATGAACATCACCTTATAGTAGAAAAATCTCTTGAGCTCTTAAAGTGGTATACTTCTAACTTTATTGGTTATTCTTCCCATTTTTTAGAAAATAAATATTCTTGTACAAAACCCCAAGATCGCTTTTGAAAGCTTATGTCGTTACGATTATTGTGTTGTATTCCCCTAAGGGAAGTGCTAAGACGAACATACTAGGTATGACACCAGGAAATGCCACATGTCACATGTGTGTAATCTCAGGAGAATTTTGAGCTTGCATCTCATACAAAGGTGTGTTATTGGCTACCTTATTATTTTCAGGTCCACAAGAGTGGATGTGATTGTCTGCTAGCACCAAGTGTCACTTGGGCTCAATTCTAAGGACCATGCTCAAGGAAAGCTAAAATAAAGTGTCATTTTTTTTTGTTATTTCTAGTTGGAGTTGGGGAGTCTGTGATGGTTTTCACACTTGTCAAGAAATTTATTTTAAAATGCCACAAAAAAATGCTAGGAATCCTTCTAAATTTGAGAGAATATTAATTTGAAACTTTCTCGACTAAAGGTGGTGGATTTCCTTCTCTACTATGTTTGTATTTAAACCTGATTTAATGGGTACTAATGAATAATTAATCTGACAAGGAGATGCCTTCAAAGAGCTAGGATGCCAACCATAATCGCTAATGTTTTATACTTGTACAAACATGTAATCTTATGGTTTTTTTCTTTCAAGACTAAATTTCAGTGTGTGTGAAGGCTAAAAATCATCATCACTGACTAGATATGTGTATGGTCAGATTTTAAAAAAATTATTCATACATTCAAAGGGGTGCCTTCTCACACATGAGTATTACTTGAAATTTTTGTGACCAAATTGACAAAGCACTCTAAAATTCATAAGTGAGCATATTTTATTCAAGGGCTTTTTGCATTCCTATGAGGAGATATGGATACTCCCACCAACCTTTAGAGTACCCATAAACAGATGGCCTTCCAAGGCATAATCACTAAGCTTAGGTTGAAGTGAATCATGTTGGAACCGAATTTTATGTTGATTGGAGCGGTTAAACTCATTCCTCGTCAACAATTTCTAGTGTCAAACGAGTGGTATAGAGTTGACTTAGACATATCCTCATGTTTTGTGGCATTACTACTAGACCTGCACACTTCTAAAGTGGAGGTGGTGGAAATGGAATGCAAACTTTTATACCCAAAATTTTAGGCAGGTTGGAAGTGGTGATCGATGTTGCCTCCTTCAGCTTGGGTATTCCTAGGCCCCATGACTTGGAACGTCTTTTGGTGCCAGGGGAGGAAGTAACCTTCTTCCCTTTTAGTCTAGACATCAAAGGTGAGGCACTACATAAACATAGAGAGTATGTAGAGGTGGCAGTAATATTCCTGAGGAAAATGTTGCATGTTGAGCTAGTGCAAGACTTTGAATGGTTGGAAATTTTATTAATTATATTCAAGGAATTGGTAATGTATAGTCTAGTTTTCTCTGTAAGATCTAAACTTTGTTCCTTTTGAAAATAAACACATCATATTTTGTCTTAGAAGGAACTTTTTAATTGTTAGCAAGTTTTCATAGCTACTTCTAAATGGTTAGGGGTTTGGGTTATGAATTTCTAAAGATAAAGTTGAGCCCCATGAATTTAGTGTAGTCACTTCAGACTGCATACTGGGTTGCAGGGAGGATACTTAAATATGTTTTCTTTGTTTTTCCCTTAATGGGCTCTGAGAATTAGTTTTGAAGCATGCATTTTTGTTTTAAGATTAATACAAAATGTTCAAGCCTTGGGACTTTTATCAAAAAAATTATTGTACAAAGTATTTAAAAATATATGTATATTTTGTAATATATAAGGCTATGTAAAATGGTATGTATTACCCTTTATAATTTATATCTATTAGAGAAATAATTCATAAGTCCACTACTTAATAGTTAGCTCTTCATGACAAATATGGATAATACTACTACTTTTATAGTTTAATGCAAGTGGGGAGTTATGTGTCTTTGTATAGGGATATGAGATACCAATATGCTACTTTCTAAGAATCAATACATTAAAAAAGAACCTAGTATAAGGGAAAATTTTAACAATATTGTTAAGTATATAAGTATTAGTTTAAAGGATATTATGAGATCTATTTTCTTAAAATTAGAGAGTGATTGATTTGAAATAATTTTCTTGAAGTCATATTTTTTTATCTTAAATATTGGATCAACTATCAACCATTTAATTTTATAACATGATAAATATTTTGGCCAAACCATTTTCTAGAATTTTAAAATTCAATGGACAACATATAAAAGGAATTATAAATAAATTTAAGCTTACAAAGAAATCAACTCATTTTACAACATCAATGATGGAACAATTTAAATCCATGGAGAATCCCTTCCAACATAGAGCAATAACAATACTTTTGGCAACCTTAAGTCAAAAAAATGAAGTGCATCCAGTGGTGTAGGGGAAACCTTGTTGGAGTGTAGGAAAAAGTATCCCTTTTTCACACTTAATTCGGGAAATAATATTAAACAAAAAGACTAAACTATGCCTTACTTTAGTGTTGTAATATGTATTTTACATATTCACATTAAGTTTAGGTCCTTATTAATAAAATGGACTTAATTGTGCCTTATTTATGGTGTTGTAAGGTGTACCTTTACACTTTCACACTAATCTAAGGATTCATTAATTAATTGAGGTTAATTTTCCTTAATTGTCCCCTTTGGTTCAAATCCAAGCCTAATTAATTATAATTTCTGAAGAGGAAACCCAACATTCATCAATGCCATAACATACCACTTAACATTGGAGAATTTGTGTCCTAGGTGAGTGACCTAGGACCAATTCACCCAAGGGAAAATGGGTCCTCCCTTAGGCCTAAGACATAAATTCCAAATATGTTTTTGGTGGTATTTCAATGATTTCAAATGTGTATTCACATGTTGGCTTGTGTTATTTGAATTTTGGGAATTAATGCTAACATATGTATAAATAAGTGGTCATTTCACTATGTTTCACCTAGCAAGTTTGGTCTAAGCATCCTAAGATTTCAAGAGAGAATTTTCAAGAGAATTTTCAAAGAAATCAAGAGAATATTTATAGAATAATTATTGCAGCAATCAAGATCCTATTACCATGTCCAGTTCTTCTTACATCATGCATGTTATTTGAGCTAATATGTTGATGTAGTGTTCAAGATCCATTCAAGCATTCAAAGGAATTATTTCAAATCAAGTTTCAAGATCAAGATCCACATCCATTGAAGCCATTTCATGCAAGTTGCAGATCCATATTCCAAGGTTCAAACAAGGGTTTGGTGAGTTGTGACATTGTATTTGTTCATTCATCATTCCTTCATGCCATTTCATTTCATTACAAGGTTTAAATAAAAAAATGGGGTTTGACAAAGGCAAACCCCCATTCACCTAACAAACAAAATTTTTCTCTCTTGATGTGTGATGACAAATTTTAGGTGGAAGTTCTATTGAAGAGAAAAAATCACAAAGTTATCAAAGTTGTCAAAGTTGTTACCATTCTTGCAATTTCATGGAAACTGACCAACAAGATTTATTTCTATCTTTTTGATTGCGAGCTTCAAGAATTTGGGAGTGTAGACACAGAAAAATAAAACCCAAAAATAGATCTTTAGGATCCCTAGTTAGGACCCATTTTCAATAGGGTGAATGAGTCCTCAGTTTGCTTTGAAAAATTACTTTTGGTAATTGGTATGTACATCATTTTTCCATTCTCATATCTGCAATTTGACTATTGGTTCCATCATAATTGCGCTTAATCTTCTGGAAGCACTTTATAGATCACAATTTGGAGTTGACTTTCTATTTTTAGTCTTTCTCCCCAAAGTGTTGTTTGAGTCATACCCCTGTCCTAGCATAAAAGGGAATTTTGTAGATTCAAACCTTGTTTTGACTCACCTTTTGGTTGTTAGTCATTTCATTGTTTGGATCTCATTTCTTGAATGAAATAGTGGAAAATAGGGTTATTTTTTATCATTTTGGTGAACCCCCTTTCATAACTCCATTTTTTTATGTTTCATTGTGGTGAACTTGAGTTTGATCATTACAATTTTCTAATTTTGGAGTTCATTTGCACCCGAGATTTAGATCTTGCATTGAATTGAGTCTCATTTAGGGTTGTGTAACTTGCATTGTTTTACATTTCATTTAGGGTTTTAGGATTGCATTTTTTCATTCTCTTGAAATCTAAAAATATAAAAAAATCAGTCATTTTGCATATCATTTACATAGCATTGCATCATCATTCACTTGCATTTGAAAATTAAAAAAATTTGCATATCAAATTAGGTCTCCTAGTTTGTCATTTTATCATATTTTGTACTTTATTTCAACATTAATTTCATATAAAAATAAAATTGTAACTTGATGTTTCTAATTAGAATATGGAAACCACTGAAATCATCTCAAAATTTTGTAAAAAAAAAAATTAAAAACCCTAACCTAGGACCCATTTTCCCTAGGGCGAATGAGTCCCTAATCAAGGTCATTTCCTATTTTTTGGGCACTAAACTATATGTTTTTGCATTTCATTTTGTTGTTTTCAGTTTTTTTTTTAGTTAAATAGATTTTCTTTTAAGTGAAATTGATTATATTTAGCTTAATTTGATTAATTTAGTGCATTGTGTGATTTCAAAATTGCATTCACAAGATATCATTTCAAGTTTTTGCATTGAGTAATAAAAAAATTACCTTGTTTAGAATCTAAAATTTGCATTTACATATTGCATTCTAGATCATTGCATTTCACTTTACCCTCTTTTCATTTTGGGTGTTTACACTATGTTTGTCAAATCTTGTATGAGCATTACAACTTGGTGTCCTATTAGCAATACTTTTGTGAGACATAGTTCAAACTCATGTCATCCTATGATACACCATTCTCCATGGATCTTGGGTTCTCCAACTCTTTTACTAATAGTTTTGATAATCAACCCTCTATGGATCATAGTCATCATACCTCATTTCCAATGACATCCCTACCTAAAAACAATGTGCATGATGTTGCTCATATCCCACAAGAAAACATAAGAATGGATGAAGACATAGAAAATTTGCAAGATTGTGAATACTAAAAATATTGATACTAGTGTCATTCCTAATTTAGATAATGTGAGGAAAATGCTTGAAACTGAACATGGAATAGAGATTGTGTGAAGTCTAGGTCATATTGTTAACAAGAACATCCCTACCATGACTAGTGCTCAAGATTTTGGGTATACTCAAATCCAAGGAGGAAATTCTATTCCCCCTTCCACAACCCTCACCTCTATTCCTACATGCACTAGTACTCATGTTACCTCAACCATTCATCTTACTAGAAATGTCAAAACTTCCTTAGATATTTCCACTGGGAATCCCTCTACATTTTTGCATTCAAATCTCATATCTCCTCAACCATCTCCCCTTACAAACCTACAATTCACTTTCCCTCCACATACATACACCACTCCACCTTATTCCCCTCTAGCTCACAATACCAACAATGATCCAGTCCTTAACACACTTTTATAAAACATGTCATCCCTTCAACAACAAAGTGCCACCATAAATCAAAACAACTATTTCCAACCTTCACAATACATCAAAACCAACCCCTTATCCTTAGAGATATTGAGAACACAAATTCCACAAGGTATAGAAGTTCCTAGATTTGAGAAATATGGTGGGAAAGGAGATCCCGTTAGCCATTTTTCCACTTATACAGCCCTATGTAGTGACTTCATTTTTGAATATAAACTCTCAGCTAAGTTATTTCCTAGATCCTTGAAAGATATTGCTTTAGAGTGTTTTTTCTCCTTACAAAATAATTCAATTGGTTCATTCAATGACCTAATTCATGCCTTTTACAACCACTTACAAATTCACATGGGTCCCAAGATGACTTTAACTGACTTGATGACATGTAAACAAAAGGATGATGAAAAAGTCACTAATTTCATAGCACGATATCAAATAATTTATTCACAAATAAACATTAATATTCCTGATGTCAAACTTCAAAGAATGTTTATTTCCAATTTGCAAGAAAAAATTCAAACAAAGCTTGAGATGATGAGATTTCCTTCCTTCACACAATTGTGTACGACCCTTCATAATTACTAGAACTCAGTTAGTAGTAGTGAAATGAAAACTCCTTCTAATCATCTTGAAAAGTTTGAATCCACACCTCAAACCAACTACCAACCTAAATCAAGAAACAAAATAAGGGATTCCTCCAACTTAATCCCCTTCAACCTAATCAAAATGTTAACACCCAAGTGGCTTCTATAAAGATGACAAAACCATATGCCTTTTTGGATAGAAATAGACAGTTTACACCTCTACCTGATACCCTTCATAATACCATGTTGCAACTCTTAGAGAAGAATTTGATCTCCTTACCTCCTATTAGAGATCCTGATCCTACAAAGCCTTTACCCTCAAAATGTAGACTAAATTCCTATTGTCATTTCCATTGACAAAATGGACATGATACAGAACATTTCAAGCATCTTAAACATCTTGTGCAAGACCTCATTGATTCTAATCATATCCAAATCGATGGTGTGAAAGATCAAGGTAATAAGTCTGTAGCTCCTCCTAATCAAAATTTGAAAATCTTCACCAATCTCATGCCTAATCATAACATCTCCTTTTGTCAAAGCTAGTGAACCAAAGAATGATGTGATGAATATTGACACAAATTATGGAAACATAAACAACAACCTTGCAAATCATTTGATTGCATTTATTGATGCTAAACCTCGTAAGGGCCTAACTAAAATGTCGCTTGATATTTCTTTCTCACAACAAGATATAATTAAAAATGCACCTGATGATCCTCTTTACATAGCTGGAAGAATCAATCACAAGCCTACTAATGGGACATTAATTGATTCCATCTGTGTAGAGAATGTGATCACTGAATAATTCTTATTTATGCATGAACTCTATCAAGATGCATATGAAAAACCAAAAGCATGGATCAAAATGCATAATGGTTTTGCTTACCCTATAACTGGATCGATAAATCTCCCTCTAAAGGTTAGACCGAAAACATTAAATGTCTCATTCACCATCATCCCATCATCAGACCAATTTTGTGTGAAGTTAGGCTATCCATGGCTTCACTCCATGAATGTTGTCTCATCGGTTGTGCATAAATGTTTAAATTTTACATTTGGAAATGAGATATTTATAGTGCATCATAGTGGCTTTAATCCCATGTCTTCCCATGGGAACTTCTCATTGGATTTCTTTTGGCCTAAGCCTATCGAACCTATTAGACCCTACGAAGACTTCTTTTTCAAATCCTATCAAAAGTTTAAGGCAAAGAAAATAGTAAAATTATCCCTTAGCAATATGCCTCAATGCATGATTGAGCCACCTATTCTTGACGAAACCATGATTGAACCTAAAACCCTTCCAAGTATCTAAGAGCATCCTATTACAAATCCTTCACCTACTTCATATAAGAGACCATGAGATAACCAAACAAATCCTGTTGTGCCTCCTAAAGTCAAACAAGTTTCCAAAGCTAAAGAGAAAGTGGTTGAACAACCTTCCATGGTTCCTTTCATTCCTCCCTTAAGGGAAGAAAATAAACCTATGGTTGATAAACCCACTCCTACACAAACACAACTTGAAAACTAAATGAAAAGAAATTGAAATGCTAGAAAGTGTAGGCATAGACGTTGTGCTATTGCTCATTTTTCGCAAGAAAAAGAACAAAAGAAAAACATAGAAAATCAAAACCAAAACTTGTCTCCAACAAGGCATGATACCACTTCGCCTTCGCTGCAACATAAACAAACTTCTATGGATATTGTCATTAGACCTCCCGTTGTGATCAATCTGGATGATGACAATGAAATTGCTAAGATTGATGAGGAAGTGCATAATGAACTAAATAAAAAAAATTCCTCTTCTATGAACTTAAATGATTCTACTAATAAGAGTGTTGAACTTGGTGTGTGTCCTAGTTTGGAACTTATTGTTCTTTTACTTTCGCATACATTGAACAAGATTGGGATACAAATGACCTACTATAGGTTGAATCACATGTGCATTACAAGTATTTTTCTTTGCTTTCTTTTGCATGTTCTTTGTATGATTGCATGTGCATAATGTGATCCCTCGTAATGTCTCATTTGATGTATATCTCTCTTATCTGCATTCTTCTATATGTCATAAACATTTATCTTTTCATTTGTCTTGTGTTTTCCTTTTTGGGGATGATGCAAGGTGTTGAGACATTTAGGTCTCTTCCATGTTGACCCAAAAGCTTTTAGTTTGTTTTCAATCTCTAAGTGTCATTCTTGTATTTGGGGAATGATGATGTTTTTGAGCTCCATAACCACATTGTAGTTGTTAGGGAAATCAGGTCATCTCAAATAGAAACATCTAAAAATAGAAGTGCCTTCGGGGATTTTAATTCCTTCAAATTGCTTCAAAGACACTACTACTATACCACAAAGCGGAAGCAGGCATAGTTGATTTCCCACATTAACCCTTATGAGAAAAGTGCATGCAAATTTAACCAAATCCAACACCAGCATAGACAGATTCAACTTGCAAAATCAACATGAAAGACAAAAGAAAAGAACACACAGATATACATGGGGAAAACCCTTTTGGGTAAAAAATTCCACGCTTCAAAATCCTAGATCGCCATTGTATTATTCAACAACAAAATTAGTTACAATACAAAATCAGGCTCATGACCTTTATAGAGATTTACATCTTGTTCCATTTTGGAGAATATATGGCAACATAGCCCATCGCGACCACCTCTCTCAATGGTGAGAGACATCTCACGGATACACAGCCACACAACTCAACCACCAGCCTCCCAGCCTCTTTGTCACACAGTCACTCAGCCTTCACCATCTGTGAGATTCATCTCTCTCTCAGCTTCCCAGCCTCACAGCCAATTCAGCAACACCCAACCTATGCTCAGCCTCTCAGCTTGCATCAAACCTCACAACATGCACCCAGCCTCATGACATACACCCAAGTTCTCGGCCAATCTGCGGCCAGTTCAAAAACACCTGGCCTCTCTACTAGGTCGATACCCAACACCACACGGTCTCCACGTAACCTCTCAGCCTCCGCTTGGTAACCTTGGCTAGCACCCAGCCACTCTTTGCTCTTATTTCCAATAAAATCATCTCTCAACCTTCACCACATACAGCCTCTTGGCCTGCAACTCAACTTTCTCCCTTGGTCGACATTCGCTCTGCGAGAGATTCCAGAGAGACACCCTAGAGTGTCGAGAGAATATCATTCTCAATCGCCAACATATCATTCAACTATCGCACCCTTTTAGGGTTTCACCTCAATTCACATTCCATCATCCAACATCCAATCCTGGCTATCGAATAAGCAATCAAACAAATCTCCACCATCGAACTTAGGGTTAACCTGCCCTATTGAAGAGACATTCATTATTGTCTCACCGAGCACATGGTCCCACATGCCATTTTTCCTCAACGTTATCACCACCTGTCAGCCTTCATCATGATCCACCAACCTTATCAGGTCCCACAGTGGTCCCCACAACCATCGGCACCCAAGTTGCTATATCGTTGGAAGATTGAACTTCAAAACCTCATGGCAGAGGTTGTGAAGTTCCCAGAACCCACGACTCACTGATAAAGGGATCTCCCTGTCACACAAAACCCAAACTTCTGAACCTTGAGTTGGAGGTTACGAAGTTCTCAAAACCTGTGACACATTGACAAAGGGATCGCTCCATCACTGAAAACCAGAACTTCCAAACCTTAATTCAGAGGTTACAAAGTTCTTGAAACCTAGGATGAGCCGACAACAAAGGAATTATCTTTCCCTCCATAGTTGCTAAGTCGGGAGGTTATGAAACTTTAGAACCCCAAAACTTCAGTTAGATAAACTTGAAAAACCAGCAACTTAACTCAAGTCGATGAAGGAGGAAAATAGAACTGCTCCAAGAAGTCGATCAAGCGAGTAATTTGAGTCACATTTCTCAACATTCTCTGGGAACTTGACGAAGAACTTACTAGATCCTTCCAAAGAAAACTCAAGAATCTTAAACAATGCTTCCATGCTCCAACCAAGACACTTGCAATGACATCCAAGATTTCCACCAACTTAGGCAACAGTTCCAAACATCCACCACAAGAAAAAGGAACAAGCCAAGATTTATATGTACCAGTATCAAGAACATAAGCATCAAATCCTACCAGCGGCAAGGGCACCAACACTACCACCACTCCATTGTGCCCATGAGCTATATGGAAACAACACAACATCAACTTCAAAGAACTCAACAAAAACACAACCGTGAAGCCATTCTCCATAAAACAAGATGGAGCATCAACTAGAACAACTAGAAAACTGACTACTCCCATCCAACTAATCAACCCATGCGACTGAAAATAGCACCCACAGCATGTGTTAATCCATCAAATCACTCATACCTCCAAGGTATCCACATCAACAAAATCATGCTACTTACATAGCCAAACCATCAACCATGGATACAAGCTCCATGTGCCAACCAATCAAAGAGGATAGAACACGTCGAGGAACTCCCACTGCATGGGTAATGCCAAATCTAAAAAGATCAAGGCATACAAAGTCAACCAATAGCATAACGTAGAGAGTGTAAACATGTAGTTTTAAGGAACCATCCATAATGATATGCACAACTAGTACAACCCTTTCCACAAGTCTCCATAACCAAGACCACAGAGAGAAAAGTATGCACATCATGAACCTGTAGAAAATTCTCCTACATACACCTCTAAATGTCAATTGTGTCAAGAACTGACAACACCTCAACCAAAGACTTCAAGAATCCTCCATGGTTACGAGATGTTGCACATCTCCAAATAGTTTCCATGCAAATGTGAAAGAACCCTTATGCAGCAACAAGATCTAAGAGTCCCTCCTAGTAACATCTGCAACCCTAAAGAAGACCATCCATCACCAAGTGATGAACCCACAGTCATTGCTAAAGCTCCCACTGAACCATGACACCAATCACTCCAACCATCATGACCAAAAATTTGCTAAAATAAAGATCCTCCAAGTCCACAATAGCAACATTTCCATCTGAAAACAATGCTAAGCAGCACCAAGATCTCCAAAACTAAGCAGACAAAACCATCACTATCAAAAGCTTACACAAACTAGTGTATCCAAGCTATCCATGACATAATGATACAACATGCTACAGGTCCCCATAACCAACTATTTAGGTACTTAGCACCATCCATCCTCTCATCTCAAAGCAACCTCACCAATGCACAAGTGACCATAAACAAGGTCAGCTAACAAGTATACACCAACACTGAATCAACCTTGTAGATATAGTCAGTCCACTTCCAAGTTATCTCACTGCAGCCAATGGGTAGCTAATCCACCAATTGCATAACTTGAAGATCAATCACAACAAACATGCAAACCCATCATCACACTGGAAACAACAAAACTGAGATCGCAAAGACAATAGCCATATAGACAATATGACTCAAATGCCAAATCAAGCTCAGATCCAATTCACTAATCACGTCCACAATGAGCACCATAGTCAAGGGAAACCATTAAGCAACACCACAAAAAACTACAAGTTTTTCTTGACTGTGTAAAACCTTCAAAATCACCGTGTTTATTAAATACCCATGCACACCCATATCCACTACACATCTGGACAACTCAAAGGTCTACATACAACCACCAGAGTTAGCCAGAACAATGGAATAAAATGAATATGCATCACCATAGATTCTTTAAATGAAAATCTATAAAACCCCTTCAAGTCCAAAGAACATGAATCTGAGCCATGCAAGTACAAGGTATCCAAAAAGAACAAGTAGTACAGGAACTCCAGGCCCATTCCAGACCAATTCCAAAACCACCAACATGCACCTGCATACGAGAGAGCTAGGCTATTCAAAAAAAATTAGAACATCTAGAGATCAACTTCATAGCCTACATGCAATGAGGGTAATAGAGAACAATGCCTCCAATAACAGGTCAAAACACCCAGCTCAAGCACAATACTCCATGGCTGAAAAACAACCCAAGCATCTCCATACGATCAGGGATCCTCTCACATAGACACCTAGTATGAACCACACTCTGCTACAACACAACCATAAGCATAAACTCATACCCCTTGCATCAAGATCATTCACTACCAATGAGGAGCCTCATACCACATCATTACACTATGATCAACTCTAGTTTCTCCATATTCAATGTCTTTCACGATGCCTATTGTCTCTTAAAAGGAGCAAGGAATTTTACTCACCAAAGGATCAAACATCAGCTGATTCCTCCAGATTTCGTCAAGCTTGACATACTAAGAAATCTTCATAGAAGGAATACCCAGAACCCGCAACACACTAGGAAGAAACACATCCCAAAAGAAGGCTTTGATACCACTTGTTAGGGAAATTGGGCCATCTCAAATAGAAACATCTATGAACAAAAGTACCTTCGGGGATTTTAATTCCTTCAAATTGCTTCAAAGACACTACTACTATACCACAAATCAGAAGCAAACATAGTTGATTTCCCACATTAACCCTTATGAGAAAAGCGCATATAGATTTAACCAAATCCAACACCAACATAGACAGATTCAACTTGCAAAATCAACATGAAAGACAAATAACACACAAATATACATGGGGAAAACCCTTTCAAGTAAAAAACCCCACACTCCAAAATCCCATATCATCATTGTATTATTTAGCAACAAAATCAGTTACAATACAAAATCAGGCTCATGGCCTTTACAGAGATTTACATTTTGTTCCATTATGTAGAATATCTAGCAACATAACCCATTGCAACCACCTCTCTCAGCGGTGAGAGACATCTCATGGCTACACAACCACATGACTCTACCACTGGCCTCCTGACCTCTCTGTCGCATAGTCGCTCGGCCTTCACCTTCTACGAGATCCATCTCTCTCTTAGCTTCCCAGCCTCATGGCTAGTTTGGAAACACTCGGCCTACACTCAACCTCTCGGCTTGCATCTAACCTCATGGCATGCACCCAGCCTCATGGCATGCACCCAAGTTCTCGGCTAGTTCATTCCCAGTACCATGCGGTCTCCACATAACCTCTCAGCCTCCGCCTGGTAACCCCGGTGAGCACCCAACATTTCAGCTTGTTGCTCATTGTTGTCGCTACTCACAGCTGTCACCGCCACTCTCTGCTCTGAGCTCTGAGAGAATCATCTCTCAGCATTCACCACATCCATCCTCTTGGCCTATAGCTCGACTTGCTCCCTTGGTTGACCTCTGCTCTACGAGATATTCCAAAGAGACACCATAGAGTGTCGAGATAATATCATTCTCAATCGCCAATAGACCATTCAACTACCACACCCTTTTAGGGTTTCACCTTGAGTCACACACCATCATCTGGCATCTAATCCTAACCATCGAATAAGCAGTCAAACAAATCTCCACCATCGAACTTAGGGTTTTAACCACCCAGTCAAAGAGACATTCATTATTGTCTCATCAAGCACATGGGCCCACATGCCATTTGTCCTCCACGTCATCACCACCTACCGGCCTTCATCATGATCCACCAACCTTATCGAGTCCCATAGTGATCCCCAAAACCATCAGCACCCAAGTCGCTATATCGCTGGAAGACTGAACTTCAAAACCTCATGGCGAAGGTTGGGAAGTTCCCAGAACCCGTGACTCACTGATAAAGGGATCGCCCTATCACACAAAACCCAAAATTTTGAACCTCGAGTCGGAGGTTACAAAGTTCTCAAAACCTATGACACGTCAGTAAAGGGATCACTCCTCGCTAAAAACTAGAACTTCCAAACCTCAAGTCAGAGGTTACAAAGTTCCTGAAACCTACGATGAGCCGAAAAAAAGGAATTAGCCTTCCCTCCACAGTCGCTAAGGTGGGAGGTTATGAAACTTTAGAACCTCGTGACTTCAATTAGATAAACTTGAAAAACCAATGACTTAACTCAGACCGATGAAGGAGGAAAATTGAATTGCTCCAAGAAGTCGATCAAGCCAGTAATTTGAGTTACATTTCTCAATAGTAGCAAATATATACTGACCCCAAATCCATATATCCTTTACATGTTTTTGGGGGCAACCCCTTCCCCTTTACATGATGTAGCTTCATTTGGAAACATATGACTTGGCATAGGGCTTTCTAAGTAAGCTCTCATGTCCTCCTTATGGTTAGCATTGAATATCAACTACTTTTTATTGCTCACAACAATGGTGTTAGCAATTCCTTTAAAGTGGGAGCATACATTGACATCCTCATGTTTCTTTGTGGGATTTTCTTTATTCTTGTTATGCATCCTTTTCTTGGTGGCATCATTGGGTTGGATGTCCTCCAAGAGTGATATTTATTAGCATATGACTTTCCTCTTAGTGGTGATGCTACACATTGCATTCCCTAAGTTGTGATCCTCTTATTCTTGGACTTGTCCTCTCTTGGAGACATTAGGAATGATGATCCCTAAGAAGAAGACTTTACACGAACTAAGCAAGATCCCTTTGAACAAACCTCTATCTGCATTTTGTTCTTAATTTTTTAGCATAATACAACTTGTTAACCTTGTGAAGCTTGAACCCATCCCTAAATTCAAGGCCACCAAGCATAACACATATTTCTTGCTAGTGGAGCCTTGCCCATGTTCATAGGTGCTTCGCATAATGTAGCTTGTTAAGCCTTATGGAGCATGAAACTAAAATGTGTGTGATGCCTTATTGAAGTTGTTAGGAGGATAGATTTGATATGGTATGCAAGCCTAATAAGATTCTCTCATTTTCCACCTTCCCTGGGGGTTCACCTAATGGACGACCTAAGGTTCCATTAGCCTATGTGAGCATATGTTTCATTTGCATAGTGGACATCAAGTTCTACTTGTGAACAAATAGGAAAAACATCCATGTTCCACATCGCATTGGGATAGTCAAAGCTTGATCCTTCCCCTTCCCTAGACAAAAATTTGTGTTCCACATCACGTTGGGACAGTCGTAGCTTGATCTTCCCTTCTCTTCTCCTAGAATTTGATTGTGCATAATTGAGTATATTTGTCATTGCTACATACATAAGTGTCTTGAATGTCTACTTTCTAGTGTGAGTTTGACATGGGGTCATACTCTCACTAAAGTGGGGGCTAAATGTAGTCTAGGAAAAAGTATCCCTTTTTCACACTTAATTCGTGAAATAATATTAAATAAAAGGACTAAATTATGCCTTAATTTAGTGTTGTAATGTGTATTTTATATATTCACATTAATTTTAGGGCCTTATTAATAAAATGGACTTAATTGTGCCTTATTTATGGTGTTTTAAGGTGTACCTTTACACTTTCACACTAATCTAGGGCTTCATTAATTAATTGATGTTAATTTTCCTTAATTGGCCCCTTTGGTTCAAATCCAAGCCTAATTAATTACAATTTCCAAGGAGGAAACCCAACATTCATCAATGCTATAACATAACACTTAACATTGGAGAATGTGTCCTGGGTGAGTGACCTAAGACCCATTCATCTAAGGGTGAATGGGTTCTCACTTAGGCTTAGAACCTAAATTTCAAATATGTTTTTGGTGTTATTTCAATGATTTCAAATGTGTATTCACATGTTGGCTTGTGTTATTTGAATTTTTGGAATTGATGCTAACATATGTATAAATAAGAGGTCATTTCACCATGTTTCACCTAGCAAGTTTGATCTAAACATCCTAAGATTTCAAGTGAGAAAGTTCAAGAGAAAATTTATAGAAGAATTATTGTAGCAATCAAGATCCTATTATCATGTCCAATTCTTCTTGCATCATGCATGTTATTTGAGCTAATATGTGGATGTAGTGTTTAAGATCCATTCAATCATTCAAAGGCATTGTTTCAAATCAAGTTTCAAGATCAAGATCAACATCCATTGAAACCCCTAATAATTTGGTTGTTGGCTTTCATCTTCATGAAAGTAGTGAGTTGGTGTGGCATGGTTAGGTGGCGCAAGTGGAAGAAGGTTGGATCATAGTTAAGGGAAAAAAAGATAAATCCTCAAGGCCTTCTTTCGACATGACTCTCCACTCCCACAAGAAAAGTGTAAAATGTAAATCTTGAATGGTCTTGTTTTGGAGCTGGTCTTTTCGTTGGCTGCATGTTGTCTTTTCTCCAGCCTTGCTCTTTTTTGTTAAAGGGTTTCAGGTCCCTTCAAAATCTATTTTTTCCTTTATCAAAAACATCCATTGAAGTCATTTCATGCAAGTTGCAGATCCATATTCCAAGGTTCAAACAAGGTTTTGGTGAGTTGTGACATTGCATTTGTTCATTCATCATTTTTTCATTCTATTTCATTTCATTACAAGGATTAATTACAAAAATGGGGTTTGACCAAGGAAAACCCCCATTCACCTAACAAACAACATTTTTCTCTCTTGATGTGTGATTGTAGATTTTAGGTGGAAATTCTATTGAAGAGAAAAAATTACAAAGTTGTCAAAGTTGTCAAAGTTGTCACCATTCTCTCAATTTCACAAAAGTTGACCTACAAGATTTATTTTTGGCTTTTCGACCATGAGATTTGGGAATTTGGGAGTGTAGACACAGCAGAACAAAACTTAGAAATAGATTTTTAGGATCCCTAGCCAAGACCCATTCACCATAGGGTGAATGAGTCCTCAGTTTACTTCAAAAAAGAAATTTTGGTGACTGGTACACATCATTTTCCCATTCTTGGATATGCAATTTGACTGTTGGTTCCATCTAAATTGAGCTTAATCTTCTAGATGCAGTTTATAGATCACAATTTGGAGTTGATTTTTTATTTTTAATCTTTCTCCCCAAAGTGTTGTTTGACTCATACCCCCATCCTAGCATAAAAGGTAAATTTGCAAATTCAAACCTTGGTTTGACTCACCTTTTGGTTGTTAGTCATTTCATTGTTTGGATCTCATTTCTTGAATGAAATAGTGGAAAATAGGGTTATTTGTTATCATTTTGGTGAACCCCCTTTCATAACTCCATTTTTCTATGTTTCACTTGCATCACCCAAAAAAATATTTTTTCCTTATTTTCTTTAGTTGTTTTGAGTCCAATGATAGCACTTAAGGGGTGTAAGAGAGTCAAAAGTTAGAAAAGGTGAAAATGGTCACTTACTATTTTAGTAATTCGGCCTAAACGGGCTCATATGGACCTGAAAAATTTACCCCAAGGATCATAATTGAAAAATATTTACGGTGGCAAAAGAATCATCTCAATACCTATACCATTTGGAAGATATTAAAGTTTTTGTCTCAAGAAATTTATCCAATGTAGCTTTAAATTCAAATTTGAAAATCTTAAAAGACCCAAAAAATATTGAAAAATGGATGAAATGATCTTTAGATGCTATAGATCTCTTTAAAATATTTCCAACGATATATTATAATAGAAAATCATACCCAATTCAAAATTTATGGCTATGTGAAGCTCCTCACTAAAAAGTGGATTTCATTTAAGTATCTTCCTGGGCGAAAAATCAAACAGCTAGACTTTTGGTGCCAAAATAAAAGGGAAAGTTGCACTTTCTAGAAGATTCTAGGGTGGTTATAAGTGTAAAATAAAAAGGGTTGAGTGGAGGTTTTAGGGTGGCTCCATTAGTGCAAATTGTGGCTCTGAATAATAGATTTTCTTTTTAGAGTTGATTTTGTTGTAATGAATCAAGCCCATGTGGCTATAGCACTGTAATCTCTGAATCTGTAATTTTATTTTTTGAAAATAATTGAATGTGAGTTATTTTTTGGCTACATCTTCTATGTTGATATCTATTGTCGTGTTGTGTGGATTTTGCGCAATGTAACCCTCATTAAAAAATTATGTGATTCAATATTAGAATATTCAAACATGATGATCTATGCCAAACCATGATATTGAGGTTGATAGAGGATGGGAGATTTTTCATTGTACTAGGATTATTGAAGTCAAAGATAAGAAATAAACTTGAAAAGAATTTAGAAGATTACTTGAGGATGTATATATGTATATAACTAGACATTTATATTAAGTTTTCCTTTTGAGATGGCACTAATAATATAACTAGAAGGAAATGATTTGGGATCCTTTGGTGTGAGCCCCACTAGAAAATATAATGGGCCTTCCCTAATGGATAAGCATGATGTTGTGTTTCCTTTGGTTCATGTTCCAAAATTAGGCAAGAGCTTGGACCTTGCTGTAGTGTATTTTGTTGAGGACCTCAAGGGAGTTCCCCGTATGGCTTCTCCTATGGTTGAGATCAGTTCTTCTAGAAGAAACTTAATATAAACCATTTGGGTCAAACTCCAATCTTGGTCTCCTTGGTTAGTTTGGTTTCAAACCTCCTTGATTGTGATAGTTGTTCTTGTGTTGATTTTTCAACTGTTGGGTTCATTGGGACCTTTTTTCTACGGGTCCCTACTACTGGTCTTGTATGTCTATCTTCTTGTGAAACAAGTATTGTTAGCCCTTTTGACTGATTTGTAATTGGGTCTCGGCCCTTCCCATATTTTTTGATTCATAACTCTGATAAAAAATGCTTACCTTAATCAAAAAAATTGACATATATTTCTAACCACTCTTATATTCCTCACTAGACCCATAAACATCAATGATAATCTTTATCTTTATCTTGTTCATATTGATGATGTACCTAACATCTAATGCAATTTAATAGGAGTTATTTCCATTTAAGAATTAGTAATTTAACATACTATTGTTAAGCATAGCTGCTCAATATTCAAAATATTTTAGACATCCCACCAATAAAGGGATTGGTGCAACATTTTTGTCTCCTCCCATGCATGGTCAAGAAGAATTCACAGCCTTTGCAACACTATTCTAGTTGGGTCTTAGTGGCACAATGGAGTGGTGGAGGAGATAAGTTAGAACACAATGTAATTAAATACCTTACAGCCAAGCCAAGCACAATATAAAACATTTTCATCATTCATGCGGCATATCACAAGGTTACATAGCATTCGGCAACATGGTGTCATATGCCTGAAGGATGGTCTGAATTTGCATTTTAAATAGGTGACATCTACTATAATGAGAATGTTGTGCTATTTTTATTTTGGCACAATGGCAAAATTGTGCAACATATAAAAAAAATGAAGAATAAAACGAGGTTCAATAATAATAGAATTGGCAATGAAGACAAAATCACCAGCATTAGTATTTCAACGTGAAAAATAGAGTTTTCCTCACATAGTATAATTATTTAATGTAACAGTCGCCAAGAAACAAACAAAGATAGGGAATAATGATATTGCATTTCATTTTAATTAGGCACAGACAAATTCTTGGTGTTTCGTAGCAAAAATGGCATTGCCATTAAAGAGTGGCATGTCGTTTTCAAGGCACAGTACAACAATAATAGGATATGGGCAAGATATTTAAGACGTATTATATTAATTAGTTAAAAAAAAATAATAATTTGATTGCGTAAATTTTTAATATCAATGTTTTCAATCAAATTTTATCATTTATCATTAAAGTATGAAAGTAAGAGAAGAGTATGATTTAAAACGACCATAATGAAAATCTAAACAGTCAAATTAAAAAATATTGACTAATTATCATTATAAATTTTGGAAATTTCATAATTTCAATTAAAACATTATGATGATATAAAATTGACGGCATCAGGGAAATTCATTGTCAGCAATTTACCATCAGCAATTTACTCCCAACAATTTGCCCCCAACAATTCATCGTCGTGACATATTCATCGCGTATACAATTCACCACCAGCAATTCATTGCTGTGATATATTCATCGTGTATACCTTTTTTATGCGTTCAACAAAATTTCTATACTTTTTCTTTTTTGGGTGCTCTTGGCCACTTAAATATTGAAAAATGTATACATGGTGAATATAACATGATGATGAATTACTGGTGGTGAATTGTATATGCGATAAATATGTCATGATGAATTACTGATGGTGAATTGTTGGAAGTCAATTGTTGATGGTGAATTGCCCTAAAACCTTGAAAATTGACACTTCAAACCAAAAAAATTCAGCCTCCAGCAATAAAGAATATAATGCCAGCAAATTACAATATATGATTCAATATTAGATGGTTCAGTTCAATATAATGCCAGCACTGACAAGATAAATGGCACTAGGAAAGTTCAGCAAGCAAGAGGAGTTTAGAATCTCCTTACTATTGGCCAAGTCAACTCCCAAGGCCCATCACAGGGTTGGGGAAATGTTAATTTATTCCCCACATTATAAAGGCCCAAAATTATTGAGTGAATGCTTTATAATTAGGGATTAAGTCAATACCATTTCATTGTGAAGATCAACGGGCGTTTTCAATATAAGAAGGTGATTGGTACATTTTAATATTATTTTAATGTATAATATCAAAGATCTATAGGAAAGTTAAGTCATAACATGTTCAAATTCTTTCGTATCCTATACAACAATTCCACCATTATTTACAAAAAGTTCCAAAAATCTATCATTGTCAGCATCATTTACAACAAAATTAAGTCAAAAGAATCATTGTGGTGTTAGATCAAATTATTTGTATCTATTTCTATGAGTACAAGTTATGAAGAGCAAAAGGATATAAAGTATTAAATTAGATTTTAAGATTTTAATATTGCTATTATGGTAAGTGAATTTGAAATATGATGTGTAGAAATAGAATAAAGATCAAAAGAAATATTAAAAAATAATAATAATAATATTTCAAAAGAAGAGAAAGAGTGTCATAATTGAGTTAGGTGAAAATATTTATGCCAAGTGAATTAAAAAAAAAATATGCAAGAAAATGAAACCTATGAAATGTTAAAGTCACTTTAATATTTTAGAGTAAAATAAAAGTATGAAGTCAAAAAGAAAAAAGAAAAAGAATAGCCTAGAATGTCATGTAAAAATTAGGGTTTATAGGGTTTCTTGTAAGATTTCTAGGAGATCTAGGGTTTTCTTCATTTTGAGATCTTTTGAGAATATAAACTAACATATTTTGGCCAGATCTCTATGTTTTCAAGTGTCTCATAGCCTTATCTTGTAATTTTCCCAAATAGGTTTGTGAAAAAGCCTCATTTTTTTGCTCCTAAAGGTCATTGTGAGGTCTTGTATATAAAACTATGCCTCTTTTTCAAAGACTGGTGCCTCTATTTCATAGATCTATGCCTTTGTATCACCAAGCTACACTTTTGTTGCATAAAGTGGTGCTTCTATCAAGTAGAGTTGTGCTTGTATTTTAGATTGCAATTTCTAGGGTTTTTGAGTATTTTTCTCATCTAACCTTCATTTTTTAGTAACTAACAAGTGGTGCAGCTATCTAATGCTTGTTAAAGTTAATTATCATTAAGATTACTAATGGCTTGATGTAGATTCATTGGTCCAAGGCTTTATTTTCCACTAATATAGGAATCTAAAGTAGCTTAGTGGGTTAATGAATATTATTTGTTGTGTTTGGAAGTGTGTGTAGATGTATCACTAGTAGAATTTGGCAAATAAATGACTAGGTGACTAAAACTTTTAGTCGCAACAACTAAAAATGACTAAATTCTACTCATTTTTTGCAACTCAACTATAAATGAGTAAATAAATGACTAATTTGGTCATTGACTAAAAAAATATTTAGTCACAAAAATAAAAATGACTAAATAGTTAGTCGTCAAAATCCAAATTAGACAAAAATTTAAAAAAACAATTCGGCCAATTATTGGCGTGATGTATTGATGCGCATGGTGTATTAGCATGATTATTCATGTTCATTGCAGATTCATTTGTCTCGCTTGACCTTTCTTCATTCATTCATTGCATACCTCTCTTCATTCGTTAGCCTAGCATGAGGCGTTTTGATCAATTATAGCAGCTACTTACATGGGTGATAAGGATTCAGAGAGCACCTGAAGACTTCTAAAAAGGCGGGCAAGGGCAAGGAATTCAGAGTTTGTTGCAATGAATTTGAATTCGTTGAGGCCCTTTGTAGCGAAATCAAATTTGGGGAAGCCCTTTGTAGCAAATTTAGAGGTAATTTGAAACCTTCATTACATTAAACACAAATTTCAAACGCTCATTACAATCTACTACTCCTAATAATGTTCTACTACTCTTAATAATGTTCTTTTAGAATCTTTCCACTGGTCTACTTCATAATGTGTTCGAGCTAAATATAATAAAATTTGGGTTTCAATGCCAAATTAGAATTTCCTCAAACAATTTTGATACATTTTCACTACAAGTGTAAACTGTCCTTGTGCAAAGTAAACATGTGCTAGATTTACCCACACATCAGGCATCTAGACAAAGATGTGTCTTGATGCAGCTTCTTGTGCCTATGTAAAAATTTCCTTTGCAATATCAAATTGACCCCTTTTAGCTAGCACAATGGTTGCCTCATTTGTAGCATAAACATTTCTTGGTCTTTATACCAACACTTTATAATACAGTTATCTAGCCTTCTCAAGATGTTGTGCCTCCACCTTTGGATCCCTCCTCTCATTGCGAAAAGCTGCAAAATAATTCCAATTTCCAAGTGAAATATCAACATAAGAATTATTTGCATATGATTCACTTTGTGTAGCTTTAATTTTTTCTTTGCTTTAAGTTAGTCATCTATTTTCAGTTCCATTTTTCCATGCATATATAAAGCATTTGATGAATTTTTATCCACCTTAAGTGCATCCCCAATCAATTCTAAGCGTAGTTAGATCTCATTCTGAGCCTAAACCATGGCTGCAAGATGTAGATATGCATCCGCATAATTAGGAAATTGAACAATATTTGCCTGTATAAAAGATTTTCTTTTTTAGTAACATGTAGTTGTTCAAACAACCTAGAGAAAGATTAAATAGTGTTGTGAATTTATCCCATGGTAACTCAAGTGAAACACCACCCTCTTCTAGTTGATGGAAGAATTTCATATCCTTAAAGAGCACAGGAAAAACTGCAGAATTGGTACTGGGGCTTTTATTTATTAATTAAACCCAAATTCCATTTCCTAATGCCTCCATAAGATTTTGTTGATTCAACTCTAGTTCATCACGCTCAAAATGAAGAACCCCAATGTTGTTTAACAATTGAATGGGTACTTCTCTGCTCTTCTTTAGAAGATCCTTTGGCATCTTAAGAGAATCTAAGGTTGCACTAGGTTATGACGATATTAATAACTCACCCATCTTGATAAATGCATGGGCATCAGGTGGATCTATGCAAGTTTCCTTTCTTAAAATTTCCAATGCCTTCTCTGACAGCCCTTGTTGAGCATATATATGGCCTATAGCTTTTAATCTCTCACAGTTCTCAGGGTGGACCTCCTAAACCTTTTCAAAATTTGAGAGAGAACTCTTAAGATCTCCCAGCTTCAATTGAACCTATACACAAAATCCTTTGGCCTTTGGATTTCCTTGATTGATTTCATGTAGTAGTGGCCAGTGGTTTCATAATCACCTTTACTATGATAAGATCATGTAAAATTATAATATGAATGATATTTCATGAGAGGGTGGTCATTTGAAACAAGAGTTGTCTCAATCAACTATTCCACAAGAAAATGTTTCCCTACAATGAAGAAAAAATGGTTTTCTAAATGATTCAATTCCATTGCAGAGTTCAGGTATAATTCAAAGGCTTTGTGCATCTTTTACATTCCTTCATGAACACTACCATTTTCACTAACTGTGAGAATCCTACAAGTAAAAAATATACAAAACTAACCACATAGATTTATGTAGAGGCGGAACATCATTTCCTAATGCCTCCATAAAAGTTTTTTAAGCCAACTGTAGTTCATCACGCTCAAAATGAAGAACCCCAATGTTGTTTAGCAATTGAAGGGGTACCTCTTCTCTGCTCTTCTTCATAAGAGACTTTGGCATCTTAAGCGAATCTAAGGCTGTATTAGGGCCTAACAATATTAATAACTCGCCCATCTTGATAAATGCATGTGAATAATGTTATGTGAGTTTCCTTTCTTAAAATTTTCAAAGCCTTCTCTACCTGCCCTTACTAAGCATATATATGGCCTACAACTTTTAATCTCTAATAGTTCTTAGGGTGGACCTCCAAAACCTTTTCAAAATTTGAGAGAGAACTCTTAAGATCTCTCAACTTTGAAATTGAACCTATCCACAAAATCTTGTGGCCTTTGGCTTTCCTTGAATAATTTCATGGAATAGCGGTCAGTGGTGTCATAATCACCTTTACTTTGATAAGATCGTGCAAGATTATAATATGAATGAGATTTCATGAGATGGTGGTTAGTTGAAACAAGAGTTGTCTCAATCAACTGTTTGACAAGAAAATGTTTCCCTATAGCAAAGAAAAAATGGTTTTCTAAATGATTCAATTCCATTGCAAAGTATAGGTATAATTCAAAGGCTCTACGCATCTTTTCCATACCTTCATGAACACTACCTTTTTCACTAACTATGAGAATCCTAAAAGTAAAAAATGCACAAAACTAACCATAGAGATTTATGTAGAGGCAGAACATCATTTCCTAATGCCTCCATAAAAGTTTGTTGAGACAACTCTAGTTCATCATGCTCAAAATGAAGAAGTTCAATGTTGTTTAACAATTGAATGGGAACTTCTTCTCTAATCTTCTTTAGAAGATACTTTGGCATATTAAGAGAATCTAAGGTTGCACTGGGGTCTGACGATATTAATAACTCATCCATCTTGATAAATGCATGGGAATCAGGTGGATCTATGTGAGTTTCCTTTCTTGAAATTTCCAAAGCCTTCTCTGCCAACCCTTGTTGAGCATATATATGGCCTACAAATTTTAATCTCTCACAGTTCTCATGGTGGACCTCCAAAACCTTTTCAAAATTTGAGAGAAAACTCTTAAGATCTCCCAACTTCAATTGAACTTATCCACAAAATCCTCTAGCATCTGGATTTCCTTGACTAATGTCATGTAGTAGTGGCCAGTGGTGTCATAATCACCTTTACTAGGATGAGATCATGCAAGATTATAGTATTAATTAGATTTCATGAGAGGGGGATCAATTGAAACAAGAGTTCTCTCAGTCAACTGTTCCACAAGAAAATGTTGCCCTGCAATGAAGAAAAAATGGTTTGCTAAATGATTCAATGTCATTGTAGAGTATGGGTATAATTCAAAGGCTCTATGCATCTTTTCCATTCCTTCATGAACACTACCTTTTTCACTAACTATGAGAATATTACAAGTAAAAAATGCACAAAACTAACCACAGAGATTTATGTAGAGGCAGAACATCATTTCCTAATGCCTCCATAAAATTTTGTTGAGCCAACTCTATTTCATCACGCTCAAAATGAAGAACCTTATGTTGTTTAACAATTGAATGGTACTTCTTCTCTTCTCTTCTTCAGAAGAGACTTTGTCATATTAAGATAATATAAGGTTGCATTGGGGTGTAACAATATTAATAACTTGCTCATGTTGATAAATGCATGGGCATCATGTGGATCTATGCGAGTTTCCTTTCTTAAAATTTTCAAAGCCTTCTTTGCCTACCCTTGTTGAGCATATATATGACCTATAGCTTTTAAGCTCTCATAGTTCTTAGGGTGGACCTCCAAAACCTTTTCAAAATTTGAGAGAGAACTCTTAAGATCTCCCAGCTTCAATTGAACCTGTCCACCAAATCGTGTGGCCTCTAGCTTTCCTTGACTGATGTCATGTAGTAGTGGTCAATTGTTTCATAATCACCTTTACTATGATAAGATTGTGCAAGATTATAATATGAATGATATTTCATGAGAGGGTGGTTAGTTGAAACAAGAGCTATCTCAGTAAACTATTCCACAAGAAAATGTTTCCCTATGAAGAAAAAATGGTTTTCTAAATGATTCAATGCCATTGAACAGTATGAGTATAATTGAAAGGATCTACGCATCTTTTCCATTCCTCCATGAACACTAACTTTTTTGCTAACTGTAAGAATCCTATAATTCAAAAGTGCACAAAACTAACCAGAAAGATTTTTCCCCATTTGAAATAAGCAAAATTTCCAAAAAATGCGTTTAAAACCTGCAAATAAAATCACGTTGATTTTTGTGCCAAAAAAAATACCATGAGACCATAGCTTGTTGCCTACTATTATGCTTTGATAGATTTTTTCCAAGCATCCATATATTTTTTGAAATCACCTATTTTAGGCTTTTAGCCATATCAACAAGGCAGTGAACTATTTGATAAAATGCTTTGGTAGACATGTATGAAAAATGTGGTAGCATAGAAAAGGCAATTAACTTTGGAAAAAAATACTCAAAGAAACGTGGTCTCATGGTGATGGAATTCGATGACGAATTCCATGACAAGCAAATTGTCATGGATTTTCATGGTGTTCCATCACCATGAGACCACATTTCTTTGAGGAATTTTTTCAACCAATTCACTACCTTGTCTATCTTATTGCTTACTATTATGCTTTGATAGATTTTTTACAAACATCCTTAGCTTGTTCGAAAGCACTTGCTTTAGGATTTTAGCCATAGCAACAAGGTAGTGAACTGTTTGATAAAATTATTTGGTAGACATGTATGAAAAATGTGGTAGCATAGACAAGGCAGTGAACTTTTTGAAAAAATGCTCAAAGAAATGTAGTTTCATGGAATTCCATGACAAGCAAATGCAATTGATAGCTGCTCCTTGTTATTAGTTATACAATGTGAAGTAATTGCATAACTGCTTAGGTTGAATTTGTAAAAACTATATTGTAATTTAATTATCATCTATCAACATCTAGTTATTAGTTATGAAATATGAAGTAATGCTTTGAGTTTGAAAGATGTGCAATGCAATGTAATCAACAATTTGAATATAAACTACAAAAATCTATTTTTTACAATTCATTAGTTAAACTCTATTTTATTTTCTCTCTATAAATCTATTGCTATGGAAATTCATTTCAATTAAAAAAATTGTTTTTGTCTCTTAGTCTATAATTTTTTGTTGATATGTGTAGAAAATTACAAATGGATCAATGTCGAAGGTTGAAATACCATGCATTTGATGAGAGAATAGCCAATGAGAGTGACATGGACAAATATCCATGTCCATGTAATGGTTGTCTTGGTGGAAAGGTGAGAAAAAGAAGTCATATTTATCAACATATGATAAGATATGGGCATAGTGAGATAAGCCCTTGGAATGTCAATTATTACGAAGATTTGATAGAATGGTAGAGTGTGAGAGATGAAGAGGTAACAAACATAGATGAAGTGGCACCAAACATAGATGAAGAGGCAGCAATGTTAGACAAAGGGTTTGAAGTTGATAGAATGTTGAATGAGGGTCTAAACAATGATTAGGCCAAGTTGATGGAGGATGCTTCAAATCCTTTGTATGCTAATTGCAAGTTAATTCATTTGAAAACAATCCTTCAAATTCTTAACTTGCAAGTGGTGTTTGGTTGGACAAATGAGAGTGTAGATTAGTTATTGGCATTATTAAGTTCGTTGTTACCACCTGACTCCACATTGCCAACAAAACAAAGTCAATGTAGAAAGGAAATCACTATGCTAGGCTTAGGGTATGAAAACATCCACGTGTGTGAATGGTTTGTATTATTTTGCAAGAATCTTGCAAGTGAGAGTGAATTTCTGAAATGTCATGAAGCGAGGTATAGAGAAGGGTTGAAATCAATTCTGGTTCCTAGAAAGGTTCTTCGCCACTTTCTGGTAATCCATGATTACTCTGAATGTATAGATGTAGAGACATTATTGAACTTATGCAATGGCATGCCCAAAATAAGAGCACTAATGGAAAACAACGACATGTGCCTAATTGTAAGACGTGGATGAAATTTGATAATAGATGGCCTAATTTTTCTCAAGATCATCATAATATAAGGTTGGGTTTGGCTCTAGATGGGGTGAACACATTCTCATATCAAAGTACTAAATGATCAACCTAGCCAATGTTTTTAATAAATTATAACTTGCCTCCATGGTTAGCAACTAAACCATTTTTCTTAATGCTATCATTGATTATACTAGGAAAGAAAAGTGTGACTTCATATACAATTAATGCTTATCTAGAGACATTATATGATCAACTAATGGAATTGTGGAAAGGAATTGAAGCAATTCAATCTTTAAGGGATGGTCATTCAATCAAATTCACTTTAAGAGCTTCCTTATCGTTTACGATTCATGATCTTCCTACATATGGCACATTTTATGGTCTTAGTGTTCATGGATACCATGGATGTCCTACTCATAACTTTAAGGATTTTGTGAGGCACTCAAGAAGTTTCATATGTGTATTTATTGAGGACATCATGCTTACCTTAAAATGGATCATCCATATCATCAACAACAAAAAATGGTTCAATGGTCAAGACGAGAATCGTGAAGCACCATTGCTAATAATAGGTGATTACATTGTTGAGAATGGATAAAAAAGTATGTCATTTATTGAAAATGATGGGATTGTTGGTAGAAGATATGATCCATGTAATGAAAGTGGTGTAAAAAGGTTGTGCATATTCTATAAGTTGTCATACTTTAAGGATGTGGCCATTAGGCATACTGTTGACTTTATGCATACTAAGCAAAATATAGCCTATGCTATTATAGAAATTCTTTTTGGTGCTTTTGATACTATTTCATCACGTGAAGACTTTCAACAACTAAAGATTTGTCAAAATCTTCGGGTTGAAAAATATGATGATGAAAAATATAGAAAACCTTGTTAGAGTAATAGGTTGTTTACTTAATTAATTTAATCATATTGATTAATTAATTAAGTCACCTTTACTTCATTTCACTTAAGCTAAACTTAGGAATTCTTTATTTTATTATTATTCCTAGGGTTTTCATCTTTAGGGTTTGGATCTTCTTTTATAAGGATTGATCTTTTGTAATCAAATACTAGTTAATGCATTTTTGCTTCGTGTTGGTAGAGCACCATTCTTGTGTCTCTTAATCTCTTTTGTGTGATACGTTTTTTTTTGTAGGTGTTCATTGGGATCTGTGAGGTTGAATTATCAACTTCTACATGGTCTTAGAGCTCCACATCTGTAGCTTCCTATTCCTTTTTTGAGGGATCTTGTCTTGAAGCAATTTTTTAGTGCATCCAGGGTCAAATCATACCTCTCCATCAAATTCAAAGTTGTCAGAACAGTCAAGATTGACCTTTGTTTTTTCAAAATTGGCTTTCGTTTGTCAGATCTATGAGGGTTTGAAGAAAGGTCTTTTTTGATAGATCCAAGGGTAGCTGATTTTTCAGAGCACTTTGGGCCTAAATAGACCTCACCATCACACTCAAAAAGCCCAAAAACCCTAAGATTGACTACCAAATCGTTGAATAATGTGTCGAGAGCCTCTGAGGCAAAAATATTTTTCTAGGAAGGTCATACGGCCTCCACAGCACGTCAATTGAGGTAAATATATATATATTTTACATTTTTTTTCCTATGGAATTTTTTCAAAAAAATCAAAATAATAAATATATATATTAAAAAAACCCTTTTAAAGGGTATCGCAGTTTTTTATGTGTTTTATTTTTAAAAAATATAAAAAATTGATGGGAGCAGGTACCCAAGGTATCTGCCACAGCAAAGGTAGCAAGTGTCAGGCCTCACCCCCATGGTGGGAGGGGTACCGAGGGTACCGCCCAAGTGGCGTCCCTCACCCCAACCTCGAGGTGGTGATGGTGGGCTCCGCTCAAATGCCCCTCTTCTTTTTTTAATTTAAATTTTTATTATTATTTTTTAAAACATTTTTTTTTTAAATAAAAAAATGTAATTATTAGAAGATTAATCTTTACTTGGTAAAGGTTATTCTTTAATTGTAATTATTTATTAACTTGTAGGAATATTCTAAAGGAATCCCTACAAGTCTTTTGTCTTTTTTTGTCATCTCACACATGTGTGAGGATGGCTTATTTTTAATTCCTTTATTAAGGAATATTTGTAACCACCACCTTAAGAGGTGACACTTTGCACACACATAGATGAATGATGGCATTTATTGAGTTGGGAGTTATATTCTAACTCCTTCTTCTCACCTCTACTTATTGAGGTTCCTCTCCTCTCATTCTTAAAGACTCAAGCAAGCAAGTCTAAGGCTACAACTCTCTCTCTCTTTGTATTATTCTTTAGGCATTTTGCCTCCATTCATAATATTGAGGTTTTTTCTTGTTTTTTTTTCCTTATCAAATTCTTGTGTCTCTCTTGCTTTGGTGGTGCTTGGTTTTACTACTTCAATCTATTTGGTAATATCTTTCCTTCAAACAATTGCTCATTTAATAGTTCTTTCCATTGTTCTTTTCTATTTCCTTTCATGGTTTCAGAGCTTGGTATTACTAATATTTTGTGAGCTACATTGTTGAAGGTTTACCAGATTTTTAAGCACACCATTGGAGACACTCTCAAAGAGGAGAAGAGAAAAGTGTCTAATATTGGTTATTTTTGTTTTCTAACCTATTTTTCTTGTGCAAGATTTCATTTCTAAGTTTTTTTTAATTTCAAATTTCAAATCTGTGCAAGTTTCTATAGTTACAGATTTCAAATATTTTGTATAAAGTTTTCTAAGTTTTTTTGCTAAATATCAATTTAAATCTGAAAACAAATCTTTATAATTTGCATGCATATTTAGATTTTTGCAAAAAATTAGAAACCCTCAAATAAAGGGTTATATTTCATTTTTTTATCTATAATTTTTTTTACAATATCAAGCTAAATCTGTAAAAAAAATCTCTATACTTTACATTTTGTGAAAACAATTTAAAAAAAAAAATCTCTACAGTTTATTCATATATGTATACTAAATCTATAAAAAATTCATTATTCAACCCTCTTTATGGCCATCTCCATTGCTTACTGTTTGTAAGTTTCCACCATTGTAAATCCTTCTTTCACCTATGCATGCAGTTGTGCTCTTCTTTCCCTTCTCTACCAAATATATATATATATATATATATAAAATAAAGAAAACCTTATTTCTTTGGCTCTGCTCTATCATTGTTATAACCTCTCTTTTTTTAATAATAAATACAAATAACATTTAAATAAAAAATTAGGGCTTTAGTTTTTTGCAGGTCCTCCTATTGCAACTTAGCCTCTGTTGTTCCTCTTGTTGCGGCCTCAGCCCGGCTCCTGTTGCAGTCCCTATGCAAAACATTATATCTATTGCTTAACAATAAATATTATTAAATTCTTTTAATAAAATTTGCTACTTCAATTTATTCTCCCTGCCCTTTTCTCTCTTTCTCTTTTCTTAAAAAGAATCAAAAGTTCTTTTACAGCTTGTTAAATTTCAAACTTTAAAAATTTCATTCCATTTTATTTTATTTTACATCCATTTTAAATTTCCTTAACCACCCTCAAACCGCTCTTTTTTTGTGCACTCACTTTTTAAAAGGCTGATTTCTTTCTTTTTGCCCTTTAAAGGCATGAAATAAAAAAAAAAATAAAACTTCTTTTAGTATAAAGTTTCTTTTTTTTAAATTCTCTCTTATCGTTGTTTTAAGAAAGTATATTTTTATTCTTTAGAAAAAGAATCCTTATATTTATAAAAATCTTTTTTTAATAATTTATTTTATGAGTTTTTTTTTAAATACTCCATTTAAAGTAAAGGTATTAAATTTTTAAGATTTCTATTTTATTTTAAAAAAATCAATTTAATTTTTGAAGTTTTTAATTAATTATTAATAAGGATTTTTTAAGTTTTAAGAATTATATGAAAAGGAGATTTTTTTTTTTTAATTATCTAAAGAGGCTTATTTTGTTCTAAATAATTCTTTTTTAAAAGAGGTTTGGTGCAGGAGCACCCATAGGTTGCCATGGTTGTTTAGAAGGTTTGTCTAGGACAACTAAGCAATCTAATTTAGCTCATTTGTATGTGAGCCTTAGTGGCATTTTTGTTGGGTTTTGATCAGATGCAAGTCATGTTGACCATAGAATAGTTGTCATAAGGTTCTAGCTCAAAATGAGGTTTTGGACTTTTAGAATTCTTGCAAAATGTTTGAAAATGTTACTCAATTAGAACTACAAGCGGTCAAGAAGATCCCAAGGGAGAGGATAACTGATTTGGTGACCTATTTATGGGATGCCTCGGCATTGGAGTGGGGTTGGAAGCATTTGATATTTTTTTGGAGTTTTTTTGAATTCAAGGAAGCAATTGTGATTGAGTGTGAATTTTTTGGTTTTTGCATTGAAATGGTGTTTTAATGGATTGATCATGGCACTGTAATTTGTGTAGGATGTAGAGTAGTTGTTCTTCAAGCATTGTGTGGCATTAGTTAGGTTCTTTATTCAGTTTCAAGCATTGTTTGTAATTAGTTTTGGTTTTTTATACTATTGTTGGTCTGAACTAGGCAGTTAGTGAGTATGGAGTGTTAGTTCACTTTCCCACCGTACAAATTGTATGGCCCTTTGGGGATTAGTGAATAGACTCCATGGATGTACATATAGTAGGATTTAGGGCCTTTGAAAGCATAGGAGTTACTGTGGAAGTCTTGTCCTAGGTGAGTCAGGGAAGTGTCTGGCTAGGGAAGACCTTAGTGCAGAGCACTTGATTTGCAGGGGTGTCAATTTCCTGAAAAATTACCTTTTGGAGAAGGCAGATATGAGTCTTACCAAGACATGGTAAGGAGAAAGAAACTCCAACAATCCATCTAGTGAGGGAAGGACTTAACAGTTTGCAGAGAAGCCAGGAAAGGGCTTAAATGGCCTAGTATAGCTCATTTTCAGGTTAGGGCTTTGAACAGACAGTTGAGACCCAAGACCCCAAAAATCCTTGAGAGGTGGGCATATGAACCAGGAATCCCAAGAAAAGATTGGGGTGTTCTTTGGAAAGTCTTGGAAACAAGCCTGATTTCTCAGAGAAGAAGACCTAATAGGGTTAATAGGGCTAGTAGCCTCTTAGGCCTAATATTGGGGTTTGGTGAAAGCGACCTGCAAATGGAGCTAGGTGGACCCCTAATACACTTAGTAGGATGGATTGATGACTATAGAAGCACTTCGACACCCCTGTAAAATTAAATTCAATAACTTGGAGGATTAGTAGCCTTTAGGGTGGATTAAGGGCTAAGGCAAGTGTTTCAAGATTTCACCAAGTCTTGACTTGGTAGGAGGATTTATGTTGATAGTTGGGTTGGCAAGAAGAAACTAGGGGATCCTAAGAGGGAAGAGGTCCTATAGGTTGCAAGTGGTGGAGTGAAACACCCTAGAGGTCTTCCAAGCAAGACCCATAGCATGAATCGGTGATTGATTTATCCAACCTCCCTATCAAGGTTTTTTTTTAATTTGATCAAGAGGGATTTTTTTTTAAAAAGAAAATATTTGCAATAGTTATTTGTCTCATAAAGTTGTGAATTTTTTATTACAATCATGTCTACTTTAATTTCTGAAATTAAGTTGAATTCTTCTAACTATCATTCTTAGAAAACTCATATCTCTTTTATTTTTTGTTTTAAACATCTTTTGGATGTTGCTACAATCGAAACTGATCCATCTACATCCAAAGATGAACAAAAAAATAGAAAGTTCATGTCCTGCCATATTGTTAACCTTTAAGTTTATTTTTCTTGAGTTACATTCTTACTTACTGTGGCAATGGAAATTAACATGCTTGTATAAAGTGCACTTATCTTTTTTCTATTTCGGAAAAGAATTATGCTTATGTATATCTATTCAATATTTTGGTGGAGCTTTTATCTCTTTCTTTTTCTTTTATTTTGTCTAAGTAATTAGACCTTTTTTAAAAAAGATAAATAAATAGATAAATTTGCATAAGGCATTTTTAGATTTTTTTTTTAAATTTCTCAACGGACTATTTGTTTTTAGACATTTTTAAAAAATTCCTTTTAAATAGGCATTTCTTTAAAAAATTCCTTTTAAAATAACTACACATGTACTTTATTATTGGACTTGATCAACCCAATAATAGTGTACTTGTTTTACTCAATTATATTTGGAATATGAAAAGGGGATATTCATGTAGTCATTAATGCATGAGTATCATCTTAATGACTTATTTATACTTAATAATTCTTCTCTTCGTAGTATGCGCTAGTCGCATTTGCAGTAATGTTGCATAGGGAGCCCTATCTATAATCAATCATATATTTTATCAAGTCTCATTGGAGTTTTTTTTTGGGACCCATGGAAAATATTTCCATCCACTTTGATGGTATGTACTTATTTATGATGAACTTAGATCTATTTTCTTAATTGATGTGGATCAAGTTCTTGAAACTTTTATGTTTCATTATTTTATTGAAGGCAATATGGTTTTTATACCATTATTAGGACTTTTGATATTGATTTTTTTTTACTAAGGCACTATGGTTTTTTAAAACCATCTTTAGGACTAATTTTCAAAGTCCTTTATTATTAATCTTGATACAATTTCCCTTTACAATACAACAAATGATGTAGTGAGAGGAAACCTAGAACTATTATTGCTATGTTTATATATTGACATTTTATAATTTGGGCTATAAGCTATGATTTGTGCTACAATTTTCTTTTGGCACTCTTATTCAAGGCTTAAGGTTATTTTATCTACATTGGATTACTCTTGTATTAGCTATGCAAGAAGAATATGATACTTTAATTGCTAATAATACTTGGGATTTAGTTCCCTTACCTCAAGGTAAGAATCTTGTTTCATGCAAATGGTCCAAATTTATATATTAAGCATAGTGACAATGATATTGTGATTATTATTTTATATGTTGATGATTTAATTATCACAATTCTCTTACTAACAATTTGATTAGTGATGTTAAGTCTCAACTCAATCAACAATTTCAAATAATTGATTAGGCCTATTACCTTTTTTTGGGTATGCAAATTTGGAAAACTCCTAAAGGTATTTTTTTCTTTCTCAACATAAATATGATCAAGATCTCTTAGATAGATTTAAAATGATTGATGCAAATTGTGTTTCTACTCCTTGTGAATTAGGAACTAAATTAATGGTTGATATGGAAACTCCTTTTGTTGATCATCCTACTTTATATAGGCAATTAATAGGAAGTTTGAAGTATCTAACTATTACTAGGCTTGATATTTCTTATAGTGTTGGTTTAGTTTCTAGATTTATGTCTAAACCACAACAAACTCATTTTAAAGTTGAATTTTTTTTTTAAAGATATGTTAAAGGTACTCTTAATCTTGATCTTTTTTATGATACAAATTGTGATTTTTCTTTAAATGGCTATACTAATTTAGATTTAGGAGGTGATCCAAATGATGTGAGATCCACTTGTGGTTATATTTTCTTTGTTGGATCAGGTGCAATCTCATGGAATAGTAAGAAACAAAAATCTAATTCTCTTTGTTCTACAAAAGTTGAATATAAAGGTTGTACAAATGCATCTAAAGAAGCACTATGGTTACTTGAAGACTTGGGTCTACCTCAAAAGGATCCTACTCCCTTATATTGTGATAATCAAAGTGTTATTGCTTTGGCAAAGAATCCAATTTTTCATGCAAGGACCAAGAACATTTCTCTTCAACATCACTTCATTAGAGAGAAAATTGAAGACAAGCAAATTTCTCTTTTGTATTGTAAAGGTGAAGATCAAGTTGTAGATATTCTCACCAAAGCTCTTTGTAAAGATAAATTTCTCTTTCATTGTAAAAATATTGGATTACAACCCATTGAAGGGTTTGATGTAACCTCCCCAAGTAAAGCTTAAGGGGGGATGTTAGAATATTAATCTTTACTTGGTAAAGGTTATTCTTTAATTGTAATTATTTATTAACTTGTAGGAATATTCTAAAGGAATCCCTACAAGTCTTTTGTCTTTTTTTGTCATCTCACACATGTGTGAGGATGGCTTATTTTTAATTCCTTTATTAAGGAATATTTGTAACCACCTCCTTAAGAGGTGACACTTTGCACACACATAGATGAATGGTGGCATTCATTGAGTTGGGAGTTATATTCTAACTCCTTCCCACCTCTACTTATTGAGGTGCCTCTCCTCTCATTCTTCAAGACTCAAGCAAGCAAGCCTAAGGCTGCAACTCTCTCTCTCTTTGTATTATTTTTTAGGCATTTTGCCTCCATTCATAATATTGAGGTTTTTTCTTGTTTTTTTCCCTTATCAAATTCTTGTGTCTCTCTTGCTTTGGTGGTGCTTGGTTTTACTACTTCAATCTATTTGGTAATATCTTTCCTTCAAACAATTTCTCATTTATTAGTTATTTCCATTGTTCTTTTCTATTTCCTTGAGCTTGGTATTACTAATATTTTGTGAGCTACATTGTTGAAGGTTTACCAGATTTTTAAGCACACCATTGGAGACACTCTCAAAGAGGAGAAGAAGAGAAAAGTGTCTAATCTTGGTTATTTTTGTTTTCTAACCTATTTTTCTTGTGCAGGATTTCATTTCTAAGTTTTTATTTATTTCAAATTTCAAATCTGTGCAAGTATTCTCATATGTAGTCCTTTTTGGACCTTGTGGGCTCATAGTGCATGTATTTATCATTTGTAAATGCACTAAAATAAAGTGCCTCAGCTTTGTATGTGTATTATTGGGATTCTTGCACATCATATTGTTCCATTATTGTACTTGCACTATTCTATAAATTTCCATGGGGGGTTGATGTTTTCCTTTATTTTCCATCATACCTTTGTCTACTAAGTGTTCCTTCCTTGATAGTAGTGAATCACATTGATTATTGACTCATGTCTGTGTGCCTTTGTTTGCACACCCTTTATACTTTGTTGGTACTTTCATGTTTTCACATTCAAATATTCTTGGTTCTTCTTCATGCACTTCTTTCTGGAATTCAATTTCATTGTACCTATCATGACTCTCCCTTGTCAGCATTATGGAGGGGTTTCTACTTTTTTGCTTCCTTGCTTTTGTTGGAGTGAGCTATGTATTCAATATTTGTTCCTATGTAATTTCAAATACAGAGTACATCAGTAGATGGTTACTTGTATTTCATTGAGGTAGATCACTTACCATATATACACTTTTTCATTCAGGAGGTGACCTTCAATTTTCACTTGATCAGTTCTTAAGACTATTGGTACTTGTGCCATCTATATCTTTGAGTTCTTGATGTTTGCCTTGGTTTGCTATCAGATTTGAGTAGTGTCGTTGGGGGCACTCATACAGATTCGTGTCTTCTTGATCCTAATCATCATATGTTTCAGTAGAGGTTCTTCTTTCAGCATTTCAGGAGTCATTCTACGATAGTGTTTGCAACTTATTCATGCTTTAGTGGTGTTTTTCATGTTCATCATGTGTTCCTATCTTTTGGGACAATTTCCTCTTGTTGGAGGCTTCTTCAGTCCTTCACTCTTGTCTGGAGGATTCTTTAGTCCTTCACTTGTTCCTATTCTTTCTAGGACATTCTTGTTTGGAGTCTTCTTAGTCCTTCACATGTATTTCTCTCTTTTGGAGATGAGTCTTTTCCCACAAGGTTTTCTCCTTTTCTTTTGTTGTGAGAGATCTTTTACATTTGTACATGGGTACCTCATCAAACTTAGTTGTCAGGACCCATCTTTCCTTTCATGCATCTTTCCTTAGTTTTTAATCTTCTCCCTAAGTTCATCTTAAGGGGGGGTGTTAGAGTAATAGGTTATTTACATTAAAATTAATTTAATCGTATTTATTAATTAATTAAGTCACCTTTACTTTATTTCACTTAAGCTAAACTTAGGCATTCTTTATTTTATTATTATTCCTAAGGTTTTCACCTTTAGGGTTTGGATCTACTTTTATAAGGATTGATATTTTATAATCAAATACTTGTTAATGCATTTTTGCTTAATGTTGGTAGAGCACCATTCTTGTGTCTCTTGATCTCTTTTTGTGACGGGTTATTTGTTTGCAAATGTTCATTGGGATCTGTGAGGTTGGATTATCAACTTCTACAAACCTAGTGCTCCTTATGTTTGGACAAAGGAACAACATGCACAATCCTTACAGTTGATGTCTCAGACTCACTAACCCATTGGATATGTAAGTAGTAGTATTAGAAGCCAAACTAACATTAATGGCTTAAGAGGCCTCAAGACCCATGACTATCATGTCATAATGGAAAATATTTTACCTATTGTGGTAAATAAATTAAGTTTGGCAAAGGGGCCAAGATTCGTAGTTATAAGGTTGGCCTAATATTAAAGAGAATGAGTTTACATGTATTAGATCCTTCAAACTTTGATAATTTGAGGGAGGAGGTTGTTGAAGTCCTTTGTCTATTGGAATGGAAATTTCCACCAACAATATTTAACATTTCTATGCATATTTTGATACATCTACAATATGAACTAAAGCATTGTGGCCCGATAAGAACAAGATGGATGTATCCTATAGAACAATATATGAAGGTTTTGAAAAAAATTGTTCATACTAGGGAAAAACTAGAAGACGGCATGTCTAAGGGATATTCAATGCAAGAGGCCATGGGATTTTGCATAGAATATATGAAGTATTTTAAAAATGTCAATTGGTGTGTATGGGATAATGGTGAAGAAGAAACAGTTGCAGGTGGAGTATTAGAAGGAAATGGATGTCACTTCAAGCTATCACATCAAAAAAGAAGTGTGATACATGCCTATATTCTTCAAAACACATCTTCATTCGATAAGTGGCACAAGTAAAAAAAATTACATAATAATTTATTTTCTCAATTGCATTTACACTTTTATATTATCAATCTTACTATTTGTACTTTAATATTCTATGTAGAAAATATGAAGAAGACAATCAAGCTTGGATGCAACTATTATCAACGAGGATTGCACCCTAGTTAAGTTAGACTCAACTATCATGTGTAACATGGAAACATTCTCAAGTTGTGGGTGACTTATGGCGAGAATGAATCTCCAAAGAAGGTTGGTTCCCTTGGTAGATCACCTAAAATTACTAATTTTTTTGAGAAAAGGGATAGAAGGATAACTAAAATGAAAATCCTAAAACCTAAAGGGTGATGCACCAAAAAATTTAAAACTTATTCACTAGTTCAACTCACGATCAGCTCTTAAAAAAAAAATTACTCTCACAATCTCATGTGAAACATGCAATACAAAATTGATTTGTATGAAGGCTTGAAATTAAACACAACACACAACCTGCATTACATGAAACTTTTGCACACAAGTTTGCAATAATGAGACATAACAAGGATTCAACACTTAGAATCACAATGAAACATCAAATCATTTATTGCAAAATGACACAAAAACCATGCAATAGGAATGCATTGCTACTTTTATTGATCTAAAAGGAGACTTTGTATCAAACTGTAAAAAACTGAGTTACAAAAAAGGCTTACAAAACTCTCTGCAAGTGATCAAGAGAGGAAGAAGCAATAATTCGAACTTAGAAAAAACTAAGTTTTTCTCCAATATATATCTCCAATGAGTCTCCATGAGTGAAAGGGGAAAAATATCAATTAACTACTTGCCAAAATAGAAACTCAAGTGTCATTTTCAAGCAAAGGGAAAAACCCTCAAAAATTGGGCCCAAAACTGATCCAATATGAGTGAAAATAGGTGGAAAGTTTATGTCCTACGTAGATCAACCCAAAAGGAATAAAAAATCACTTAGTTCTGACTGAAAATTAGAAGTAAAAAGCTCATCTCACTAAATCTATCCAATTTGCACAATTGGAACTCAAACAGAAAAAGACGGTAAACTGAAATTTGTTATAAGGACACTCAGCACTTGCTTTATTCTCTGCATTTTATTGACACTTATTAAAGCAATTTATAAAAACATTTCTTGAATAATTCCTTACATTGTTTACGGCTCTAACTTGTAAAATAGAAAGGAAGTTCGACCTTAGCTTTGATTTGATCTTACAAAAAAAGAAAGGTATATATGGCTTTGATTATATTTGCAAAGTATAAAATATTCTAAGGTATTTGCACATTTGATTTTCTCAAAATCAAGAAAATAAACACTAAGTCATATAGCCTAGGCTTTCAAAATGAATAAAAGGCTCAAAATAATACCACAAGGTATTAATCAAGGCATAAAAGTTTAAAACAATGTGAAAAATACTCTAGGCGGCCAACTTAGGGTAAATGGGAACCCTAAACACAAAACTATGGCCTCCTATCTTTTTGCATTCATTTTTCACTTCATCATTTTTTGAGTCTCCTTGGTCACGGTTGCTAGGATTTGGTGTGGAGCTCCATGGAGTTCTGAAGCTTCTATTGAGCCAATATTGAGCCTTTTTGAGCCTTCCACCTGTAGATCTCTGAATTGAAGTCGAATTGGGTAAGGCTTTTGTATACAGAAACTACAACAATTCCTCCATTTAATTCATTTTTGAATGCATATTCTGAATTTTTACCTGTGCCCTCTTCATTTTTCACTCCACACTTTAGCAAGCACTTTATTGGGCATCGCCATTGCTGGGATTTTAGGCATTTAGGAACCTTGCAGATTTTATGAGAAATCAACAAAAAACTAGCTTGGGTAAGCTCTCTATTGCTCGAACTCTACACTCTTTTTTACTTCATTCAATAAAATGCTCATTTCGAACTCAATGAGTGTTAATTGATGAAAATATTTGTTTTTTTTCTACATATTCTTATGAGCCTTCATCTGCTTCTATGAATGAAATTCCTTTCTATTTTTTTGTAAATTTTGTATCCATTTGGAATGAAAGACTTTCTGGGTTCCAAAGTTGCAGCTGTATATTTTCCTTCATAGTGCAAATACAAGATAAGGTTTTGAAAACCCATGACCTCCATTGTAGATGTGGGCTTTAAATTTGAATTGTGGGTTGTGGATTATCCATTTCTCCATGTATTTTGATTTACCACCATGATGGCCACCATGGCTAGGGTTCCCTTTGGTTTTTTTTTCATGCTACCTTCAATAGAGCTTCATGGCTATGACCCTATCAAGTTTATAGACTGCTCTCTTCTAAAAAGAATAAAAGCTTTCACTTCTTTGAATTTGTGTTTATTCTTTTGTTGAACACAAAATCGAGGGTTATTTGTTTGAAACCCTAGCTAAACATCTCCATTGTTCTGAGAAAACAAAGACAATAACACCCACCCGACCTTGAGACTTGCAAAAATATGGATTTGTATTTTGGAAACCCTCCTTGAAGCCATTGTTTGTTCTGGGTGCCTTTATCTTGTATTTGTTCCATTGATTATCATTTCTTGTGTTTTCAAAAGCTTTAGCAATTTTTTGATAAATGATAATACCATTGTCGACGCATTGTGAAAACATAGAAAATGCAAATTTTGGCATGATTCTTCACCTTTGAATGGCTCCACTCACTGCTCTTTAATGACTTTATTACTTTCTTTGATTCAAAATCATCAACATTTCAATATACCTTAAATGGAATTCTACATCGTGTAATTATTTTCCAACATTTGCTCACTATTTTGATGAATTGCAACCCTTGTATTTTGTGCTTTACAAATGTTCCTCATGTTGTTTTAATTGTTGTCCCATTATGGATATATTGTATTCCTCTGTGGTAAATTCTTGATGACTGTTCTATATTAGCACTCCATGAATAGTCCACTTTTTGTTGTCCTTTCTATGTGAGCATTGTTTGTCAATGCCTCTTCATCCTTGGTGGTTGTACCTTCAGGATATGATTTTCAAATAATATAGACAGTAGAAAACATGATGTATGACAGCAATAAAAGATATAATATTGTGATGACAACACCATTCAATGAGACTAAACAATGGCAACATAAATAATTTGTATGCAAACAAAACTCATTAATGAGAAAAATGTGCACTTTTATTTTGTTTTGTAGATTACTTAAGCATTTAAATGAGCTCATTGCTCATTTTTTATTCCCATGTCAAAGTGGAGGGCTGCCTCATTGCATCTTTGACTTGGTTGTCATGAATGGGCAATGTGCTAGTGATTCTTACAACCACTTTGTAAATTATTCCTCAAACTAAAAAATATTTTATTGGAACAATCTAAATGTCCCTTACTTATCTCATACCCCTCTCAAGATCTAGAGGGTAGCATGTTGGGCTTAACCCTTGTGGGATCCCATTTTGTTCCACATGCTATGATGTTAAATGAAAATAGTCCAAAAATAAAAATTTCACCTATATCTGCATAATGAACAAACATATTAGATAAAAAAAAGTGAAACTCAATGCTCCTATGATGTTTGATTTTCAGGCTCTCTTGGAAACATGTGATAATGGCTCAACTAATTTAATGCATCCTGAATGAAGGTTATATTTTTATTGGTAGGACATATGATCATATTTTATATCTAGAGCTCTAACCAAACCTTTTCATCATGATACAGGTTCATTTGAAGATCGGGATCAAGGAGGAGCTAAAGAGAATGAAGACCAACACAAGATTCGACCACAGGAAATGATGGACATATTCTCTTTTCATGTGTTTTTTCTACTTTATCTTTAGTTGTATAGCTTTCCTTTATGTTGCATTAGTTCAACTACTCCCACGGCTTGTGTGGGACATTTGAGCATTCTTTTTCTCTCAATGTATGAGATAGCAATGTTTGTGCAATCTTGTGTATATTTCCATTACAAAATGATTGAAAAATAGCAATATCATGCAATTTATGTGATTCTTTCTATTGTAAAACATTGCACAATCAAAATTGAACTCCATTTGAAGCTTTGATATGCAATGATTAAGCTTTAGAAGAAATTTTTTGGAATACCTTTCACTTTTTGATGCAATCAACTATTTTAGCTATACCAAATTGAGTTGTAAGTGAAATTTGGTAACATTTCTAGTGATTTTTGCTAAATGCTTGCCTACTAGCATGCTAGACCAGTTGCCTAAACAATCCTTTGGGAATGGAGTCAAATTTTTCCCCTCCAAACTCATAAAACCATTGTAACTCAGCTGTAAATACTCCAAACAGTAGCAAAAACCAAAAAGAAAGCAAACTACCAAGGCCCTAATGGCCAACAAACTATGCAACAACACTTATTGAAAATAAAATTGAACTAAAAGATGTGCCTCAAGCACTTAGAGAAATAAAAAACCTATTCTATCCTACTTTAACCAATCATCCTTGAAACCTTTAAATACATCCATTCATAGATTGGTTAAAGTAGCTTCCTTTTCTTCTTAGAAAATAATAATTTACACACTTTTGAACCACTAAAAAGAAGTGAAACATAGCTAGAAAAATAAGCATTTGTTGTAAAACTTCTTGGAAAACATAGAAAAAAACAACTACCCTTTGAGCTTGTTCAAGAATGTTGCTAGTTTGAAGTGCATAAGTAGGTGAAATTTGTTGTTTTTCAACATCAATCTCATGTTTTTCCTCTAGTTTGGAAAAATTTATGATTGGGCATCCTGTTGAGATGCTTCTCTTTGGACTTTCTTTATTGGTTTCCTCTTTTTCAATTGATTCTTCCTTATGCCTTACAATGGGTTTGATAGGTGGTGGCTTCTCCCAACTTCCTTCCAATTGGATTAGATGTTGAATTGGAAATCCTCTTGATAAACCAATGTGCAAAGAATCAATGTTGATTTGTTGCTTGCATTCTAATGCTTTCTCAACCTGAATATGAATTATGGCTTGATTGGGGGAATCTGAAAACTTACCCAAATTGGAGTTGTCTAACTCCTGCTCATCTTCCTGAGTGAATGTATGATCAAGGAACTTGTTCAAAACTACCTCTTGACATTTGGCCTCTTCTTCCAAAGGCTTTAGTTGAATACCTTCCTTGCAGTCCTCAAACTAATTAGTTTCATCTTGTTCAAATGCAAATAGGGCATGTTCAAAAACTTGTTTTACTTTGTTGTCCTCATCATTCACTTGGTCATCATGAGAATTTAGTAGAGTGGAAAGTTATCTACAAGTTGAATAGCTAGGATCTTGAAATTCAAACATTGGATTGTCTTGGAAAGATTGATCTTCTTCAAATAGTTTACTTGATTGTTCTTCAAGGCAAGTTGCCTTCTTTGTATCTATGTTAGCTTCTCCTTCATGGGGAACCTAATCTAATTTATTTTCATGTTTAGCCTGATAATCAGTCTTATCTTCATGCAAAACAAGATTTCCAGACTCCAAAGAAAAACTATCATTTTTCTCTTCTATATGGATTGTGATTTTATCTTCTTTTGACAAAATTTCTAGATCTTTTTCATCATTGTACCAGCTGGTTACCTCAAAATAGTTGTCAATGTTTTGTTGTTCAAACTAGTCTTGGTTTTCCAAAATTTGTTCTTTCCCTTGACTTGCAACTATCATGGGTATGAGCATGATTTCTACATCTTGGTCAACAAAATAAGACAACTCATCAAACCAAAATGTAGACTCTTCTTTTTCACCACCCCTTCCATGCTTTTTATCAACGTATTGTGTATGATTAACCCTATAAAAATCATCACCTTTCCAATTCATTAGTGTTACATCATGTTGGCCATATTCAGGATGGGAACTCTATTGTTTTGGATCTTCTTGTGTTGCATCTTGTTGAACAACAACATTATTTTGCACCATTAATGCCTGATTTATCATGCCATTTGAGCAAATTGACTAGTTGTGTGGTTGGTTACATAAGTGAAACTAATTGTACTCTTGTGCCATATTGTTTTGTGTAGGAACCAGCTCCCTTGAAGAGTTGGAAGCATTAGGATTATAAGGCTAAAAGGGTCTAGGATTGAAATTGCTTCTTTGACCTTAAGAATCAGCTTGAAATGGTGGCCTATTTGACTGAGTAGGCTGATATGAAGCTTGATAGTGTCTAGGATCGTGGCCAGCCTATTTCTTGATATTGGAAAACTCATTACTAACAGTTTTACTAAAGGTTTTAAGCATGCCTTTTAACTCTTGGATTTCTTGAGATGGACTTGGGACAACAACTTCTTGGGCTGTAGCTTGATAACCTATTGCGGGAACAGACAAAATAGTAGCTAAAGAGGATAATAACATAGGAATAGGTGGTTGTACCTCAGGAAAAATTAGCATAGGACGCCTTGGGGCTATTCTACCAGCTTGTATGAGGTTTTTTTTTTTTGCTCTAATAGCTATGTCATAGGCACCTAGTAATGTTTCACCACCCATTGACTGGACCATCATTGCTATATCACTATTTAAAGGTTTTATAAAGTACAAAAATGCATGATTAGTAGTAGGTCTTACTGTTGTTGGTATTTGATCCCAAGTCCTTTAAAATCGGAGGTTGAAATCTATCATATGCTCGTGTGGGGCTCTCTTGATGTAGTCAATGGTTCAATCAATGATAGGTTGTCTGACTTGTATTCAAACTATTTATTTAGAGCTTCACCTAACAAATCCCATGAAGTAATTGAACCTATAGCCAATCCTCTAAACCATTAAATTTCCTTACCCTTCAGAGATGCAACCAAAAGCCTCACCGCAACATTCTCCTGTGTGATATGATAGATTGAACATAATGTAGCCACATCCTTGATATGCTCAATTGGAGTAGTCTAATTTTCACTGGTGAAAAAGGGAAAGCCTCTCAAGGCTACTACCAGAATATCATCATTGTGCAAGTAGTAATGGGCTACTAGGATTAAATTTAACAAAAGGAAATTGTCTTTCCATTTTGTATAGTAGGCTTGAATCATATGGAAGTCAAAATATGAACATTAAGAAAACCACCACCAACCTAATTCATTGTAGATTCTTGGGCTGTTGAAACCAGCTGATATATGCTTAGAGTCACCATGGTGTTTGATTATTTTTCCTCCAAAGGCTAATAGCACTAAAGAAAACACCAAATCCTTTAGTATGTACACTTCTCATGTGTTGTTCACACTAGATCTTCTTGAAAATTAGAGAGCATAGTCTCCAGGTATGTTTTTTCTTACCTCAAAAGGCTAAAACTTCATTGTGCATACCAAAATGCAAAGAAAAAAATGTGTTTCAGTGGACTAAAACTTAGTTTAGTGTCCCACCAAAAATTGTTATCAACGAGGATTGCACCCTAGTTAAGTTAGACTCAACTATCCTATGTAAGATGGAAACATTCTCAAGCTATGGGTGACTTATGGCAAGAATGAATCTCCAAAGAGGGTCGGTTCCCCTGGTAGATCACCTAAGAATACTAACTTTTATGATAAAAGGGATAGAAGGATAACTGAAATGAAAATTCTAAAACCTAAAGGGTGATGCACCAGAAACTTTAAAACTTATTCACTAGTTCAACTCACAATAAACTCTCAAAAAACATTTACTCTCACAATCTCATGTGAAACATGCAATACAAAAGTGATTTGTATGAAGGCTTGAAATTAAACACAACACACAACCTGCATTTCATGAAACTTTTGCACACAAGTTTGCAATAATGAGACATAAAAAGGATTCAACACTTAAAATCACAAAGAAACATCAAATCATTTACTGCAAAATGACACAAAAACCATGAGATAGGGATGCAGTTTTGCTTTTATTGATCTGAAAGGAGCCTTTGTATCAACTGTAAAAAACTAAGTTACAAAAATGACTTACAAAACTCTCTGCAAGTGATCAAGAGAGGAAGAAGCAATAATTCAAATGTTAAAAAAACTAGTTTTTCTCCAATATATATCTCCAATGAGCCTCCATGAGTGAAAGGGGGAAAATATCAGTTAACTACTTGCCAAAATAGAAACTCAAGTGTCATTTTCGAGCAAAGGGAAAAACCCTCAAAAATTGGGCCCAAAACTGATCCAATATGAGTGAAAATAGGTGGCAAGTTTCCCTCCTAAGTAGATCGACCCAAAAGGACTCAAAAATCACTTAGTTCTGACTAAAAATTAGAAGTAGAAAGCTCAGCTCACTAAATCTTTCCAATTTGCACAATTCAAACTCAAATAGAAAAAGAAGGTAAACTGAAAGTTGATTTAAGGACACTCAACACTTGCTTTATTCTTTGCATTTTATTGACACTTATTAAAGTAATTTATAAAAACATTGTTTTAATAATGCCTTACATTGTTTATGGCTCTAACTTGCAAAATAGAAAAGAAGTTTGGCCTTAGCTTTGATTTGATTTTGCAAAAAAGAAAAGGTATATATGGCTTTGATTATTGTTGTCAATTCAGATTGCACCCGAACGCTTGAATAATTAAATTCAGCAATCTGTTGAAACATGGAATGATTCTCAGACCTGTGGGTTGCCTAAAATTGAGAATCAATCTCCAGAGAGGGCTGGTTCCCTGATAAAAATCCCCTAAAATCTAATTGACTTGGCTGGGAAAGAGGTAGAAAGACTAAGTCTGAATTCTAAACTAAGAAAACTTTTAATTTATGGTGATGCACCGAAGAATCCAACTTGCAGACTTAACTCACAGAACAATTACTCACTATTTTCATTCGCACAACTAGATCTGGAAGTTTAAACACTTGAATATTTTAAACAAAGGCTATTAAAGAAACAATCACAGAAGGGAAATATGATTTCCACAACTATATTGTTTGATTATCGATTAACACAATGTTTAACCAGTGGATTTAAACCTGGATGCATACAGAATTCACTAAGGAGACAGAAATATTTAAAGGTTTCAAAAACTGCAACACAATAATTACTTCGATCAATCCCACATGACAAAGATGCTTGAAACTTTGAAGGCAAATTCTAAAATACTGAAACTTGAAGGAATTCTCTGCAATAACACGATCTGAACCTGTAAAAAACACTGCTGTATTAATCTGTAAAAATGTTGAGTTACAAGATAGTCTTCTTTGTTGAAGGCAAAGGTAGAAAACAAGAACTAGCCATGAAAAAGATAAACTTTTTCAATATATACAGAATGAAGGCACTCCAAAGTGCATGAATAGTAACTAAAAGTCATCAGAAAGTGAAAAGATGACAATTACAATGTGAAATCTGAGCACAAGTGAAAATCCCTGAAAAAGTGGCTCAAACTCATGCAAAAATGAGTGAACACCAACTCAAACTAGCGATCATAAAGTGTGTAACTGATCTGCAACTCGAACTGGACTGAAAATCCCTGAAAAAGTGGCTTAAAGCATGTGAAAATCACCTCGTTTGTATCAATCCGCCCATGCACATCCTTCTCACTAGTCTTCAGTTGAAACTGATGTAGAACTGGAGTAATACATGTCTTAGCTTTACATAACGTTCTTATTTGCATTTAAAAATACTAAATTAATTAAATGATTTATTTCATCATTCAATTAATTTATTTACATTATTAATGCAAATAAGAACAAAGAAAAATAAAGCTAATATATTTCATTTCACATTATGATCTTCAAATAATAGTTATAACTCAGCTTCAAAAACATTCATTTATTTGCATTTTAAAATACTAAATTAATTAAATGATTTATTTCATCATTTAATTAATTAGTTTACAAGATTTAATGCTAATGCAAATAAACAAATAAGAACAAGGCTGACCACTTAACCATGGAGAATAAAAGATAATGATTATTGAAAATCATTTGCAGAAGTGTCAAAATGAATTTAGGGCGAATGAATAAGGCAAAACATGAACCCTAAAATCATTATGTCTTTTGACTTTTGAGAAGCTTCTCGAGGAAGTCTGCTGCTAGGAGAGGGTTTGAAGCTGGAAATTGATCATTTCCTGTCATTTTAGCCATGAAGAACTTCGAATCTGATCATTTATGGGCAAAATAAGAGCAAAAGACATTTTTTTTTAAAAAACATAGAGCATTTTGGACACGTTTTTCTGTTTTAAATGAGGCTCTTTCATTTTTATGAGACTTTGTTGGTAATCTGAGCACGAATCTGCTTCTTTTCTAGACGCCATGAGATCCCCGAGCCACAAACTTGATGAATACCCCTTCAAATTCGAAAAAACATGAAGATTTTAAGAGGTATTTTGAGATAAATCTGGATTTTTTAAAGTTTCATGCAAATTTCTGAAAGATCTCTTTATTTTTGAAGCTGCCATGAAAGTTCTTGAAGTAATTTCTTTTGACAAAGAACAAATTTGCTTTAAAAAGTTTGAATCTGGTCTTTTCTTTCAATTTTTTCTGCAATACTTTACTTTTGTAAGCTGCGCCATGATGATTTGAAGCATTTTTTTTCCCATAAATAAAGAAACAAACTTGATATAAATTCAAATTTGGTCTTTGCTCCTTTAGATCTGCAAAATCTTCACTTTGCAAACTGCACCATGATTATTTCTTTTAGATTTCTGCAAAAACATTGTATTTTGGACTCACAACAGATAAAATGCCTCAATTTTCTGTTAAAATACAATCACATTTTTCAAAACTGGGCATTTTTCTCTCATAGAAATCTGCAAAAACTATTTTGCTCAAATATAAAGTAAGAGCAACATTCCATAAAATGACTGCATCATGACTGCCCTTTTGTCTTTTGTGATTGAATTTTATTCAAAATCTGTTTCCTTGAGAATTTACAACTGTTTTTATTTTTCACAAAATCGCCACAGCTCGCAGCCCACTGTCTTTTACATGCCTTCATTTCAAAGTAACTCATAATGTCTTTTAAGGCAAAACTAAGTTTTGATATTTAATGCAGTCTTAGTATTACTTATTCCTTGATTGACTTTGGTTTTATATCTATGCAAAATCTGTTTTTCTATATCTTTGTAAATAAGGACTGCCAATGAAAGACATATGTTCCATTTAATATTAATGCTAAATAACCCACATTGCATTGTTGTCTCAGTAAAACTTGTAACATTGTATACCTTTATACTGCTGACAGCATGTGCTTGCATAATGAACACTAGAAAATGGTATGCACTCATGATGTTCCACTGTAGTAAACATACTTTTCCTCAAACTGTTGCACACATATTTATATGACTTGTCTGTGAATTATACTCTTGATGGGCAGAATTACTGTTATGAGACATCCAAATACTATCTTATGATTCAAGATTCCTATTTTTCAAGAACTCAAAAGATTTCTTTTCTCCTCCAATCATCTCATCAATACTTCACTGCTATTGTCAATGTACACCTTGTTCACTGTTGTATTTCTGCCCTTATGCTTGTCACTGTGATATCTCTCAAGCTCACTTGGAGCAAGATAATGAACCTCCTTTTTTCCCCAAATCATGGTTGTATCTTATGATGGAAACACACTCAGCAATATGTGCCAGAGTATAACATTAGCTTGTAACATCAGATTGTTCTGCTTGGTAAAAGACAATGCATATCTGTATCTTCTATTATTATTAAATGCTAATTCAAAATAGAATTTGCTGCTTTCTGTTGAAGAACTTGTAAAAACTTGGACTATTGCAAATATGTTATGTATGGTGATATGATTTATGAAAGCATTCCAACACTTGAATATTTTGTTTCCCTTCAATGCAAAGAGGCTCAACACTTTATTAAAATGCAACGTAAAAATATGAAGCAGAGATGAACAAAGTATTATCAAAATTGATGAGTTCTTCACACTATTCTTTCAAATTTCTTTGAAATAAGGTTGCTTATATGATTATCCTTTAATTTCAGCAACTCTCTTAATGACTATTTTAACAATGTTAACGAACTCTCGTATGTAACTTGAGAGTGTATCCTTTTGATATGCCGGGCTCAACCCTTGTGGGAGCCCGTTTTACTCCACATATCTGATGAAATGAACTCGAACATGATAAACATGTTCCTGCACACTGAAACAAACATGTTAGCAAAATAAAAGAAGCTGAAAACTTCCATTGAATTATGTCTTTCCGCTCTAAATCTTTCCTGTAGCAGGAGGTTGGTCACAAGTTCTAGTGTCCCCCACCCCCGTGGTACCGGAGGGCGTGTCGCACCAGCGCCGCCGGTCACGTTAAAAATTTTACCAGGCACACCTGCAGTTTATAGGGGATCATGCTACCTGATTCCTGCAGTCTAAAAAAAAAAAAATTATGTCTTTCCGCTTGATTTTTTCAATTATCTGATGAATGCTCGGTTTAACGCAAATTACATTTCTGTCTGTAGCATAGGCGTAAGGCAGAAAGTAATTCACCATTGCTTAGAGTATAACTCTAATACCATTTCCTTAATGATTTTGTAGGTACACGGAGTGATGAAGCGAGGCTGCAACTGCTTGGATGCACGACGGCTAGAAGCACCAACGAAGTGATTCATCATTACAGGCAATGATAAATTGCTTCTCTTTTTTATGCTTATGTTATTTTCAGCAATGTAGTCTGTTCATTTAAATTTAGTATTCAGCTCTTGATTGTCAGAAACAAACTCAGTTACTCTCGCGGCTTGTGCGAGATTCAGTATTTCACAAAATGAATAAAAATACCATTATGCAAATTTCTCTTAATTTTCTGTTTTAAACATTTGCACAATACGCTTATGTCACATTTGTAAGATGATCTCAATGATGATCAATGAACACTTTATCAGCAAACTTTGAAAATTTCCTGTACCTATAATAGCTGAACTTCATTCAGCTCTACCTATTGAGCGTAAAGTGAAAAAATAGGTAACAATTATATTTGCAAAGTATAAAATATTCTACGGTATTTGCACATTTGATTTTCTCAAAATCAAGAAAATAAACTCTAAGGCATATAGCCTAGGCTTTCAGAATGAATAAAAGGATCAAAATAATACCACAAGGTCTTAATCAAGGTATAAAAGTTTAAAACAATGTGGAAAATACCCTAGGTGGCCAACTTAGGGTAAATGGGAACCCTAAACACAAAACTACGGCCTCCTATCTTTTTGCATTCATTTTGCACTTCACCATTTTCTAAGTCTCCTTGGTCGTGGCTGCTAGGGTTTGGTGTGGAACTCCATGAAGTTCTGAAGCTTCTATCGAGCCAACATTGAGCCTTTTTGAGCCTTTCATATGTAGATCTCTGAGTTGAAATTGAATTGGGTAAGGCTTCTGCATAGAAACTACAACAATTCCTCCATTTAATTCATTTTTGAATGCATATTTTGAATTTTTACCCGTGCCCTATTCATTTTCCACTCCACACTTTAGCAAGCAATTTATTGGGCGCTACCATTGTGGGATTTGTTTAGGAATTTAGGAACCTTGCATATTATGTGATAAATCGAAAAAAAATGAGTTTGGGTAAGCTCTCTATCGCTCGAACTCCTCATTCTTTCTTACTTCAATCAATAAAATGATCATTTAGAGTTCAATAAGTTAACTGATGAACATTTTTTTTTTATGCACATTCTTATGAGCCTTCATCTACTTCTGTGAATGAAATTGTTTTCTATTTTTATGTACATTCTGTATCCATTTGGAATGAAAGACTTTTTGGGTTCCAAAGTCGCAAATGCATATTTTCCTTCATAGTGCAAATACAAGATAAGGTTTTAAAAACCCACGACCTCCATTGTAGATGTTGGATTTAAATTTAAAGTGTGGGTTGTGGACTATCCATTTCTCTATGTATTTTCATTGACCGCCATGATGGTCGCCATGGCTAGGGTTCACTTTGGTTTTTATTTTTTATGCCACCTTCAATAGAGCTTCATGGCCATGACCCTATGAAGTTTATAAACTACTCTCTTCTAAAAAGAATAAAATATTTCACTTCTTTTAATCTATTTTTATTCTTTTTCTAAACATAGACTCGAGAGTTATTTGCTTGAAACCCTAGCTCAACATCTCCATTGTTCTAAGAAAACAAAGACAATAACACCCACCCGCAGCGTTGAGACTTGCAAAAATTTGGGTTTGTGTTTTGGAAACCCTTCTTGAAGCTATTGTTTGTTCTAGGTGCATTTGTCTCTTGATAAAATAGTCCATGTTTTTAATGATCTCTTTATCCTATATCCATTCCATTGAATATCATTTTTTGTGTTTTCAACAGCTTTTGTAATTTTTTGATAAATGAATAATACCACTACTGATGCATTCTGCAAACATAGAAAATGCAGATTTTAACATGATTCTTCACCTTTGAAGGGCTCAACTCACTTCTATTTAATGATTTTATTACTTTCTTTGATTTGAAAGCATCAACATCTCAATATACCTTAAATGGAATTTTGCATAGTGTAGTCATTTTCCAACATTTGCTCACTGTCCTAATGAATTGCAACCCTTGTATTTTGTGTTTTGCAAATGTTCCTCATGTTGTTTTAATTGCTGCCCCATTATGGATATATTGTATTCCTCTGTAGTAAATTCCTTATGACTGCTCCATATTAGCACTCCATGAACAATCCACTCTTTCTTGTCCCTTCTATGTGAGCATTGTTTATCAACCCCTCTTGATCCTTAGTGGTTGTACCTTCAGGATATGCACTTCAAATAATATAGACAGTAGAAAACATGATGTATGACATCAATAAAAGATATAAGATCATGATGAAAAACTATTCAATGAGACTAAACAATGACAGCAAAAAGAATTTGTATGCAAATATAACTCCTTAATGAGAAAAATGTGCACTTTTATTTTGTTCTACATATTACTTAAGCATTTAAATGAGCTCATTGCTCATTTGTGATTCCCATTTCAAAGTGGAGGGCTACCTCATTGCACCTTTGACTTGGCTATCATGAATGGACAATGGCTATCGATTCTTATAGCCACTTTGTAAATTATTCATCAAATAAAAAAAAATTTATTGGAACAATCTAAATGTCCCTTGCTTATCCCATACCCCTCTCAAGATCTAGAGGGAAGCATGTTGGGGTCAACCCTTGTGAGAGCCCATTTTCTCCACATGCTATGATGTTAAATGACAATAGTCTAGCAATGAAAATTTCACCTATACCTGCATAGTGAACAAAACATGTTAGATAAAAAAGTGAAGCTCAATGCTCCTATGATGTTTTATTTTCAAGCTCTCTAGGAAACATGTGATAATGGCTCAACTTATTTAATGCATCCTAAATGAAGGTTATATTTCTGTTGGTAGGACATATGATCAGATTTTATATCTGAAGCTCTAACCAAACCTTTTCATCATAATGCAAGTTCATTTGAAGATCAGGAGCAAGGAGGAGCTAAAGAGAATGAAGACCAAAACAAGATTCTACCATGGGCAATGATGGACATATTCTCTTTTCATGTGTTTTTTCTACTTTATCTTTAGTTGTATAGCTTTCCTTTATGTTGCATTAGTTCAACTACTCCCATGGCTTGTGTGAGACATTTGAGCATTCTTTTCCTTTCAATATATAAGACAACAATGTTTATGCAATCTTGTGTATATTTCCATTACAAAATGACTGAAAAAAAAAAAAAATCATGTAATTTATGTGATTCCATCTATTGTAAAACATTACACAATAAAAACTAAACTCCATTTGAAGCTTTGATATGCAATGATTAAGCTTTAGCAGAAATTTGTTAGAATACCTTTCACTTTTTAATGCAATCAAATGTTTCAGCTCTACCAAAATGAGTTGTAAGTGAAATTTGGTAACAACAACATCGACCTCAAAGGCATAGACATCATGTTGATTTGATTGGAGGTGATTCTTTTCCAAAATCTAAAGAATGGATTGCTAATGTAGTCAATGATGCAAAAGAAAAAGGTCAAGATATAAAAATGGAGGAAAGTGAGCTTTCACAATCTCCACATTTATGGGCTACACGTTTCAATAGAATGTGGGCCTATGGTAGTCATTTAAGAGTGGAAGAAAAAGACAAAGGATAGATAAATTGTGATTGTGTTGCTAGTGTTGAATTTCTTCACGAAACTGGGAAGAAATTTTATGTTGGATTCATCCAACAAATTATTCTAGTGGACTATGGTGAAAATAGTCCTATATTATTAAAATGTAAGTGGATCCGACCATCTGCAGTACAATTTGATGAGTATGGATTTGTATGCACAAATACAAGACAATTTTTATCAGAGATGGATGAGTTGTATGTTTTCCCTCTTCAAATTAACCAATCATTTCTAATTGATGATGTAAGAATTGCAGGATGGTCATATTTTATTCAAATAGAATCTTGTTCAAGACAAAAATTCATGGAAGTTGTTGATATAATGCCTGGTGGGAAATATGTTAATTTACAAGAAACATTCAAAGAAGTGGATGAAGATGATGATGGAGTGTTTGAAGAAGAAATTTTGATTACCAATGAAGAGATTGGGGGAGAGAATGCATTGCATGTCATAGATGAGGATAAGGAAGAAAATCAAGCAAATACAAACATGAATGATCAGGATTTTGATCTTGTTGGAAATGTAGATGATTATGATGATGTTTTGTCACCTTAAGAGGTTAGCTTGTCACCTAAACTTTGGTTATATGTATGGTGTAATTTATTATTGAATGTAATAAAGATTTGACTATAGGTATGCTTATTCACTATTGTTTTACTAAAACATTTTTTAACGTAATCATCATTATTTTGTTGGTATATTGTATACAAAACCTAAGATGTTCACTATTGATTTGAAGTGCTTTTAAAGTTAGGTTAAATCATTCTTCTTAGTTTTCTTACTTTGGTTGAAAATTTGAAATTAATTTTGTTCAGTTAGAATATAATTTCTTGTATGTCCTATATGTTTTCTAGATGCAAACATATAATGAACATTTGTGATTTAATAATACATATAGATATCTTAACATTAGGTGAACTAAGCCTCCCCATTACAAACAAAGAAATGATCTCTTAGGTTTCACTGACACTAAAAACTATAACTGAGAGACTGCAAAATTAGAAAATTGTGCAATATTTTCAATAAAATGATATTTAAAATATTGCATTCATAATAAAATCCAATACCGCACTACCATGGCAATCAATAGAGGTATGTGTGGGATGGCGGGACATATTGTCAATGTACAAATGTTTACCACAATATTGTGGAAACCAAATATGAATACCGTGAGGTGGTAGTGAGAACATGTTAAAAACTAAAGTAAAACACAGCCACGCAAGGGGTAAATAGTGACATTACAGTATGGCGGTGAAGAATCACTCAACCGCTAGAATTAACCCGCTGTCCCATGGGATTCCAAAGGGGTGTGTGCGGGCTGATAGTACTGCTATTGCTACCCCATAGTGGTTTTGATATGACAGAGTGGTATGGTAGTGAATAGTAATTCAACCACTTGAATTAACCTGTCATCCCGTGGGAGTCCAAAGGGGTGTGCATGAGGTGGGGGTACTACTAATGCTACCCCACAGTAATATTTAAATTACAAAGTGATACTATGGTACAAGTTGTCAAAGCATTAAATGATTACACCATTCGATTTCCCAAGATCAACAACATGTATTCAAACACGAAATATGGGTAGATTCTAAAATATTTTGCACAAATTTACATTAATAGTGAGGTGACCGAGCTCAGTAGCAAATATTACTTGGGACTCAACAAGATTTTGGCAATCATTCACAAATCTCAATGTACTAGAGGCAAGGGAGTTCAAGCGGGAAAACTCTGCAGCTATTATTTTGTTGGGTAAGTTCACAAAAACCCTCCATAGCAAGTGTATAAGAACTGAATTTGCTTCTACAAGTAGACACTTAAAAAAACAAGTAGGAGTAAATTCTTCATCATGCCACCCATAAGAAGTCAATTTGCAAGCAAAAAGGAAGAGTCCATAGTTTCTAAATCAAAGAAGAGGTCCCTGCAACAATCCATTTTAGATGTGTTATCTAATTTTGTAGACAAAGGATCCAAAAAGGTGTTTAAAGATACAACCCGTGGATGTAGAGACCCAATTATCCCTATCTCAGGGTGGGATTTGTTTATGTACTTCTATGAAAAAGGGGATGAGAATATTCTAGTTTCGAATCCTTGGACCTTAGATTTGGCCAAATTGATAGTCCCAAATGTCTTTGTAGATGTTGAGTTTATTAAAGTATTGGCACAATATTATCACCCAACTACCAGGACAATAAGAATGCCAGATGGTTCACTATTAGTGGTGTTGACTAAAGAAGCAATTATAGAGTTTTTTATGTTAAACAAGAAAGCTATCACTAAGATCAACTTAGACAGAAGTGGGGAGGATTATCGGAGATTGAGAAAAACCTACATGAGTGATGAACTTCCTTTACACATGAAAAAGGGTGTAAACAGTGGAGGATACCTATCTCCCCCTCCCAAAATGAGCCATTTTCCATAGAAGACTTCCAAGTATATTTCAAAAGAACTTATTTTTCTTTGTGCCAAGTGCTTGGAATAGATGTTGAAGAAAGGATGCCAACCTATCTCATGATGATGGCAATGACGATACAAAATCCTGAAGTCAACATTGAGTATGACTTTGTTGCTAAAATTAAGGGCTACATGAGGGATTTTTGCAAGTATGAGAGAACTTAGCTCCCATCACTTTCAGGAAATACTCTTTGTTGTGTAATTTAATATCTTACCAAAACAAAAATAGATGGACTAAAAGAATGTGTTTGGTAATGATTGATGATGAAGGGAATAGGTTGCCTATACAAAACTAGTGTTACATCTAGGATAGTATATGTGAAAATAGTGATTATGTAATATTTCATGATGATTTCATAGTAAAGTTCATGGCCACTCTTGGTCATATTTCACCAAGATTGTCTAATAAAATCATGCAAGTATTAAGACCTTTAGCATTGAAGCCAGAGCAAGGACACACTCACAATTTCGGTGACTAGTTCTTCTTAATAGACCAAACAGTAATAAGCGTCTATGGGTGTCCTCAAGCCCCACATGTTTTATTGAAATATGTTTCTATTCGAATTGTATTTTTAGAATTTATATGGAATTTTTTTTGGATGGAGCAGGATGTTATGAAAAGACAAAAAAAAGGGGACATTCCTCCCTAGCCTAACTGAATGTGAGGAGTTATCTATAGGGTTTGACACTCTTGAAGCACTGCAAAACTATTTGAAGATTTGGTATTCATTGAAGTCACAAGGAGAAAGAGTCTTCGATCCTAAAGGGCATATTAATTTTATAAAGTAGAAACTTCTCACTAAAGCTGGGATTACCCATGTAATGGATTACAAAGATGTAATAAGAAATTGCTTTACACCTAATGAAGTTTTTCAGAGGAAGAGGAAGTGGGAAATCATAAAGAGGCTTCAGGAGGAGAAGAAGAAAAGGGACACTATATTCCAAGGATTCTATGTTGAAGAAAAGGATCTTATCAAAAGGATGAACATAATAATTGACAACTTTGAAAGATTATATGTTGAACCAGAAAAGAAACCTGAGGGTTGGTCTTCGAAACCCTCCAAGCTTCCCATCAAACCAAGTGGTATTATAATCATAGAGCCCCTACTAGACACTGCCCCTGAGCAACCAATTCCTAAAATGCAGAAGACACGTGGAGTGTCCCCCTTAGTGGCATATGAAATAAGTGAAGGAGTAGGGGATACTGAAGAGGTAGCCAGTGTACTTTTGAATTTTAAAGATGATGAAGTTGATCAACCACTGCCTAAGCTTGAAACTAATGCTCACAAACTAGAAGAAAGAGTGGATGTACATGAGCATTGTAGACACTAAAAAATGTCCTAATCAATGTCATACACTTAAATCATATTTAGTAACATCATTTCCTCTTGAATCCATCCTCTTTTTCCTTAACTAATTTAATTAGCCTAGCTAATTAATTAATTGCATCACTTTCATCTATTTGGCTTAATTAATTAAATTAGGTTAATTCATCTCTTTTCATACTAACACTTCATATCATTAAATTAAATAAATCAAAATATTTAATTTAATCTCCTAAGTCATCTTATTTAATTAAATAACCCTAAGTTATTTAATTAAATATCATTTCACCCCTCCCCTATTTATTAAATCATCTAATTTAATAAATATCTCTTAATTCTTCTAATTCCCTAATTGCATAAATTAAACCTTGTTTAATTAACAATTAAACTAATTTTCCTCTAATCAAAGGGAATATTCCTATGGGATATTCTTTATCCTTTTTGCATAATTAAAACTTTGTTTTAATTTGTAAATTACCTTTTTCCTCACCCAAAATGAATATTCTAAGGAATATTCTCTCTCCTCCAATCAACTCACTTGGCTTCTTGGACAAGCTAAACCTTCAACCTCTTAAGCAAGTTACCTTTAACCTATGTGAGCAAGTCAAAAGTGTGTATGTTTGAGGCAAGTGTGAGCTCTTGATTAACTTTCATCATGCATTCTAATCCATTGATGAGAATCCATGATCCATGCCTCTCATCCCCTTCATCTAGAACCGTTGATTAAGCTTTTTGATCTTAACCACTCATTCTTCATTTTCTCTCCTATAAATAGATCACTATTTGGAGACAAATGGATCCATCTTTTTGAGTAAACTTATGTTGTTGAATTCACTTACATACACACTCATCTTTTACTCACTATTCATCTTGTTTTAGTTCATTTTAATTGCACATAATTAGCTTCAAGCTTCTATGCATCCATCTTAGTTTGTAAATAAATTAGGGTTTTCATCTTTTAGCATAATTTTATCTTAGATTAGCTTAGAAATTGCATAATTAGATCATTTGTAGCATAAAATCATAGTAACTTAGTTTGCATCATGTTCATTTTAACATAAATTAGGTTTTCATACACCAAACACCATGGTTTCATCAATTCTCTTTCATAGAATCGACTGAAACAAGCTCACTAATAATAGGATTGGGAAAGGGTTTTTGTTCCACATCAACACGACACCAATTCCACAACAAGATAAGTTTTAGATGGATTAGAATAGTTTTTTGAAAGCTTTCATGATTTAGCATGTTAGGTTTTGATGAAATGTTTAATTTCAATTCTATTTGATTGATCTTGTTGAGATTCGAGTATTGGTGGCTCAATTATGCTTCAATTCTTCATGGATCAAGTGTAATTTGGCCCATACCAATATTTTTGCATCACATTTTGGTGCTAAAGGGAAGGAAAACCTATCATTTAACTATTTTTTAATTCAAATTCCATTTTCATGCTATTTTGCAGGTTGTAATGACGCTTAAACCATAAACAATGATGTTATTTGAATAGCATCGCCATATAGCAACGCCTAGTCAATTTGAAACAGTGATGCATATTTAATCTGCCAACGCTGATTTAAATATAGTGACGTGTATTTAATTTGAACATATCATGAAATGCAAACGGCGACACTCAAACTCACCAAATTGATGCTTTCAAATTATAAATAGTGATGCATTTGTTAGCAGCGACGCCCATCAAAATAGTGACGCAATCATGCTCACTAGTCTTGCTGCAGAGCAACACCCAAATCTCAAACTATGACGCTATCATGTTCAACAATGCTCAATCAAGGTAAGAAAATTTACGCTTATTTTTTTTACATGTGACTTAATTTATTTGGTTAATCTGATCTTATCTGATCACTGATGAATGTCTGATTGTGTTTTGCTTGTTAGACTAACAAGGTTTTGCAGGGTTTAAAGGCATGGAGAAAAATTGAATAAATTTTCTTCTATCTTAACATTCTATAATTTTAACAAGCGTCCAATGCTTTGGGACAATTATAACCCAATTTCATGCTTTTTTACTTTTAGTTTTAGGCAACACACTAGTTTTCAGTTTGGTTTAAAACGAACATTCAAAGTTGGATAAAATTGAACCCTCACATCACATCTTTCAATTGGGCTTAAAATTGAAAAAGGAAAACTCATCTTTCAATTGGTGCATAAAATTACCTCATTATTGCTTTAAAGGATAAAATTGACAACTATTTGCTTTGTTTTGTGATCTTTTCAATGCTGCTAGTGAATGTGTATGCAATTCTCTCACACCATTTGGAAATCTTGAGAAATAGAAACATTCTCTAACACTTTACAAAATCACCCACATCTTTCAATTTGGGTTTAAAATTGAACAACCATGCTAGTGTGAGAAAAGGCATAGCGTGTGTTCTCTCTTTGTTCATGCAAGAAAAGATGATCAAACTATGGATGTACTTACTCGCTATTGTTCACCTTTAGAGGGCTTGCCTTAGTGGGAAAAAGTAATCACCCCAAGGGAACAACCCAAGTGGTAACGAGCATAAGTCTGTCTCTTCCAAACCGCTATATAAATTTGTGGTTGTGATTAAAATCATAATCAATGGGAAGTGGTACATGATAGCTCTCCCCCAGTATCTTTATGATGTATAAATCCCTTGTTTTAAGGGTTGGGAGACCTCTCATAAGGATTTTATCATTGCACCCCCTAAACTAGATGCCTTTATTATGAACCTTTGTGTAGAAGCCAAAAAACCCTCATATTTGTTGATGTCAAGAGGTTGGACCTTTGAAGTCATCCCACATACTTGTGGTTCTTAGTAGAGATGAAGAGTTTTTCATGGGAGACTCATGATAACTTAAAGCTTGACTGACCCATAGAAGTGAGTTTCATGGAGGGGAGTCAGTGTGGTCAAGCTTCTAATCATCCACTCTAAATAAGCGTGGCTGGAGAAATCCAAGTGGGAATTCAACAAATATAGCCATTTCTATCCTAGGGTTGTAATGATTGTGAGTTAGTTTAACACTTTTCTTGATTTCAAAATGATCCAAAAGCAAACATTCACTATCCAAATTTCAAACACTTTGGCTCAAATATGGACTTCTTGAGTTAGCCTTGATATTATTGCTTGTCCTAAGGATTTATCCTTAGTGATTTCTAAATATATTGACATAAATCCCAAACCCATATTTACCAAAGACAACATACGCAATTATGACTTTAATAACCTCGTGATTTTCACAAAATGAACATTGTGAAAGTTATGATGTTTTTGACATAAACATCTAGTTTGGAAACATAATCAAAGACACGTGTTTGTGGTAAAATCAATTCACTTAAGCAAAGATAATTTGACAAATGAACCCCACATGACTATTTGGAGACTAATTGCTCCTGTTGAACAACCTAATCTTCCAGGTGCTATAATTCAGCCAAACATTGAACTCATAAATGATGAACAAACAAATCTCATTAGCAGTTTGAGAACCTTCACTTTTGAAAACAAGGAAACAAATACACAGTGGAGAAAGGCAACAACAATTCTAGATGAAGAAGAGGAACACGCCGATATTGAGGCTAGAAGGCCCCTATTACCACCACCCGTGTGGAAATAAATATCTTCCTTTCTTCCATAAACTTAAACTGTTTCCACATGATCTCACAAAAAACCAAGATTCCTAAGCCAAATTCTACAGGTCCTCATTTTAGACTTAGGCATCTCACTCCAAAATCTCTTAAGAAACACCTTTGATAAATTCACAAGAATAGAAACAGATTGGTAGAAAAATTTTATAGACATGCTTCAAGGTATAGCCTAGATTTGTATGCATTCTTTTGGAGTCAAAATATTAGTCTTTTTCATGATACTCAGCTCCTATAAATGATTCATCAAATAGTCAAATCCGTAGGGGAAAGTCTCTAGCACTCCATTTCAGACATAGAAATTGTAGAACAAGGTATAGTCAAAAGTGGGCATCCATATTTTATCACAACTGTTACACTTTGTTGAGAAAATTTTATGCTTGGGCTAGGAGAGCCCGAACAAGTTTCAACATTCCCCTCTGTCCTCTCATTTTCTAGAACTTGAACATTTTAAAGGTCTACCATCATTCTCACTACCTTGATCTTTTTGAAACAAAGGTTCACTTTACTAGATGATCTCACGCAAAGTAAGGATCCCTAAACGAAGGTCAACTAGTCATCACTTTAAACTTAGACATTATAGTGCAAAAGCAATCAACAACCACATTGAGGCACTCTACGAAAACAGAAACAAGTTGTTGATAAAATTTTATGAATGCACCCTGAGAAAATATCTTGACATGTACACATTCTTTATGAGCTAGAATCCTCGTCTTTTTTAAGATCAACAACTTTTCTAAATCATTGAGTCTTTAGGATTTGAACATTTTAGAGGTCTAGCATCATTCTCACTACCTTGATCTTGTCAAAACAAAAGGTTCACTTTAGGTTAACATTGGGTCCAAAATTTCACTCACCCCTTCATCAAATTTCATCTTTCACCTCATCTATCTTTGAAAATTTTCAAAAACACCAACACTTTGGGACTTAAACATCAAACTAACTTGCTACCTTAGCTACTTTGTATGTGAAATGCATCCTTTTCCATGAACTTAGTTGAGATAGTTATCATCTTTGAACTAATGTATCTTGAAGGTCACAAGTCTACGCTAAATATTTCTAAGTTCATTAGCATCCTTTATCCCAACATCAAAACACCAAACTCAAGTCAAAAGTGTTGTCCCAAAATGCTTGCAAAGATCACTTCCCACATCACCCATCTTTTCATCCCACATTATCATCATTGCTCCCAAAAGACTTAGAGCATCCCTTTTTCCTAGATTTAAGTCAACTAGAGAATTCAAACATTACAAAACTCAACACAACTCTCCCATAGCTAACACTAAATTTATGGTAAAGACGAGATCACAACACAAGAGAATCATGGAAAAAGACAGAGTTACATTTACCTCAAGTGATCCAAATCCTTTAGAATTTGATCCTAGAAGTCATGTTACACCATCGCAACAACCATCATCTCCTTCAGGACCATATGAAATTGAAGACATCATGAATAACCCATTTGAGCTCACTTGAGAAGAAATTAAATTAGAACAACATTTTGAAAGTGTAGCTTATATCTCCCTGACATTTGTAGCATAGAGTTTAACATAGGATTTCACAACTCCATCACAAGGGCTAAGTCAAACTTACATACCTAGTCTTACAAATAGCCTTGCTAAATATTTTGGTCATACCTCACCATTTGAAAGTAGTATACTTGTGGGTACTCTTGAAACTAATCCTACACCTCCCACCACCATTTGGACACATACCTTTGGTGCTCCTCTAGTTCCTGAAGATCCAAAATAGCTACACACTCTGCTTGAACTTCACTATTCCACCACCACTTTGACATTTCGGGGAAACCCTTCTTCATCTACACCTATGAGTACCACAAGTATTCCTACCATCACGCAAAGCGATACAGACCAAAAATCTCAAAACAACACACTAGGGCATGTCAATAATGTATCACAGAATCAACCCTCAATGCAAATAGGGGCATCTTTATCAAACCCTCTAGTGGGTTCATCCATTCCATCTACCATTACAACATCATCCACTATCAATCCACCTCAAAACAATCCCTTGGTTACCAATTCTAGCAATCTTGGGAGTACCTTGATCACGAATCATTTGTTTACATATTTTGCACAAGGAAATCCTCAAAACATAGGACAAGGGAATTCTTTCTTGATCAATGGACTCAAGGTCCTAGTGTTTCATTTCCATTGCAAAATTTAATGACATCATCATTTCCAACAACTCCCTTTTCTATTCCAAATCAATTATTAGGACCTCAAACATACATTCCTCCACCTCATTCTACCATATTGCAATGAATGTTAAACCAAGGGAACCCTCCACCTTTCACTAGCAATATGCTAACCACTCAAAACATCAATATCCCTAATCCTTTGCAAATGTCTCAACAACCACTTGATCCCACCTTGCAAGCATATGCCTTAGCTCTACAACAAGCACAACAAACTTATCAACAAGTCGTACAACAATAGAAAGTAGATTTAGCACAACAACAACATCAAGCTCAACAAGCAGCCTTAGCACAACAACAACATCAAGCCCAATATGCATCCTTAGCAGCACAACAAGTCGTGCAACAATAACAAGAAGCTCAACAATAAGCCTTAATAGCTCAAAAATATGCCCAACAATAGCAACAAGGTTCCTATTTTCCTCATATGAACATCGTCAATTCCAAATGCATAAGGAACATATTCATCACTTTCACAAAATATCACACCTTCATACACCCCACATAATTCATCTCATCCCACCATATGTTCCTCCACCCAATCCGCAAGACAATCTAGCATCACAATTGAAAGCACTTTCACAAGAAATGTAGGACCTTTGCATGGGCAAGACAAAGAAGCCTCATACATAGAACTTTTTTCCTTACCCATTTGATCGAAACATAGCAATGATACCATTCCCTCCTAGTTTTGAAATCCCCAAATTTGATAAATACAGAGGGAGAGGAAGTCTTGTGTACCATATCAAAGAATTTAACGTCATGTGCATGGAAGTGGCTTGCAACAATTCATATCTAATGTGCCTCTGCCCTTGAAGTTTAACAGGTATTGCTACGGATTGGCTCTCTCATTTGCCTCCTGGTATCAAAACTTTTCAATAAATCAATGACAAATTCATCAATCACTTCTCCTCCAATCTTGACATGGATGTTAGTCTAGAAAAGTTGTACACTCCCAAACAAGGGTATGTGTAGGATCATGATGGGCCAAAAAGTGGCAATATGAAAAAAGTAGCATTTTGCATTCTCCAAAAAATGTGAAAATCCCAAGTTGACTTTTTTTGGGTTGGGTGTCAGTACATTGCTCCATAGCAATGCCCAAGCCAAAGTAATACAAATCAGATATCCAATAAAATTGGATTATTTGATTTTATCAAATATCCAATTTGTGTCAGGTAATATATACCCAAAAAGTGGTTGCCACAAGTCATTTTAAACCTGTAGCCACAGTGTCTTAGACAGTGATGATGAGGGCATGTCATATACCAGATTTTTCTTGATATCCAATTTATAAGGTAAGTTTTTGGTTTTTTTCTGTTTTAATCAATTTTTGTATTAGTTTTGTATAATTTTAACTAGTTTTTTACGGATTTTTATTAAAAAGTAGGGTTTTTAGAATAATTTCATTTATATTGTGTAATTTCAATTAGATTAATTAGTTTTCAACTTCAATCAGGTATTATGGTTGAGAATCAAAACCCACAAATTCCAAACTCTCCACCACCTACGTGCCCATCAATTGAACAATTAATTGGTGAAAAATTAGAGCAATTGAGGGGAATTTCTAATGTTTATAAGATAATCTCTTGATTATCCTAGATGAAAAACACATTGAAAGAAATAATTTAAAATATAGAAACCCTCTCCACCCAACATAATTCCATTCTTTCATGGTGAGAAACCATGAGGGAATATTACTCTGGTGGATTGTCTTACAAAGAGGTGAAAGATCTTGAAATAACAAAAGCCCAAATAGCCTCTTTATTTGTTAACCCCTGCACCTGTCTGCTAGTTAATATTAATAAATGAAAACTTTCTATAAATGGTGCACAAATAAGGACATTATAGATAACTTTTGGGATCGTTGGTGAATGGTTTTTGATAAACCACCCAACAACAATATTGATGCACCATTTTAATTTATTAAAAAATTATACGTTGAGTTTGTGTTAAGGAAACATGTCAATTACTTTGACATTAAACCCTTCCAGTGTGTTGGTGGAGGTATGTCCCAGAATAGACCGAGGGCAGTTAGAGTAGTCTAGGGCCCATATGTTCCCCCTCCTCCCCTTCCTTAGCCACCTCCAATACATCATCTAGATATTATCGAGGATGCAGCCACACATACTATTATGGATATTCACTCTTTGAGTGATCTTTTGGTTTCCCATACTCCTACAGTAGCTCAGCCACATGCTGGTGATGTTGGTGATGGATCGAGTGCTACTACATCATCCTCCTCAGGTCCACATATCTGTGTGCCACATACTTGCACTATGTGCCACCAGATATGCTTGGGTCCTCTTGTATAGCCCATTGAGCATCCCTTTGACACTTTTGATTATGACCTACATGATGTGGACAATATAGGAGATTAGATGCAGGGGATTGGAGCACACCCTGTAGAGTCCTCTCCTGCTAGAGAGGGGGACGTTGGAATAGTTACACATGTAATATTTAACTTGTAATTTCATAACTTGCATTTGTTTTTAAATGAATATTAATAAGAGATAGTATCAAGTACTGATATTTATTTACATGGTCTATTTAACAGTTGATTTCTAAGGAGGAGCTTTTAAAAGTTACTGATAGCACCCTCATGGCCATTTCATTTGGCCTCGACATGCATGTGGTATATATTTTCGCACTCGTTTACATTTTTTATTATATACTTGCTTGTCATTTGAATTGTCATTAATGAAATTATATATTAACTTATGTGTTTATCTTATTTTCCTCTTGTAGGAGACACCTATTGTGAGCGAGGTGCAGCGCTGTCTAGACTCTGGAGGCACAATGGTAGATAAGGGAAAGGTAATTGAACTCAAATTCGATTGAATTAATATTTTTAAGATCTTATAGTGATTATACATACATCAACATAGATTGGTAGTTTCATATACTTGTCATTTGTATGTATAGGCAATTATGAGCTACACATCCTTATTGACAAGTTTCATAATGCCTGAAGGAGTAGGTGTTGGAACACCTTAAGGAGTAGGTGTCGAAACACCTCAAGGAGATAAAGAAAAAGAGATGCCTAAAGAGGTATGTGTTTATTTTATTTTGTGTTTGGTAAATATGTTCCTATTACGGATAATTGTATGCTAACTTGTATCAATTTTATGTTTTTGTTCACATATATAGATTGAAATTGCAAAATTTGGTTTGATTGGTTCTTTGAGAGGGGCATATTCTAGAAATCTTGACCGTTTGAAGAGATGTAGACATGAGGTAATCAAGATTTCAATTTTAGAGTTCAATTATCATTCAATGTATATTGATTTTGATGTTAATTATTTGATTTTAAATTATATAATATAACTAATCTCAATTGTGGTTTGAATTTTTCTTGTGCAGGTACCTTCAAAGCCAAAGAGTGCTTCAAAGAGGCTCCATTTTGATGATCCACCAGTAGTTTAGAATGAGATAGACATTTTGGCATGTATATTTTGAATAAATATCTAAATGGCATATGCCACATTTTGTAAAACTTTGTTTGAGTTGGCGTTGATGCCATTTTTGTATATGGGCATACTCTTGATTATTAGATAATTTGATATATAGAAGTTGAAAATTGAAATAATTTGTTCCTCGTGTGCATGTTTAAACTCTTCAAAAATTTAATCTTGAGCAATGGTTAAATATCAATGTACTATAGCATAAAAAAATAATTGTTATATTATATAGTTCACGATCAAAAATAATGAATAATGGTTAAATTATATCATATATTGCTTAGTTATATTATGGTTATATTATATAGTTTCAACAACTTTGAAGACAAGAACAATGGTAAAGTTTAACATTTTAACTTTAAAGTTTAAATACACAAATGTCATTATCTCACACTACATATTTCATATTGGATTATCATTACATATTGAAATTCAAAAAATATCATATATCTTCTATAGTCCATAGAAAATATTACTATTTTCTTCTCCTTCTCTCTCACAAATTCATGTTTTATTTCATGTAGCATTTCTTAGAAAGTAAACTAATGATAATTATCATGTTCTGGTGCAGGAGCACCCATAGGCCTATCATGCCTCCAAGAGTAAAAGTTTGAGTTTTATCTCTTTTTTTGTGTTGTTTCATGTTAATAAGGCCATTTTATACCATTAATGATCATTTGGAGTCCTTTTGAAAGTTTGTGGATCATTTGGGTAAAAGATGTAAAAAATTGTCAAATGTTGTCAATGTTGTCAATGACAACTTTTCAATTGTAATGACAACTTTTTGAAATTTTGTTAAAATTAAGTTGGAGTTCAGTTGGAAGCTGAAAAATACTTGTAAGGGCATAAATAAGTCTTGTAAACATGACCTCAAGGTTGGAGAAGTTGAAAATAAGAATTTGCATCTTTGAGGAAGAAGATTTTTGTGTTTTTCCAATGTCTTGTGTTGTTCTTTTGATTTTGTACAATTTGTATGGCCTTATTATGATTTTCACATGTATGGTATGGTTAGATAATTGAGTTATTTTTCAAATGCCTTCAAGTTGGTCAAATTTTATGGATATTTGAATAAGTTATGGTAATTATACCACTCCCAACCTGGAAGTTGTTTTTTTTGCAACTTTTATTCTACAACTCGTACGACCAAACTAACTGTTCCAACACATCTTGATGGGTAAAATTAGGTTAGGTATGGTCCCATTTCACACCCAAACAGGCCAAAGCAGTATGAGCTATGCTCAACCAGTAAAATTCCTTAAGAGTCCAAAGTACAAAAGAGCAGCAATCTTTGACGGGTTATTACTTGAAAACCATGATGCCTACAAACTTTTTTTCTAAGGCTACGAGATCATGTTGGGCCCCTCTACAATATTCTATCTCTTTTTTTCATATCTTAGAGGTGTTTTCCCGTGGTGATGAGTTTTCAGTTGACGAAAAAATTATCAAATGCAAGCAGTGTAAAGTTGCAAAGTAGTGCAAATTTCATTATGCAACTCGTACGACCAAATGGGATATTCCAACACATCCAAATGGGTATTTTTATGCTAGGAATGGTCATGTTTTGCACCTAAATACGTTGAATCACTCTGAGCTACATTAGATCTACGATTTCCCTTAAGAGTCTAAAGTGTTAAAAGATAGCAATCTTTGAAGGGTTATTTCTCAAAAATCATAATTTTTATAGACTCTCCATCTGAGGCTATGAGATTGTGTTAGGTTCCTCTACAATAACCTCTCTCAGTTTTTGCTATCCTAGAGGCGTTTTCTTATGGTGACGAGTTTTTAGTTAAGAAAAAAGTTGTTAAATGTAAATAGTGTAAAGTTGCAAAGAGGTGCAACTTTCATTTTGCAACTCGTATGACCAAAAAAACTATTCCAACATCTCCGGATGGGTATTTTTATGCTAGGTATGGTCCTATTTTGCATCCAAATACGCCAAATCACTTGGAGCTACATTGGACTAGCGATTTCTCTTAAGAGTCCAAAGTGCTAAAAGGCAGCAATCTTTGAAGTGCTATTTCTCAAAAAATGTGATGCTTACAGACTCTCCATTTGATGATATGGGATCATTTTGGTACCCTCTAAAATAATCTTTCTTTATTTTTTTATCTCAGAGGTTTTTTCGTGGTGACAAGTTTTCAATTAAGGAAAAAGTTATCAAATGCAAGCAATGTAAAGTTGCAAAGTGGTGCAACTTTCGTTCTGCAACTTGTACGACCAAATAGATTGTTCCAACACATTAGGATGGGTAATTTTATGCTAGTTATGGTCCTATTTTACACCTAAATATGCCAAATCACTCTGAGCTACATTGGACTGACAATTTCCCTTAAGAGTCCAAAGTGCTAAAAGGTATTAAGGGTTATTTCTCAAAAAATTTGATGCTTATAGACTCTCCATTTGAGGCTATGGAATCATGTTGGGACCCTCTACAATAACCTCTCTTACTTTTTGCTATCTTGGAGGCATTTTCTCGTGGTGACGAGTTTTCAATTGAGGAAAAAGTTATCAAATGTAGGCAATGTAAAGTTGCAAAGTGGTGCAACTTTCATTCTGCAACTCATAGGGCCAAATGAAATCTTCCAACACATGTAGATGGGTACATTTATGCTAAGGATGGTCCTCTTTTGTACCCAAATATGCTAAATCACTCTGAGCTACATTGGACCGGCAATTTCCCTTAAGACACCAATGTGCTAAAAGACAATAATCTTTGAAAGGTTATTTCTTGCAAACCGTGATGCTTATAGACTCTCTATCTGAGGCTATGGGATTGTGTTGGGACCCTCTATAATAACCTCTCATTTTTTTCTATCTCGAAGGCATTTTACCATGGTGACGAGTTTTTAGTTGAGAAAAAAGTTGTCAAATGCAAGTAGTGTAAAATTGCAAAGTGGTGCAACTTTTGTTCTGCAACTCATACAACTAAATGGACTATTTCAACACGTATGGATGGGTACATTTATGCTAGGGATGGTCATATTTTGCAACCAAATATTCCAAATCACTATGAGCTACATTGGACCGGCAATTTCCCTTAAGAGTCCAAAGTGCTAAAAGGCAACAATCTTTGAAGGGTTGTTTCTTTGAAACTGTGATGCTTATAGACTCTTCGTCTAAAGTTATTGGATCATGTTGGGACCCTCTACAATAACGTCTCTTTTTTTTCTATCTCAGAGGCGTTTTCCCTTGGTAATGAGTTTTTAGTTGAGGAAAAAGTTATCAAATGGAAGCAGTGTAAATTTGCAAAGTGGTGCAACCTTTGTTATTCAACTCGTACGATCAAAAAAACTATTCCAACACATCCAGGTGGGTATTTTTACACTAGGTATGGTCATATTTTGCACCCAAATACGCCAAATCAATTTGAGCTACATTGAACCGATGATTTCTCTTAAGAGTCCAAAGTGCTAAAAGGCAACAATCTTTGAAGGGATGTTTCTCAGAAACTGTGATGCTTACAGACTCTTCGTCTAAGGCTATGGGATCATGTTGTGACCCTTTACAATAACCTCTCTCATTTTTTGCTATTTTAGAGGCGTTTTCCCGTGGTGACGAGTTTTTAGTTGAGAAAAAAATTGTCAAATCCAAGCAGTGTAAAGTTGCAAAGTGGTGCAACTTTCATTCTGCAACTTACGCGACCTAACAGACTATTCCAACACGTCCAGATGGGTACGTTTACTCTAGGGATATTCCTCTTTTGCACCCAAATATGCCAAATCACTTTGAGCTACATTGGACTAGCGATTTCCCTTAAGAGTCTAAAGTGCTAAAAGGCAACAATCTTTGAAGGGCTATTTCTCGGAAACCATGATGCTTATAGACTCTTTGTTTGAGGCTATGGGATCATGTTGGGACCCTCTAGAATAACCTATCTTTATTTTTTCTATCTCAGAGACGTTTTCCCATGGTGATGAGTTTTCAGTTGAGGAAAAAGTTATCAAATGCAAATAGTTTAAAGTTGCAAGGTGGTGCAACTTTCGTTCTGTAACTCATACAACCAAACAGATTATTCCAACATGTCTGGATGGGTATGTTTACGTTAGGGATGGTCCGCTTTTTCACCCAAATACGTTCAATCACTCTAAGCTACATTATACCAATGATTTCCCTTAAGAGTCCAAAGTGCTAAAAGGCAACAATCTTTGAAGGGTTATTTCTCAAAAATCGTGATGCTTATAAACTCTTCGTCTGAGGCTATGGGATCATTTTGGGACCCTCTACAATAACCTCTCTCTATTTTTGTTGTCTCAGAGGTTTTTTCCTATGGTGACAAGTTTTCAATTAAGGAAAAAGTTGTCAGATGTCACAGTGGTGCAACTTTCATTATGCAACTTATAGGACAAAATGGATTGTTCCAACACATCTAGATGGGTATGTTTACACTAAGTATGGTCCTTTTTTTCACCCAAATACGTTGAATCACTTCGAGCTACATTGGACCAACGATTTCCCTTAAGATTCCAAAGTGCTAATAAGCAACAATCTTTGAAGGGTTATTTCTTGGAAATCGTGATGCTTACAAACTCTTCATCTAAGGCTATGGGATCATATTGGGACCCTCTACAATAACCTATCTTTTTTTTATATCTCTAAGGTGTTTTCTTGTGGTGTCAAATTTTCAATTGATGGAAAAAGGGTCAAATGGATGTGATGTGAAGGTGCAAAGGGGTTTATGGTTCATTTTGTTCCTCGTGAGTAAGTGAAATAAAAAGTATACACATTAAAAAATGTATATCATAAAGTATACATTAGAATATTCAAATACACTTAAGTCATGAACTACACACATGAATACAAAGTATACACATTAAAACATCTAGGTCGTAAAGTATACATTGGAATACTCATAAGTGACAAAGTATACACATAAGTTGTAAAGTATATACTTGAATAAACGTAAAGTGTACACAATATGCATGATATTATCATTTAATAATTTCTATCAAATATAGGATTTACAAAATGCCATGTAGGCATACAACAAACGACCTTAATACATAGTCATTTCCCAATAGGAGAAGGAAATAGAGCATGCATTTCCTTCACGTTTGACACATTCTTCCACAAGAGTAGCATGTTGATGTTTTGGAGTGACAAGCACCTATACAAACCATCAAGGTAGTAGTTAAACTAAATACAATAGAAAATATGCTTAGAATAACAAATTTATATTATTCTAAATGACATAATTGATGATGAAATGGTAATGCAAATTATAAAAGACACTTACAATAACAGAATTATATTATTTTAATCTATTACATACCTCTCCTAAAGGATCAGAGTTGGCTATTGTTGCAACAGGTCCATGATCAATCGTGCCAGGAATATCGCAATATACTTCAAATGAGAAATCCATATTGTCACAATAGAAAAGATGCTTAGACTAACAAATCTATATTATTCTAAACAACCTGAATGATGATGAATTGGTAATGCAAACTATAAAAGATGCTTAGAATAACAAATCTATATTATTCTAATTAGGTATGGTCCCCTTTCACACATGCAAGGTAGATTAAAAGTACAATAAAAGAATCATATTAATCACATTATAGGATAGTTATATTAATCACAAGGCAAGGCGAACAATATATGTGACAACCATCAAGAAAATTCAATGCCATATTGACAACAAAGTGAATCACATTGACAGAGTGCATATTACCTTCTTAGGACAGTCAAGTTGCAATCATTAAATGAGGAGAATTATCATGAAAAGACATTGCAAGAGTATACAAAATATCATTATTAAAGACACCTACATTGCAAAAGTATACAAAATATCAATATTAAATACACCTGCATTAGAAGAGTATACAAAATATCAATATTAAATAAAGAACACTAATGAACTTAAGCATAATGAACCTAAGAATTATACCTTCCATTCTTGAATACGTTATTCAAGTGTGCCTGAAGGGTCATCTCTTTGCTTAAGAGTATCCAATATTGCTTCATGATTAGCATTACTAAGTGTCCATAGTTGTTTTGTCTTTGGTTTGACGTGATGCTTCAACAACTTAATATTTGTTGTTATAACAAGGTGCGAATACATGAGAATGGTTTTGTGTTTCTCGTAGTCTTCAAATACAAGTATGTCATTCTTTCTAGTCATGTATGTTGGCAACCAAATTCCTGCAACCACAACTGAACCTGTAAGATACACGAACCCATCATCATCTTCCATCAGTTGTGTTAGCTTATTCTTTACCGGCACACATCGAGCCAATCAATAGTCTAATCTCTCTCCATTCCCTTGTGGTACAACAATTGCAAAAATATGTCCTGGCTGTAGTAGATCTGAAAGATGGTTGTAATCAACTAAACTTTCCATTGTGTCATTTTTCATAGATATTTTTTGAGATAAAGGAGTTAGATATTGTGGAACCCATGTATCCACCCACTCACTTGAATCACATTGATCCCACTTGCACTAAATACAACTCTAACAAAAACAAGCCAACTCTTTTGTCCAAATGGTCCATGTGCTTGCATTTGAGCTTCAAAATGAATGCATATTTGAAGAATCTTTGATTATATGACAATCCAATCTACCTCCCACTGCGCCCTCCTCAACCAACCAAAAGAATTTGTGCACTATTGAATCAAGTGTCCCTCTGTGTGACAATTCTAAACTACATCAATCAACAATAGAAAGTGCATCACTGAATTTTTCTCCTAAAATCTTCAAATGCTTCTTAACTAGAGCTCTCTTTACACATACACATGCTCCATCATGCTCCCCTTTCCCATGCCCTACTTCAAAAAAACTCCAAATATGAGGTATACCCCTCTCTACATGCATTCTACTCAATCAATAAAACATACAAGCATTCTCGAATTGACCTATGTAGTTATCTAACCAAATGAGATTTCATCCCACTGCTATATCATGCTCTTGCAAGAACTCAAAAAAAATCTCGAAACAATGTTGGACATACTCGGATGAGTGAGATCTATCACCACTCATATAAAAATGATACTCTCTGATTATCTTTCGATCATCTTTTGTACTATTAGGTGCATGTCTATATGTTATGTGGACAAAATTAGCAATCTGAATGGAATTGTAATACTAAAATTGTACCTCATTTTTTGGTTTCTATGTGTAGTTTTCTACAAAATCAACCAATGATATAATAGTGCCAATCAGAAAATAGTCCTTACACGTCTTGAATTGTTGATCCAACCACTGAGACCTATGGCTATTCCTTGCATATGTGTAGAAAAGATTGTCCTTAAAATCTGAAATAAAATCAGCAACACTGCATTCTTTTGTAACCAACTCACATCTAGAACCTTCACCTCCACTCTGCAAAGTATATTTGATTATCTCATATCTCTTTTTCTCAACAAGATTCTTTCCAAGTTCATGTTCAGAACCCTCATGAAAACATTGAACAAACTTTGACAAGCCACCACATTGTGAGCACTTCACATTTAAACAATCATTTCTACAAAAAATGCAACCATCATCTCTAGAATATAAAAATAGATCTAGCAAGTCCCTTCATGATTTTGGAAGATGCATAGCACCACACTCCTGCAACATTTCATTAGTATGCAAAGTAGAACAAATATAGCATAATAGTTCATGGTACATTGAAAACTCCACATGGTATTTGCAACAAGTATTATGAATTTTAAGAGGCTCACAATAAAATGGCTTCAAACCTTCAAAAGTCCTTTGTGAGATTTCCATATTTGGATTTGTTTCAATAAAAAATTTGAACGACATTGTTTGGCTTGATTCTAAGAAATTTTTAGTATGTGGTGTATGGTCTCGATTGCCAATTCTTAACTTTAAAACATCCTTTGCATTGGGTGATACTCTAGAGTTATCATGCCAAAATTGTTGAATTACCTGCTTTACATTATCGGTTAGCTTTTTATCAACACGTGGAAGCCTCCTGGAAAAATCACATATATCATTTTGAAGAGGACCATCTATTCTTTCTCTTCTTGCAAGTTCTTTATCTAAAGTTTTATGATTTAGTCAAAATCAATACAATTTTTTCTCATAAAGCGAGCCTTTTTCAATTGATGGCTTACTAGGGTGGTTGTAATGACTCTCCGAGCAGCTCTCTTATATTTTTCCTTGTTATTTTTTCCAATAAACTTGAGAGCATTAAAAAGATTTTTGACAATAATAGAATTTTTTTTATTCTTCTTGTTCACATGAATCTTCAATTTGACTAGCAAAGGTATCATCTTTTGTATCTTTAGCAATTGTACAAAAATTTGGCATTGATCGGTCAATGTCTTATTACTAAAATATTGGTTGAAAAGTTGTGTAGCCCACAACCGAGTGTTGATCTCTTTCCTTCAAAATTGTTTATAATTTTCTCATTAATTTCAAGTAACCATTTAGGGGTTCTTGAAGGTTTTGAATTTGGAATGTCTTTCTTCCACACAAGGTTCTTCATTTCTCATGTAATTTGGTGAAACATAATTTTCACTTGGTTCAATATTGTGTTCAACATCTTAAATTCCAACATTTTCACCTTGAACATTTTCAATATCAATTTCAATAATTTCATTCCCAATTTCAATATCATATTCAACATCTTCAATTCCAACATTTTCACCTTAAACATTTTCATTCCCAATTTCAATATCATGTTCAACATTTTCACCTTGAACATATTCAATTTCCTCTTCACTTGAAAGACCAAAGGGCTCAGGTTCACCAATATTTGACATACCTTGTCTTCTCTTCCTATGACTTTCTCTATCTATTTGTCTATATGCTTCAATTTTTTCTTTTGTAAGCTTTCTCTTACATTTTTGCTTCCAACAACTGTTGCTCCCCATTACACCTCCAAAAAGATGCTAAAAAAATTATTGCTTATGGAAAATTTGAGTAGAAGATGCTCCAAAAAGTTGATCTTTGTCTCTTCCTTTTTGAAATCGTGTTTTTGTCACCTACAAAGCATACAAACAAAATGTAGGGTCCATTGGGATGCCCAAAATGGCCCACTTGGGGTTTTTCTATGGCCCACAAATCCGATATCAGATAAAATCTGATTTATGATTTGAAAAACATTTCAAAATGTATTATAACGGTAATATTTTGGTGTTATAAATCAGATATCTAATTAAATCGGATATCCGATTTTTACACATATAGACCCAAGAGTTTATGGTTGAGGGTAGAGAGTTTAGGGTATAGGTTTGAGGGATTAGGGTTGAGGGTCCAATGTATAGGATAGAGGGTATAGGATTGAGGGATTAGGGTAAAGGGTATAGGGTTGAGGGATTAGGGTAGAGGGTAGAGGGTATTGGGTTGAGGGTAGACGGTTGATAGTTTAAGGTTGAGGTTTGAGGGTTGATGATATAAGGTTGAGGGATTAGGGTTGAGGGTATTGGGTTGAGGGTAGAGGGGAAGAGGTTAAGGGTTAAGGGTAGAGGGAGAGAGATTAGTGAGTGAGAGAGAGATACTTGAAAGAAGGAGAGGGGGTAGGAGGGAGAGACTTGAGAGAGAGAGAGAGGGAGGGAGTGGGAGAAAGATAAAGTAAGGGAGGGTTAAGGGTAGAGGGTAGAGTGTTTGAGGCTTAATTTTTTAGGGTTAAGGGTATGAGAGAGACACTTGAGAGAGAGGGGGGAGAGGGTTAATAGTAGAGGGTAGAGGGTTTAAGGGTTGAGGGTAGAGGGTAGAGGGGAGAAAGATAGAGGGAGTGAGTAAGTGAGAGAGAGAGAGAGACCTGAGAGAGGGAGTGGTGTTAGGAGGGATAGACTTGAGAGAGAGAGGGATGGAGGGAGTGGGAGAGAGATAGCAGGAGGTTAAGGTTGGAGGGTAGAGGGTTTAAGGGTTTAGGGTTTAGGGTTAAGGGTTAAGGGTAGAGGGGAGAGAGATAGAGGGATTGACTGAGAGAGAGAGAGACCTAAGAGAGGTAGAGGGGGTAGGAGGGAGAGACTTGAGAGAGAGAGAGGGAGAGGGAGAGAGATAGAGAGCATATGGTTAATGCAGAGGGTAGAGGGTTTAGGTTTTAAGGGTTAATAGTTTAGGTTGGTTTAGGGTTAAGGTAGAGGGGAGATAGAGGAGTGGATTGAGAGATAGAGACCAAGAGAGGAGAGAGGTAGGAGGGAGAGACTTGAGAGAGATAGAGGTGGGTTAATGGTAGAGGGTAGAGGGTTTAAGGGTTTAGGGTTTAAGGTTAAGGGTAGAGGGAGAGAGATAGAGTGAGTGAGAGAGAGAGAGAGAGACCTGAGAGAGGGAGAGGGGGTAGGATAGAGAGACTTGAGAGAGAGAGAGAGGGAGAGGGGAGACATAGGGAGATGAGAGATAGAAAGATGAGGGAAGGATAGATATGTAGGTAGAGAGAGTTGAGATAGAGACAGAGTAGACAGGGAAGGAGAGAGGGAGGGAGGGAGAAGTTGGAGAGAGGAGGAAGGTGGAGAGGGGGGAGGGAGAGACACTAGAGAGATAGGGAGGGAGTGGGAGAGAGATAGAGGGAGGGAAGGTTAAGGGTAGAGGGTAGAGGGTTTAAGGGTTTAGGGTTAAGGGCAGAGGGAGAGAGATAGAGGGAGGAGTGAGTGAGCAATAGATACCCAAGAGAGGGAGATGGGGTAGGAGTCAGAGACTTGAGAGAGAAAGAGAGGAAGGGAGTGGGAGAGAGATAGAGAGAGGGAGGGTTAAGGGTAGAGGGTAGAGGGTTTAGGGTTAAGGGTAGAGGGGAGAGAGATAGAGGAGTGACTGAGAGAGACCTAAGAGAAGGAGAGGGGCAGGAGAGAGAGGCTTGAGAGAGAGAGAGGGATGGATTGGGGAGAGATAGAGGGAGGACTGGGAGAGAGACAGATGGATGGAGGGTTAATGGTAGAAGGCTTTAATGGCTTAGGTTTAGGGTTACGGCAGAGGGTTAAGGGTTTAAGGGCCTAGGGTTTAAGGGTTAAGGGTAGAGGGTAGAGGTTAAGGGTAGAGGGAGAGAGATAGAGGGGAGTGAGTGAGAGAGAGAGACCCGAGAGAGGGAGTGGTGCTAGGAGGGAGATACTTGAGAGAGAGAGGCAGTGGGAGTGGGAGAGAGATAGAGGGAGATAGGGTTAAGGGTGGAGGGTTTAAGGGTTAAGGGTTTAGGGTTAAGGGTAGAGAGGAGAGAGATAGAGGGATTGACTGAGAGAGACCTAAGAGAGGGAGATGGGGTAGGAGGGAGAGACTTGGGAGGGAGAGAGAGGGAGTGGGAGAGAGATAAAGAGTAGAAGGTTAATGGTAGAGGGTGGAGGGTTTAAGGGTTAAGGAATTAGGGTTTAGGGTTAAGGGTAGAGGAGAGAGAGATAGAGGGAGTGAATGAGTGAGAGAGAACTGAGAGAGGGAGATAGGGTATTAGGGAGACACTTTAGATATATATATAGAGAGAGAGAGGGTAGAGGGTGGAGGGTTTAAGGGTTAGGAGTTTAGGGTTTAGGGTTAAGGGTGGAGGGGAGAGAGATAGATGGAGTGACTAAGAGAGAGAGACCTGAGAGATGGAGAGGGATAGGAGGGAGAGACGAGAGAGAGAGAGGGAGGGGAGAGAGATAGAGGGTATAGGGTTAATGGTAGAGGGTAGAGGGTTTAAGGGTTTAGGGCTTTTAAAAGGTTAAGGGTTTAGGGTTTAAGGTTAAGGGCAGAGGGGAGAGAGACAGAGGGAGTGAGTGAGAGAGAGAGAGACCTAAGAGAGGGAGAGGGGGGTAGGAGGGAGAGACTTGAGAGAGAGAGAGGGTAGAGGGTTTAAGGGTTTGGGGGTTAAGGGCTTAGGTTTAGGGTTAAGGCAGAGGGAGATAGAGGATTCAATGAGAGAGAGAGAGGAGGGAGGGAGAGAGACAGAGGTGCAGATGGTTAAGGGTAGAGGGTAGAGGTTAAGGTATAGGGAGAGATAGGAGGAGAGAGAGAGAGAGAGACCCGAGAGAGGAGAGGGGTGAGGGAGGTGGACTTGAGAGAGGGGAGGAAGAGAGGAGGAGGAGAGAGATAGAGGGTAGAGGGTTAGAGGGTAGAGGGTTTAAGGGCTTAGAGTTTAAGGGTTAAGGGTTTAGGGTTTAGGGTTAAGGCAGAGGGAGAGAGATAGAGGAAGTGAGTGAGAGAGAGAGGCCTAAGAGAGGAGAGGGGCAGGGAGGAGTCTTGAGAGAGAGAGGGAGGGAGGGAGTGGGAGATAGATAGAGGGTAGAGGGTTTAAGGGTTAAGGGTAGAGGGCTAAGGGTAGAGTGGGTAGAGACATGGGAGTGAGTGAGAGAGAGAGAGGAAAGAGATAATATTTAAATATTTTATATATTAGCAATATATATATATATATATATTAACTAAAATATAGAAATAATATTTAAATATTATATATAATAATATAATATATTATATATTATACATAATTTTGTAAGAGATTATCATAAATTGTATATTATATATTAAATTATAAACTATATTGTATATTCTAAACTAGATATATTAAAATAAACTATAAACTGTTTATTGCATTTTTTAAATCATATATTATAAACTATATTACATTTTTAAAATCATATATATAATATATCAGATATCTAATTAAATCAAATATCTAATATTTCTAGCACAAACCTTACTACCTAGGGGTTAGCCTCGAGCTTGCTTTGGAATTTGGCTAGGACATGCCAATCCTAAGAAGTCAACACAAAAAACATGTTTAACAACTTACCTTGCTTTTCTAGACTTCGCCCAGGTGGTTGACAACATTTTTTTTACCGAAAATTGATGAAACGAAAAGGGTTTTTAAAGGAGATTCTCAACTTTCCACCAATATAAATTATGCTTTACTTTGAATTTAATAAATAATTATCATTTATTTTCTATTTGAATTACAACTAAAGTCTTGATTGATAGGCTGACTGAAAAACATCTATAGCTTTGAAACGGTATCACATTTTTTGAATCTGAAACATGCATCACACTCTATGCTTCTCATCCTATAGGATTAAAAAAAAATGAATTTCATGAAGTTTTGACCAAGTTAAGGTGGTCAGACATACGAGTTTTTATATTTTTAAAAAGTTATAATAAATATTCATAATTAATTATTTACTTGGAAAAAATTACAAAAAAATATGCATCACATCAGGAAATGAGTCCTCTTCTTATATCTAAAATCTTAAAAAAAATATTATCATTTTATTGTGGTTAGGGTGGTCAGACAAACACCTACTTATTTTTTCCCTGAAATTTAAGTACTACTGCATTGAAATTTCAAATTTTCACCGAATAGATTTTATTTAAAAAAAATAAGCCTAGTAGTTTAGAAACTACATTCAATTTGCTACAGATTCTATTCTTACATATTTTTGAAATAATATAGATAACTTATTCAAATTTTTACGTCAAATTGCCTAACTTTTATTTTTCTAAATTTTCATCACCACTTAAGGGCCTATTTTTTCCATAATGATCCTGCACATACCCACAAAATCTAGGAGAAACCTTCACTAATTTCTTACAACAATGGAGATAAAGAGCTAGTAAAATCAAGTGGCCTCTTCCTAACGAACAACAAGTGGGAATCATTATAGTCAACCTTGATCCAAATCTATCATTCCACTTGAAAATACAATGCATCACATTGTATGACGAGCTTGTTCCAAGAGCTATCCCTTAACATTGAAATATCCCTAATCTCACAAGGAAATACTCAAGCGCACAAAGATAATCATCCTTAAAATAGTTTGAATGAGAAACCTTGTGTATGGGCTAAGAAAAAAAACATAACAAATGATGGTGTGGTAGATGCTAAGGTCATACTAAGTTCTCCTAGACCCAATAACAATAAAGTTGCTAACATCCAACCAACTGTGCAACAAATGGTACCACCTCAGAACAATCAGATCAGCAACACCAACATGCAACAAAGGAAAACCAGCAACAGGAACAACTATCCCAAATGCAAGTACACACAGTTATCGAAACCCATCAAGACAATCATGAAGAAACTGGTAGAGTCAAAATTGATAACACTTTCTAACTTTGAAAACTACCAAGAACCACAAGAAAAGCCATCTTGGTACAACAAGCATGATCTATATGAATTTCATAAAATCAAAGGACATAAAATGGAAAACTACATGAAACTCAAGAATATCATCCAAGATCTCATAGAGAATGATACCATATTTGTTGAGGTACCAACTAGGAACTAGGATCTCAAGATATACAAGACCCCTATGCCTGATCATAACAAAGAAAACAACAATGGTCAAGCTAAGGATTACACCAATGTTCAACATACTTATTCCAATGTAGTTGCCTCCTATGATAGCATTATCACTATTGTCACCATCAAAGGAGTTAGTACGGAATGTGGAGTCACCACACAACATGGAAAAATAACCATTCAAGGAGCTATCCCAACTCAATCTAGGACACAACCTACTTTTCCTACATCTAATCCTAGCAATACAATCTTGTAGATCAGCTTAAATAAACCCCCACTCAAATATCAATCTTAGAACTCTTAAGGTTATCTCTTGCACACAAGGAAATACTAGAAAAATCCTTGCTTGAGTCATCTGTTCCTGAGAACGTTAATACCCATTAGTTTCAAGCTATGGTAGGGAATATTGCCAACCATCTTCTCACCTTCTCTGAGCAATATTTCCCATCACAACCATCTCATAACCGTGCTTTACACCTTGAGGTTGTCATTCATAAAAACAAGGCCAAAAGAGTCTTGGTAGATGGAGGTGTTGGTCTGAATATTTGTACCCTATAGTTGATCAAGCATCTAGGCTATTTAGAAGATACTATTGAGAAGACAAAGAGTACCACCATCAAAGCATATGAAGACTAAGAATGGGTATCACAAGGAATCATTGCACTTCCAATCCAAGTGGGACCTCTTATTGCAGAAACTACATGCCAAGTACTTGAACTTGATCTTCCCTATAACATACTACTTCGCCGACCTTGGATCCATGCTTTGGAAGTTGTAGCCTTACCCTATCATCAGTGTGTGAAGTTTCCTTTTGAGGGAAGATAAATCACTATCCGTGGAGATCTTGAGCCTTTCTACTATTGCAAAAGTCTTGAGGCCAAGTTTTACAAGATCCCACAAATAACCAAAAATGATGAAGGACCTACACCATCAAGCACATTTATTGACTCATCATCCCTATCCTCTACCTCAGCATCACAAATACCTATTGTAAAAAGCATACCTAATGTCAAAGCAATAATCCAAGATGATGGTTATGGAAGCTACAAAATATTGAAAGACACCTTTGTCTTAGGAGAGTTACCTATTTCTCCTCAAACTCACGAGAAACCAACATCTAGTACCAAAGAACCATAAATAATCAAGATGGCAGATACTACCTTCACCAAATGGGGAGACTTGAATCAAGAAGATGTCCATGAGAAAGATACCTCTAAACTCCTCTATCAAGATGAACGACATGTTCTTTTTCTTCCCATGGAAGATGGAAACAAAGGTCTATAGCTAATGCAGAGTATGGGGTATAACAAGAATGAGAAGCTAGGACAAAATGACGATGGTTTACTAGAACCCATCGTTCTTGAGAAACGACTAAAAAATCTTGGCTTAGGTTGTACTACTAGTAAAGTCACACTTATTGGCAAAGGTATTGTTGCTAAATGAGTTTAGGCTTCCTCTTGGTCACCTACATCATGTGATACAACCTTAGATGACTTTCCTCTTGATGTTGTTGGACTATTTGAGAACAATACCCTCTTCATGATATCTATAACATCCTTTGTCTCAAATGACCAACCAACTAAAATATGCCTAGTATACCCACAACTCATTGACATGGACCAACAAGGACCAATGGTTCTAGATTTATTCAAAAACGATGAAGCAATCTCATAATTCATGGGACTCCAAGACAACTTGACATGGGCATATCACAAAGCAGGATTTGACATAGAGCTCAATACAAGGGCATACTATGGAGAGATGATTGAATCCTTCAATCACAAAATAAATGAAATGCAATTAACATACAGATCCTTGAGTGAAAACCACCTAGTGGCACTCTTTGGTCCCAAAATAGTAAAACCAAAGGATGCATCTGATGGTGAAAAACTTTTTGAGGCACCCAAGGATGAAGGATTCAATATCCCCCTTAGTACCATGCATCCAGAAAAGTTAGCGGTACTAGCAGAAAAGGCTACTCCAGTCAATTTGGGAATAGAAGAAGCACCTAAGATCACTTTGTATGTTGAATCCTTGTTGGACGAAGAACAAAAGAACCTTGCAACATTCCTTATGAAGAGAAGAGCTAACTTTGCATGGTCATACACAGATATGTCAGGCCTTGATCTAGAAGTGGTTGTACATCACTTAGTAGTTTATCCTGATGCCAAACCAATCAAGCAGAAATTAAGGAAGATGTACCCTCAGATAGCACTCTTGGTTAAACTGGAACTACAAAAGCTTCTTGATATTGGATTCATCTAACTGATAGATTATCCTGAGTGGGTTTCAAACTTGGTACCAGTCTCAAAACCCACTGGGGGCATCAGAATATGCACTTATTTCAGAGATCTGAACAAGGCATGTCTAAAGGATGATTTCCCTCTTCCCAACATCATTCTCATTGTGGATTTAACAGCTAGGCATGAAATGTTGTCACTCATGGATGGCTTTTCAGGCTACAATAAAATCATAATCACCAAGGAAGATCAACATAAAACTGCCTTTACTTATCTATGGGGAACCTACCACTAGAATGTGATGCCATTTGGTTTGAAGAATGTAGGAGCTACCTATCAAAGAGCAATGACCCTCATCTTTCATGACATGATCAAAAAATTTGATGATATTTTGGAAAAATCAGAGAAGAGAAGTGAGCACATACAAGTCCTAGGATCTATCTTTGACAAGCTTGAAGAATACAAGGTAAGACTGAATCCAAAAAAGTGTGTTTGGGGTCACATTAGGAAAACTTCTTGGCTTTAGCAAAATCAAAGAAGAGAAGTGAGCACATACAATTCCTAGGACCTATCTTTGATAGGCTTCAAGAATACAAGGTACGACTGAATCCAAAAAAGTGTGTGTTCAGGGTCACATTAGGAAAACTTCTTGGCTTTATCATTTCACAAAGAGGGATAGAAATTGATCCAACAAAGGTAAAATCCATCCTAGACATGGAACCACCACAGACATTAAAATAGATGAGAGGATTACAAGGAAGGTTGCAGTCCATTAGAAGGTTCATAGCCCAGCTATCAGATAAGATTCATCCATTTTCACATCTTCTCCATAAAGGGATAACCTACAAATGGGATGACAAATGTGATAAAGCTTTCTAGCAAGTCAAGGATTGTCTACTAACACGTCCAGTGCTCGTGTCACTGATACCAAACAAGCCAATGATCTTGTACATCTCAACAACACCAACAACACTAGGAGATCTTTAAGCACAACATGATGAAAACATAAAGGAAAGATCCATATACTACATCAGCAGAACCTTGGTAGGCTACGAGATGAACTATTCACCCATTGAGAAAGCATTCCTAGCAGTAGTTTTCACTTCACAAAATTCTAAGCATTACATGTTTTCACACCAAATCAAGGTCATCACAAATATTGATCCATTAAAATATTTGTTATCCAAAGTAACCCTCACAAGATGAATGGATAAATGGGTAATGATCTTGACAAAGTTTGACATAGAGTATGTGGAGTGCAAGGAAATCAAAGGACAAGTGATCACAAACCAGCTAGCAGAAGCACCCATCTATGATAAGAACCCTTTAATATTTGAGTTTCCTGACAAATTAGTGTTCCTTATTAATCTCACAGCTCAGTAGAAGATGTACTTTGATGGATCATTCACCCAACATGGATCAAGAGCAAGCATTCTTTTCATCACCCCCCAAGGTGATTGCATCCCAAAATCTTACAGGCTATCATTCCCATGTACCAATAACATTGCTAAGTATGAAGTCTTGATCATAGGTCTCAAGATAGCAACTTAGTGGCAGATACAAGAGATGAAAGTCTATGGGAACTCACAACTAGTTATCAACCAAGTCAATGACGATTATCAAACTAAAGATGACAAGCTCACTCCTTAAAAGAAGATGGTGGAGAATCTCAAAGATATTTTTATACACATAAATTTTGAGTAGATTTCTCATGTGAACAATAGAGCAGCAGATGCCATGGCAATAATCGGATCACTACTAGACATGTCGAACAACATCCTCCAATGTAAATTCTTGGTAGAACAACTTCTCATACCAACTTTCAAAATCCCTGAATCTAAATTTGCGTGTGTCATTGTTGGTCCTAGATCCCTATGGTACCATGACATCTTTGATTACCTTAATAAAGGAACCCTTCCATCAAACATCACCTCAAACCTTTAAAAGACCTTCATTAAAAAGGCATCCTGATTTATGATCCTAGGTGATACCCTTTACCGTCAAAGCATCGAATAGACATTACTACGATGTATTAACCAAGATGAAGCCTTAACTGCCTTAAAAAAGTACACGATGGCATATGTAGGTCCTATTCTAACAGTATGACATTAACTAAGAAACTATTGAGGACAAGGTACTATTGGCCAACCATGGAAAAAGAAGCTCATTAGTATGTGCGGAAATGCAACCAATGTCAATAGCATGGGGATCTGATTCATGCTCCAGCTCAAGAATTGCAACCAATAATCACACCATGGCCTTTTTTACAGTAGGAACTTGACCTCATAGGAAAAATCACTCCAACCTTATCCAACAACCATAAGTTTATCATAACCTCCATAGAGTACTTTACTAAGTGGATTGAAGCCATTCCTATGACCTACATAATGAGAAAGTAGATAGCCAAGTTTATCCTGAAATACCTAATTTTTCATTTTGGTGTACCACAAACCCTCATCTCAGACAATGGAACCTCTTTCAAGAATTAGGATGTGAAAGAGGTGTGCCAAAGATTTAATATCCAACATCGATTCTCTACCCCATACTATACCCAAGGCAATGGCAAAGTAAAAGCAACGAACAAAACTATCTTGAAAATCCTAAAGAAAATAGTTAATGAAGTTGGCCATGACTAGCATCTATAGCTAAATCCTACTCTTTGGGCTTATCGAACCAACATCTGCATGCCTACAGGTGCAACCCCTTTCTCCCTAGTCTATGGCTCAAAATCCATCTTTCCTATTGAGGTTGAGCTCCCATCATTATGAGTGTCATTGAAGAATCTGATAACTAAGGAAGAGTACAGAGTGTCTTGATTAAATGAACTAGAATTCTTGGATGAACGTCGTCTTGACACCCTTAATCACTTGCAAGTATATCAAAACCGATTGAAACATAGCTATAACAAGAGAATCAAATGTCGGTCATTCCAAGTAGGTGATCTTGTCTTAAAGCAAAACCAAAAGAACCTTCTAGATCAAGACAACAAAGGAAAGTTTAAGTCTAACTAGTTGGGTCCCTTTGTCATCACAACAAGCTACAGATCAAGAGCATACCAACTATCAACACTGTTATCCCTAAATTTTTACTTATTAAAAATTGGGATAACCTATCAAAATTTTGATAAAATTTGAAGATTTTCTCTTCTAATGCACGTTTTACGAGGTGCAAGGGTTAGAAAATTTCAATTTTTGGTCTATAGTCCTTTTGGCTAACATTTTTCACTCACTCTTGTCCATTTTCGTGAAATTATGAGTCATTTTTAGTGTGTTTTAGGTCAATTTCGAGTTTCTGGGGCATCACTGCAAGTAGGGGTTTTAATTTCTTCTTACAAGTAAGTGATAAGAACTTTTTGCCTTTATTTTAAGTTAGTTGTAGGAACTTTTTATATGACTTACAAATTGTAGGAACTTTTTGTTCTAATTACAAGTTATAGGAACTTTTTATATAACTTACAAGTTGTAGAAACTTTTTGTTTTAATTACAAGTTGTAGGAACTTTTTGTTCACTTTACAAGTTACTTTTTAAAAAGTTACTTGCAAAATGTTATAAAAAGTCCAATTTCACTTAAGTGACTTGTTATGAGGTCCAAAAGTTTCTTTTTTTTAATTTTTTTTAAAGTTCACTTGTTATAAGCTCTAAAAGTTCCTATTTATTTTTATTTTTAAAAGTTTACTTGCAATGAGCTCCAAAAGTTCCTATTTCTTCTTATTTTTAAAAGTTCACTTGTTATGAGCTCTTAAAGTTTATATTTATTTTTATTTTTAAAAGTTTACTTGCAATGAGCTCTAAAAGTTCCTTTTTCTTTTTATTTTTAAAAGTTTACTTGCAATGAGCTCTAAAATTTCCTATTTCTTTTTATTTTTAAAAGTTTACTTGCAATGAGTTCTAAAAGTTCCTATTTCTTTTTATTTTAAAAATTTTACTTGCAATGAGCTCCAAAAGTTCCTATTTAAGTCTTTTATCATAATGTTAGCTTGCAAAGTGTATCTAAAAACCCGATTTGCAAGTAAAGGGCATTTTTTAAGTTATTTGTTATTTTGTTCATTTGTAATGAGACTTAAAAAATCCAAAATGCTTGCAATGAAGTTTTACAAGTTATTTTAAACTTGTAATGAGCATCAAAAAACTTGAAATTAGTTTTGCAAGTGTTTTTGTGGATTTTTAACTTGCTTTTGCTCATATGTACCCCGATTGGAGAGATTTTTGGCATGAAAAATACTTGGCAAGGTCTACAAATTTATTAAATCCCCCATTTTTTCTCTACCATTGCCATGTTTTTGCAGATTTGAGTTTGTACATGGTGCCTAGGGTTTTTTTTCTTTGTTTTGGCTTGTAAACTCTTGTTGCGGGTATGTTCTTGGTTTCTTTTTATTTTTCTATTTTTGTTGCTTTAAATTTTTGGTTCCTAGGTCGCCATTTTTTAAAGATAAGATTGTATATTTTAAAAGAAATGTCTCTTGGCTGAAAAATGTTTTTATTCTCTCATTTTTCAGCATTCATTTCATTTAAAAAATGTTTTTCATTCCACTTTCATTCACCCTTCATTTTTCCTTTCATTCTATTCATTTCATTTGTCATAAATTCCCCTTCATTTCATCTCATTTACACATCCATTTCTCCATGATCTCATTGCCATTTTTGATGGAAAAAAGAAAGAAAAATGATGTCGTTGGCTGCAAATTGGGATTTTATAAACCAACTGCAAGTAGGAAGTTTTGGTCAAAAGTGCAAGTAGAAGTTTCAAAAATAAACTTGCAATGACCTCTCATTTTTCCTACCTTGCACTTTTTAACTTGCAATATGTTCCAAAAATCTCAATTACACTTTGCACTTGTTATCAGCCTTCCAAAACCCGAAATTGCTCCAAAATGCACTAAAAAACACTTGAAAATGAGTCTTTAGGATCCAATCACAAGTGCAAAACTTGTATTTTCCCATACACATATGAAGTTGCATGTTCATTCTCCACAATTTCAAGTCAATGTTCTTGTTTTTCCACACATGTAATAATGTTTCCAAAACCCGAAATTGAGCTTTGGCCTCACTTTTGCAGCCCCTTTGTCTCATTCTCGTTAGTTTGTTTGCACACATGACCCACCAAATCCATAATATAAGGCATGGGCATTTATTTTCAAACAAATTCCAAGGCTGGAGAATGATACAAAGAAAGAACAACATGACAAAGCCACACAAAGAGTTGAATAAGTGACATGATTGAGCATAGAATGCTTTCAAGACAAAGATGGAAGAATGTTTTCCAAACAATAGCATGAAGATCCAATCAGAGATGATGTAGTTTGAGTTGTGTCTTCGGACACTTAGAATAGTTTCAATTATGTATTTGTAATTTAGTTTTGAAAAATTACATGTAAAATGGAAAAATGTAATTGCATGTGATCATATCACTTGCAAAGTTGAAGATTGAAATTACATGTAATCAAATTACAAAAGGACTTGTAATGTTGAATAAGTCAACTGCAGTTAGTTAGTGGTTGAGAGAATTTCTCAAGTTAGTTGGGATCCTCCCACTTTTTTCTCAAGACTTCTCTCCTATAAATACTTGAGGGGGTCTATTGTAATAGTAATATTTTTGGCAAGCAAGAAAATTTTGCAGAATTTTGTACTCATAAAGACTTTGAGCTTTATAGTTATAAGTTGTTATTTTTCAAGTAATATCAAAGAGTTGGAAATTTTAGACTTTGTGTTGAAGTTCTACTTTGCATCCATTGTGTTCTTATGTCATTTTGGAGCATTACTTTGTGATTATTTGAAGATTGTAGAAAATTGCTAAGGAGAGCTTCAATTGAAATATTTACAGACTTTGTGTTGTGAATGTTTAATGTTGAATTCATAATTTGAATTTAGAAATCAAGAAGAATTGCAAGTCTTTGTGCTTGTAATAATTACCATTTGTAGTAATTAATAGATACATCATACTTGTAAACTTTGTGTTGTCTTGTGTTGTATACTGTCATTAGATTATCTTTCAAAAGGTAGATAGGATCTCTAATTTTCAAGACTTTGTGCTTGAAAATGTTTTCCCATCCCGAAGGAAGTGACAGAGGTCTTTGAGCTTTCAGGAAACTTCACTTCCTTTCTCTTGATTTTATTGCAAGTTGCTGTAAAATTTTATTTAAACGTTAATGTTACTTTTTTGAAAAGAGAAAAGGATTTAATCTTTCCTGAAACAAGAGGAAAGGTTATCATTCCACCCATATTTGTTTTAGTTAGTAGGAAAGGGGGGGCCTTCCCTTAATTAGGAGAGTTTTATCTCACACACTTTGGCTGAAACCACCATTTTGCTAAACCTCACAAGTTTACAAAATATTCAACCAACAAACCCCTGAAGGTGAACCCTTGCAGGAGCCAATCAACAACTTGCACCTCAAAAAATTTTATGCCTGAACATGAAGGGTGTAAATCAGAAAATACAAAAATAAAATAAAAAATGATCAAAATAAAAAAAAAAAAGAGAAAAAGGATTGAAAAAAGTAAAGAAAAAATTTGTCCTCTAGTGGAAACCACTTTGGTGGTGCTTTGGGAAAGTACCTTGGTGAAAACCTGGAAAACAGACGCCTTGCGTAAATAAAGCATCTCCATCTATTATTTGGCTCTTTTGGCCTATCATTCTTTGCACCACCATTCATCTCTCATCCACGTCCTTATCATGGCTTGTCATTGTAAGGTATCATGAACTCTTTAGCACTACTTGGCATATTCCCAAGGTAAGTTTGTCCTTCCTTTATCGAAGTCAACTAACATATCACACTGGGAGAATTTCATTATGTGTCGAAATTGGGTTCTTGTATATCTTGAGGTCATGGGACATCTTATTAGAAAATACCAAAAACATTCTTAAACTTTTATCCATAAAATCCAAAAACATTTGCAAAATCCTATACAATGAAAATCCAAAAACATTCAAAAAATTGTAAAGGAAAAATCTAAAACATCCAAAAAAACATCAAAATACCTAAAAAGGTCGAACATTGAAAATCCAAAAAATAATGTCCTCTTGTCGAACTACGTTGTCTCTAAGCTGGAACGTAGGTAAGGCCATCATTGATGTGCCCCTGAGACACCCTAAGTCAGTCATTTAGTAGTTTGTTGTAATTAGCTGTCGTCTCTCATTTGTTCATATATTTGTCTTGTAAATGGGTCGAGTCATTCGAACTACATGGTCTATGCGTGTGTAACATAGGCAAGGCTAATCTTTGATTAGCCCTTGAGGCCCCTAGGATAGGTCTTTAGGTTAGGTACTTGGTCGAAATTCCAAAAATCCAAAAACATATTCCAAAAATCCAAAAACATCCAAACATTCCAAAAATCCCAAAACATCCAAATATTCTGAAAATCCAAAACATCCAAATATTCCAAAAATCCAAAAAAAATCCAAATATTCCAAAAATCCAAAAAAAAATCAAATATTCTCGAAAATCCCAAAAACATCTAAATATTCAGAAAATCCAAAAACATCCAAATATTCAAAAAACACAAAAACATTTGAAAATTGAAAATCACAAAAATAATAAAAAATGTTCAAACAAAAGACCTAAAAAGCCTCACATTCAAAAAACCCTAAACAACCTCAAAAATTTGAAAAACCTAAACATTCATATAAACTTTCAAAAATACCAAAAACAGCCTCAAAACATTTCAAAATACTGAAAACATTGAAATATTCTAGAAAATCCAAAACCCATCCATCTCATCCCGCTTTCACCTACAATAAAATTTCACCCATAATAAATGATCGTCACCTTCAACCTTTGGCAAAACAAGTAGAAAAAAAAGATAGAAAGTCGTAAAGTGCGAACTTAAAAGTAAAAATCTAAATTCTAAATCATAGGTAAATGTGTCAGTGAAGTTTATAGAAATGGCTCATCTTAGCATCATAGTCCTAACATCACACAACCTCTAATCAACATGTCCTAGGATGTATCCTTCCTGCGATGGACATCAGTATCAGATATCACTTTAAGCTAAACTTAAAATAGGAAAGAGCTATAGATAACACTAACTATTTGTCTTTGATCTTTTCTTATGATTTATCTTAATGACCCATTCTGAGGACCTCTCGATGAAGTCTAACAAAATGATTTAGAGAGAAAGGAATGGGGCATCAATCATTATCTTTCATTTGTTGTGCTTGTGGATACTCTTGTAAAATAATCTTGGCACATACTTGCTTAGTTGTATGTAGGAAGGTCATTTGGGGTATGTTGTTGACTATTGTGTGGACCTTGGTCCAATATGTTCTAAACTTCTAACTTGCATTCCAACGAGGTTTCCGTATGTCAAGGTGTGAACAAAAACTATCCTATCTGCTTATTGAGTCAAATTCCATTAAACTAGATACAACGCCATCCTAGTTATCAATACCATGATGCATCGTATCTATGTGTTATATCAAACAATAAGGAATGACGAAAAATCCCAATCCCAAGTGTGAGAATCCCATCCTACATTTTGCATTGTCTCATCACCATCTCTAATAAAGTCTCGATGGATCAAGGACTTGTTGGATCTTTTGAAGCAATCATCATTGGCAATGGTCATTCATTCTTTATTCTTCCATCTTCTATATGCGCTAACCTGGTATCATGACACTTAACAAAAACATCATCAATGCATCCACCTTGCATCCAAAAACCATCAACATACATGTATACATGTATTTCATAATCATCTCATAATCAAAACATCCATTAACATAAGCATAGCATAATCATTGCATATCACATCATACATTCTGCGTTATCATTTAAGTGTGATGAATAATATAGATTTGTTATTCTAAGCATCTTAAATTGTTGCATATCATAAGCATTTGCATCCATGTGCATTCATAACATCTGCATATCATAATCATCCATCCATATCATATCGTGAAAAGATAATGAAAAAGAATATAACATTGCATCCATATCATGCTCATCGCATATCACATAGGCATAAAATAAAATGCATCTATACATGATCATATATAAGCATCCATACATCATCCATACATGAAATAAAATCAACACATCATAGCATGAATCATCTGTATTCGTATCATATGTATATAAAAAAATGTGTCATGGTACAAAATCTGGATCAATGTATGTACATTGATGATAAGTACAAATATCTACAAGGCTATCAAAAAGGATCTCATAAATGTATATTAGTATAAAGAATGGGGAAAAATCAAAAAGTTTTTATACATTGAAAAGCTAGCCTTGGTGGCTGCTACCCTCCCTAGCCTGCTGCTCAGGTTGATCCTCTGCATGGTGATGCACATTATTGCATTGCAAAAAATCTAGCTGATGAAGAGCCACTAGAACATCTCAGTGATAGTGTTGTCTGTAATACGCAACCTCTATGACAACCTCTCTATTCAACTGTATTGACATGATCTGACCATGTGTGGTTGCCACCATAACCTTGATTTGTTATCGCCTCGCTACCTCCTAATCTCTCTCTAGTGATAGCATTTACTCTTTGTAGTGTTGCATCTCTCTCAATTGTCACTGCGACCACCTGCTTTCAAGCCTGGTCTCACTCAGCAATAATAGCCAAAACTTGTTGGCAAGCCTAGTCCCGCTCACCCGTCAAAGCCTACACCTACTGTTGCAACTGCTAAATTTGTGTGTCTCATGCATCTGGTGGTGGTGGTGGTGGTATTTTCTATTGCTAAACTACTGGAGGCTATTGATTTATAACTGGAATAGCCCCCAGAACCTATCCATCATGGCCATCCTAGCCTCCCTATCCTCTACCCCTAACACCTTTGCCTCGCGGTCTCTCTCTCGAAGGAGCATTTGTTGGATCTATAAGTCACCTCGAAGGGATGAACCATGCATCATAAGTTGGAGTGGTCTATGTTATGGGCTGACCTTGATCATATGCCCAAGGCTAAACAACCAACTATTGGAAGCTATCAACAGCCTCTGGAGTCAGAATTGTCGGTCCCCATGTAGGAACCTCCCTAGCTGGTCTAGTAAAAATGGCTCTATAGGCATCATCAGGCCTATCTTGTACATCACCAAACTGTTTGGCTACCCTATCGAGGAGATACCATTCAATCATAGTATGCTCATGACCCTGCATGTAATGGGTTTTTCTAGTGAAATAAAGCTATTGAATATCATCGAACCATGGTGACGTCTAAAGCCATGGGCACCAATGGAAAAAGGTCATATGATCAATCACCTGTCGCCAATACGGGAGCCCAATTTTTCTAGTGTGCTTAAGTGTGATGGCACCTCGATATCTCCATACAACGAGATCATCTAGCTCCATGTCTGTCATCTGTACAATGGGCCAAAGAATGACAATGTGCTCCCATGCCTAGATGTGAAGAAGAGTAACACTTGCACTGAGGGCTCTCCCATCGCAATAAAAAAAATCATGTAAATCATGGTATAGGGAGGCCAACATCATGGGCCCCCATACAAAAAGAGTCCTCTTGTATAGCATCCACTGCCATGCCAAACCCCATCCTGGATTGAAAAATATACCCTATCTTTCTAGAGCCACCAAACCTGAAATGATGGCCATAATGATCAATCTGAAGGTCGGCATGTGACCTCTATATGTCTCTAAATCAATTTGCGATGTGACCAATGCGATTTGGTCCATCTCCATCACCTCTAGATAGGTATCAAATCTAGCATCAGGGTCGTAAATCAAGCGATCATCATGGATAGGCAGACACAATATCCTCCACACGTCCTCCAAGGTAACTATTGCCTCCCCCATCAGAAGGTGGAAGGACAAGGTCTCACTATGCCATCTCTCGCAAAGAGCTATCATCATAGCCAAATGAGTCCTGATCATAAGTGCATATGCAGTATATCACAATCCAATATCTCCTCAGTTCTCTTGGTGCAACTCTGAAAGATCACCTAATCTCTTCAGTATTGTCGACCTATTCTCCCTCGACATCAATGGTGGGAAGACCTCCTGCACTCACGAAGTGCACGATGTTAGAAAATCATAAAAAAATGATGTTATTTGGAATTTTCGGCTCAAAAATCATATTAGCGTTGCTATATTCAAAATCCAAATAGCGATGCCCGATGCATTTCAAATTTTAAATTGGAAAATGTGTCGACAGACATGCTGGCATCGCGATTTGTCTTCTAGCCTAACCTAACCCTAACTTTTAAATCGACAAGTGTGTCACCGAATAAGCTCACGTCGCCATAATTTTAAATCAAAAGAAGCATCTCCATATACACATGTGTCACTATAAATCATTTGGGCATCGCCAATTTAAGTTTGGGCATCGTTATATAGCGACGTTACCATAATTCAAATTCTAACACCTAATAAATGCATCAAATTTTCAAATTTCAAATCAAGTTTTGAATCACATACTAATGGTACTATGCCTGGAAGCTGTTGGAACTCATGAACTTGATCATAGATGTGTCGGGAAGCTCACGACATGCCATTTCATCAAAGGGTTAGAGCTCAAATCGCAAGAATTTCTTAAGTGTGAATGCACAAATGAATTAAAAATGACCCCTCTTGGCCTATTTAAGCTACAAAATTAGGGATTTTTGCCCTAATTTAACCTTATTAATGGGGTTTATTATCATTTTCAACAATTTTTCCAATCTAGACCTAAGTGTGAATGCACAAATGAATTAAAAATGACCCCTCTTTGCCCATTTAAGCTACAAAATTAGGGATTTTTGCCCTAATTTAACCTTATTAATGGGGTTTATTATCATTTTCAACAATTTTTTCAATCTAGACCTAATTTTGCATCATTTTTTGCATTTTTGGCATTATTCTTGCATCCTGGATCCTTTCAGAACCCTTGGGGTAGCTTTTGAACTTTTATCGAGAAATCAACCCAAAATTTGAGATTTTCGCCTGATTTCTCAAGGGGGCAAGGATTTAGCTTTATCCTTCTATTGGGACATCTAAAAAATTAAAAAAAAATTGATTTGGGTGGCAATTTTAATCTAAAAAGTGTTATTCTTTGAACTGAAGCAGTAGATACCTCGCTTCAAAGAGGAGCAAAATGTAGACACTGAAAAATGCCCTAATCGAAGTCATACACATAAATCAGATTTACTAACATCATTTCCTCTTTAATCCATCATCTTTTTGCTTAATTAATTTAATTATCCTAGTTAATTAACTAATTGCATCACTTTCATCTATTTGGCCTAATTAATTAAATTGGGTTAATTCATCTTTTTTCATACTAACACTTCATCTCATTAAATTAAATAAATCAAAATATTTAATTTAATCTCCTAAGTCATTTTATTTAATTAAATAACCATAAGTTATTTAATTAAATATCATTTCACCCCTCCCCTATTTATTAAATCATCTAATCTAATAAATATCTCTTAATTCTTCTAATTCCCTAATTGCATAAATTAAACCTTGTTTAATTAGCAATTAAACTAATTTTCCTCTAATCAAACAGAATATTCCAATGGGATATTCTTTATCCTTTTTGCACAATTAAAAATTTGTTTTAATTTGTAAATTACCATTTTCTTCACCCAAAAGGAATATTCTCTCTCCTCCAGTCTACTCACTTGGCTTCTTGGACAAGCTAAACCTTCAACCTCTTAAGCAAGTTACCTTTGACATGTGTGAGCAGTTCAAAAGTGTTTGTTTTAGGAAAGTGTGAGCCCTTGATTAACTTTCATCATGCATTCTAATCCATTGATGGGAATCCATGATCCATGCTTCTCATCCCCTTCATCTTGAATCTTTGATTAAGCTTTTTGATCTCAACCATCCATCCTCATTTGCTCTCCTATAAGTAGATCACTATTTGGAGACAAATGGATCCATCTTTCAGAGAAAACTTATGCTATTGAATTCACTCACATACACACTCATCTTTTACTCACTATTCAACTTGTTTTAGTTCATTTTAGTTGCATATTAGCTTCAAGCTTCCATTAATGGCTTCCATGCATCCATCTTAGTTTGTAAATAAATTAGGGTTTTCATCTTTTAGCATAATTTTAGCTTAGATTAGCTTAGTAATTGCATAATTAGATCATTTTTAGCATAAAATCATGGTAACTTAGCTTGCATCATGTTCATTTTAGCATAAATTAGCTTTTCATACACCAAACACCATGGTTTCATCGAGTCTCTTTCATAGAATCGACTGAAATAAGCTCACTAATCACAGGATTGGGAAAGGTTTGTCATTCCACATCAACACAACACCAATTCCGCAACAAGATAAGTTTTAGATAGATTAGAATAGATGTTTTGATAGCTTTCATGATTTAGCATGTTAGGTTTTGATGAAATGTTTAATTTCAATTTTGTTTGATTGATCTTGTTGAGATTCAAGTATTGGTGGCTCTGTTATACTTAGATTCTTCATGGATTAAGCGTAATTCGGCGCATAGTGGTATTTTCACATCATAGGCATAATGATCAAGAAGTGCATGATGATGAAAGGGTGATTGTTTCCCTTAGATTTATTGAAGATGATGAATTTATTCAAACTCCTGAGTTTAAGGAATTTTGGTTTAAGATGAAAATGAAAGAATTTGAGGAGAGACTCAAAATTAATAAGATGGGCACTAAGGAGTCACAGCATGACCAGATTGTTGCACAGACTCTTGAAGTACTTAGGATTAATGAAATTACTATTAGCCCGCAAGAAGCAAGAAAATTGGTCTTAGAAAACAATATACTAATTATTCCTGGGATGGAGTTGAAAAATATATTCTAACTAGATCATGTAAGAACCCAAGAAGATCCCATGTTGGTTTTTGAATTCAATTTAGATGAGGGAATGAGTGGCACTAGTTACAATCCAATACTTGAAACCCTAGCCTTTTGGACAAAGCAAAAAAGAACAGAAAAAGAAAGATTGCTTGATGTTGTAAAATAAATGAGAGGGATTGTCATGGTAAAGACACTTCAAGACACATCAGCATTGGAGGCAGCTACTATGACAATGCACTCAACAATGTTTACTAGGGATGTTGTTAAATCTATGGAGCTTAGATTGACATAATATGAAAAAGCACAGACTGATCTAAATGATGAAGTGAATAGGTTATTCATAGAAAATTTGAAATTGAAACATCGATTGAAGGGAGCAGGTCCTTCCCAAAGCATAAAATTAACAATATACTAGCCCCCTACCATCCAGACTGATACAAGTGCAATCACTATTGAACAATTTAATGCCCTAAAACAAGAAATTGAGAAGTTAAAAAAGAGTAGTGAAGAAACAATGGAAAGAGCGAAGAGAGAAACCCTCAAGGTATTGGAACAAATCTTGGAGCATAGGGTTAAACTAATTGTGGAAAAACTGGAAAATGTGTATGAATGTTATGTCTCCTTGTCATAAGCAGATGATCAAATAAAGGCCCATGTACCTATATTGGACCCCTTATTCATGAAATGGCAACCTACACATCACACCTTAATGAATTTGTGTAGAATTTTACAAAGGAGTGTTGAGGCCCCGCAGCTTTAAATCCTACTGAACAAATGGTCCAAATGGTCATAGATGAATTTCAATACATTTATGTAGAAGACCAAAAGATCAAGGAAAGAATGGATTCATTTCACACACTAAAGTAATGGTTCATGCCTAAGATACTAAGGGATGATCAACTGAAAGGTTCCAAGGATTGGACAAATGAGTTTAGCAAAATTGTTCCCAATTGCCTCACTAATGTACAGAAGGATGGTGACATAAATATTCACCACCTCAATTTAACCTTGGATGGAATAATTGCATTGGATGCTACGAAATCAAAATTCCTTACACATACCAAAGGGTTATTAGATAACAGATGAAAGAGTCACTTGGCCAACACAAAAAAAATCCAGGAGTACAAATGGCCTCATGATTACACGGTGTACCAATAGGAGCAGACATATCTAGCTCCCATAGAAGAATAGGCCTTGTAGTGAAGTACCAAGCCTTGCAAATACTATCATGGAGAGAGGACCTTGCTAGATTTGAATGATCACAGGTACCTTATGATGAGTAATGAACTTCCATATCTTGCGAGTGTTGTGGACTTCAACATCTAATAAATTCTCTTCACTTCTCATCTTTCATTTCTTTTAATTTTTTATGCAATCCTATGTAAACAATGATAATTAAGACTTTTTTATTTATGTTAAAAGTGGGTAACTGACAAGACACTATTTGAAATGTTAGTCAAATTTTTTTTTTGAAATGCATTGTAAAATCTTTTTGAATATCAATAGAATGAAGTTATAATTGGTGGTCGAATTCTGGTTTCATTTGTTTGTTGAAGTGAATTAATGAATGTTATCTTGTTGTCTCCAGTTTGATCTTTCCTTGTTATTTAAATTAATATATCAAGGGTAAATCTAGTTTATCAAAACACATTTGTTGTCAAACAATTCATTTTGTACTACATTTTGGTGTCAAATATTTGATAATTATGGTTAGTTTCATTACATTCAAATTCTAAATTCTAGGAAATTATATGCAGTAAATAGATTGATGGTTGTTTGGATAGTGAACTTAGTTTGCTTAGAAATTAACTGAAATATCTTGTCTTGAAATATCTAGAAGGATTGTTTTAATTAAATATGATTTTGTGGTTATTTTTCTAACAATTATTTTACAGTGTAGCTAGCTTGCTATTTTCATTCAAGATACAAGTCATGATCAAAGTTAAGCACATACCAAGAAGATGGTACTCTACTTCAAACCCTCAACCTCATTTAGTTTAGTCTACTTACATGGGGATATTAAGGAAGTTGCTAAACAATTAATATATATCATTTGTTGTTTGTGAAGGAGAATTTTGTGACATCCAATATGGTAGTGGATCAATATCCAGTTTCTTTTTTGCTAATACTAAATGATTTTAGGGTGTTGCAACAACCAAGACGTTATACTTTAGAACATTAGAGTTTATAGTTATGGTGGCTGATATAGATCCTCCTACCATTCTTGATCCTTTGATTTCATTGGCCAAAGATGAGGTATTTTTTTTTCTCTGTCCTTGTACCATTTTGAATTTCATCATTATTGCAACCTTTTAAGATTTCAAATGGGCATTGCAACATTTTTAGGTTAACTCCATGTGACATGCAATACCTGAATCATTCCTTAATTTGTGAGAGGTTTTCCTTCAATCACCTCTGATATGTTTCAGCCGTTCACTGGCAATCTTTACATCATGTAGATATTGCAAAGGTGGATTGAAGGGATCAAAATCAATAAAATGAACACAATTTGATTCTTATTGTATAGGGCAATAATCACATGGGTAAAATGGTGGGATTGAAACTAATGAAATGATGTTTGACATAGTACAAAACCCTTTTAATTGCAAAGTTTTCCCATGATCAAATCCCTTGACTTGCTACCCTTTTTTCTAGTTTTGATGAATTGTAAGAGAATAACCTAAATAACTTACACAAGAACATAAAATTTTTGGACTTATATTGATGATGAGTTTTGAACCATTTGGTGATGCTTATGTGTATTTGTTCAAGTAGTTTTTTTCTTACAAGTTTAATGGATGCATTAAGTTTTGTTATTAATCATTAGTTTGAAAATTACCGTTGTAGAATCTTTGTGCCTTCAAAAGTTGAATTAGGCGATGCTTGTAAAGTGAATGGGGAAGATGATGTCATAGTTGGGAAACGTTTTGTGAAACATCATGTTAGTAGTTTTTGGATGTTGAGGCTTCCTAGTTGGATATCAAAGATCTTTTCTCATCAACTTAATTTGGAATTTATTTATAAATGGATTCTTTAATGGTGCGTGCCTTTACTGAGACAACACATGAACAAGGGTTGACATTTTTGTTGTCCAAGTCTGATGGCATTCTTGGGCTTGGTTTCTAGGAAAATTCTATTGATAATGTTGTTCTAGTATGGTTAATGTTGATGGCCTTTATTCTATAATATGCCAACTTCATTCTATAATCTAACTGTATCACCTTTCCTAAATTTTGAACAAGGTTATGAATTCAAGGGTTCAATATGCATATTTTTAGGCCTATGTTGAACACTTTGTTTAAGGCATTTGTTGAAAAGGCTAAATTTTTTTAATTGATTTATCTTTCTATTATGTTTGGACTTTCTTTTGTAAACTTGCAATATACAATACAATTTTATTCTTTCTCAATTGAGACTAATATTATTTTTTTTGGTTGTATTGAGGCACAACTTCATTCATGGTAGAAAAGGCAGGACCCTGTTGCTCATATGAGATGGCACATTGCATATAAAGGAGGAAATATTCTAGTTGGGTTATTGTTGACTGCATTGAAGGAGAGAGCTTCATTTATGGGACATGATCAACACTCTCCTTAGATTCTACACATTACAACTTGCTTTAGGAAGATTTCCCACATTGTAGAAATTTTAAGAGATGAAAGGGGCGTGTGCTTGCATTGAAGGGCTTCAAGCATGTGTTTCCATCATTGTAGAAGTCTTTTGGAGAATTTTCTCTCTTGAAATCATTTATCTACAATATTGTAACTCATATTTTCAGTCTTGTGACTGAAAATAACAATTGTAATACTCTATTTGTAAGCTTGGTGCAGGGGAACCATAGGTCTTCATGCCCCAAGAGGGGTCAAAGATTGATATATATTTTTGTTTAAGTCAATTTCATGTAATAAGGTCATATAAGATCATTTCAAGTGTGTTTGAGTCAGTTTTGGGTTAGTAGAGGTGAGTTAGGGTCTAGTTGCAAGAAATTGACAAAGTTGCCCAAATGTTGTAACGCAACTTTAGCATCTTTTTGCCTAAAAGTGATTAGAAGGGTGTTTTGTTAGTTGTAATTTGAAAATTAGTTGGTAACCATTGGAACAAGTTGGAAATTTTTTTAAATTCCTTGCTCCATCAATCAAGGAGGTTGGTTGATGCATTAATGAAATTTGAAGCAATAAAACATCTAATTTTTTGTATTTTTAGTGTGTTCTTTCCTGTTCCTTTGCATTGCACGTGACTATACAGATTTATTCTAACCTACAACTGATTGGAGATGAATCTATATTGAATCTAAATTATATTTCTTTTTTATTGCATCCAAATTCATTAAGTTTTGAAGAAGATACGATCAATTCTCTATGGGTTGGTCTAAAAACCTAGTTAGGGTAGCAGTGAGTAAACAAAAATGCTTTTCTCCCCATTCTACTGGTGAAAATTCTTGAAACTTAGTGGAATGGAAGGTTTTTATGTATGCTTTGAGATTCCAAGCTTGCATATGTTGGGGTGTTGGTTAGCACGTGCAGGAGAAGATTGAAGGTCTGAAAATTTCATGTAACAAACCCAGAAGCCCATGAAAAAGTTGTATTTTGTGTTGGAGGAGACAAGGGAGAATTGATTGGAAAGTGGAGAATATTATATAGATGTTTTGGGACCCTACCTAAGCCAAGGAGTGGTTGGAATACCTTTTGGAAGTTCTTTCAAGACCAATCCCTAGTTGTAGACAAATCAAATTACCCTTTAGGCCTAATTCCAAAAGGACAGCCAAAATTAGACCTATTCTTTCCAAAGGAACCCTAACCCATTTCCACACATGAGTTAGAGAGGTTGAATGGGTGTCTAAAACATCCTTTATATTATTTTTTCAAGATCTTCTCCAAAATTTATGGCAAAATAAGTCAATTTGGAAGGCTACTAAGTCTAGGGGCAATTTACCAAGGAAAGCCTTGTAGTTTGGAGTTCCTAGTTTCTTGTGAGGCTCTGTTGTGTTGAATTTTCCATTTCTAGTTTGTGTAGGGTCTTCTGATTGCTAGATAATATATTTGGTTTATTGATGCCTTATTTGGGTTTGTGACCTTTGAGGGCATGTTCCATTTTGGAAGAGTCTTGAACTTTGAAAGATGAATGGACTCATTATTGTGAAATATGGTATCAATCATGTAACTTATGCCCTTTCTCTACATCAAATTGGTATCAAAGTGTAGGTTTTATCTATAGAGGGTTTGTTGAAGTGGTGTGTTGAAGTGAAGAAGGAATAAAATGCCTCTAAAAGGGAATACCATTGCCAGAGAAGTGAATGAGTTGAAGGAAAAGCATGCTAGAGAGATGAGAGAATTGAAAGAGAGGCTTGCTACCTTGGAAATGAGTCAGAAAAGAGGAGTGGTCATAGGAGACTTGAGTGACCAAGAAGAAGGGGAAGAGGAAAGTTCCCAATAAGGATCCAAGGAAGAGATGGATCCTGATGACTTGAGGATGGAAAAGCTCTTGAAAGTAGTAAAGGGAGATGGTCATAAGATCAAGATGGATTTACCCATGTATGGACGAAAGATGGATAGTGAAGAACTCCTAGATTGGATAGGAGCATTGGATAACTACTTTGACTATGAAGATGTACCAGAAGATCAACAGGTGAAATTGGCCAAGACAAAGTTGAAGGGCCACACTTTGCTTTGGTGGGATTATGTACAAAGTGAAAGAAGAAAGAAGTGGAAGCCTAAAATCACCTCTTGGGATAGGATGGTAGCTAAACTCAAGGAAAAATTCCTTCCTAGTGACTACACCATCCAATTGTTTAAGAGGCTTCAAAATCTCAAGTAGAAGGAGATGGATGTGCAAGCCTATATAGAAGAGCTCTACAAGTTGAGCATAAGGGAAAGTCAAGCTATTTGGGCATACAACAAAACATCAAAAACAACCACAAGGTTTTCTCCATATGAGTTAGTTTATGGGAATACACCTATTCTTCCTATAAAATTTGAACTTGAGACACTTAGAACATATTTAAAATTGGGTATAGATCTAACTGGCGCACAAAAAAATAGAGTGATGCAGTTGAACAGGCTAGATGAAATGAGAATGGAAGCTTTACATCAAACATAAATAATTCAACATCAAAGGAAATAATGACATGAAAAGAATATAAAGGGTATGAATGAGGCATCATTCAAGAATTTGTAAAGAATTTCCACCTTAGCTTCACTGTCATGAGAGGAGAAACTATTTTAGTATGCACAACTATATACTCTGGTTCAAACTGAACATAATGTCAAGTAAATGATATTTAATGTCAAGAAACAATTATAAGCTATTTCAAATTTATTCAGCAAAAAGAAAAAGCCCCGTTGTCATTCCTACAAAATAGTTTTTTTGCATTTTCTCCTAACTGAAGATTGTTTATGAATTTCTCAACGTCTCCAAACATTGAAAATGGGATACAAGAAAATGGTCGAGCCAAAAAAATCAATTTTGGGTAATGAAACAAGGGGATGGTTATAGCAATTAGGATGGCTCGACCTTATACTCAAATATGAAGGGTATGAATGGGACATCATTTAGGAATTTGTAAAGAATTTCCACCTTAGCTTCACTATTGTGAGAGGAGAAACTATTCCAGTAACCAAAGCTATAATTAGCGCATTGTTTGGAATTCCAACCAAAGGAAAAATTGTTAAAAGAGGTCAACATGATTTGAAGGAGCTTCTACATATTTTTCATGTTGACCCAGAACCTCAGCTCGTTTTTCAAGTTCACAAAGGGAAAAATAAGGGTATTGAAAGAGGGAGTCTTCAGGAGCCTTGGTCTTTAATAGTGCACTACTTGATGAAATATTTCACTTGTGAGGATCAGTATGCTTCGATGTTGGGGCTAGATTTGCAGTTATTGATTCATGTTTTCTATGGACAAACTAAAACTGAGGTAAGGGTAAATTTTCCTGCATTCTTGTTTTCACAAGTTAGTGACATGGCAATGAGATGTAAAGAGAAAGAAAGTAGAATTATGCCTCATGGTTTAATACATTTGATTGTTAAGCATCATTTCATACAAAAACATAATGGTGAAGAAAAATGGATACAATTTCTAATGAATGTTGAGGGTGAGGGTTTAGGGAAGTATGAAACGCCCATGACTAAAACTTTAAAAATAGAGAAGGGAATGAATTCAAAAGAAACTAGGGAAAAATCTATAGGAATGCTTAGAAAACAAGACCCTGAAGAATCAACGCCTTCCAAGAAAAGGAAAGTAAGGGAGATCAAAACTTCAAAAGAAATTGAAACTGAGAAAGAAAGCCCTAAAAAGGAAAAAGAGATTAGAAAAGATAAGAAATTGGAAAAGAGAAAGTAGGCTGAAAATTTTGAAAAATTTGAGGGAGGAAAGAAATTAAAAAGAGGGAAGAGAAAAGCTCATAAATCTCCTCCCATAGTTCAAATTGAAGAATCTGAGGTAGAGGAGGTTGAGAAAGAAAAGGAATATTCTCAATCACCAAAGGACAACTCCCTAGAGTTATTTTTTAGTTCCCCTGCTAAGGAATCGTTTATTCCAAGCCCTAGTATTCATGGAGAAAACCCTTCTGCTACTCAAAAATCCCCTTTAGAAGAAAAATAAATTGAAGTTAAAATTCCTAATATTGTCAATTCCCCAACTCAATTTACTGAACAAATGGAAGAAGTGTTTGTTCACAGAGAAAGAAAATAGCTTTTAGAATAGCCAAAAGAAATAGATAGTGGTTTAAATTGGAGAAAAGAGGAAGAAGCACAAATTCAAATTGCATTGCAATTATCAAGATTAGAAAAAGAAATACAAGAATACATGATGCAAAATATGATACTCGAAATGAAGTTAAAACAAAGGGATGAGGAAATATCAAAATATGAAGCCGAAATGGAAAATCTAAAGCCACAGGTCCAACAAGACACAAATCATTCATGGGTTAAAAGAGGAAATGAAAAGAAGGCAATGACCCATATCCATCATTGCAATATTAACACTTAATAATTTAAGTTTGGCTTAAGAACTTATGATATTACCTTTTATATACTTCAAATATGAACTTAATTATGCATACGAACTTAGAATATAAATGTTTTGAATGCTTATTTTTGTTAAATGCATGATTAAAATGATATTTAATGTGTGATTGTTTCATGATGGTGTGTATTTAATGCATAACTAGAAGAAGCATTTACTTATCAATGTCAAGTGCTAACTATTTCCCATTCAAAATGAGATTGGCAACTAACCTTTTACAACTCAACATCCTTGACCAAGTTACCTGTCAACCAAGCAGCAGTTCCAGCTAAGCACATGTTTTGGCTCTGAAGTTTTGTTCAATGTTAATTGAATATTGTTGCAAGATCTTCACGAATGTTTCCCCCTGTGCTCCAAGATATCTTTAATAGACTAGAGCTAGTTTAATTTCCCACTTTTCCCTATTTTAAAATAAGAGACAGATATATGTATCCAATCTCAAGTTAGTTGATTATTAGATTATCTTAGTTTTTGATTTCAAGTTTTTCTCTGCTTTTCAATTTCCAGTTGAAACAATTTGTAATTCACCCCTCTCTGGGCACATTTGATGAAAATAAAAAGAAGTTGATCCAAATTCTATGTTGGATCCTTCCAGAGGTAGAGCAGGGCCCGCTCTAGTGAAGGAAGGTGATTCTGTTGAGTTTACAGCTGATCTTGATTTATTTAAAACTTCATCTTTATTCTTGGAATGGTTTTACAAATTGAATGTTAGAATAGATCTCAAGCATTTAATTGCAATCTTAGATCGATTAGTGTGTTAATTAAATCTTAGATCGATTACTGTGTTAATTAAATAAATAGAGTCCTTTCATATTATTTTCCAGTTAACTATATTGCAGATTAGATAACTAGTTCAACATTGATAAATGACCATGTTTTTAATGGAATATGAGTAGAGTAGAAATTATTACTTGTCAAATTGAACGAATGAGGATTCGAGTAGTTTGTTTTTAAAGTTATATTTAAATTCTAGATCTTGAATTTAAGTAAATGTTAGATTCTTGTTTTCCTGCAATTAGATTAAGTTAATCATCTAGTCCTCACCATTCAGCTTAGCTTGGAATATGACCTCTTTGTACGTTTTATGTTTTAAAGTAATTTTGATTCAAAGATTTAGAATAAGAGTAAGTTAGAAGAATAACATAAGATAGCGTAGAGCCACTTCTGGTAAGGAAGAAACAATTGTAAACCACTCCTGACAAGGCAGAACCACAACAAACCACCCCCAAAATTGATCCAACTCTTACCATAGATAGATTTAGACACCCTGGGTTGACTAATAAAGATTAAATGATTAGGGAATTGTGATAGTAGCGACCCCTATCCATCAAGATGGGTACTTGTGAGATAAAATCCTGGCCCAAATATGATCTTATTTTAAGCACCACCTCCAATAAAGCTTTGCAGCCAATGCCAATCTAGCCAAAGATGACAGCCTCAATCCCAAAACCCCAAACTGCTTTGGGTTGCACACAGTATCCCACTTCACAAGGCTCCACTTAAAAGAAGACCAAATACCTGCCCATAAGAACTATCTAGCCAAAGAATCCAAGTCCTTGACAAACCCAACCAGAGCCGTCTGGAGTATACACCTATAGATGGGAAGATCCTACACCATAGATTTAAGCAGCTGAACATGCCCAACAAAGGACAACCATCTATGATTCCAATGGTTAACCTTCACATGAAACTTGTCCAAAATATTCTACCAAGATCCCCTAGAAAGTACACCAGAAGAAATAGGAATTCCAAGATAGGTTAAAGGAGAGAACCAATCTGAAACCTAAAAAATATGATCAATCCTCTGCTAAATGGGTTGTGGTGTATTAAAGAAAAAAATGGAAGATTTATCTTCATTGATCTTTTGACCAAAAGTAGCAAGATAAGTATCCAAGGCCTTACACAAATTAGTGGCCTCTCTGACCTTAGCTAGACCCATCAAAATAGTATCATCCACAAATTGCAAGTAAGATTGAGGAGGAAAACCATTTCCCCACCCCCAAACTTGAAGAAGACCCAACTCCACATTACACTTTAACAATCTTACCAAACCTTCAGCAAGGATAATAAATAAATAAGGAGAAAGAGGATCCCCTTGTCGAAGGCCCCTAGAAGCACCAAAAAGAGGAGAAGGCTCACCATTTATCAACACCAAAAAAGAAGTGGATGTAACACAACACATAACCCACTGTACCCATTCATTAGCAAAACAAAAGGCAATAACAACTTTATGCAAGAAATACCACTTAACTCTATCATAGGCCTTTGCCATATCTAGCTTGATGAACATAGCCTTATCTTTGGAGGACACCATAGAATGAATAGTTTCAGTAGCAATGACCACTCCATCCAGGATTTTTCGATCTGCCATGAAGCTACTCTTTTCCTCAAAGATAATCGATCTAAACCATCGCTTCAACCTTTTATCTATCAACTTAGAAATGATTTTATACACAACATTGTAGAGGGAAATAGGCCAAAATTGGCTCAACCAATCCGCCCCCTCACATCTGGGAATGAGAGCCAGGAAGGTAGAGTTCAAAGCCCTTAATATCTGCTTATTCCTCTGAGACTCACGAACCAACTCCAATAGGTCCAACTTAATGATATCCCAAAATTCCTAAAGGAATTCAACTGGAAAGCCATTAGGGATCGGTGCTTTCCCTTTCCTCATTTGAAAAACAATAGCCTCCAATTCATCCAGCGAAATGTAGCCCAACAGATGCTCATTCATCTCCCTAGTAACCAAGGAAGGAATACAAGACAAAACTTGGTTTTCTTTTGCCAAAACATCTCGTGAATCCTCCAAAAATAAGGCAATAAAGAATTTTGAAGCTTCTCTAAACATATCATGCAAAGAAGATAACTGTTCACCCCTATCATTTACCATAACAAAAATAGAGTTACCATGTCTCTTAGCTTTCATTAAAAAAAAGCAGTGTTTTTGTCCCCTTCTTGTAACCACTCAACACGAGCCTTTTGTTTCCAATAGATTTCCTCTCACAACTCACACTCTTCTAGAGCTTTCAAAGCCCTCACCTCATCCTCGAGTAAATTTTTTGAAAGACCCAACTCCCTTATCTCCCAGGTAATGACATCCAAGTTAGCTTGAGCATCAATCTTAGCATGAAAAATATTTCCAAAACATTGCATGTTCCATTGTTTGAGCTGGTACTTCATATATTGCAACCTTTTAGCAAAAGAATACATCACAGTGCCATGAGCGGGTCTCCCCATTTGCCACCATTCAGCCGCATACTCCTGCAAAGAAGGATCCTTAACCACATAAGCTAGAACTTGAAAGAGGGTGAATGAGAAACATGAGCTGAAGTAGAAGATAATTCAATAGGCCAGTGATCTGAGCACCTCCAATCTAGAATCTCAAAGCTTGTAGACCACAATAATCCATTCCAAAAATAGAAAACCAAGAAATGGTCAAGTCTCTCTACAATACAATTCCCCCCCACCCTCCTATTGTTCCAAGTAAATTAACCATTCTGGTGCTTGATATCAACAAGATTCAAGGAAAAAATATTATCACAAAGAAGGAAAGCCAAGGGCTCCAGCCTCGCAATACCACCCTTATTCTCATCTAACTCAACAATGGCATTGAAATCACCAACAATAATCCAAGGAAAAAAGGGAGTAAGGCTCCAAATAAAATTGATATGAGACCACAAGTACTGCTTACTAGGATAATCAGTTGGCACATAGATGTTTGATAGAAGGATAGTTTCCCCCATCTCCAAGCTTGAAACAAGTACAAAGATAGATGACTTAGAGGACATCTACCAAAGAGGATGAATCTTCAGAGTGTTCCATAAGCAAGCCACACCCCCAACATTACCATGAGTTCCAATACACTGACATTCACCCCATCTCCACAACTTCGACATTAGACCAACCATACTCTCAATAGACAACTTAGTCTCTTGAATAAAAAGAGCATCAGGAGAATGAATACTCACCAAATCATGAACAACCTTTTTTTGAGGGCCACTATTTAAGCCCCTTACATTCCATGAAAGGATGATCATTTCAGAGGGTTAGAAAAATGAGAGCCCAACATCTTGATAGATCCAGACTCCACCAAAGTCTCCCCCATCATCTTGATTTTCTCTAAGTCCTTCTTTCTCCCTGCCTTGGAGAACTTCTCCACAACCCCTTTTCTTTGATCTTTCTAGAGAATTCCTAGTGAGGGAGAAGTCTTATTTCCTTTTACCAAATCATAACTTGCTTTCACCAATGGTTGAGAATCTCCCCCTCACCCATCTTCACCTCTATACGGGTCTTAGGCATCCCTGAAACCACCAAACTAAGATCAGTGTCCATTTGCAAAGCATCCACCTCCTGAGAATTATGAATGTTAACTAGAATAAAACCCTTCTAAACCATTTCTTAAGCACCTTGATCCAAAGCCATCAAACCCAAATTCACCTCCTGTTGAATGAGATCATCCAAAACATCAAAGTGATTAAAGGTTCCACTCTCCATTTGATCCTTAAAAGTCCTTTTCTAACCATGATTTATGTTACAAGTCTTAACAGGAATAAACCCCTCGACACCTATAACATCACCTAGAATAGGGGCCTTGCCTTTATCAACCTTGGGAGGGTCACTAAGAGGCTGAGTAGCCTGAGGTTCAAGGGATTTGGCTTGAGGGTATCTATGCTGCAAATGTCCATATTCATGACAAAGACAACACCAAAAAGGAAGAGTCTCATAATCAAGTTGTTACACCCAAGAATACGACCCCACATGAATTTCAAGAGAATTCAAAAGAGGGTGACTCAACTCAATCTCAACACAAATTCAAGCAAAATTCATTACCTTACTATCATGTGTTTGTTGAGAAGGTCCCATTGGTTTCCCTAGGGTCAAAGCAACCATGTGAAAAATGTCATTACACCAGCGCTCCATTAGAAATTAGGGAAGACACACCAAATTGGTACATGATTCAGAAGTTCCTCTAAGGGGTTAAAGCCAACATGCCAGGGTTTAATAAATAAGCCAACTTGATTGTGGAAGTAAGGCCCTCAAAGACTCTATTGTGATCATCCATGCAATTGAAAACCACCATGAAATGACTATTCACCAACAACATTATTTCCATTTCACCCTCGAGAGACCAATTCATATGATCCCATTTCTCCAAAAATTGGAGTGAAACTTGTATTCCCATAGATTTGCAAATTAAGGCATTTTTCAAAAAATACTCTATGTCCTCTGCAATTGATTCAAGTTGAATCACCAACACCAACCTTTCTTTACTTCATTCAATGAAGCCATTAATCTTTTGGATCCGAGGTCCACCCACCAGAGCAAACCCACCGCTCCCCAAGTCATTAGAGAACAAACTATTCTGAAAAACCCTCATTGAGAAGGAAGAAGAATTCGCTCCAACAATTGTCCAAAAATCCATAGACGCTTTGGCTCTCAAATCTACTCCTAGATCCATTTACAAGAGAGCATAAAACCCAACCCCACCAAGCACACAACCTAAAAGAAAGGAGGAAAATCAGTGCCCAAACACATAGACGCCAATACCCCACCTGAGCAATCAATGAAGAAACAATGGAAAGTACGTAGAATAAAAGGATGTAGAACAGAATGAAGTAGACCCCCCAGACACTTCAAACACCCCACACCAACACCATAGCAAACAAAGAAGCCCGGTCCACACCAACTGACACAAATGCACAGAGAGGGAGAAACATGCAGCTATGACCTAGTTACAGGTTGTAGGAAAATCCACCCCAACACCAAGCCGTTGATGCCATCTCCCCTTGTTAAAATTTAAATATTAAGGTTTGGACCTTGGTTATTGGCACTACAGGCAAGAAGCTCCACCACTTCACCAAGGAGCCTCCTCTTAATACAAGGGTAAACATCTTCATTGTTGACATGGTAGAGAGCAACCTCACGAGGTTTGAACCTTGGTTGTTGGCTATATAGGAAAGAGGCCCCACCATTTCACCAAAGGGTCGCCCCTTAAAATTTAAATATTAAGGTTTGGGCCTTGGTTGTTGGCACTAAAGGCAAGAAGCCCCACTAGTTCACTAAGGATCCCCCCCTTAGTATGAGGGTAAACATCTCCATTGTTGACGTGGTACAGAGCAACCCTGCGAGGTTTGAACCTTGGTTGTTGGCTCTATAGGTAAGAAAAAAACTGTATGATATTAAGGGTATGAGCCTTTAGTTGTTGGCTCTATAGGAAAGAAGCCCCACCATTTCACCAAAGGGTCTCATCTTAACACCAAGGTCAAACAGTCTCAATTGTTGACACGGTAGGGAAAGAACCTGCAGGGTTTGAACCTTAGTTGTTGGATCTATAGGCAAGAAGCCCCACCACTTCACCAAAGGGTCACCTTTTTTTTTTTGTTGAGCTATAATAAAAAATAATTAAAATATTCACCTCCTTTCACTAAAAAATATTAATAAAATAAGAATCACCTAAAACGCCCATGAATTCATGTTCATCAATATGGTTGTCTTGTAGACCCTTTTAAGAGGAAAATGACTTCATATTTTCAATGCTTAAAATCTTAATAAATGTTCCTTGAAAATTATTTGAAACCATTAGAACATTTTATCCAATTATTTATCATGCAATGCCAATTTCTTATTGAATTCATTACATCAAATAATTTTATGATGTGAAATCTCATTAGAAATCACTATAATATATTTTTAAACAAGAAATTTTTACCTTCAACTTTTACAACTTGTTGTGGCTTTAGTTTAAACTCTTTTCTTTCTATAAGAACATTTTCTTTGGCTCATGCTCAATGATTTATTCCTTAACAACTTGTAGCTTTGGTTATATTTTTTCTCTTTCTACTTAAACTCTTTTTTATTGTCATACTTACCTCTTCCATTTTGAGAACCCTTTTCAAGTAAAGTTATGTACTTATCAAAACTTAATGTAGCTTTGAAAGCATTAGAATTCATTTGATACTCCTCAAAGATTTTGTTAATTTCCTCTTTTTGTTTGCAATTGTAATTTTTGCTCCAATACATTGATCATATTATGTTGGATCTTTTGTAGTTGCATCATCGTATCTTGGCTCTTTTGAATTTCAATTAATGTATTTTTTTTTTAAATCTAAAAAAATCTCTTATGATTCTCAAGGGCAATAAAAATAATGAATAATAACAATAATTTCATTTACTTTGTAGGTTGACAATATCATTGATATCATTGTAAAGTTCTAAATATAAATTTTATATACATGTGTTTAAATTTAAAATATACCTAACAAAATTTAATATAAAGTATATTTTAGAACTTCTTAAATGATTTCTACACTATTTTGATGGCAAATAATTAAAATTTATAATGTTGATTTCACACAAATTAAACTAGAAAATTAATCAATATTTGTACACATGAGATAAAACTTCATAAAAAATATTAAAATTGGTTTATATTCAAAATGCTTGAATTAGCTCAGTTGGCTAAGTAATTTCGTTGTGGCTCTGCTGGTCACGAGTTCTAGTCTCCCCCGTTCCGTGGTACCAGAGGGCATGTCGCGCCAGTGCTGCCAGTCACGTTAAAAAGTTTACCAGGCGCACTGCAGTTTATAGGGGGTTGTGCTACCCGATTCCTGCAGTCTAAAAAAAAAAATGCTTGAATAAACTAGAAAATTACAACAATACACCTAAATATGAAACTTAGAATAAACTTTGTATGTTGAAGCTCCTTTCACAAATCCTGCAAAAACAAACTACTTAACTATGCTAAAATCCAACAATTTTGAAATATAAATGTTCTTTGAGGGGGAAGGAAGCTCTTGTTGGAGCTGATTATGTTATGCAATAGCCTAGGCCAAAGGCTACACCTCAGCCTGCTGCTATCATGTTAACTCAGCCAAATGTTTCTTTTCCCATGACGGGAGCTCAAAGGCAGTCTTGAAACCCTTCTCCTCCCAGGGAAGAAGGGGAATATGCTCATGAAAAGTGGAGGTTTTCCTCTCCTTCCATACAAGTTGGGTTAGTTCTGCCATAATTTTTGTAGAATTGTTTCTCTTCTCTGAATGAAGAGGAATCAGGTTTTGAAAATATGGAGGAGTTCCATTCATGAATTTCCTCTCATGGAATGTTCGAGGTCTGAAAGACCTCTCTAGGAAGTATTCTGTCAAGGATACCTTGTGTAAGTATTTTGATATTGAAGTTCTTTGTCTCCAAGAAGTTAAAATTTCTGGCTTTTTGCTTGCTATGGCTTGTCGCTCTATTTGGTCAACCAGTAAAATGTTTTGTACTACTCATGATGTTGGGCATGGCAGAGCTATCACCCTTTTGTCCCCACTATGGCACTCTTGTGTGGTCGACCACGGGTCTGATCCCACTCATCGACTCGTTTGGATCCTTCTCAACATTGATAGTCATTCCTTTGGGATTATTAATGTCTATGCTTCTAATGATGTTATGGAGCACTCTTTGCTCTAGCAATGGATTCCTGATTCATTTCCAGTTGCTACCTGGATACTATGTGAGGATTTCAATATGGTAGAGATGGCGTATGACAAAGATAACACCTTGTCATTCATATGGATAGCTGGAGAAATGGAGGTGTGGTTTTACATTAATTGGGGCTTTTTGATCCCAATATTGGTCACTACCATTCTCATTCTCTCTCGAACACTTGGTGTAATTACAAAGCCGGTTCTGATAGAATATTTAAGTGCCTTGATTGTGCCATAATCTTGGCTCAATCTTTTTTCTCTTTTGACAACTCTTCTCTCCTAGTTAATGTGACCTTGTTAGACCACTTCCCCATTTCTTTTTGCATTGAATGGGAGACTCGACAACCTAGCACATGTAAAACTCATTTTTTTCTAAACACGTCTTTACTCTTCCACAAGCCTACCTTGGTCCACATTCATAGAGTCATGAATTTGGAGTGTAGGCCAGCTCATCATACATGCTGGATTAATTGGTGGAATGATGTTATCACTTGCACAACTAGATTTCTGCGCATTTATGGGCGCCAGTTGGCTTTCTTTCGCCGGTGGTCTTATGAGGCTACCATCGGTAACCTTTGCTCAACTAATGAGGATTTGGCGGCCAACCCTTTTTATCCATCATTGCAAGTTAGGGTGGCAGAATTAAGGTACAAAAAACAAGTTGTAGACAACTATGCTACTAGAGGTGCACAAATCAAAGCTTGGTTACATTGGTTAAAAATTGGTGATCGTGCCTCCAAAGAGTTTTTTTTGGCTCTACATGCCAAACACTCATCCTTGGGTATTAAAAAAATTAAAGATGGTATTCAGCTGCTTTATGAGCTTCCTGACATTCTCCAGGCCTTTGTGCGTCATTATGAGCAAGTCTTCACTGCACAAGAACCCACACTTGTGCGACAGTGCAAGCCCTTCACAATTGCCTTGATGTGGTGCCAAATAAGCTTTCTTCAACTTAGAAAAAAATTTGTGACCAACCGTTAATAGTTTATGATCTCAAAGAGGCTGTCCATTCCATGGCTGATGACAAAGCCTCGGGGGTTGATGGGTTCCCTTGCGAATTCTACAAGGCCTTGTGGGACTGTATTGGGCACGATCTGCATCATGTTTACTTAGAGACTTTTCATGCTAATTCTCTAGGTAACTTAATTAACAAAGGCAACATAAAATTCATACCTAAGTCTCGTGACTCGGAAGACATTTGCAACTGGAGACCTATCACGCTTCTCAATGTCTCCTACAAGATTATCGCCAAGGCTTTGGCTCTAAAGATCCACCATCTTCTAATTCAAATTGTGTGCACAAAGAAAATTGGGTTTATCAAATCTAGGTTTATTCTAGATAATATTATTGTTGTTTGGGAAGGCATGGAATGGGCCAAACATTCAAACCAGAAAGCCATGTTCATTAAAATTGACTTTGCCAAGGCCTATGACTGCATTGAATGGCCTTTTATTCTTGCTATGTTGCAAGTTTTGGGTTTTGGGCCCAACTTCATTCAATCAGTTCAAATGCTCTTTGCGGATGCCTCGGCTTGCATCACCATCAATGGTCATCAATCCTCTACCTTTGGACTGTTTCATTCCATTTGGTAAGGGTGCCCGCTTGCCCCCTCCTTGTATGTGCTTGCTGCTGAGGGTTTTGGCTACCTCCTGGCCAACATGGTTTCCCAACAGCGTGTCAAGGGAATCTCTTTTCCCAACTCTCAGGATCAGTTGGTTAATGGCCATTTTGCAGATCACTCATTCCTCACTCTTCTGGAAGAAGAAGATTCCATTGCTAGAACCCTTGAGTGCCTTAATACATTCTGTCTTGCTTTTGGTTTTGCCATTCAGTGGCACAAAACTATGTGCTGCTGACAGTCTATCTTGCCTTCTCCTCCTTGGTTGCAACAATATGGTTGGAAGTGGATTGAGCCAGGAGAATTTTTTTAGTTTTTGGGCATTCCTTTTGCTTTTCAGGTGTCCCCAATTGAACTTTGGCAAGTTGTGCTCTCCAAGGTTGAGAAGAAGCTTTCTTATTGGATTACTAAGCCCCTCTCTTTTGCGGGGAAATTCCAGGTGTGCTCCAAAGTTCTAGCGGCCACCCATGTCTACTACTCTTCTTGTTGGGTCCCTTCCAAAGCTACCTATGGTAAGCTTGAGAAATTGCTTAGAGATTTTCTTTGGGCCTCCTCTGAGTCTCACAAAGGGCTTCACCATGTGGCTTGGGAATTATGTTGCCTTCCTAGAGATTCAGGAGGACTTGGGTTGCTCTCCACTCAACGACAAGGGACTGTTTTGTGTGTTAAATGGATGATTCGTACCCTTACTAGGGACAAGACCTAGAAAATTCTTCTTAGGCATGGTATTCAATTTGTCTTCCTTGTCCATAGATTCTCCTGGAAAGGGATTGGCTTTCAAACCCTTCTGGTCATTGAAGAACTAGTCCAGATTGTTTGGACATTTGTGGCCAAAAGTATCTAGCGAGCCTGGGAGGCTGTCAAACCCTGACTCCATTGGGCTGACTCTGGTTTTCGAGATGGGATCTCTCTTAACCAACAAAATATTTGGTGGTCACCTCTTTTTTCTTGTAATGGTCAATCATTGGCTAAGTCGCCTTAGCTTAAGGTGCTCAGATTTCACAAGAAGGGTATCCAGACCCTGCAACAAATATTTCATAGATCCACCATGCGTATTATATCGTGAGAAGTTTTTCGTGCCCAATACAAGCTTCATAACCAGGACCATGCTACTTATGATGGTCTGGTGGATGCTATTCTTATAGAAATGCTTCATAAGGTTGGAATTCGTGAGACCAAACCTTGGTGGAAAGACTGGAAGTGGTATCTAGACACCCCTTTCAGGAACTACAAGCCTCGACTTGGTTATAGGTGGCTCTCACCACACTTTCTTATGATTCAAAGTTTGAACCAGAGGTGGATTTTTTAATCTCTCACTCATGTCTGGCATAAAAGATTTGCCGCCACTTGGTCTGCAAGTGTTGAGTCAAAACTTGCCCACTTTGCTTGGTGTATTCTTTTCCAAGGCTTACCTGTGGGTTCTCAATTTGTTCACCTGGGGGTCCAAGACCCTCGTAGCCCTTTTTGTGGGCAAGTTGAGAATTTTAAGCATCTTTTCTAGTTTTTTCCTAGAGCCCAACAGCTTTGGACTTGGATTCATGACTTTTTTTGACCCTTTAGGCCCGAGTCTTTCTCCTAGCATATGGTGTTGCTGGGAGATTCTCCCATATTTCTTGCAAAATTCACCCAGCTTTGGCACACTTTTAGGGTGAAAATTCTCTTCAATATTTGGAAGGATAGAAATGCTTGCATATTTTCACATACTCAAATTGATATTCATGTATCTTTGTATGGTAAAGCTATTATTTGTTCTAATGTGCTTCTAAAGGTTCAGGCGCAAGTTGACAAAGTTGCACTTGAAGTTGCTCACCTTCAGGTTCTCCTGGATCACTGGGTAATGCCCTTTGTACTGTTGCTCGGGTCCCCGCTTCGCCCACTTCTTCCCGTGACCGATCTCCCTCGAGGGGCCGACATCAGAGTGGCCCTGTGGGCCCCCGCTCCCAGCCTCCGCTTTGGCGGGATTCTCGCACTTCTCGGTGAAACCATTCTCCTCTGCTGTGGGCTAGCCAAGGGTGGCCTTCTGGCGGTGCTTCAAGGAGCGGCGGTGGCGGTTTCGGGTGGCCCTCAGATGACCCTCCTGCTTCTGGCTCTAGTTGGCCAACTACTAGTAAAAATTTTCCGCATATGGCGCTTGCAATCTCGCCCTGACGTGAGAAAGAAGATAAAAAAAAGATGCTGATGATGGCTGGGGTCCTCCTCCTGACGTCACTCTAGACCCCGCTGATGTATGGGGGAAGAATATGGATGACAAAGACCCTCCTAGCTCTACTGGCACTACTCTGGCCGCTTAATGGCCTTTTTAAATTATTTTGTAATCTTGGACTTTCGGGCTTGGCCCATGTGATTTTTTGGTTTTTCTAGGCGCTGCCCATATGACTCTCGGGGTGTGCCTTTTTACCACCCATCTTTTTTTGTGAATATGTATCTTTATCTTTAATTTACGCTGAAGGCATATCCTACTATGAACTGCATCAAACTATTTTTTTAAATCAACCGTTGAAGTCATCCTGGAGACGACTCTCCACACTCTGACCATTCATCGCTTTTAAATCACGCCAGTCAACATTGAAGGCATTTAAAAACATTTGTCCATCATTTTTCATTGTTTTTTTTGTCATTATTTGTGTTTATAACATCTACCGGTAACATAAAATTGAAATCAATGGCCTACTCTCTCTCAAAGCCCTTGGACACGATAAAACTGATACGATTCATAACATTTCATAAAGGATTTGCGATTTTCTTCCTCCAGGGATGGATCATATGCAAACGCGCCTCGATTATAAGGTGAGTCAACAATTTTCACATCATCGTCAAATTCAAAGAAACCCTGAAAAAACAAGAATAAAATCTTTAAACGTGTTATTGAAATGATGAAAAGACATTCAAAGAAGCCTTTGGTCGATCTTTGACAATTCGAGGCCTTCACTGCCTCAACAATAGAAAAAACCCTTAAATTTCCTCTTTGCATTGGAAATGACAAATTAGGGTTTCTAAAATTAGGGTATGCTTTTTCTGAGGATCTTAAATTTTCCTCTGATTTGCTACCTAGTCTCAGTAGTACCAATGACATTTGTAAACAATAGTATGAACGTCTTGTCGAGATGAAATATAATATTATGTCAGTTAGGGTTAGGTTTGGTATGGATATTTGGGGTTTGGTTGCACAGTTAGTGAAGCCCTATGAAATTTTCCTTGTGTAGCCATTCCAGTTCTGAATCATGCATTTTTTAAAATGCGGGATGTTATGCAAGACTTTGACCTTGTTCCATCTGTAGCTTGGAGTCCTAGGTTTGTTTCTGTGCACTTATGTGAAGGGCCTGGGGGATTCATTCAGGCGGTCCAGAGGTTTAGAAGAAAATTTGCAGAAAGAGGGACTTTAAGTGATAATCTATTTCAGGAAAAAAGCTTAGTGGATAATTCATTTCAAACTAAACATGGGGGATTACCTGGAAAATTAATAAATTGAAAAACCATTGAACAGTTGCATCCAGACTAAAGTTGTTATGTTTAAGTATATGTAATTTAAATAATTCTGTAACATGGCTCTACGAATTCAAATAGATGAAAAAAATTGGTAAAACCCGCAAACCGAATATGCAGAAAACAATAATGCAATTCTTAATATTAAAAAGGAGAGGCGAATACCCAGAGAGTGCAAATCTAAATGCCCAAGTGAAAGACTGAAAAACAGGTGTCCAATTGTTGCGCTCGCAAGTTCAAAACTGTCACAGCTTGAATAGCTTTCATTTCAGTAATTACAACATTACAAAGGCACAACGTTTCATAAAGTTCAGTGTAAGGACAATTCAAGATCCTTAATCCTTTAGTTTCCCTAGTCTGAGGGGTTTTATACCAATCAGTAGCTAAATCCATTAGCCTTTCCTCTACTAGATGTGTTAGTCATTGAAATTCTCTGGCCACAATGTACCGTTCTGAGCTACAAATACAAGTTGTCTTCAATCTTACTATATCTACATCGTTTATACAAAGATACAATAATTTTTAATAAAGTTACAGTAGATTCAGAGAAACAGTCAAAAATGTTCAGAACAAATGGACCCCCCTTGGCTTGAAGTCTTACGACAGTACATATCTCACAAAAAGAAAGTTGTAGATGGTTATTTTCTTGCATTGAGAAATCATACGATGCTTCCATTGCTCGCATTTCAGAACATATTCAACAAAAGAGTTAATATTGCTAGGATTTTTTATGTCCCTTGCCTGATCAGCACCATAGTGTACATGCCCCTTTGTGCAACCTAAACTGCCTTTTTCTAATTTCTTAATATCCACCTGCGGATGATAACATCCTTCTGAATTAGACTTGTCAAGTTGTTCCTATATGGTTAATGGATTTTCAATGTCATTGAGAATGTGGCCGATAATACACGATGTTAAAACAATCTGAATTTTCAACAGTAATAGTTTTGTGTTTGGTGCTTAACAGTGCTGGTTAAGTCAGTTCTGGTTGTATTGGGAATTGCACATGATATTTTAAGAACTGGGTTTTGCATGAAGTAGAGATATTCTATAGTGTCAACAACATCAGGGTTGTGATGTGCAATGCCTGAGTTGAAATATAGGTAATGCAAGAAGCTGCAATATTCTGCCTTGTCAACGGAATGAGGACACGACTAGAGCAGGTTCAAGCTATGCTGGGAAATCTAGATTTAAGTACTAGCTTGTCCATGGGTCTCTTTAGCATTAGATCTATTTTGGGTAAAGTAAAATTTAAAAAAAAAATTGCATTATTTGTATTGCAGGTGAGTTTTCTGGAGTGATAGTGGTGAAAGCTCATTTATTTATTTATTTTTTTGTACCTTTTGGTGCCTGCCTACCTTTTCGAGCCACCCAAATAGGGGAGCTCCACTTGGGCATGACCATTTTTGGCTTGGGTGGTAGTCCCCATGGAAGGATCCCTCCACTCATTTATGTCCAATTTTGGCTGTAGTAGTGGTCTCGTGAAAGGAGTGCTTCTAATTTTTCTTAGCTACTGCTGCCCAAAAATTTTAAGGTCAATTTGTATGAATATGGTCTTGTGCCACTCACAAAGCACTGTTTGGCTTCCACATGCTGAAGGGGAATGAGAATAAAATTTTGTTTTATACTTTTTGATAAATTGGAAAAAGAATTACATAAAAAAATTCTGCTACCTAGCAGATGAATAATCTGAATGCTTCTCTGCTGTTCTGTGAAATCTCAAATGGCTACTACCTGGCAGATGAATAACCTAAACACTTCTCTGCTGTTCTACGAAATCTCACAAATTTTCTTCCTAAAATTCAAAAAACCTTACAGAAGTATGGTCGTTCCTACATTATCTTTGGATATGGTCCCATGGTAGTGCCCTGAACATCTATCTTTTACTCTGAGGACAGTACCATGGAAAAAATAAAATAAAAAACCAGCTACAGGATAAAAATGAGTCTTTCTTTATAAAGAGGAGATCCACATATGTAGTTGCGAAGTTGGCTCTTTTTAAGTAACTACCATTCTATTGCCTACTTATTTTAAGTAATTACCACTCTTTTGAGTTTTTGGAATTACTAAATTTTGGAGGTAAAAATTTAAAGGGAAAATAAAAAGGGAGGGAAGACTAAAATGTGCAGGCATGTGACAAATTTGTGGTTAACCTGTACAGAAGATTCCAAAATATTTCTCTCCCTCTCTCTCTGTATATTTATCTCTTCCATCTCCATTTATCTCCCTCTCCTCTCTCTCTTTCTTTCCATCTCCATCTCTATCTCTTCTACTCTTCCATCTCCATCTATCTCCCTTTCCTCTCTATCTTTCTCTCCTCCTCTCCATCTCCATATCCATCTCTATCTCTCTTCCCCCCTCTATCTCTCCCTCTCTCTCCCTGTCTCCCTATTGTAAACATAACATGACCCTTTTGGTAATGGAGCATGATTATCTTCCTTATTTAAATCTTTTATTCCAGTCATGTTTGGATCCCTGTAAGTGGACGCATAGTTTACATTTGAAGCTATCACTTCTCCATTAAGACACTAATTGCACAGATACCATCATTCACTAAATGACCTACCAATTGATATGATGTACTACATGTGGTCAGTCAGTAGATCATTTAGAAATTGATGTTGTTTGTGCAAGAAAGGTTTCAATGGAGAAATGATAGTTACAAATTAACTATGCATCCTCTTAAATAGATCCAAACATGACTAAAACAAAACCTCTAAATAGGAAGATACTCAATCTCCATTACCAACATGCTCATAGATAGTGGGCATAAGGAGGGAGAAAGGGAGAGAGAGTAAGGGGGAGAGATAGGTATAGGAGAAAGAAAGAAAAGGGAGGAGAGAGGGAGAGAGATATGAAGAGAGGGAGAGATAGCTCAATATATATGGAGGGAGAGGGAGAGGAGAGATATAAAGATATATAGAGAGGGAGATAGAAAGTGAGAGAGATAGATATATATGGGAAGAGAAAGAAAGATAGAGAGGGAGAGATAGCTACATTCAGAATAAGTTACTACTTAATAATATATTGTGAATTGGAATCATAAACTTTACAAAATATATTTATTTATATTATTTACAAAACTACTACATGCAAATAGGTGAAATACATTGACTACGACTTTATGACTACTTGCTTGAATTTGTAAGTTTTATTACAAATTAACTCATATCTAGTAATTAAAATATTACATGTAATTGTTAATTTGACAGACAAATAAAATCATTACACTTTATCTTTCAATGTTCACATCTCTCACATGATAGATAGACTATCTAAGAATAGCTCCAACTCCAAACTATAAATAAATGATGCTAAGATTAGTAAAAAAAATAAAAATAACAAACTCATAATATCTTCTGATCTTTGAAATCGATAATGAACTATTTTTAATGAAGAGTAAAAATAGTTTTTTTCTAAAGTTATAGTTCTAGATGATTCTAATGGAATTTTCATGTAAATTTTTTATTCTAATAAAATTTAGCAAACATCTTCAGACTTCAAAACTTTAACAATTTGATATTTTTTATCTTTTGAATCTAACAACTCCTCAATATCGCTATAAACTAATAGACTTGTCCCCTTTCATTTTCTTTATATTCCAATTACTGAACATACTTCTTTATTCACTTACATTGAATAAATATATCCCCTATGCAATGTGTGACTCTTAAAGTCCTGAATTGGAATTAGACTTAGAACACACTTTTAGCAAGGATTGTTGATTTTTGATAAGTAGCAGTCTATTTGATAAAAGGGCACCAAACTTTCAAATGTGTACTCAAGTCTAATTTGGATTTTGACACAACCTCCTCATTCTCATTAACATACTAAAATTCAAAAACATAGTAATTAATTAAACACAATTTTCCCAAAAACTTCCACCTATTAAAAATTTTATACTTCCCACTAAAAATTTTGGTTTATTTTTCCATCAGTAAAAACATAAATTTTCAAAAAAATTTCAATACAATTCTGAAGATTTTTGTTGTCATCCTTATTCACTATGGCGCTATTCACTTATGATTGCCAGGTCATCGTTTTGTCCTGAGCTGACTTCCACGTTTTCAAGGTTTAACTCCATCAAATCACACGGCAGTATAGTGACAATAGATGAAACGCCAATGAGGAAAATGAAATTTAGACGAAACTGTGCTATAATTGGATCGGTGTCAGAGGAAAAAACGACGAATGCTAGAAAAGATAAGACTTCATCATGCTGCTTTCACATTAATACCCGCTCCGTCAGAAATCAGATTTCACATTAATACGGAGAAAAGACCATAGGAAACAACTGAACGGTTGTGATAAATTTGATCGTATAGCAAGGGCTCTGATGAAGAATACACCGTTGATTGAAATTTCACAACACATTAATGCTTGGGAGACAAAGTACGTGCACAACTGTGATCACTTTGGCCATCTCCCAAGGGATCTTACACAGTCAGTGAATAAATTTAGCTTGGTTCATTTCAAAGTGGAAACTTCCTCTTCCTACATATATACATTTACAATGACTCTCTTTTATTTATATACAAATCTTTACGATACAAATTTATTTGAAAATTTCCCTTCATAATAAGTTGAAAATTTGTTGTAGTTCTACAAAAAAAGAAAACAATCACAACACATAGTCTTGGACTTTTTCAAAAACACCAATAGCATTTTCCAAAATTGTACAAACTTACATCCTATTTTCCACAAATTTCCCTCTTTTTTGGAAAATTTACATTATCCGCATTCACAAATTAGCATTTTTCAATTTGGTTCCAAACTTATTGCTAACAAAATTCAAATTTCCAAAAACCTAATTATCATATTTCAAAATCCTGGCAGGCGCATTTAGTACACTAAGTATGAACAAAATGATGGCAACATTGACTACAAATGCCATTGCAGATATTCTTGCAGGCATCTCTGCGTTGACCCCTGTTTTGCAAGTTGCATCCATCGACTCCATTGAACAGGCACGCATTCAACAAAGCCCATATGTTGCTCGTAGAATAAATGAAGAGATTCATTTGCAAGCATTGTCAACTTCAAACAACTAATACAATTAAAGGGAATCTCAACTACTACAGGTATGCCACTTTCTTATTTACTACAATATCAACTATTACAATTATTACTATCTTCAAAATTGTATTTGTCTTCTTCCTTACCTACACACTCCTCCCATTGCTTATTTACACAAGTCATGATATTTAACAGGAATGCAAAACTGTGAAAAGAGATGGAGCCCCTCATCAGCACTACTCACCAGCGTCTACAAATCCCTGACAAAATGGAAACACTCCTAAATTTTACTGCTACTATTTGTCCATTTCTCTTCATTTCCCCCTTTCTTTGATGGAACATTACTATTCTTAATTATATGTAAGTGAAGATGCCTTTTGTTTTTGAAATTTACACATATGCGTCAAATAAAGAGTTACAGATCAAAAGCTAAAGTCAAGAACTATGCTCCAATATGATAGCAAAAGCACAAAGTATGTATGTATATTTTAGAAGCAAAGGACATGATCGCAAGGAAAAGCGCCTTGTTCATAGTATATTGGAACTCCCATTTCTTTTAATTATATCACATACTATATACACAGTTATAAGGAGAACGTGTATTAGACATCATTCAAGTCATTTAACACTATTTTGTTTCCAAAATTACAAAACAATTTGATACTCAACTATTATGTTCACTATTACATGCAAATTAAAAAAAGTTGCATTTCAAAATAATAATTTCAAAATGACATAACAAAATACCTTTACAACTATACAACAGGTGCTCAAGATTTGCAATGACCACTTGTTGCATATAGCAAATAATTATCAAACTATATTTTTAAAATTTACTAAGGTTGACCCATTTCAAACAATATAACTATTCCAACCAAAAATTCGGCGTACCCAATTGCACACAAAAAGTGCAATCACTAGTTAATATAGATAGCTGCGTATTCATCAAAAAAATATAAATGTAACCTTTGTATGAGATTACCCTTAGAAACCAAAAGGTTTTTGTTCTCTAATCTCCAAAATCTAAGGGGTTTCAACCTTAAATCCTATAGTTGAACACAAGTGTTCAAATTGAAAAAAAATGATAAATCAACAAAAGATGTCAACTAAATAAATGCTTAACTTATATAAAAGTTGGAGCACAAATCCCAATGTCTAATATTACCCAAAAATATTAAAAATAATAAAATATTTCAATACTCTCCTCCACAGAGGTCCACTAAAAGATTTAACACAACGTCCTCTTACATCCAACTATATTTAACTAGTCAAATATGCTTTTCTTACACCCACTTACAAATGTCATAAAAACTTATCATGAAATATATGATAATGGAAATTCTCTTTCCAAATCAACATTTTATAACTCTTCATTAATTCCTATTATTTACCAAAATTACCAATTATAACTCTTCATATATGAACTGCCAAAAAAATTATCATTAGAAAAATGCCAAATAATTTGTCCCATCTCTATTAATTCTACTTTGAAAAATTACATTTAAATAATATTTTATTAATTACTTATACCTTTCTATCAAAAATTTAAAAATAATTAATTGAAATTCAAATAAATAATTTTAATTAAATTTATTTCCCTAACAATTTTCCCCGTGAATTAAATTAATTAAAAATAAAACATTACAATTTTCCATGCAATTAAGAATTTGAACAAAAAAATTCTCTCGCAGTAACTTTTACTTACTAAGCTTTTTTATCAGCCTGACCGTTGAACGTAAAAAAAAAAAATGAATAGAAGTAAAATATAGTAGACAAGTAGTGGACGCACCATTATCTTGATCTACATTATTCGGCGTGCCAATAATCCATGAAAAATCTACCAATCATGTCAAGAAAGAAAGGCTAAAGTAGACGGGCACACTGAAAACCAGAAGACCACATTTCCATTTTATTTGTAACAAATAGCCATGGCGACGCTCAATAACCCTGCAATTAATTCACTAAATAATTCATTTATTGGCTACCCAAATATCTCTCTTGCCCACAGTGCCAATACCATTCAAATACCAAGATTACCCAGAAGATTTTTTCCCCCAAGGTACTTTAATTTATTTAAAATAGCAGATGTATGCCATTATAGATTTATTAGGATTTGGGTAAGAAATGAGATAGGATGGTTTTTTATTAGGCCAATATGGGTATGTGGAAGCTTTTAGTGTATGCTTAGTTGTTTAGAAGATTCTTTATATGGTTTTTTGTAGAGAATTGCACTTCCCAAAGTGTTATTTGAATTCTTTCTCTTACCGCGGGGATATGATTGTTTATCTACTGGTCTTTTCTGTAAATATTTGCCTTGTTTGCCTAATATAATTTGTACAGCGTTATGTTAAAAGGAAAATGTGTTTATTCTAATGCTTGTTAGCATAAGTATTCTTTATTTTATAATGGACATCAGTTGGGGTCATCCAGGACAGAATTCTGAAAGCTGAAATTTCTGGTAATTTTTTTTCGTTGTCTTATTTAGTTATTTTTGCATTTCGGAACGAAGGGAACTGTGCCTCTGCTATATAGAAAGAAGGCGAAAAGGAAATTTGTTGCAAAGATTTATTAGCATTTAATGAGAGATGATATTAGTTAACATACTTGTTGATGGGATTGTGTACATGGTATCTAATTTTGAAATAATTTGTGAAGTTTTGCCGGATTGTCTTCACTTGAAATTTCATAGGTTAGGTAGGCTATGACTGCAAATATTTATTTAATAGATGTCTGGTATCGTTGTATTGCATGGAGGTGAAGAGAAAACTTGTTTCTTCTTCCACTTTATTAAAGTTATATAGCTCACAGGTCCTATGTGTAGCAGGTTATTGTGCCATGAAAAACATTCTGCATGAGAAATCAGATGTGTAAGTAGCTTAAGGGGCAGCACCCCTGCATGTTGAGTATACTCATGGAAATGTCCTAGGTTCAATTTCTAGCTGGTCCATTGAAAATAACATGGTGTCAGAAATAGACCAGGATGCCAAACCTAGAAATGTGGCTTGAGGGAGATTGGAAGAAAAACAAATCTCACTCTGAACCTCAAAGGGGCTGGTAGCTCAAATGAGACAGCAGAGAACCTCACTTTGCCTAGCATTGCCATGGGAAGGTTTCAGGATAAGTAATATATTTTGTACTTGTAGCAAATCTAACTGTATAGTTATCAGGTTAAAGGGAATTGTATTTTTTTCATTGTTCTAATTCATTTAAGTTACACACCACATGGATTCAGCACAAACTAGTTTATGACTGCAAATATCTGCTGTAATCTGAAATAGATTTAGTTTCTAATTTGTTTGAGTGAAGCACCTTACAGATTCTTTGTTTGTAGGGTGTATTCAGCTTACAACGAAATGACAACTGCTTTCATTTTTTATTTTTGTGAATTTGAGATTTGATTTAATTTCTGTTTGCAGGTGTGAGGTGAGTACTGAAAGCAGGACAGAAGGCAGGAAATCAAAGAGAACACTGTTTGACAATGCGAGTAATTATCTGACAAATTTTTTGAGTGGGAGTCGAATTGGATCAATGCCAATTGCTGAGGGGGCAGTGTCTGATTTATTTGGGAAGCCTCTCTTCATTTCCTTATATGATTGGTTTATTGAGGTCAGTTATATTCCTTTGCATACTTTTTAAACTATGAGTATGATTTGAAAAAAAGGAGCTCATAGACATAAGTTTAGCTTTCGGTTTTCAAACTGAAAATAGCTTTATTATGATCTTGTTAAGACTTCAATCCCTAAAGGAAAATTTGAATTCCACCCAAAGAAAGTAAATCTTTATGAAGGAGACAAGATTATTAATGTGGAGTGAAAACTATCACAAGGATATGCCACTTTCTTGACTTCTTCAAATTAGGGCACCAAATGAAGAACAGCTACAACCTAATGAGGTATGAAACCAGCAATGTTTGAGTAACATGGTAGTAGCTGTGGTTAGTTGGACTGTCATAGTGGATTAGCAGTAAAATGGGGCTCAAATCTGTGGGTGTACCCAATAATAGATGGTCTCTCTGTGTTAATGGAGTTGGTGGGATGTATCAGGGGAGGTAGCTTTCAACAAAAAATTAATCCAATGGAAATATGATGAGGTGGTTGAATTTTCAGCTGAAGTAAAATACTGAATAACCCAAGTGTACCAAGGGGTGGTAGATCAATTGGTGAGGATAATGTTATATTTCTTGATTATGCCATCCACCAAGCCCTGGAGGTATGATTGGGACAGGTTTGATCCTTGGGTGACTTTGAAGGACTAATCTCCCCTGTTCATTGCAGTTTAATCAAACGATGGCTTCTGGTTTGGATGTATGCTTACACATCATGTTGTAATCCAATTAATATAATGGCAGAGATGCTGATATCTATGCAATCCAGTTGTTTCCATTAAAAAAAGGACCTCAATTGTAACAGGAATGAGACCTGCTTGGCAACTCACCCAAAAGATTAAGAGTAGTTGTGCATTTACTGAATTGACTTTTAAATGGTGAGACTCAGAGCTCAAATGTTAATCCACACTTGTTAAGATGTTTGAGCTCAAAACCCGTCCATAGAGAATTTCCCTGATGGGGATATACACTACTCACTTGACTTCTTCTTGGTAGATCTACCATGTGCAAAGGAGGATGTATTCAAGTTAAAGTTGTCACTAATTACATGACAGTAAAAGAAAATAAGATTTAAGAGAAAAGATGAATGAAGCTTCTAAGATGACACCACCAAAGCAGAGTAAAGGATGGCTGGTGTTTTGGTCTTACAATTTATCTTACAAATGCGTTATTTTTAGTATATCTGGGTGCATTGTTTTCCAGATTCTGGACTTTATATGTAGATTGTTATTGACAGTCCCCGTGGAAAATACAAGATAGATTGTATCTCAAGGGTTTAGTCCACATAGATTGTGTCTCAAGGATTTAGTGGTTCCCAAAGGATTTGTTTTTCATAGGTTGGCTACTGTTAAATATTCTTTGATTAAACCGACGGAATTTACAAAGGTGGTTGAATAGCCTTTTGTTGATTGGGTTCCTCCAAAACTCTGAGTCATATCTTACCTCAGTTATTTTAACACAGTGATCTAACACTACTGGGATCACTGGGGTTTGAACCTATTCCTACCTCAGACACATACATGTAGGGCTGTAAGCCTAGTGGTATCATTGGGGTTTGAACCTGCTATTTGCATGATAATGCTATCTCAATTGCATTTAACAGTAGTCAAAACTCATTTATTAGGGTCAAAACATTATAAAAGTGTCAAATTCATACCTTCCAATGTATCCTTTTCGTGCTACTGATATAATTGCACTTACAGCTCAACATGTGCCAAACGACTTGCTGATGTCACAATGCAGATTCACTGATATCAGTAGTCTGAAACCCAATGCAATGTCTTCTGCTAAATCCCCTTACGTCACTAGAAGAGAGAATAGTGAGGGAATATGGAAAGCAGAAAGTAAGTCTACCTATAGCTATAAGCCTATATGTTTGATTTTTAGGGTGTTATTTAATAACTGCTAACTAGTTGATTAACACCAGCAAGTCTTCCCAGTCAGTATGAGAAGTATTTTAAATCCTGAAAATTTTGTTTCCATGAGTATTTTGTCTCAAAAGTAATGATGAGATCATACTTTTTATTATAATGTTCTAATGAGGCTTCTAATCTCAAATATAGTTAGAGATTTCATCATTTGATTTACACACTTCTAACACTCGCCTGCTAATTAATTTCTATTCAATTAAAAATGTGTTTTCCATCCTTATGATGAAACGTAGGCCTATTCTAGAGTGTAACGTACTTAGTACTAACATATCCTCTGTTTAGAGCAGGCTATTTTTCTAGAGATATTTAATTGTTACCATCAATTCAATATGATAGAACTATAATGTAATTGTATATAAATTAATGCCTAGACAAATGGTTCTTGTAAATAACTATTGTCTAGGCATGGAGAAGCGTAGAGAGTATAGGCATAGTGTTGGAGATGCAGGATGTAGGATCAATGTAACATGCCCAATGTTTTGCCCATTGATTTTACCTAAGTTTTAACCCACATGTGAATAGTTCATATTTACCAACATAAAGCAATAATTTTTTTTCTTTTCTAATTCAATAACAAGATGCACATTCGAAATAATCCCATTTCAAACTCCCATTGCATTTATAAGGAAACATTACATAATCCCAAGTAAGGATTTCATATTACATAATCCCATGTAAAGATAACATTTTTCCAATTACAATTCCATAAAGATAGATACATGAATATATACATAGCTTTTAATAGCTTTAATGAAATAGAGTACAAATGGTCTAGATGTCCTTGCTGGCATACATCCTCAAATTTCGGCTGCCAACTATATGAGGGTGAGTATCACTCAAGCACTTTTTTTCCAACCACAAACTTACTGTGGTCCCTCGCACATCTATTTAATTGGTGAGATGGCCCTACCCTTTGACGAAGAAATTGGTTTGGTAACCTCATAATACTAGCCTTCCTGAGCATGGTGTTGTGTCCTACATAACTAAAGCTACCATACATTGGCTACAACCTACATGCATGACATTCTCAGCCTAGTTATGCAAACCTGGCTCACAGTGAACTAACAAGTGTAATCAGTGGCTACTTACACTACTTTGGACAAAGATTTCATATATATAAATACAATCGCTTAGTACTTCGAGTGTAGTCATAGTATTGTAACCACCGAAGTAAAACAGAAATTTAATAAGATTTTAGTCAAAAAAATATTTAGGATCACTAATCCCGTCGATAAAATTGATAAATAGAACAATTCATATCTACATAATAAAATGAATAGGTTTACTCATGGGAATTAGTTTAGTAAACTATGTATCCCAGTGTGGAACAATGAATTTTTCGACCTCGAAGGGACACATATACATAGTTTGTATTGTGTCATATATGTATATGCATATATCATCTATATAGACTAATATATATCTAGATAATTATTTAGATATAACCATAAAAAAAGAGACTATTGTGCAGAAAGAATATTTCATTTGATAAATGAATCAACATCTGCCTCTATTTTATCTAAAAAAGAATATAATATCAGGGTAGAGAATTGACCTATTTGGTAATATCATCATTTTTAATACCATTTCGTTGGAGTTTAGTTGTTTCAAAGAAATTGTTCTCTAGTTGAACATGAACAATCAAATCAATAGATAAAACTATCATATTATCCACCATTTATTAACCTAAGAGGAGATTACCATGAATCCTTTGATTTCTGCTGCTTCCGTTATTGCTGCTGGATTATCCGTAGGCCTTGCTTCTATTGGACCTGGCATTGGTCAAGGCACTGCTGCGGGACAAGCTGTTGAAGGTATTGCGAGACAACCAGAAGCGGAGGGTAAAATACGAGGTACCTTACTGCTAAGTTTAGCTTTTATGGAAGCTTTAACTATTTATGGATTAGTTGTAGCTCTAGCACTTTTATTTGCTAATCCGTTTGTTTGATCTCGGAGACCAAAATACGTACCCTTCGGGATTTTAAATACCCCCCCTCTATCCATTTTCTTGTTCAGCCAATAGGGGAGGGGCTGATCCAAAATAATGGACTTATACTTCACTTGTTTCGATCAGAAAGATTTGCGACACTCGGAGAAGTAGATAGATCGAACAAAGTTTTTTTGTTTTCATAATTGTATCCTTATTTGTCGTTATGCGGGACCTGGGACTTACTAAGTACTTGAAATTTACTTATCCGGACTTCAAATAATAGTAGAATCGAGTCAGAGAAAAAACTTTGTAAAAGTATCCTTATCTATGAGGGGAGAGCGTATGAAAAATGTAACTGATTCTTTCATTTCCCTAATTTATTTACCCTCCGCTGAGGGTTTCGGGTTAAATACCAATATTTTAGAAACAAATATAATAAATCTCAGTGTGGTGCTTGGTGTACTGATCTATTTCGGAAAGGGAGTGTGTGCGAGTTGTATATTTGAATAATCTAGCTGGATCCAACCAACTGCACTTTGTAGATAGAAAAGTGCATGATCTCAACGAATTACTTCTAAAAGGGAAAAAAGAAATATGGAAGAACTATAGCATTTCGTAGTTGATTGGAAAATTTTATTACCAATCCCAACCAACAAGAGAAAATCTTTAGAATGGTTAAAGCTAAACTGCTTGAAGTCCAAGCACAACTGGGTACTCTTTCCACCGCTGTGCTAATATGAGATGGGTTCAAAGGCATAGTTGGAGGTTCATCCGATATATAACATTCATATCAATGGAATTATTCAATCTATCGACTGAAAAATAGTCCTAATCTCCCATCCAATTTTTTTGGTTTAAATGCGGAACCGGCGACCTGCACAGAAGCGAAATTATTCAAGAAAAAGTAAAGAGGAAATACGAATGAAAAGAAAAAAGAAGAAAAAAAGAAGCAAAAAAGAAGAACAACAACTTTGTTGATAATAAAAAATCCCTTTTGGCAAAAGAGCCCTTCGTAGATTTCGGTCTTTGATAGATTGATCTTATTTTGGCATAATATGAACGAAAAGGGTAGGCTTGGTAAAAAAAATAAAAATTGCTGACACTGAATAATATTCAGTATTCATGAATATCATGAAGAAACTCTTTTGTCAATATTATTTTGGCGGCATTCCAATATTGGAGGCAAAAATACAAGGCTCTTCAGCTATTTACTTTTTGTTTTGGAGTTACCATAAAATACATAATAATTCCCCTCCTATTTTTTTTTGTCGGGCTTCTCGATCAGTCATTATTCCTTGCGAAGTAGAAAGGATTGCAATTCCCATTCCACCTAAAACTTTAGAAATCTCTCGAGCATTAGAATAGATTCTCAGACCAGGTTTGCTAATGCGCTTTGAAGCGGTTATATATCTCTTTTGCGTCCTTCCCCTAGATTTTGAAGTTAAAACAAAAAAAGATTTTTTACCTTCTCGATGTTCCCTAACATGTTCTATAAAACCTTCTCGTAGAAGAATCCTTGTGATGTTCTCGGTAATAGTAGTAGCTGCCACTCGAACTGTTTTTTTTTTTACCATGTCAGCATTTCTTATATAAGTCATTAGATTAGCAATAGTATCGCTACCCATGACGAACTAATTCTTAGGAATTTACAAGCTCAATATAAAGACATGTTTATCTTTTTTTAGGAATATGCCTGACATTACTTCTACATAGTGTATAATTATAATACTTCAGGAGACAATGAAATTATTTTGGTGAAATTCAATTCTCTTAATTCCTCAGTAACTGAACCAAAAACTCGAGTTCCTCTTGGATTTCCTTTCTGATCAATGACAACTGCTGCATTGTCATCAGATCGTATTATCATTCCATCGCTACGTTTAAGTTCTTTACACGTACGTATAACTACGGCTCTAACTACTTCCGATTCTTGCAGAGTCATATTAGGTGCTGCTTCTTTAATTATAGCGATGATAATATCGCCGATATTAGCGGTGTTACGATTACCTGCTCCTAGCACTCGAATACACATTAATTTTCGGGCTCCACTGTTGTCTGCTACATTCAAGTAAGTTTGGGACTGAATCATTTTTCCTCCAAAAGAATTGTTACCTCGGCAGAAAAAAAGTATTTCTTATCAATTAAATAATCTTTTTCTACCAGAAATATCTCTTTGGTTCGGCATTATTTACGCAAACTAGTAATAAATTTAGTATGTATAGGCATTTTATACGCAACGATTTGAAAAGCTGCTCTAGCTATAGTCTCTGATACTCCACTTATTTCATAAAGTATTCGACCTGGTTTGACAACGGATACCCAATATTCTGGAGATCCCTTGGCTATTTTTGGCAGGTTTTCAGCAGGTTAGTTCAGACGCTAATTCAGGCAAAGTCAGTTTGAGCAGTTTTGGTCTTCAACACTTCAGAGCTATTTTTGGCAGGTCAGAGCTTGAGTTGGGCGTTTCTCTTGTGGAGGTAAAATATTTTAATATTTGATGAAATTTTGGCTAAGGCTTAAAGGACAAATTATTTGATGAGGTAATCAAGTCATAGTTTGATATATTCTTTTGGATGCCTAGCTTGGAGGAGTTAATGACATTTTTTAATGTATTTTGCACTGGATAGTATGGAACGCCTTATTGAGGAGATATATTATTTTATAAAGTGTTTCACTTTATTACTTTTTGGACGCCACATTACACTTTATTGATATTTTTAATAAAGTGGTATGTCTTCATGAAGTGGACGACTTGGGAAAAGGTGAAATGAAATGCAATTTGGCAGAACATGCAAGGTGAATGTGAATTTGGATTAGGCATCCATCTCAGAGGGAAATGAATTTGAATTTGGAGACAGAAAAGCTATAAATAAGAGTGTTGGGATCCTTGTTTTGCATCCATGAAGAAATTATAATGTTATGCTACCGAAATTTTGATTGCTTTGCTTCGAGGAATGCATACCTCCTAGCTTGGACTTGGTTTCTTGCTTGAAAGATAGCAACTAGCTAAGTTAGAGGCTGTTCTTAACTCTTGAGAGCAGATTGAGCTTATTGTAATGGAGTTTTTTGATGTTTTCTGATGTCTTTTGGTGTGTTTTGTCAGTTTATAGGTTGCTGGTTTGGGTGTAGCTGAAGTAGATTTTTACTCATAGCTCTTTTGGTGAATTTTGTTTGGTTTTGGGCATTTGTCGTATTTTGATGCCAACACACTTGGAATTTCAAATGCTAATGGGTTGATTGAGATGATCAATAGGAAAATGCTTATCATTCTCTTCTTGAAGTGTTGACTCTTTGAATGAGTCACTCACCTTTTCACTTAAACTGATATCTTCATTAGTAGCTTCCTCCAAGAGCTTAGTTTGATGATCAAACAAAATACCACCTATGTCACCATCATTGTACTGGGAATAAGAGTCATCAAAGCTGGCTGTTGTGATTACTTTATCATTTTTATCTTCAACAACCCCATCATGTATAGGTATATTACTGATTTCTTCATTAGCAGCCCAATGAATACCAAAGAGGTCTTCTTGGCTACTTGTCATAAATTTGTCTTGTGAAAAATCTTGAGAGGTTTGAATAGCAACACGAGGGGAATAATCCTTCACCAAATCTTCAACAAGAAGAGGTGTAAACACATCGGAATCACCACCAACATCACCATGATAATGATCATAAGCTGGTTCAAAGACACCACTAGTATTTCCTTCATCTTGCTCTTCTTCAACGAACTCATCCCACACTACAGTTCTACCAACATCTTCTGTGAAGCCCTTAGTCTTGTTGGCGTTTAAATTCGCACCTCTGGAATGCGTATTTGAAACGGACAGCTATGCACAGATAAACTGCTCTTCAAATTAGGAGGGGAAGCTCCCTCTTGCTGATGGTATTCAAGAAAGTAAACTAAACCAAGTTGCCTATCTTTTGATCACCAGAGCACAAGGTTTATAAAACACAAACGCCGCAACTGAGATTTTCTGATTTAAGAACTTCAACTACTACTAACTTAAACTAAAGACGTTTCTAACTTCTCAAGTAATAAGCAGAGCAAGAGAAACTAGAAATGAACAAGGTAGATTTTCTGACAAAATACTTCGATAAACTCTTTCTCAACAAACATCTACACTTCAATGCAAGCTGAAATCGAGATCATAGAAGCATAACACAAATAACGGAAATCTGAGATTTTGGATCAAGGCAAAGGAGGCTCATGATTTTATTACTCAAACTTCTGGAACAAAGCTCACTTCTAACATGCCTGGAACAAGAAATTGAAGCTAAAGAGGCTTGCAATCTTGCTCTTACGCAATAGAAACAGCAATCATACTAACTCCTTGTTGGCTAAAAGAGGCTCAACAATTTGCTTATCACAACACAATTGAACCTAAACCTAATAAACAACTTGTCGCAATACAAAGCCGTGAATTTGCCAAACACACAAATCAAGGAAGAAACTTAAATGATAAAGAGACTCATTTTATAGACAAGCAGAGAGAACCTTGTAATCTCCTTGCTTTCATACAATCTAGGTTTGCTCAAAGAAGCGTTTCTATTACTAAATCTAGAAATAGATAAACATCTAAAACCCTAGAAAGCGTAAAAGCGGGAAACGCCAACTATTACATCTTATCTTCTTTCTCTTCTCAAAGAATGGATAAGGATCATTCCAAGAATAGAAAGAAAGCAGGAAAGAAAGCTTCTAGAAGAAAGCTGCTTTAAAGCTCGATCACATCCGCTAGGAAGTTAGAAATGGTGTCCCGGTTCGGTGCATCTATGCCAACTAAGGCAATATTTTGATTCTCCAAGATCTCTTCGCCCTTAGAGAATCTTTCACTTCTTCAACTGTTTTATGAGTTCTATTCTTGCAAAACATCGCTGCCCAAAAAGATGATTCGCTAATTGATAACTTGGCGGCTCTGCAACTTTATGCTTCTGACACCTCTCTTGATTACCATCAGAGGATTATTGCAACACTCTTTTCCGATACCTTTCCTCTTTCTCATATCACACCTTCTCTTGTTCTTCAGCTGAGATGATGAAGTTTTAACATAGTGCTGATTTGGTCTTAAACTCGAGGGGAGTGTACTCCATATTGAAAACCTTGAAGAATGACTGTAAACTCGCATATGTTCAGACAAGTCTTGAGCAACTTTCTATTTTTAGAATGCTGATTTTTTAGCCTTCAAACGGACAAATTTTGGAAATTTTTCTGAGATATGGGTTTTGCTCAGAATTTCGTTGCAAGACAACCCAGATCGTCCGTTTTTGAAAATTTTGAATTTTGACTGAAAAAGCAGCAAACCCTAATTTCTTCAATTTTTCAATCGAAAAGTTTCGCACTGGGTTTTGTCTTTTAATACACTGAAATAATCTTGATCAGATTTGAAAAACACCGGGATGGCTGATCGAAAAGCAGCCAACCCTAGGTTTTAAAATTTCTTGAAAAAAGCCGGATAAGGGTTTTCTCTCAAGATCACTAGAGGACCCGTGATGACTCGCAATTAGAAACCCTGAAGATTTCACTGACATGCAACTAAAAAGCAGCTGCTGCAACTTGATGAAAGTTTCTTGAAAAATTCTTCAGAAGAACGAGTTGAGCAAACCCAGAAGGCTGAAAATTGAAATCTTTGATCTTCTTCTTCAAAAATTTGACCTTCTGGATGAAAAAGCTTGAAAAAGCAAGGGTTTATGTTGCTGGTCTGAAAAATATGATGAAAAACCAGCAAGCTATGTTCTTGAATCTTGAAAAATTTCTTCAAACTTACTGCTCCAACTTTCTCCTCCTCGATGCCACCGCAAAAATAATGAAAAAATAAGCATTGAAAAGAGATGTTAAATAGACTTAGGCCCCATTTAGCTCTTTTGTTTTTATTTTCTTTATTTCAAAACCCTAAAACTCTTCTTTGGATTTGACTTCATCTTCCTCTTCTCACAAATTTGAAATTTTGAAAATCTTCAAAAATTTCTAAGGTGATGAAGATTTGGGCTTCTGAGGGCTCAACTTCACCTCTCGCACTTAGTCAAAATTTCAAACTTTAACTTTCTCTCCTCCATTTTGCACATGCCACTGGGCCACTCCATTGCTGATAGGTTTTATCTACAGCGAAATAAGTGGTTCACGACGCGAGTCTGCCTCCTCGATTCTCAAGAAGACGTTCTGGAGGCACCTCCGGCTAAAAACTTGATTTCGACCTCCGAATTCACGGGAGGCTTTTCCTTCTAGGGGCGCCCAACTTCTTCAGTGTTAGCCATTTTTCTGATTTCCAAGTTCTTCTCCGTTTGATTTTTTGATGAGTCTTCGATTCCGGGAGCTACGCTGATCTGACTGACTGTCTAAATGTTTCGTTGGATAGCCAGACTGATTTTGATGAGGCGCTCTTGGACGTTACTTTTGCAAATCCCATCATTTAAAGGCTTTAAAGATTGGGCGCCTTTCTTCAAGGGGGGCGCCCACTTCCACCAGACTTAGAAATTTTTTCAATTTATTCATGTCTTTCACTTCTTCGGGCGACCTTGTTGAATCTTGAGCTCCGGGCGTCGGATTGATGAATGTTTGGACTCGTCGCGAGGCTGAGAAGATTTTGGAGGGGGTCTTCTGGGAGAGATTTTGTCAAAAAGTGAATTTTAACCCTTCAAAAGTTTGGGCGCCTATCTTGACTGGGGGCGCCCATTTCATCCATACTTAGTCAAATTTTCACTTTCCTGTGTTTGCTTCAGAACTTTGAAATTCAACTCTTGTCGGACCCTCCCTTCGGCTTCTTGTATCCGGCGACTGCGACATCCGATTGACATGCGAAGTATCTTGTTGGAAAGCTGGGTCAATTGTGAGGAGATCACGTTAGATACTTGTCCGCAAATTCTTTTGTTTAGCTCCTTGAAAACTTGGGCGCCCTTCTTCACCAGGGGCGCCCATTCTTACCAGACTTAGCCATTTTTTCATGATTTTCAAATTTCAGAGTTTGAAAACTTCGTTCTGTATGTTCATCTTTGATCTAAATTTGCTGAAGATTGAGCAGTCGGATGATCTGACGGAGACAGGCACGTCGAAGCTGGCTGAGCTCTGAAAAGAACAAGCATATTCTCAAACCCTAACGGCTGAATCAGGGCCTTCAAAAAGCTGGGCGCCCTTCTCGACCAGGGGCGCCCAAAATCTCAACACTTAGTCAATTTTTGATCTTTTTAAATTCTCGTTCTGACATCTATTTGGAACCTCCTATTCCAGCCTTTGAATTCTGATGACTGGATCGGGCCTCGATGACTACTACCGTTGAATTCGCGGCGGCCGAAGCTGCAGAACTGAAAGTAACATTGGATCGAGTACAAACCCTAATTCGACATTTGGTGCTCCTAAAAAAGATGGGCTTTTCTTCATCAGGGCACCAAAAAAGTCACCAAAGTGTTAGAAAATTTTATTATTTTTTCACCCTTTCCCTCGATCCTCGCATGTTCATCGCTTTCATCTTCTCGTTGAACGCCTAAGTTGATTTTGACGTCAAGTACCGAATCGACTCTATTGATGACCTCCTGAGCTCTCAAAATACGCTTCGAAAAAGTGCATTAGACCCGAGGGGGCAAAACTGACATTTTAGTGATTCCTCGGACCGCACTACCGACAGTTACCTGACATTTTGAGCCAATCAAAATCAGTTCGGACTTCGTCGGACCAACTTTCTACTTTTGAAAAATTTTGCCAAGATCCGCTTCGAAGAAACCTGAAAACCGTGTAAAACTTTACTCTTCATTTCGGTAAAATTTCTAAAAATAGTAGCTTTCCTAAATTTTAGGGATGAAAAAGTGAGATCTGGGTTTTGTAGGTTAAGCTGCTCTCAGCGGACCCAGATCGTCAGAAATTGAAAATTTTGTGTTTTAACCCCTCATGCAAGACATGCACACCCAAATTTTGACCTTTTTGACTGTTTCAACAAGACTTTTACTCATTTCTTCAAAATGTCTAAGTGTAACAAAAATTTTAATTTTGGGGTACAACAAGTCTCAAGACCTTCATTGTAGGAATCCAAATTAGGATTCAAGACTGATGTTATGTCCTTTTGACCAAATTGATCTTTATCACTTTCTATCACGCGCAAGTCTGAGGGGATATTTTGAGGCTCTACCACACACTCTTCAATTGTCAAGGTATCTTCATCAAACTCACGATCATTTTGAGGTGACATGTGCACCTTGCTTGTGCCTTCTTCAATACTAGTTGACTGATTTTTCTCTTCAACTCGCTTACTCGTGGGTTGCAAACCACAAACATGCACTTCTGCTTCTTTCTCTATCCCTTCGTCAATAAAATGTTCTACTTTTCTATTCAAACCTTTAGATTTTGCAAATATCCGTGAGTATAGCCTTTGATGTTAGGACAACTCCTGTATCAACTTAGATATAGACTTCTTTGTAGCCATCTCACAACTGAGCTCTGTTTTTTCACAAGATGGCAGGATCTTGGCTCTGATGCCATTGAGGCCGATTTTTTGGTGTAGTGGTTGGGCCTTAGATCTTCATCCTCTACTCCACCTAAGCATTCATTAGTAAGTAGCCTCAAAAGATTTCTAATCATAGAATGAGGCACATCCTCATGGTTTGATACTACATCATCCATACACTGGAAACCATACTCAATCTCATGTACAGTTTTATCATCCATACACTGGATACTAGAAGTAAGCTGATCAGTACAATTGAAACAACTTTACAATTAGAATCAATCCTGCAAGAAACCAATGGTTAAGCTATCCAAGAAGCTGCAATATTATTATTTTATCTCCAACCTTCAAAGACTCACTAAATATGAAAACACACCCCGAAAACTCCAACTTCTACAAACTGAAATATCATACCAGCAAACTGAAAACTACGGACCAACAACTAATAAACTCACTAAAATGCTCACAACTCACTCAAAACTACTCCAAATGTCATGAAACGAAATGCATATGACCCCTAGAGAGATGGCGACCAAGATAGGACTGAGAAACAACTGCAAACTGATGATATGTATTTTTCTAAAGTTTTCCCAGACTTCCTAGGCAAGGTATGGCCTAGAGAGAGGGTCGACCTGCAAGATAAATTCAAAGACTCAACAATAAATTTCCAAAACTTGCACAAAGGGGCGCCCAGGGCCAAGGAAGAGATATATCAACTACCCAAAACCAAACAAAATTCGCCAAGAGAGCTATGAGTAAAAATCTACTTTAGCTACACCCAAACCAACAACTTGTAAACTGACAAAACACACCAAACTCAAGTGAAAATTTGAATTGGAGTTGAGAAAAGGCTATAAATAAGAGTGTTGGGCTCTTTGTTTTTCATCCATTAAGAAATTATAATGTTATGCTGCTGAAATGGTGAGTGGTTTGCTTCAAGGAATGCATACCTCCTAGGTTGGGCTTGGTTTCTTGCTTGAAATATAGCAACTAGCTAAGTTAGAGGCTGTTCTTTATATCAGATTTGTGTTCAAAACCCTCTTTAAATCTTTCGTCTTCTGACTCTTCTTCCTCCTCAATGTCTCCTTGATCAAGGGTTATGGCAGCCCCAAACTCGATCTGTGAGTCATCAAAGATCGCTGTCCTGAAAGTTTGGGAAGCAACAAACTCCTCCTTAGTGGCTGCAACCAACTGAAGGAAATCATCATGGAGCTTTTCAGGGCAAGCTTCTTCATCAAAAACAACTTCTCTTTCTGTGGCCACCTCATAGCTTGCAATGCAATCAGAATTTTGGTCTTCATCAGGATCAAAGGGAAACGTATCCCACACAGGTTCTTTGTCATATCTTGATGCCAACACACCTGGAATTTCAAATGCTAATGGGTTGATTGCGATGATCAAGAAGAAAATGCTTATTATGCTCTTCTTGAAGTTTTGACCCTTTGAATGAGTCACTCCCCTTTTCACTTCAACTGATATCTTCATTAGTAGCTTCCTCCAAGAGCTTAGTTTGATGATCAAACCAAATACCACCTATGTCACCATCATTGTATTGGGAATAAGAGTCATTAGAGCTGTCTGGTGTGATTACTTTATCATTTTTATCTTCAACAACCCCATCATGAATAGGTATGTTACTGATTTTTTCATTAGCAGCCCAATGAATACCAAAGAGGTCTTCTTGGCTACTTGTCATAAATTTGTCTTGTGAAAACTCTTGGGAGGTTTGAACAGCAGCAAGAGGGGAATAATCCTTCACCAAATCTTCAACAAGAAGAGGTGTAAACACATCAGAATCACCACCAACAACATCACCATGATAATGATCATAAGCTGGTTCAAAGACACCACTAGTATTTCCTTCATCTTGCTCTTTTTCAACGAACTCATCCCACACAACAGTTCTACCAACATCTTCTGTGAAGCCCTTAGTCTCAAGACCTTCATTGTAGGAATCCAAATTAGGATTCAAGACTGTTGTTATGTCCTTTTCACCAAACTGATTTTCATCACTTCCTATCATGCACAAGTCTGAGGGAATATTTTGAGGCTCTACCACACACTCTTCAACTGTCAAGGTATCCTCATCAAACTCACGATCATTTTGAGGTGACATGTGCACCTTGCTTGTGCCTTCTTCAATACTAGTTGACTGATTTTTCTCTTCAAGAAGCTGATTGCAAGCTTAGGGTCGAAGAAATTGTGGAGCATGTTCCTCTCCATGACATTGAGCATTCTCCGCTAGTTGATGGTGAAAGACAAGAAGGTTGGAGCAGCTATGAGGGCAGCGAAGACACAAAACAAAGTTCTGATTTTGAAAAGCAACCAACCAACAATCCACCATCTTTGCATATTCTCGAATGGGAGGAACAAGTCAGAGTATCCTTTGAAAGGGAAGTGCGAGTTCTATCCGAATTTGATCACACTCAGAGTTTGATTGAAGAGCTCTATTGGAAGGCTCAGCTTGAAGATAGACGAAAAGGAGTGAAAGATGAAGTTGCTCTTCCCCAATTTGCAACTTATCCGAGATTCTTTGGAGACATTGAAGTCAGAGTACGTGCACTTGATTGAAGATCGAGATCATGTCATTGAAGTTGCAAAGAAGACCATTTATGCCTTCCAAGAAAAGGAGAGGAAGGTTGATGAGCTCACTCTGGAGCTCGAATCAACAAAGGACATGTTAAAAGAAGCTCAGTTGGCTCTAATGGAGGTTGAAGACTAGTTTCCTGACTTCAAACTTTTCGAGAAGCAAGAAGGTGTACAAAGAGTTGAAGAAATCAAGCAAGTGATTGGAGAGCTTGATAGTCTTCAGGAGGATTTTGATCTAGAAAGCGTTACAAGAATATTAGAAGTTGTATGTGAGGATTTGGACCAACAAATGGAGCTTGAGTGTGAGAAAGGACAAGACTTCCATATTATGGATAATCCTCTCTTTGAAGTGGGTGCAGAAGAAACTTATGATAATCCTCTTTTTGTGATGGAAGATGTAGCATCAATTGACAATAGCACTAAATGGGATCTTGATGAAGTTTCCCAACACAATATGGAACGTGATTTTCAGCTTATTGAAGTTTTGCTAGCAAAACATGAGGGAGATTCGCTCCTTGCAATAGATAATCTTCCAAGAAGGATGTTTGATCAAGAAAGCTTAAGAGGGATTGAGGATTTAGTCTTCACTTGGGAAGGTGGAACAAAACATGGTGTTTGCACTCTTGTCAATCCATTCCTTGGGTTGGGTGATGCTAGTCAATTTTGGGAGTTGAATTTGAAGTCATCTTGTGCTTCATGCTCCAGTGTTGCTGAAGCTTTCATGGATTGGTTTCAAAGGTTCACTAAAGGGGACGCCAATTTCATGAGTATGCACTTGTTCTTGACCAACACTTGGAGATGTGTTATCTTTCCTTTTTGGAGTGTTGGAGATTATTTTTAGTTGGGTATCCATGCTTGGGATTGCCAACACGGGTTGATGGAGCTTATTGCTTGTGGAAAGAAGAATTTTTGGAGGGATAAGGATCAAATTTTCAGACTTTTTGGTATTGTCCCCTTCTTTACCAGCCACTTGATGGTTCCGTTTGTTCATCAACAAATGGATTGGAAAGAGATTTTGAGTATGGGTTGGGGAGATGAATGGTTGGTTGCTCTTGGGAGTGATCCTCGACTAAGACAAGGGCAGATTTTGAGAGATGAGTTTGCTGGTTGGAGGTAGACCAACCACCTTACATGTGGAGTTACTCTCGTTTTGAGAGTTTGTCCATCACTAATTGTCAAGGAGGTGGTAGTTTTCAGTTGGGGTTTGCTCTAGTGTGTCTTCGAGCCACTTTGGAGGGTTTTCTTGCAACTCAATGCTCATCTCACTCGCTCACACTTGGGAATTTCTTTGGTGCTGTTGTTTTTCCTCGTGTAGAGCGCTAAAATTAGATTGTATTTCGATGACTCCAGTCTGGAACAGCAGAGATTATTTATTTCTTCAAACCTATCCTATTCTTAGAGTTCATCTTATGGAGGTTTGTGAAGTAGAATTTGATAGTTTCTTTACTATATTGGTTCTGGACAGCGGACTTCCACATGCTTTGGCTTATCATTCAGAGACTCTTGGAGTTGGAACTGTAAGAGTGTTCAAAAGTCTTCATGGCTGTATTAGAATAATTCGTTGGAGGCATAGTAGATTCATGTGGAGTTATGAGTACGAGTTTGTTGAGCTCTTGCAAAGGATAGCTCTCCTCTTTGCAAGAAGCTTTGGGGAAGTCACATTTGCAAACATGGCTCTGCTTGACACCTTGAGGAGATATGCTGAGGAGTACATTGTTGAGTTGAGCAGATTGTCCTTCCTATTGCCTAGAGTTGAGGAAGACAATGGCATTGTTGATATCGATTACTTAGAGTTTTTTAGGCATGAGATGCTGCATGATATTGATTTCAGTCCTTCCAGAATTTTTAACTTCAGTTTCATTGATGGTAACATTTTGGAGTTACAAGGGAGGTTAGTGCAGTTTTGGCATAATGTTTTCTCTGATTTGATCAGAGTGGTGCAACATCAACATGGTGGGTCTTTTCAGAGATGGACATGGGACCTTGGGATTCGTTGGAGTGTTGTGCAATTGCTTGAGGACAAGCAATTTTGGGAAGGGCGGATTGTAATGTCCCTATTTTAGCAATACGCTCTTTTGTGTCTAATAGCCTATTTTCGAAAGCCTGTAGGCCAGTCAGAAGCTAAAATTAGGGTTTCCACTTTCAAAGGAGGTTTTGAAGGCTTGCATGTGAGATTTTTTGATGCATGTTTGGTGGAGCTTTCTGGGTTTTTGGAGAGCTTTAGGATGTGGTAACATGCATGACGAGATAATGACTTGCATTTTTGGCTGTTTCCTTGGCAGTTTTGGAGGCTTGCATGTTGGAGTTTTACAGTTCTGATTTTGGATTCCTTCTGGGTTTTCAGAGGGCTTTGCGGTGATGTGACATGCAACTAAAACAGAGGACTTTTCTGAACTTACTATTTTTAGTAAGTCACGATGGCTGCCTAGTATGTTATCAAAATGAGTTTGGAGCAACTTACTATTTTTAGCAGTATGCTATTTTTAGTAAGTACTATGTTTGGCAGTGCTATTTTTAGCAGCAGTTCAATAGTTCAGTGCAGTGGCTATTTTTGGCAGGTCAAAGTTTGAGTTGGGCGTTTCTCTTGTGGAGGTAAAATATTTTAATATTTGGTGAAATTTTGTCCAAGGCTTGAAGGACAAATTATTTAATGAGGTAATAAAGTCATATTTTGATATATTCTTTTGGACACCTAGCCTAGAGGAGTTAATGACATTTTTTAATGTATTTTGCACTGGATAGTATGGGACGCCTTATTGAGGAGATATATTGTTTTATAAAGTGTTTCACTTTATTACTTTTTGGACGCCACATTACACTTTATTGATATTTTTAATAAGTGTTATGTCTTCATGAAGTGGACGACTTGGGAAAAGGTGAAATGAAATGCAATTTGGCAGAACATTGCAAGGTGAATGTGAATTTGGATTAAGCATTGATCTTGGAGGGAAATAATTTGAATTTGGAGACATAAAAGCTATAAATAAGAGTGTTGGGCTCCTTGTTTTGCATCCATGAAGAAATTATAATGTTATGCTGCCGAAATGGTGATTGCTTTGCTTCGAGGAATGCATACCTCCTAGCTTGGACTTGGTTTCTTGCTTGAAAGATAGCAACTAGCTAAGTTAGAGGCTGTTCTTAACTCTTGAGAGCAGATTGAGCTTATTGTAATGGAGTTTTTTGATGTTTTTGATGTCTTTTGGTGTGTTTTGTTAGTTTACAAGTTGTTGGTTTGGGTGTAGCTGAAGTAGATTTTTATTCATAGCTCTCTTGGAAAATTTTGTTTGGTTCTGGGTAGTTGATATATCTCTTCCTTGGCCTTGGGTGCCCCTTTGTGCAAGTTTTGGAAATTTATTATTGAGTATTTGAATTTATCTTGCAGGTCAACCCTCTCTCCAGGTCGTACCTTGCCTAGGAAGTCTAGGAAAACTTTAGAAAAATAAATATCATCAATTTGCAATTGTTTCTCAATCCTATCTTGGTCGCCATCTCTCTAGGGGTCATATGCATTTTGTTTCATGTCATTTGGAGTAGTTTTGAGTGAGTTGTGAGCATTTTAGCGAGTTTATTAGTTGTTGGTCTATAGTTTTTAATTTGCTGGTATGATATTTCAGTTTGTAGAAGTTGGAGTTTTTGGGGTGTGTTTTCATATTTAGTGAGTCTTTGAAGGTTGGAGATCAAATAATAATATTGTAGTTTCTTGGACAGCTTAACCATTGGCTTCTTGCAAGATTGATTCTAATTGTAAAGTTGTTTCAGTAGTACTGATCAGCTCATATTTTCATTCTGCTGATTTCTATTGTATTCCCACTTTGGTGGAAGAGACAGGCCTCGCCGTCTTGCATATTGTATTGGGGCTGGCTTGTCGCCCTTCTTTACTTTCAGTAATCATATTGCTGATCGGCTGAGCCGTCCATTTACTTTATGTACTTGCATTCATATTGCTGGTCGGTTGTGTTGTCAAATCACTGCTACTGAAATACGCGGTTGAGTTGCATAAACTTTACTTTCCAGTAGTGTACTTCATTTAGTTTGGAGACTAACGATCTCCAACGCAATATGCTCACACCTTGCCCAACATTGGGATCCTGGTGTACATTTTTGGTGTAGGGTTACTTTCAACAGTTGATTTGATTTTGGCTAATGCTAACGGGTGCCATTGTTGAAGTGTTGTTGCAAAAAATTGAAAAAATTATAAGGGGGTCATTTCACACAAATTAGAACAAATTAGGGTTAAAGTTTGTATTACCAAATAAATATCTCTTTAATAATGCAATTCTGGGTTTGAATCTGCAGTCACCACATGAACAATATATATAGAGTTAGGTGATTACATCACATTGTAGATTATCATTAATGCAAGCAAGCTAGGGTTTCGGAGAAAGGACATGATGGGTCTGCTCGAAGCCTTTTCTACACCAAACCTAAGAGGGTGTATACCATAGCCCTCTCCCTTGGTGGCTTGTACTTGCTTTCCCCATCAATGTCCCAACCCCCTGAAGACACTTGCCACCTTGTGGAGTTGGGCGGGGGCCATATGTTGCAAGTATGAAGGTGTTGTCATTGATGTCAACAAGCTGGTGTTGTCATTGATGTCAACTATGTGTTGATGAAAGTTGTCGAATGTTGAAGTTGTCAAGGATATTGAGAAAATTGTGAAAAAGAGAGGGAAACAGTTTGTTGCAGTTTGTGCATGTACAGTTCTGTTTCCCAGAGAAAATGAGGTTTGATAAAATGTTTCGAATAATTATCTTTTCTCCTCTCCAAACCCCCTTTTATAACTTTTCGAGGGAAAATAATTTATTTTCTTTTCTTTTTCTTCTATTTTCCACTCAAGTCTCCAAAGTGTCATTTTTTACAAAAATCACCTTATATTATTATTTTGAGGAACATTTTATTTAATAATAAAAAACAAGTTGCCTTTTAATAAATTTAATAATTAAATTAGTAAATTATTTTGACTGTTTGGATAGGGGACATGACAAGTTGCAAAAGGATAACTGACAAGCCACCAGCCTAAGGCTCACAGAATTGCTAATAATAATAGGCCTAACTATTGGAACCATGCACAACAATTTTTAACTTTGAAATGAGTTAAGCGCTAGATTGAATTGCCAGTGGCTAGCAAAGTTTATAACTGTAAATGTCTTCGAAACCTAATTATTGGAATGTAACTGCCCAGGTAATACCATTGTGCTTACTGCTTATATTGCCCATGTCTAGCATAAAGGTGACAACTATGACATAAAAGACCAAGACTAGGCAAAGAAGAGAATAAGGTAGGAATTTCAACAGCCTATTAAGGCAACATGAAACTGCTGCAACATTGAGGATGATGACCCCATGGGTAGGCTCTGGAAGGAAAGAAAAGTACAATGCCCAGCCACAAGTAGAAAAAGCTATAGGAAGGATGTCATGTTAGTGCTCCAACCCTTCCAGAAGCGACCAGCTATACTCAGCAGTGTGACCATGCACAACACAAAATAAAAGAAACACAGAAATAGGACCTGCAACACATGCAAAATCAAATAGAAAACCAAAACTGTTCGAAGAAGATATTTTGGGGGAACAAGACACACGAGCCCTGGAATACTCCTGCACTAGACATTCTAATTATATGAAAATGTTCCACGAGTGTTGTAGCTCATGAACATTTGAGACATTCAAGAACTGAAATTCCACATTTGGCAACATCGGATGTATGCATCGAGGTTGCTTCATTTGCCACCTTATTCTTCCGTTTGATCAAGTACTCCTTATACTCCTTCCCTCTTGTTTTCTTGGCTGTTCGAGAATCTGTAATAGCTTCAACTTTGTTTCTTCCTCTTTTAGGGAATTGTTGTACTCATTCTTTCCTCTGCTCATTAGGTTCTACACTTTCTTCACAATTTTGCATTTCATAATAACGGTACAAATCAACAACATTGAAAATGGGTGAAATGTCTACACCTTCAAGAAGCTCCATCTCATAAGCGTTCGTTGCAAACTTCCTTAAGACTTTACACAGTCCAATCTGTTTCCTCTTCAACATGTTTTAGATTCCTTGGGGATACCTTTACTTCCTCTAAAGAGCTAACACAAGATCCTCAACCTGAAATTTTTGCTCCCTCTTAAAATTAGCATATTCCTTATATTTCATTGTTCTCCAAATTTCTCTGAACCTCTTGGTGTAATCTATGCATGTAATCAGCAAAATCTCTTGCAACTACACTCTTTCTGCCTAAATAAGCAATGTCCCTCAGTGTGTCTACCTAAGTCTACATAATTTATTCGCCTTGCGATTGTAAAGGAAAGCAATTTGGTTCACCTAAACAACACATACACAAGATCGTCTTGAAATAGATCTCTTCCAAAAATAGCTACGACTAAAAATAGAATGATCTATAAATAGCAGTTCTAAAAATAGATCTCAGAATATGATTATCATTTTCAAAAACAATGACAAGTAAAAATAGCACGGTTTGTAAATTACAAACCTAACAATTGGCTTTGGTAGTGATTTTGATGCAGCTCTCTACTAAGGTACACACCTCTCCATTGGCAAACCCCTTTTTGTTTCATTTGGATTTGCACCCCAATGTTCTTGGGCCAACCCTTGCAATGGGTAACAATTTTTTATTTCTAGACTTCTTGCATCTCTTTGATCAGGTATGCTCCTCTAGATTGATAGAAACTTTTTTATTAAACATTTTCTTGCATCTCTTTGATTATGCACACACTCATATATTCACATGCATCTTTTTGATTTTAGGTTTCTCTTTGGAGAGGCATGGACCTCTATATTGGCATGCATCTTTTCGATTTTTTTTTCCTTTTTGGAAAGGTGCTCTCTATTACATTGGCATGCATCTTTTTGATTTTATGTTCCTTTTTTGGAAAGATGTGCTTCTTAACATTGGTATGCAGCATTTTGTTTTATGTTCCTCTTTGGAGAGGCGTGCACCTCAACATCGGCAAACACTTTTTTAATGTGTAAATTTTGAACTCCATTGAGTGTGTGCTTCTTCATTGCGCTGCAATTTTTCATGCCTATTTTCTTTGCCTTCTCTCCCTCATTTGAGCTCCACTCCTTGCCTCACTAGGTTTTTTCAAAAGATCCTCTTGTAGGTTTTGCAAATACATCAACTAGAAACAACATAGAATGACATTGATGGCCATGACAAGGATTCAAGTATGGCTCACAAAATGAGGAATTTTAAAAATTTGACTCAAAGGATGACTCCATACAATTTTTTTGTATGGGTACAATAGTTATTAACTTAATTAAGTGATACTACGGAGGATGCAAGCAAGCATGCTCCTGGGTATGCACATATGTTAAATAATTTGTAAATGCAGCACATGGATGTAAACCATATTGATCATGAACCACCCTATCTTGTAGATATATATAGTGGCTGTAAGAATATATATATGGGCCTAAAAATAGTTACTTCTATAATATACAATGAGAAAATAGACCAAGAAAAGGTAAATCATTTTCTTTTTATGTTTATATTCTTTGTTTGTGTTCTAGGTCTCAAGCTCACCTTTAATCCCAAAGTGTCTTGTAGGCAGTTTTGCTAAAGTAAAATGCTTTGTCGGTTGTAACTGCTTCTAGATTTAAAGGATCTCAAATTGAATTCCTGCATGGTGCTTGGACAAGATGAAAAGGTATAGGGGCCTTTGCAACCTTTCAAACATTAAATTTGTCTATGCAGACAACATGAAACTCCTATTGGGGAAAACTCCAAGTTCGAACAAAGCTAAAATATTCCTAAATTATGATTTATTAATATAAAGATGGGAAAGATTTCCTTCCTCATCAATTATTTTAGTGATTTTTCCAATTCTACAACATTTATTCATTAATTTATGAATAAAGAGGGCATCACTTTTTTTGGAGTTTATCTAATGTAATCAATGTGGGCATGGGTTGCTAAAATCAAGTCTAAGGTTTTATTCATTTACCCTTTACCTTTTGCAAGCTTCTCTTCTTAACAACCATTTTTCGATTGGTTTCACTTGGCTTGTGACAACATCTGTCCATCATTGAAAAATAATTTCATTTAATAAGACCATTTATTGGGGTAAAATATATTCTACATATTCTACATATCCTTGGAGTTGATCTCATGACCTATAAGTCTTTTACCCCTCATGGATTTTTTTTAATTGGGTTATGAACTTATGGTTTGATCTCTTCTATGTTCTTAAAATCTGGTGTTACATTGTCAAATGCAAAAAAATCCTTCAAATTATTGACATGGAAAACCGGATGCATCTCTAGATTCTAATGGCATTATGTGTAGGAAATGTGAAAATTTTGTCTTGTGGATTTTTTGGCTGAAAAGAAATCATTTTATAAATTATTTGAATTTTATTCAAGTAAATGGAGGTGTAATGCCATTTGAATCTTTAGTTTAGTGTCCTTGATGTCAAGGTCTCTTTCCTTGTTTGTTTGCCAAGGGCTAATGTCTTTGCTTCAAATTGTCATGTCCCCAATTTGGAGGCAGAATAATTTAATTAAATTAATTGATTATGTTAGAATATTATATTCTTCTGTTGTTAATGGTCAATGTTATTTTGTTTAGTTTAGTTTAGTTAACTACTGTTTCTACAGTAGTCTGTAGGTAGGTAGATTGTAGGTAGATATTTAATATCTACAGTAGTTATGTAACTTATTTATAATGTAACATTTTATTTCTGTTAATGTAAGAATGTTTTCCACCATTTACATGGTATTAGAGCCAGAAAACAAAATTTGTTTTTTTCTAAAAAATTTTCGAATGAAATTTTTTTAGTCTTTGAAAAAAATGAATTTTTTTCAGTGAGGTTTTTGAGTGAGGCTTGCGATTTCTTTTGGGAAGATTTTTTAATTAGGACTCATGTAGGGTTTCTCAAAATCGGTGACTAAAATCTTCTAGTTCGCGCAACTTTTCTCACCTTCGCGTGACTTGTTTGTAGAATCTTTTCTGGCGTTTGCAAATCGTGAGTCTTTAACCTGTGACTGGAATTTTTGCGGCCACTTTTTCCACTCCATCTGGGCGCGTGTTTACTATTGGCTGCGCGACTTTGTTCTCTTCATGCGCACAACTTGCCAAGCCTGTGCGACGAGGGTTTTCTGAGCTTAAAAAAAACGTGTTTTGTTATTTCTTTGGACGCCGATTTCGTCCATTCTTGGCCGCGTTTCTGTGTTTTTCTCTGGCGTGATTTTTGGGTTTTTGGTGGTCACGGGATGTGCTTTCTAGGCGCACTTTCTGTTTCTTTGTCCCCGCGTTTTCTGGGCCGTGATTTGGCGTTCTTTGATCACATTTTTTACAGACGCATTTTTCTAAGGATTTAAAAGCCGCATTTTTTTCTGGTTCTGTATTGGCTGCGACCTAGGGTTTCGACAATACAAAGTTTTCCAGACCTCTCAAACCTGCGTTTTTCACTCCAGCTGACTAGGGTTTTATAAAAATCCTTAGTTTTGTGGGTACGTGATGGCATCACTGACAAATATAATGCTCAAAAGCAGCCAGAAGTTCAACGGGAAGAATTACAACACCTGGAAGCAGCGCATGATTACGATCTTTGAATATCGGTGTCTCGATCGGGTCGTTTTGGGGAACTCAACCCGTCCCACTGTAGCTAGAAAGGACTAGGACAAATGGGATGAACGTGACCGGGAAACTGTCATGCTCATAAAGCTTTCAGTCACTGACGACCAGCTGCCACAAGTGTCGTCAGGCAAAACAACTGTCGAGGTTTGGATGAACTTGAAGGATCTCCATGAAACATCAGATAAGAGTCGTGCGTTCTTTCTTAAGAACATGCTCTTTTTGATAATGATGGACAAGAAGACCACTCTCCAAGAGCATTTGACAAAGATAAAGGACATTCGCGACCAGCTGGAAGCTATTGGTCGAAAGATGAAGAGGACATGGTCGTCATTACTTTGAAATTTTTTCCAAAATCTTACGAGCATTTTATTGAGACACTCAATATTACTTCAACAAATGTTGACTTGAAGTTTCCAGACTTGTGTAACAAGCTTCTACAGAAGGATCGCTGAAGATAGCAGTTTGGAAGCACTACCAGTTCCACCTCCACAGAGCAAGCGTTCTCTGCCAAATCTTCTGCTAAGAACAAAGGGAAGGCGCAAACTTCTCAGCCGAAAAGCTCTGGTTCTTCTCAGGATAGCAAGAAGAAGAAGAACGTTCAGTGCAATTATTGCCATAAGTATGGTCACATGAAGGCTGATTGTCAGGTTCGATTGGCTTCTAAACAAAAGTAGGGAGGATCTCAACAAAAGGCAAATGTCGTAGAGCACACTAAGCAGAAAGAATCTGCATTCTATGCTTTTATGGCCAAGAGAACTGCAGATCCTGTCCAATCTTCTACCTGGTATATTGATTCAGGGGCTTTTCGGCATTTTACTCATCGTCAAGATTGGTTCACCAAATATGAACCATTCACTGATTCAGTGATCTTTGGAGGCGGCGAAGAGTATACAGTTGCTGGTAAAGGCACTGTTTAGATTCTTTCAGGAGGAAGAAATTTACTCTTTCTCGATGTCTTTTATGTTCCAGGCATGGAACATAATATTTTCTCCGTTAGTCAGATCATGCAGCATTCTCCCCAATTGGATGTTGCTTTCAGTTCGTCCACTTGCAGCATCGTTGATAGGGAGACTCGTACTACAATCGCTATGGGACTTGAGGATCACGGTTTGTACAAACTTGCTGATTCCAGTGATTCTCAAGAGCACGCTCTGGCAGCTAGGAGTACAACCATCAGCAAACTTTGGCATCAGCGTTATGGGCACTTGAATGTGCACTATCTCTCTCAACTCTCTCGGGAGGGTTTGGTTGCTGGTTTACCTGAGATCCAAACTCAAAATCATGGAGTTTGTGGAGCCTGTCAAGCTGGGAAGTAGCATTGGACACCATTCTCAGATGCTGATTCTTGGCGAGCCTCCGAGGTACTTCAATTGGTTCACGCTGATGTATGTAGACCAATGAACACTCCATTTGTTACTGGGTCTAGGTACTTTTTATTATTCGTTGATGATTTTAGTCGAAAAATGTGGGTGTATTTCTTGAAACATAAATAAGATGTGTTAAGTACATTTCAGTAGTTTAAGGCCTTAGTTGAGAAGGAATCAAGTTCTTAGATTGTCACTCTAAGGTCAGACAATGGGGGGTGTTGTGACCTTTTCACACATCGCCCCATTGCAAATGGGGACCCCCCCTATTTTTGCTTCGTTCGAGTCTTTTGGCTCTGCTTTTGGGTTGTTTTGTCGTTGTCTCTCTTTCTTTTGTCTGTCTTTCCGGGGATGTGCCCATCTGAATTGAAATTTTGGCTAAGTCTATAGAATTAGGGTTTGCATTTCTCATGTTAGTTTGAGGTCAAATCAAGTTTGGCTATTGAAATCTGAGACTAACATTGTTGTCAAGAGGGCTACAAACAAGTTTCCACTGAATTTTCACCAGGTTTCGACAACTTACTATTTTTAGTAAGTACTTGATTTGGGGCATTCTCTCAGCATAGTTGAAATTCTAACCGATACACTACATTCTGAGCACCTTGAGCTATTTGCCTGCAAATTTTGAGCTAGAGCGGACGACTTGCTATTTTTAGCAGTCTAGGCTTTAGAGGCAGATTTTAGGGTTTATATGCAATGTTCTTCAATGCATGTCTAGAGATTCTTTCTGGGTTTTCTGAGACCTACGCAGTGATATAACATGCAAAATGAGATGATGACTTTCAGTATTCAGCTTTCAGAGGCTATTTTTAGGGTTTGCATGTCAGCATATTCCTTGTGGGTTTTTCGAGGGCTTCGCAGCGATATAACATGCAAACCAGGATCAGGACTTTTTTTAGAAGCCACCTTCAGAGGCTATTTATAGGGTTTGCATGTCAGAGTTTTTAGTGCATGTCGAGTGATTCTTTATGGGTTTTTCAGGAGCTACGCGGTGATGTGACATGCAAAGCGAAATGATCAATTTTCAGAAACTTACTATTTTTAGTAGATCCACTCTGGCAGCTTCCTCCCAGCACATCAGTATCACGAACAGAGCAAAGTGCAACAAAAATGGAGTCAAATGGAGGTCGTTTGATATACATGCAAGTCAAATTAGGGTTTCTAGCTTCGGGACCCAAAATGAGGGGTAAAATGCTAGAATTTTCGAAAACCTGTGTGTCCCACTGCGATTAGTATCTTTCAAGCTATCCACCAGTAAAATTTGAAGGCAATCGGAGCACTTACTATTTATAGTAAGCCACTTCTGAAACAGGCTATAAATAGTAAGTCAACATCAGGGGCAAGTGCGAACGGGCAAGTCTACCGATGAGGGTCACGACATTCAAATTTCAAGTCAAATGGAATTGGGGAAGTATCAAAATCAGGCAGTTGCTATAAATAGTAAACCACCTTCAGAAACGTGCTATAAATAGCAGGTCTGCTCGAGATGGCAGTGTGAACAGACTAACTAGGTCATGAGGATCCTGTGGTTAAAATTTCAAATCAATCTGAGCTTCAAAAGTATGAAAACCTAGAACTTACTAAATATAGTAAATAGGGGCGAGCAAGTCGAGAAATGTCTAAGTCTGAAGAAATTCCTGCTCACCTTGTAAAATGCGCCCAAGAAGAAGTTGGCAGGAGGATAAAAGTTTTCAAGTGTTGAAATTCCTGCTCATACCCCAAAATGCGCCCTCAAGCTGGCAGGACACTGAGAAATTTTCTAAGTCTGGAGTTAAATCCTGCTTGACCCCCTAAATGCGCCCAACTTGCTCAGTGGTGATGGAAAATTTTCTAAGTCTGGAGTTAAATCCTGTTTGACCCCCTAAATGCGCCCTCAGCTTGAGAAGTTGATGGAAAATTTTCTAAGTATTGGTTTAATCCTGCAGACACCCTCAAATGCGCCCAACTTGCTGGTAGAAGCCATGAAAATTGTCTAAGGCATGAAACTTCCTGCTCCCCACCTCAAATGCGCCCAAGAGAGAAGAGAGGTGGAGAGAAGTTTTCAAGTGGCAAAAAGTTCCTTCACCGCCACTTTAATGCGCCCATCTCCAACATGGGTGAAGGAAGAAGTTACTAAGGCGTTGCTAAATCCTGCTTGACCCCTGAAATGCACCCAAGATTGGTAGAAGGTGATAAAAAAAAAAATTCTAAGTGTCAAACTTGAAGAAAGATCCCTTGTATGCGCCCAAGAAGGTTGGAAGGCTAAAAAATATTCTAAGTGTTTTAAATTGGAAGTCCACCCTCTAAAATGTGCCCTTGAACTTGAAGTTTGCTGAAAATTCTTCTAAGTCCTTGAAACTTGAAGCTCACCCCCTTGAATGCACCTTGACTTGTGGAAAGAGTTGAAAAATATTCTAAGTGTTTAAACTTGAAGTATGATATCCGATATGCGCCCAAGAAGTTTTGAAGGCAAGAAAATATTCTAAGGCAAGAAAATTTGAAGGAGGCACCTCTATATGCTCCTTAACCCAAGGAGAGGTGTTGGGGTGTTTCTAAGTGTCATAAATTGGAAGGACCTATAAAATGCGCACAAGCTAATGAGAGGAGTTAGAAATTTGTCTAAGGCATCAAGATTGGGAGTAGCCCATGTCATATGTGCCCTAGCAATTTGAGATTAGTGGGAAAATTTCTAAGTATGAAGAATTGAAAGCTCAAGGGTGGAATAGCGCCCAAGGCAAGGAGTGAATTTTGAAAAAAAATTTCTAAGTCTGGAAAACTAGAAGCAGACCACCTTTGATGCGCCTAACTCAAGAATTGAAGTTGGAAATTTTTCTTAGGCAATAAAATGGAAGTCAAACCCCCCATATGCGCCCATCAAGGATGGAGAAGGAAATTTGTCTAAGTGGTGGAATTAAAGGCAAGGTTCTTCAAATACGCCCTTCATGAGTCAGGCAAGTGGATAAAATTTCCGAGGGAAGACAAGGAAAAGCGCGCCCAGAGGAAAAAAAAAACCTTGGTGAAATATTTTGCAAAGGTTGAAAATAAAAGAATTAAATGTCCCCCTTTGTAGTGATACACATGAATTTTGCATTTTCTGAGAGGAATTTCCTTCTGGGTACTGGATATTTGCAACAGGAGATGGATTTTGAAGTCTTCTACACTTCTCTAGAGATTCTAAAGTGAAGATTTTTACTCAGACACCTGCTTGATGAAATTTTCTAGAAGAAATAAATTATTTCTAAGACAAATGAGATGGAAATTTGGCTAAGGCATGAAGAATTTGGAGATGAAGTGAAACTCGACTATCAGGATGATATGCGCCCATGATGAAAGGTTGTAAAGAAGGCAAAGCCTGCTAGAGAAAAAGAGATGAGCCCTATTAGATTCGAAGATCATTCAAATCTTGGATGTCAAAGCATGGAGATCTGGTAAGTAGAGTGGATTTATATTGTAAAGTGTTTTGATGTCCTCTTTGTTTGTTTTGCAGGCTGAACGTTGGGGCCATGGCACGGTGACTTGGAGTAATGAAGCAAATAGTCCAAGATGATAAATCATGAAGGAAGAAAAGTTGCAAGAAATGGCTAAGTGTTGGAATAACATAATGTGCACTCAATTCAGAGAGGTAGATGGTGAGGAAGAAGTGCTCGAGTCCAAGATAAGAAGACCCTTCAGGATCGGAGGTGGAGAAATAATCACCCCCCAAAGCTAGTACTTCAAAGTTGAAGAATAATATCAAGGAAGAAAATCATCGTCGAGCAGGAGAAAGAGGTTACAGCCTTGAAGTTTCAAATTGAGAATGTGCCTGCCATGCCAAAAGTTGAAGCTGTTTGATCAAGTTTGCAGTCAAGGACAAGAACAATGCGAACACGTCTTTGGACTAGAATCTTCTAGAAGGATGATGGAACTCTTCTTGGTGGCGGTTTTTAGGGTGAATCTTGTTTAGGGCTGAGGTGGCACAATTTGGGCCATCCATCTGATTGTAATCTGAGCTGTCCATTGGACTTGGCCAGCTATATAAAGGGGCATCCCCCCTCATTTGTACCGGATTAGACAGTAGAAATTAGATTAGAGTAGAAGTCAGAATAGAGAGACAGCTTAGAAGTAGCATAGCATAGATTGATAGGATAGTTTGAAGAAGAGGGAAAGTTTTTCCTTCGAAATTTTTTGTAAGAAATTGTTGTGAACACTCTCTTAATAAAAAGAGTTTTCATTGATGATGAATTTCGTCTTTTGTTGTGAGTAGCTGGCAAGGTTTCTTCGTCCTTCTGATTCAAATAGTAGCTTAAAGTAGAGTAAATTTCATTTCATGCAAGTAGGTAGTCATAATGGAATATGGTGATTAATCTAAGCAAGCTTTGCTTATCCATACCACTAGCGGACTCACTGACAATGTGTTCGCCTTGCATGGTCCATTGGAAACATTGTGGACCTAACTTCAATCACCGTTTGAATGATGGTATGCGTCGTCGTGATGGTATCTTCATGTCAAGTGGTGGTTTGAACATCTTTAGTCATCTCCCTTGAAGATTGCACCGACTCTGTGGAAGCTATCCGAGGCGAGGCAAAGCGAAGTTTGGTTGAAGTTTGCTGAAGTTGAGTTCCATATCCCGCACTTAGAATAGATTTATACTCTCTAAACCCTGCAACCATTTTAAATTCAGTATTTTCTGGTTAGTATAGGAAATCCGTGCTTCGTTGATAAATTTGTCGAACTGTGAAAATTCCTTTCTCCGCTTTTGAACAATTTCGTAAGTCCCCTTGAAATACCAACAAATCACATCGAGCCAACTGAGACTATCCACTGCATGAAGGAACCTTGGAGTTGAATGCATGATCTTTCTAGCAATCTTAGTGTTGTACCCCAAAATTAAAATTTTTGTTACACTTAGACATTTTGAAGAAATGAGTAAAAGTCTTGTCAAATCAGTCAAAAAGGTCAAAATTTGGGTGTGCAGGTTTTGCATGAGGGGTTAAAACACTAAATTTTCAAAATCTGACGATCTGGGTCTGCTAAGAGTAGCTTAATCTACAAAACCCAGATCTCAGTTTTTCATCCCTAAATTTTAGGAAAACTGCTATTTTTAGAAATTTTCTAAAATTAGTAACATTTTCTGGGTTTCTTTAGAAATGGATACTGGAAAAACTTTCTAAAAATAGAATTTTGGTCCGATAGGGCCCGAAATGATTTTGATTGGCTCAAAATACGTCCATATTAGGCTGGTGCAGTCAAAATCTCAAAATAGTTAGTTTTGCCCTTGTGGGTCTATTCTGCTTTTTCAGAAGCGTATTTGGAGCTCTGAGGTCATCAATGGAGGTCATTCGGCTGCCAGGCGTCAAAATCAACACTCAGGCATTCAACAGAAGATGAAATGATGAACATGCACGGAGAATGAAGAAGATAAAAAATGATGAAAATTTCCTAACACTGGCAAGTTTGGGCGCCCCAGGAGAAAAAGGGCGCCCATCATTTTAGGGCATCAAATGTTAGAATTAGGGTTTGCGCCTCCAGTCAATGTTGTTCAATTCTCTGTCAGCTTCGCAACGAATTTAGCGATGTAGTTATCAGATTTCTCAGTCATCCGGAATTCAACGACGAATAGGGGAGATCCGCACTGAAGTCAGAACGAGGAAAAGTTGAAAATATCAAAATTTGACTAAGTGTTCAGATTTTGGGCGCCCCTGGTGAAGAAGGGCGCCCAACTTTTTGAAGGGCCTAATTCAGCCGTTAGGGTTCAAGAATATGTTTGATCTTTTCAGTATCCTACCAGCTTCACGATGCCTGCCTTTGTCAGCACGTCCGACTGTTTAACATTCTGCAGATTCAGATCGAAGACGAAGGTACAGAATGAAGGTTTCAGACTCGAAGATGAAAATCAGTAAAAATGGCTAAGTCTGGAGGAAGTGGGCGCCCCTGGTGAAGAAGGGCCCCCAAGTTTTCAGGGGTCCCAATAGATGAATTTGCAGACGAGTGTCTAACGAGATCTCTTCACAATTGATCCAGCTTTCCAACGAGATATTCAGCACGTCAATCGGAGATTGCAGTCGCCAAATACAAGAAGCCGAACGGAGGGTCCGACAAGAGCTGAATTTCCAAGTTCAGAAGCAAACAGGAAAAAGGTAAAAAATAATCTTAGTCTGGGTGAAATGGGCGCCCCCAGCCAAGATGGGCGCCCAAACTTTTGAAGGGTTAAAATTCACTTTTCGACAAAATCTCTCCCAGAAGACCCCTCCTCATTCTTCGTCAGCTTCATAACGAGCCCAACCATCAGTCAATCCGACACCTAGAACTCCAGATCTGACGAGATCATCTGAAGAAGATTAAAGGTGATGAAAATGAAAATAATTCTAAGTCTGGTAAACATGGGCGCCCCTGGTGAAGAAGGGCGCCCAAACTTTTGAGCTCTAAGATGATGGAATTCACCAACACAGTCTCCAAGATCATCTCGTTGATTTCAGCTAAGCTATCCAGTGAGCTTGTTAGCCAGTCAATCGGATCAGCGTAGCTCCCGGAATCAGGATTTCATCAGAAGATTAAAGGGAAAAGGAAGAACTTGAAAATCATAAAAATGGCTAACACTGTGAAAGTTCGGAGCCCTTGGAGGAAATGGGCTCCCATGAATTTGAAGGTCGAAACGAAGTTTTTAGCCAAAGGTGTCTCCAAGGTGATTTTCTCATAATTAGTCAAGCTTCACGATGAATTATTCAGCTCCTCCATCGGATCATCCGAACATCCAGAGATCAAGGTCAATCCAGGGGTCAAAATGAAGGAAAGTTGAAAAGGTTAAAATTTTGACTAACACTGGAAGAAGTGGGCGCCCTTGTTGAAGAAAGGCGCCCAAAGTTTCATGTTGTTGTACCCAAAACCAAAATTTTTGCTTCACTAAGGCATTTTGCTTACTTGAGTCTTAATCTTGTTAAAGTGTTGTCAGAAGGTCGTTTTTGGGGTTTTTAAATATGGAGTTGGTGTCAGTGTCATGTTAGTCTGTTACTGAAAAGTTTTAAGGAAAATGGAAATTTGAAGGAAAATCATCAAAATTTTCTATCTCTGGAGAAGGAAGCACTTTCTCAAATAGGCGCCCTATCTTTTAGGGGCCTAGGTCTAGTTTTTAGGGTTTGTCACCTCCAGCAGACATTTGTCCGGCATCATGTCAGCTTCCCAACGAGCTATCAAGTTTTTCAAACGGACTTGTTTCAATCAAGTTATGGAAGATATAGTGCAAAACGACGCGAAAGCAAGAATTGGCTAACACTGGAGAAAAGCGTAGCTTTTGGGAAAGGCGCCCATCTTTTTGAGGTGTCAAATGAAGGTTTTTGGCTAAATGCCACCCAAGATGTTTATCTCACTTTTGTTCGAGCTTTGCGACGCATCCATTAGTGGGTGAATCTGAGTTGCTGAAGTGCCTGAACCTGAGGTCAAACGTAGGGTCAAATCTTAGTCAGAATATCAGAAGAAAAAGCAAAAGAGCACATTTTGGGAAAGGCGCCTAAGCTTTTCAAGCCTTTAATGCTTTCTTTCTGATTATTTCAGATATTCAGTGTGTCGTGTTACGTTCAAATTTCCGTTGCCTGTCTCCGTCAGTTCAGAAGATGTCTCAGCAGCTTGCAGTCGAGGTTTTTATATTATTTTTGTCATTCCCATAAATGGCTAAGTCTGGAGTGAAAAGAGCAGCTTTTCAAAAAGGTGCCCTTGTTTTTCACCCCTCAGATGTTTTCTGGGAAATGTGCCTTTGCAGCTGTCATGCAGAATGAAGTCAACTCCGCAGTGAACCTGAGATCCAGTCCTGAAAGTTGATAAATCAGAAGTTATGAAGGATTTATTTTTCCCTTCGTTCGAGATGCAGAAGTCAAAATTTGACTAAGGCTGAGAGAAAGCGCAGCTTTTGAAAAAGGCGCTTGAATTTTTGAGCCTTCAGATGTCAGTTTTATGACGTATGGTCTCAAGATATCTTTTGATTAGTTTTTGCTTAGCTTTGCAATGCACTTGTCAGCCAGTCAATCGGAGAAGTCAGTCAACCAGTGTCAGAGGATGAACAGAGGTCTCGACAGAGGTTTTAGCCTAAATTTTCATGAAATTTGGCTAAGTCTGGAATTCGCTTGAGAGTTCAAAGTTGAATTTTCGAAAGAGAGTTGAATGGACGCCTTAACTGGAGTTCTGACTGCAGTTAGACTAAACGTTTTCTGGGTTGTCATCTTCAGTTCATATATTGGCATGTGGAGTGATCTTTCAGTTCGCATGTCGAGTTAACTAGTTTGCATGTTCAGTTAACTGCTTTGCATGTTGAGTTAACTTGATTGCATGTCCACTTAACTGAAGATTATCAGTGAATGTCAACTGGAGTTCACATGCATGGCGAATTTGGTTGCAATTGTGAAGTTAGTGTGAAGATGGCGCTTCATTAAGTGTTAACTGGAGTTCTAAAAGGGTCGCCATATTTTGATGAAGCATAAATTTGTGAAATATGGCGAGTTTGAGTGTTAACTGAACTTATCAAAAGGGTCGCCATCTTTAGATGTTATTTTGATGAAGCATAAATTAGTGAAGCTACACACTTTTCAAGGAATGGCAACTTTAGTTTCAAAAGGGTTGTTATTTTTAGAATTGAATTGAAGCATGAGTGTGAAGTTGGCGCACCTCTTGAAGGCCAACTGAAGATTGAAAAGGGTTGCTATTTTTAGAATGATTATTGCATGAAGATGGCGAATTTCTCTTCTTAATTAAGATTGCTAACTTCACTTATCAAAAGGGTCGCCTTAGTTCAAGTTTGTGAATCTAAAGCAAGTTTGAAGATGGCGAATTTAATATAGGTTGCTAATTGAAGTCAAAGTCGCATGATGAGTTGAACTGAAGACTTGAAAGGCAAACCCTAAAGCATGGCGTCTTATTTAGCATATCTGAGTTTCAGTTAATTGAATTGATGTCCAATTAGAAGCCAAGCGCACTTTTCATGGATTCCTTGCTTGGTGCAAATTTTCAAAGATAAAAATCTATATATTTCAGCCATGGCGTCCATTATTTCATCATCTTAAGCTTCGAAGTTCATATTCTTCTTGAGCGACCAGCAAGCTAAAGGTGCTACAGGTGTCAGAATTCAACGTTCTTCATAGCAACGAGTTCAAATTGTTCAAAGGAAGGAGATTCCAGACTTTATTTTCACTTTGCATGTAGGTTTCATCAAGTTCCAAAGAAGAGGTTGGTAGATTTTTCAGAAGCAGAACAAGCAAAACTTTCTATCTTCTGTCTTATTTCTTGTATTTCTCATCTTAGGTACTTTCTTCGCATGTCAAAGAAATTCAACACATATTCAGAATCTGATCATCCGGGTTCGCATATTTCAGCATTTGCAGCAAAACCCACGTCTTAGATTTTTTCGAGAAAATCGCCCCGTAGTCTTCATTCTGAAGCTCTGTGCTTTTTTCTGAGAATTTCTTTGCATGTGGGCCAAAATCACGTCTTTTTGAAAATCTCATCATCTGGGTTTGTTCAGAATTCCATTGTGCATAAAACCCATGTTCCAGATTTTCTCAAGAAAAATTGCCCCGAGAAGCTCTAAAACCCCTGCAGTTCTCGACTGAAAAACCTTTGCATGTCAGGCTAAACGGCGTTTTTTCACAATTTTGACGTTGTGGGTTGTCTTAGAATCATTTTCCGGACAAAACCCATGTCTCAGAATTTTTGGTGAAGATTATCCTCTGATAGGGTATTTTTAGTCTCACCAGGAGCCATTTTTGCTTTCCGGAGAAAGTTGTCAGAATATAGTCGTGTTCACAGTCAAGGGGCGAGTTTTTTAGAATGCAATTCACCTAGACTGAATTTGAGATCAAATCGGTCTTAATTTAGGTTTTCATCATAGCAGCTGACAATGAAGCGTTACGCTGCAAAAGGAACAGACTCCATTTACGGAGCCGCCAAAGTCACTCAAATCCCGTGCCATTATCTTCGTGAAAATGGTACCTATGCTGATCTCGAGGTTTTACAAACTGAGTTTCAGAAGCATGTTCGTGATATCTTGATGGAGATTTTGGATCACATTTCAGTGATTCAGCTAGTTTCAAGAAGGCGACTGAAAATGTTAAAGAATGTATGCATACAGTCAAGGAAAGTGACAGAGAATTGAAGAAGCAGATTATTATTTTTGGACAGCGTCAGAGTGCCGGAAGACAGAGTAATTGATGGTTTCTTAGTTGAAGTGTTAGACCGAGATGACATGGAGTGAATGCCAGTTAACTTGAGTTAATTTCGATTTGAGTCATGAGCAGCAGTTCGACTTTCACCTGAGTTTACTTGCTGACTTAACACATGCTTATCTCATCCTTGGAATTATCAACACAGGAGTTAGGGTTAGGGTTTCCAGTTAACTGAAGGTAGTGTCCAGTTAACTTTGCTTTAAATAAGGACGTGCATGCTTGCACATGGTCCATTTAGGTTATTTGTTCTTAATCGATGGTAGCTTTCGAGTTAACTGTATAGTTTACTTCATTAGGGTTTGGCGATATCTTGCATGCATTGCAAGAACTGTAGTGAACTCAAGGTGATTTTAGGGTTACCTACACCTTGATGTATATAAATAAGAGCTTTTGCTCATTTGTAATTAACTTTTGCTTGAGAGAGAAATATATGCTGCGCCTACCTTGCCCTCAATATTGCTCTTTTGGTATTTGTTCATGTGTCTTCGCTATTACGATTAAGTGTTATGCCACATAGGGTTTCATGCAATTGTAATGGTGGATTCTTTCTGTCTTGTGAATCTTTTATCATTTCAATCAAGTGTTATGCCACATAGGGTTTCGTGAGATTGTGATGATAAAATCGTTTTGTGAAGTCTTTACTACTTTGATCAAGTGTTATGCCACATAGGGTTTCATAAGATTGGCGTGGTAAATTCTTCCCATAGTTTAGATAAATCTGTTTGAACATCTTTACCATTGAGGTCAATTGTTATGCCACATAGGGTTTCAAGAGATTGAGATTATAAATCTGTTTTATGTCTATTTACCATTGTGATCAATCGTTATGCCACATAGGTTTCGAGAAATTATTGATAAATCTGTTTTGTGAATCTTTATCATTATAATCAAAGGTTATGCCACATTGGGTTTCGTGAGATTGTGATGATAAATCTGTTTTGTGAAGACTTTACTATTTCGATCAAGTGTTATGCCACACAGGGTTCCATAAGATTGTCTTGGTAAATTTTTAAATCTGTTTTGTGCCCAATAAACTTGTCTAGATTGAGCTGATAGATGCGCCACCTTGCCTTCAAGTAGAGAATCTAAACACGTTTATCGTCTATAATCATCCCTGCTCCATTTCCTCATGCTTTGTTTTCTTGAGGAAACTGGATAGATTTAAAGTAGTTAGCTTAGTTGTAGTTAACAATCTGCGAAACCGTAAAATCCTTAGTCAACATTCTTGGTTTTCTTAACCTTGTGCCTCTTCCAGCTGAGAACAAAAAGACAGGGACTTTAGATTACTCTTCTTTTCCATGCATTCCAGCACAACGAGGGAGCTTCCCCTCCTAATTTGAAGAGCACTCATTGCGTAGTGTACATAGCTGTCCGTACAAACCTGCACTCCAGAGGTGTTAGATTTGACGCCAACACATGCCTTAGAGAAATTTCAAGAATTTTCGAAATTTTCAAGATTGCAAGAGAAGAAAGAGGCATCCAAGTTCAATGAAGCTGAGATTTAGGGTTTTGGAGATAAAAGCAAAAGAAAGCAAAGCAAAAACAAAACCCTAAGTCTATTTAACATCTTTCTTTTATGTTATTTTCATTATTTTTGCAGGTGGCTTCCAAAGAAGAAAAGTTGAGCAGCAACTTTAAGGTTTTATTTCAAGATTCAAGAGCTCAAGGTTGCTGATTTATATGAATAATTTTCAGACCAGCAACATAAGATCTTGCTTTTTCATGCTTTTTCATTCAGAAGATCAAATTTTTGAAGAAGAAGATCAAAGATTTCAATTTTCAGCCTTCTGGGTTTGCTCAACTCGTTCTTCTGAAGAATTTTTCAACAAATTTTCATCAAGTTGCAGCAGCTGCTTTTTGCTTTGCATGTTAGTGAAATCCTCAGGGTTTTCAATTTTTGATCATCTGGGCCCTCTCAAAATAGTCTTATGAAGAAAACCCATATCGCAGCTTTTTTCAAGCAAATTTCAAAACCTGGGGTTGGCTGCTTTTTCGATCAAATGTCAGGGTTTTGCAAATCTAATCAACTGGGTCCATTTCTAATCTTGTTCTGAACAAAACCCAGGTGCCAGCTTTTTCCGGGAAAAATTGAAGAAATTAGGGTTTGCTGCTTTTTCAGGCAAAATTCAAAATTTTCAAAAAACGGACGATCTGGGTTGTCTTACAACAAAGTTCTGAGCAAAACCCATATCTCAGAAAAATTCCAAAAAAATTTGTCCATTTGAAGACGAAAAACCAGCATTCTAAAAATAGAAAGTTGCTCAAGACTTGTCTAAACATGGGTGAGTTTACAGTCATTCTTCAAGGTTTTCAATATGGAGTACACTCCCCTCGAGTTTAAGACCGAATCAGCACTATGTCAAAACTTCATCATCTTAGCTGAAGAACGAGAGAAGGTGTGATATGAGAAAAAGGAAAGGTATTAGAAAAGAGTTGTGCAATACTCTTTTGTTGGAAATCGAGAGAGGTGTCAGAAACATAAAGTTGCAGAGCCGCCAAGTTATCAATTAGTGAGTCATCTTTTTGGGCAGCGATGTTTTGCAAGAATAGAACTCATAAAACAGTTGAAGAAGTGAAAGATTCTCTAAGGGCGAAGAGATCTTGGAGAATCAGAATATTGCCTTAGTTGGCATAGATGCACCGAACCGGGACACAATTTCCAATTTTCTAGCGGATGAGATCGAGCTTTAAAGCAGCTTTCTTCTAGAAGCTTTCTTTCCCGCTTTCTTTCTATTCTTGGAATAATCCTTATCCATTCTTTGAGGATAGAAAGAAGATAAGATGTAATAGTTGGCGTTTCCCGCTTTTTCTGCTTTCTAGGGTTTTAGATGTTATCTTCTTTCTAGATTTAGTAATAAAGCTTGCTTGCTGAGCAAGCCCTAGATTGTGAAAGCAAGGAGATTTTAGGGTTCCCTACTCCTCCGCTTCTCTATAAATAAGAGCCTTTGCTCATTTAGTTTCTTTAAGGTTATTGTGTTAGCAAATTGTGAGCCTGCATTGCAGCAAGTTGTTATTCAGCCAATTCACTTTGTGTTGGGAACTGATAGTGAGAACAAAACGAGCCTATTGTGCCTTCTATTTGTTGCTCAAGTATTGTTCATTTGTGTTGTGATAAGCAAATTGTTGAGCCTCTTTAGCCAACAAGGAGTTAGTGAGATTTCTGTTTTCTATTGTGTTAAGAATAAGTTGCAAGCCTCCTTAGCTGCAATTTCTTGTTCAAGGCATGTTAGAAGTGAGCTTTGTTTCAGAATTTGAGTAATAAAATCATGAGCCTCTTTTTGCCTTGGTCCAAAATCTCAGATTTCCGTTATTTGTGTTATGCTTCTATGATCTCGATTTCAGCTTACATTGAAGTGTGTAGATGTTTGTTGAGAAAGAGTTTATCGAAGTATTTTGTCAAAAAATCTACCTTGTTCATTTCTAGTTTCTCTTGCTCTGCTTATTACTTGAGAAGTTAGAAACGTCTTTAGTTTAAGTTAGTCGTAGTTGAAGTTCTTTAATCAGAAAATCTTAGCTGCGGCGTTTGTGTTTTATAAACCTTGTGCTCTAGCTGATCAAAAAGATAGGCAACTTAGTTTTAGTTTACTTTCTTGAATACCATCAGCAAGAGGGAGCTTCCCCTCCTAATTTGAAGAGCAATTTATCTGTGCATAGCTGTCCGTTTCAAATACGCATTCCAGAGGTGCGAATTTAAACGCCAACACTTAGCATGCAGGAGATTTTGTTCAAGAGAGGATAGAGTCGCCGTTGGTAACATTATTCTGTGTTGGTACGGTCACGAAAAACAATCAATAGGGGGGAGTTTTGCTCAGTTGACTTCTCTACTTTTTGTGCTACACACGACATTAAGCGCCAACTCACTACACCATACACCCCTCAGCAGAATGGTATCGTTGAACGTAGGAATCGCACCATTACTGAACTGACTCGTTCTATGCTGGAGTACAAAAATATACCTAAGAAATACTGGGCTGAAGCAGTTTATATTGTAGTCTACCTCCTGAATCGGTCACCTACACAGGCTGTTAAGAAGATGACTCCAGAAGAAGCCTGGTCAGGACATAAGCCTAAGGTGGGCCATTTGAAAGTCTTCGGTTCTACAGCTCATGTATGGATTCCAGACGCCAAGCATGCCAAGTTGGACTCGAAGAGCCAAACACTTATGTTTACTGGTTACAGAGACACTCACAAGGCTTACAGGTTGATTGATGTGGAGACAAAGTCTCATATTCAGTTGTGATGTTGTGATTGATGAGACTACTGGTCCATTTGTTCCTACTATCAATCTTGCGGATCAGCCTATAAAGGTTCCTGATGAGGGTGTTCGTCTTCCTCTTGGTTCCCCTGATGGGAGGGCTTCAGAGCATTCTGACTTTGAAGATGAGGAGTCTACTAGTCATGACATTGCACCACCTGATTTTTCTCAAGACTCACATTTAGATGACTTTGTTCCAAAAATCCCGGGAGATGCTGTTTCTCCTATTTCAGATGTTGGTACTTCTACTCGTCGACCTAAGTGGTGGCTCAAGACTATCCGAGATCTTCACGATGATGAACTCATTGAGGGTAGATCAGCTCGCAGAAAGAGCAAGCAACAAAACACCGTCAATTTTGCTCTTATGGCCAACATCCACAACATCTATGAGCCTCATACATATTCAGAGGCTAAAGGAATTCCAAAGTGGGAAAAGGCTATGCAAACAGAATACCATAGTCTTTTGAAGAATCACACTTGGGTTCGGTCTGACCTTCCTCTTGGGAAGAAACCTATCAGCTGCAAATGGGTTTATAAGGTAAAGTATCATGCCGATGGTACTTTGGATAAATACAAGGCCAGATTAGTTGCTCGGGGATTCACACAGCGGGAGGGTATTGAATACGAGGAGACCTTTGCTCCTACTGCCAAGATGAGCACCATTCGTCTTCTTCTTGCTATTGCAGCCCAGTTTGGTTGGACAGTTCATCAGATGGACGTCAAGAGTGCCTTTCTCAACGGTGAGTTGCAGGAAGAAGTCTACATGACGCAGCCTCCTGGTTTCAAGGTTGCTAGTTGTAAATGTAGACAAATCTTCAATCAAATTGGGAGACTAAGGGACTTATGAAAATTCTAAGTGTAAGAATACTACTCAAACTTCTATGTTCAGATTTTCAATTTCCAGATTTGAATTTCTTATTTTGAATGTGCTGATTGCAAAACATTATTTGATTTCTATATTTGCATATCAAAGAAGGATCCGCCATAAATAAGAGAGGAGACCCGCCCCTAAGAGACATGTCTCATGAGTGGACGTGTCTCCATTTCTATATTTGCATATCAAAGAAGGATCCGCCATAAATAAGAGAGGAGACCCGCCCCTAAGAGACATGTCTCATGAGAGGACGTGTCTCCACAAGTGGAGACACGTCCACTCATGGGACGTGTCCCTTAGGGCGCGGCTTATGGTAAAGTTGTTTATCATTGTTTAGTATAACTCATATATACCCTTCTACAAGGTGGCGGATGAGTAAGTAAATTCCGATTAATGAAATGCAAAATATAACATCATATATATAATTCGAATTTTATATGTATGCTCATAAATTCAATTAAATGTTTTTTCCAGAAATATTTCAATATAAATGATAAACTTTGATCAAGTATGAATGACAACGATGCTTATAGCAATTGTCATTCATATCTGATCAAAGCTATCATTCATTAACACTCCCTCTTAGCTAGGGAAGATATTTCAAATCAAAAAAGTAGAGATATCACCTTAACACGTGATATCTAAGACATGGTATGATTTCTCAATATTGTCAAGTCACATGACATTCTTCATAACATATCTTTATTATGGTATGTGCACTGACATCAAGTCACATGATGTCTACCATAATTCATGGCATATCCACGGATATAAATATCCACCATGATTATCTCTTAAGGATCACAATGATCTACAAATGATATCAAGTCCCCTGATATCAATCAAAGTGTCCAAGAGATACTATCATGACATGTCCACAGATATCAAGTTACATGATATCTATCATGATAGTTTATCATTGTAGAGTTGTCACTTTACAATGTCAAATACAAGTGCTCATTATTAGAAAGATCGTCACCTTTCAATAATGTACATAGGGGGAATAGGCCCATAAAGTCATGGAGTCACACACATGACAAAAGAGTTTACACATTAAACATCTTTATATATTAGTACAATTTATAAACAATTTGTATTTCAAATATAAATAACAAATTACATTTCAACCATACCAAGTTTCTTCCTGAAGTGCTCTACCTTGATTCGAGAGAGAGGCTTGGTGAGAATGTTTGCAGTTTGATCATTTGTACTAATATACTCCAACTGAATCACTTTCCTTTCCACCATATCTCTTACATAATGATAGGGGATCTCAATATGCTTAGATCTATCATGAAAGACAGGATTTACAAAGAGTTTGATACAACTCTGATTATCACAATGAATAATTGTAGGATTCAAGGGCTCACCAAAGAGTCCCACAAGCAATTTACGAAGCCAAACTGCTTCTCTTGCTCCCATTGAGGCTGCAATGTATTTGGCTTCTGTTGAGCTCTGTGCAACTGAAGATTGTTTTCTGCAAATCCAGGAGATCATAGCCGATCCTAAATTGAAGCAACATCCTGATGTGCTTTTTTGATCGGTTACACTTCCAGCCCAATCTGAATCAGAGTACCCATGTAGATCTAGTTGATCATTCTTGTAAAGAAGACCATATCCAATAGTGCCTTGAAGATATCTCAAAATATGTTTCACATCCATTAAGTGAATTTCCTTTGGCTCACACATGAACTGGCTGAGAACATTCACTGCATAGCAAATATTAGGTTTGGTGTTAACTAGATACATCAAGGATCCAATCATCATGTCAGTAAAGGGTTGGATCTGCACACTTGGATTCTACTGCTGCTTCTTTCAATTTGTGAAGGTTGGTTTCCATAGGTGTAGACATCGGTCTACAGTCCAACATTCCAAATCTTTTCAGAATATCAATAGTATACTTCCCTTGGTTTAGTATAATGCCCTCTGATTTCTGCCATACTTCTAAACCTAGGAAGTAGTGTAGAATGCCCAAGTCTTTCATGTCAAATTCAGAAATTAGATCTTGCTTCCCTTGAGCAATGAGGTGATCTTCTCCTGTTATCAGCAGGTCATCAACATATAAAATAATTATTAGCATATCACCTTTGATTACCTTGAAGTAGAGATTGGAGTCAGCCTCATTCTTGGAAAATCCTAATCCCAAGAGATAGCTGTCAATTCTTTCATACCAGACCCTGGGAGCCTGTTTAAGTCCATAGAGAGCTTTCTTCAGTCTGCATACATGTGAGTCAGGTTTATGTATCACAAAACCTTCAGGCTGTTCCAAATAGACTTCCTCTTCAATGGTTCCATTCAGGAAGGCAGTTTTCACATCCATTTGATGGATCTTCCAGCCTTTAGCTGCTGCAATGGCTAACACTGCTCTCACTGATGTGTAACGGGCAACAGGTGCAAATGTTTCTTCGTAATCAATGCCTTCCTTTTGAGAAAACCTCTTGCCACAAAACGTGCTTTATGTTTTTCTATACTGCCATCAGCAGCATGCTTGATTTTGAAGAGCCATTTGGAAGAGACAACAGATTTCTCTTTTGGCCTAGGCACTATATCCCATACATCATTCTTTAGAATAGACTGATATTCCTCTGTCATTGCATCCTTCCATGCTTGATGTCAGAAAGCTTCTATAACACTGATAGGTTCTGAGTTTATGATGTTCATTAGAGCAACATAGCTAGAGAAACGTTTGGGTCTTTTACTTTCCCTGAACGTTCCTTTGGGTGCTGCATGATCCTCTGCTTCTTTGACCATTTTCCTGGCCCAAAGTGGTCTTTTTCTGCCGTTGTCATTTGTATTCTCATTTGAAGTAGAAGGAAGTTCATGTGGCATTTCATCAGGATGCTCCCTCTGAATCTCAGGAGCAGGTTCCATTTCAGGTACTCTCAAGAGATTTGTACATATGGTATGTAGTTTCATGTTTTGCTAAGATAGGCACTATATGATCCCTAACTGCATCTACTAGAATTTTCATGGCCTTTTCATTGTTTTCAACCCATTGAGTTTTCTCAGGTTCAGCCTCTGGTTCCTTTTTATTTTCTTTCACAAGTGAGTCTAGTTTATTCTCTCTAAGTATCATCATGATTCTAAATTTCCATGATGTGAAGTTGTCTGCTCCTGCAAGGCGATCTTCAAATCTGATCACACTTGACATTATGAAGAATGTGATGTGAATTCCATTTTAGAAAATACGAATTTTCTAGAGCAAACTGATTTTAGATTTGTTTTGGATTCACACAACTTGGCTCTGATACCATGTAAATGTAAACAAATCTTCAATCAAATTGGGAGACTAAGGGACTTATGAAAATTCTAAGTGTAAGAATACTACTCAAACTTCTATGTTCAGATTTTCAATTTCCATATTTGAATTTCTTATTTTGAATGTGCTGATTACAGAACATTATTCGATTTCTATTTTTGCATATCAAAGAAGGATCCGCCATAAATAAGAGAGGAGACCCGCCCCTAAGAGACGCCTCATGAGAGGACGTGTCTCCACAAGTGGAGACACGTCCACTCATGGGACGTGTCCCTTAGGGCGCGGCTTATGATAAAGTCGTTTATCATTGTTTAGTATAACTCATATATACCCTTCTACAAGGTGGCGGATGAGTAAGTAAATTCCGATTAATGAAATGCAGAATATAACATCATATATGTAATTCAAATTTTATATGTATGCTCATAAATTCGATTAAATGTTTTTTCCAAAAATATTTCAATATAAATGATAAACTTTGATCAAGTATGAATGACGATGCTTACAGCAATCGTCATTCATATTTGACCGAAGCTATCATTCATTAACACTGGTAAAGAACATCAGGTATGTAGGCTCGTGAAAGCACTCTATGGATTGAAATAGGCTCTTGTTGTGACGTTTTTCACACATCGCCCCATTGCAAATGGGGACCCCCTAATTTTGGCTTTGCTTTTCGTTTGTTTTGTCGTTGTCTCTCTTTTCTATTGTCTGCCTTTCCGGGAACGTGCCCGTAATTGAGTTTAAACGTGAGTTCGACCAAGTCTGAAAATTAGGGTTTTGAGTTTCCTTGCCAATTTGAGGTCGAACAAAGTGAATGAATTGAAAACAGAGCTTTACATTGTTGTCAGCGTGTTTCCAGTAGGCTCTCAGCAAATTTTCATCAAATTCTGAGGTACTTACTATTTTTAGTAAGTGTGCAATTACAGGCAATTCGCCAGCATTTTTGAGATTTCGACAGTCACACGACATTTAGAGCACATCAGGCTGCTTGCGTGCAAAATTCGAGCGAAAACAGACAACTTTCTATTTTTAGCAGTCCAGCTTCCAGGACAAATTTCAGGGCTCAGAGGCAGAGTTTTTCTTTGCATGTTGGCATATTCCTTCTGGGTTTTTCGAGACCTTCGCAACAATATAACATGCAAAACGAGGTGACAACTTTCAGAATTCAGCCTTCGGAGGCTATTTTTAGGGTTTGCATGTCAGGGTTTTCTTTGCATGTCGGATGATTCCTGATGGGTTTTTTGAGAGCTTCGTAGTGGTATGACATGCAAATGGAGATAATCACTCAGTAAGGAACTTACTATTTTTAGCAGGTGCGTCTCGGTAGCCGCTTCCCAGCAGTTTAGAATCACGAGTTGATCGCAATGCAATAGAAACGAAGATAAACATAGATCATTTGATACGCATGCAGAGCGAATTAGGGTTTCCAACTTCGGAGCCCGAAAGGAGGGGTCAAAAGTCAGAATTTTCGAAAACCGGTGTAAACCACCGCGATCAGCATCCTTCAGGCTATCTGCTGGTAAAATTTGAAGTCAAACGGAGCACTTACTATTTATAGTAAGTCAATTTGGAAACTGGCTAAAAATAGTAAATCGGGTGCATGCGTTGATACCGACAGTCAGGTTACGTGGTGAGGAACACGCCATTAAAATTTCAAGTTAATCGGAGCAGTGGAACTATCAGAGACAAGCAATTACTATTTATAGTAAATCATCTTCAAAAATGGGCTAAAAATAGCAAGGTGATTAAAAATGGCAGTGTCGGCAGGGTAACAAGGTCATGAGGATGCAGTGTTCAAAATTTCAAGTCGTTTTGGGCTTCAGAGATGCAAAAATCGGAGGGCTTACTATAAATAGCAGGGCAGAGAAGCTGGCAAAGACAAGAAAAAAAAAATGTCTAAGTCTGAAGTTTATCCTCCACCACAGGTGAAATGCGCCCAACTTGCCTTCCAGGTGTTTGAAAAATTTCTAACATGTTTTCATCCACCTCCCCATGTAAAATGCGCCCAAGTTGGTGGAGTTGAAGCACACAAAAAATTCTATGGCAAGCATCTCATCCTTCACAAATGGTGAAATGCGCCCTCAAGGCAAAGATGTTCAAGCATAAAAAATATTCTAAGTATAAAATCCACCTCCCAGGCCAAAATGCGCCCATGCAGCAAATGGTCAAAGTAGTCAAAAGTTTTTATCCTCTATGTGCCAAATGCGCCCACCTCATAAGAAAGTCAAGGAAAATTTCTAAGTAAAGTTCATCCTCCTACATGGGCAAAATGCGCCCAAATCAAGGCATGTCAAGACAAAAATAAGGAAGTTCAAAAGTCATCCTTCACATATGCTGAAATGCGCCCATGATTCAAAGCAAGTTAGGTGAAAACAAGTCAACAAGTCAACATCTCTTATCCTTCTGACATGTCAAAATGTGCCAAGTTGAAGATGTAAAAGGATGAATGTTAGGCGTGGTAAAGATTGGATGTCCCTCTTCAAGTGTTAAATGCGCTGAGGGTGGTGAATGCTAAAGGGTGTTGAAAATATTTCCTAGGCGTGGCAATATTCCTCTTCAAATGCTATATGCGCCCAAGGTGGTAGGTGTTAAAGAATTTTCCAAGGCTTGTGAGGTGGTGGAAATAAGGTGGTAAGGCGTTGAAAATGTTGAGTGTTGAAAATTTTCCCAAGGGCATGGTTTTATCCTCCTTAAAGTTGAATATGCACTCAAGGTGGTGACTAAATATTGCTAGGCGTTGGTTTTAAAATGTTCTCTGTGACATATGAAATGCGCCTAAGAGGAGTAGGATGTGTAAAAATAATATGAGGGCGTTGGAATTGAAAATCCTCCATGATGTGCTTTCAAGGAAAATTTTCTAAGCAAGTTGAAATAAACAAAAAAAAAATTCTTCACCACAGGAAGTTGATGAAATTTTCTCACCACTGGCAAGATGGATTGAAAAATGAATGAAATTTTCTAAGGGAAATTTTTTCAAAAGGAATGCTAAGTGATTCAAAAAAAAAAATTATTTTTTTAGGCACAAATATTTTCTTCCTTAGAAGATACGCCTAGAGCTTTGAGGTGGTGGAATTTTTCTTGAAGCACAGATGAATTGTCGGAGATGAAGTCAGTGAATGCCAGCTGCACGGGTTGATAGAATTTCTCAAGTCAGAGCAACAAGAAATCTTCACAGATGTGAAGAACGGATTTAAATTTCATAGGGAAATAATTTTCTAAGGTTCAAAATTCAAAAAAATTAAATGAACCCGTTCGTTGGGTACCCATGGATTCGACGCGTTCTGGAGGAAAGTTTCTTTTGGGTATCAAGGATTGTCAATGAGGAGTTGATTTTAAAGTCTTCCATGCTTCGCTTCGGCCTCCAGGGTGAAAATTTTAAATGGGCACCAGGTTGATGAATTTCCTAAGGGAAATTTTTAAAATTTTCTAAGGCAAGTGTGAAGAAAATGTGTTCTCAAGGTAAAATCCTCCAGACGATGAATTTGAAATGAATTGCCTGGGTGAATTTGCTTAAATCCTTCGTGAGGATAGTCTTCTTGAGCCAGTGATGGATAAAATTAAGGTTGTCAGAGCTCCAACAGGTGAAATGAATTTCTTGAAGATGCAGTTGAAGTTAATTGTATGATACGCCCTTGAGGAGGATGAAGTTTGCTAGTGAGGGCGATGAACGCTTGGAAGTCGAAACATGAAAATCCTGGTAAGTAAGTCGAATTTATATTATGAAATGTTCTAATTCTCTTCTCCTTGCTTGTTTTGCAGGAGAAATGTTGAAGCCAGAGCACGATGACTTGAAGTGGAAGCACGATGAAGATGAGTTTCAATCTCGAAGGGAGAAAGTTGCAAGAAAATGGCTAAGTGTTGAGACTCAGTATAACTTAAGCGACAAAGGTGAAAACCCTCAAATGGAAGAAGTCAAAGAACAACGCCAAGAGAGAAGATCAAGAATAGTGTGAACGCGTCTACAAATGGAATCTTCTAGAAGGAATAATGGACATTATGGCTCATTTATTACCCCACTCTCCTTTGTGGCGGTTTTTAGGGCAAATCTTGTTTAGGGCTGAGGTGGCACGATCCTAGCCATCCAGCCGATTGTAATCTAAGCCGTCTGTTGGACTTGGCAAACTATAAAAGGGGGAGTCCCCCTCATTTGTAATTCATTAGAAGTAGAGTTTAGACGTCAGACTAGAGAGTAGAGCAGAGGTACTTTAGTTGTAATATCTTAGCATAGTAGTTTAGATTGAAAAGGAAGGAAAGTCTTCCCTTTGGATACTTTGTAAGAAGTTGTCATGTATGCTTTCATAATAAAAGAATTTTCATTGATGGTGAATTCTTCTTTGTTGTGAATAGTTGTTGAGGCTTCTTCGTCCTTCCAATTCACGTAGCATCTTGAAGTAGCTTAAAGTAAAGTAGATTTCATTTCATGCACGTACTTAGCAATTGTGGAATGTGGTGCTCGATTTGAACAAGACTTCGTTTGTCCATACCACTAGCGGGCTCGCTGACGGTGGGTTCGCCTTGCGTGGTCAACTGGAACTTTGTGAAGCTTAACTTCGATTATGGTTTATGTGTTGGCATGCGTCGTTGTGATGGTGTCTTCATGCTAAATCGTGATCTGAACATCTTAAGTCACTCCTCTGAAGATTGCACCAGTTCCGCGGAAGCTGTCCGAAGTGAGGCAAAACGGAGCTTGGTTGAAGCTTGTGAGAATTGATCACCATGTCCCACACCCTAGAGTAGACTAGAACACTCTTATCCCTACACCCTTTAAATTCAGTTCATTTCTGGTTAGAATTAGGAAACTTGTGCTCACCTGCCAAATCATTTGAATTACGCGAAAGCCCTTAGTCTACTGTCTGTTGTCAGCTGTCGAACAATTGTGTAAGTCCCCTTGACATACCAGCAATATCACATTGAGCCAACTGAGTCTATTCGCACTTAAGGAACCTTGGAGTTGAAAGCATGATCTTACTCGCAATCTTAGCATGCTGAATACTTTGTTCAAGAGAGGATAGAGCATCCGTTGGGAGACTTTATTCTGTGTTGGTGCGGTCTCAAAAACCACGTCAACAGCTCCCCATGCATGGTATATCAAGATTGATCAGTACTTGGTTGATCATGGTTTTCAGTGCAACCCTTCTAAGAGTAATCTGTATGTCAAACACTCTAGTAATGATATTCTATTTCTTGTTGTCTATGTTGATGACTTGATCATTACGGATAGTTCAGCACATTTGATTGCCATAATCAAACAAGATTTGTATCAGGCCTTTGACATGACAAATTTGGGGCTTCTCCATTATTGTTTGGGTATTGAAGTTTGGCAGATTGTTGGTAGCATCTTTATCTCTCAGTCTAAATATGTCAGAAGTCTGCTTGACAAATTTCGGATGCAGGACTGCAAACCTGCCTCCACACCTATGGAGAAGGGGTTGAAGTTGTCAGCCAACTTTGATTCACCTTCGGTCAATGAAACGACATTTAGGTAACTAGTGGGCAGTCTCATCTACCTCATTGCCACTAGACTTGACATCAGTTTTGCAGTGAGCTACATTTCTCGCTTTATGACAACTCCAAAAGCTGATCATTGGATTGCAGCAAAGCGAGTGCTGAGATATGTTAAGGGCACTTCCGATTATGACATTCTGTATGGCAGATGCAAGGATCCAAAGCTGATTGGTTATACAGATTCAGATTGGGCAGGATCAGTGGATAACCGAAAATCTACTTTTGGGTATGTATTCAGTTTGGGTACAGGTGCTGTAACATGGACCAACAAAAAGCAGCAGGCAATGGCTCTTTCCTCGATTGAAGCTGAATATCGAGGAACAGTCAAAGCAGCATGTGAGGCGGTTTGGCTTTGTAGGATGCTTTTTGACATGCACATGTCACAAGCAAGACCTTCTCCCTTGTACATTGATAATCAAGGGGTGCTCAAACTGACCAAAAATCTAGTCTTCCATGAACGTACCAAGCATGTCGAGCTTCATTGTCACTACATTTGCAAGCTGGTAGAAGACGGATCAGTTCAGCTGCAGTATGTTCCAACAGTGGATCAGACTGTAGATATTTTCACCAAGTCTCTGAGCTCGGATAAGTTTGTAAAATTTAGGGGGCATCTTGGTGTTGTTGACGGATTGACCATTAAGGGAGGGTGTTAGAATATTATATTCTTCTATTGTTAATGGTCAATGTTATTTTGTTTAGTTTAGTTTAGTTAACTACTGTTTCTATAGTAGTTTGTAGGTATGTAGATTGTAGGTAGATATTTAATATCTACAGTAGTTATGTAACTTCTATATAATGTAACATTTTATTTCTATTAATGTAAGAATGTTTTCCACCATTTACAAATTAAGTTGTCCAAATCAATGATATTTCATAAGGATAACTAATTGATTATTTTAATTAAATTAAAGTGGAATATTAAATTAATTATCTGTAAGGTTATCACAATAAATAAATATTAAAAGGTGACCTTATATTTAATTAATTTAATAAAGTGACTAAATAAAATAATAAATCATAAAGTCACTTAAAGGAAATAAAATAATATTTCTTCTAGAAGCTTCTTGAAAAGTGATTGAGAAATCTATATAAGGAGCTGATGGCTTAGCATTTGGACATACTTGATTTGGAATTCATTACTCATTACCAGTTTGGTAAGAAGTTGAAGCTAAATGCTTTGCTCGCTCGAGGGTTTGAAGACTCTAGAGTGCCAGGTTCGGTTGTGAAAGATCAACCCTAGCTAGAGAGTGGATAAATCCATCAAGGGTTTCTGCAGGTGCTTAATTGAAAAGATTTGATAGGTGCAATAGCTGTTGTATTATTGCCCTAGCTGATTGAGTGCAGTAGCTGATTTATTATTGCATACAATTATCGGTTTGCAGCAGCTGAGGTATTGTTGCAAATATTTCTGAGGGTTTGCATGATTGTAGCAGCTGAGGTATTGCTGCATTCATCATTGGGCGAAGTTATTTTTATTAGCAAATTTAATGGTCTCCCGACCAAATTTTGGAGATAGAAGGAAAATCGGTTTGGAAAATATATTGGCAGAGTTTGGTGAATTCTTTCAGTTTAGAGGAATTCGATATATGCTGGATTGATAATCACTTTTCAGTCTGAAGAAATATATCAAATTTTAAGAGATAATTTCCAGACTCTTGAGAGGTCGATTTGGAGTCTTGTGTAGACATCATCTATTGCTGGCTAATATTGACACATTCAGAAAAAGACAAGAAGTTCGATATTAAAGGGAAATTGAGATCAAATAAAAATAGAAAGAAACTCAGCAGCTAGTAAAAGACAAGAAGTCGTGGCATATTCAGACACTTTAGATATTCGAATGAGAAGATGTGGAGTATTTCAGCTAATAAAGCCAAGTCGTGGAACTCCTTTGAAGAGGATTGAATATTATTTTACAAGGCCATCAATTCATTTGAAAGAAGAGTCAAAAGACTAAAAGACAAAAGAAGAATCGCTTTCTACTTAGAGCAGTTGGGAGTAGCTTGAATCATTAAAAGGCGCCATCTATTATATTCTTTGGATTCTGCAGATAAGACAAAGTGGGATTGTAATATGATTGCTGCAGCCTTGGAGAAGTCGATACACACAAGAAAAGTCGTGGGAGTCAAGACATGGCAGCAAGGCATCACTTCTTAAGGCAAATCGAGCTTTCTGGGAGACATCTTCCTTAAAGACATGTCTGATGAAAAATCAAATATTCAGCAATTCTTCAGAGCCAATATAGATTTTGCGTACAAAGGAAAAGACTATTATATTGCTTGGTCGGGAGCTGCAAGTCAAAACAAGAATTTGGGAAGCATCGAGCAGATTGGAGTGGGGCAAGAACACAGCAATCTATTTCATCACTGTATTTGTTTCAGCCTGGCGTCCAAACAGGTTCCACATGTCATTGAATAATATTTGTATTGTAATTGCATTTCCAAATAAATCGTTGTCTCCAGGAGTGAAATCTCTGATACAACAGCATCAATAATATTTCTAGTCTTGCAAGCTTGCATCGCTGTCTTTACAGCTCTGACATTGTAGTCTTGCATTTAGCAATACTTTCAGGTTTGCACTTATTGCATTGATATTATAATACTGTACAATCATTCATGATCATTGGCAAAAGCATTGTACTCAGTTGCTTATCAAATATAATTGGAGTTTGACATCTTACCAATTTGCTGTAGCTGCACATTGCATGTATATTATAGTTTGGAAGTCAGAATTACACTTGCATAGCATTCTAATAGCAAGGGTAGATGCTCAGCATAGCTAGATTAAGTCTTGATGCATTATATCATCACTCAAGAAAGGGAAAATCAAAATCAGAAAACAAACACCAGCTGAGAATACTTTGCCAGCTAACTGTTTGACTAAATTCCCGAGGGAGCAAAACTGGAAATTAAGAGCAGAGTCAGCAGGGGCTCTTACACAAACAATATTAGAATTCAATTATGATAGCATTTGAATACCTCATGCCTTATTAACTAGCAAAGGATCATCCAAAGAAACCTGAACCATATCAGATTTAATTATTAAATCCCTCAAAAAATTTATTTGTTTATTTAGAAAATAGCTTGATACTCATTTGTGTATTTATAGTCTTCATGGAAAGAACTACTATAGAATTGATTCGTCATGCTTCTGTTATTTTAATAAATCATAGTACCTTAATGTGAGGCACATGTTTGAATAACTTATTATCTTAACGGCCATCTATCTATAGAATTGGTGTTCTTGGAATAAGCATTGGTGCTTTGCAAATAAGTGCAAAATTAGAGATGTTAACTGTTATTGCCTTTGTCAGGAGAGTATCTCCAAAACATGACTACTCTTCCTAACTCTCTTCTATTTATGAAGTAATAAATGATGCATTTGGAAAATAATAAGATAAAGCTTCTTACCTTAACAAGGTTTCCAATTTTTATTGAATTGGTTATTCTATAGATTTGAATTCATATTGTTGATTTTGTAGATCTATTATAACATCAATATGCAGTTTTGCTATACTGTGTTTGATCCTTTGAATTCAGTATTAGGATTGTTTGTGGTTTGTTGTACTTGGCCTTGTGGTTGACTATTCTACATTTCTCTACTCTATAGAGGGCAAAGGGATGCATGTATGGATTAATAAATAGATATTATCTTCAATAATGGGAGAAAATCTGAGGCTGTTCTGATGGCATTTGGTATTGGCAGCATGGTTCTGTTTACAAGCTTGCATTTGGGCCAAAATCTTTTCTAGTCGTTTCAGATCCAATAGTTGCTCGACACATTCTTCGGGAGAATGCATTTGCATATGACAAGGTCAGTATCACAACCTTTGAACCGTTGATACTCATATTTGAAAAGTTTCTTGTTCACATAAATAAATTGTTATTCAAGAATCAAAACCATTCATTAATAAGTTGCTGTCATCGTGTCTTTTGGATGTTTTTGCAACCTATTGGAATTTTATCATGCAAAACATTTGCATTATCCATGATTTTCCCCAACCTTTTATTCAAATGATTAGTTCTATTATCCATGACCTACAATCTAGTAGATAAGTCATTTGTTCGTAGAGGATGTCTTAGATTGAAAATTAGTAATGCCCAATATAATCATTTTACATCCAACATAGTAGGCTACAAGGATGCAGATATGTTAGCATTTTAACTTGTCTCTTGTGAGATAGCATAAAATGGAACAGCATGCAAGCATAACCTTTCTTCAAATTAGCAGGGAAGGTTCCCATCTAAATACTACTAAAACTTGACTTTTCTATTTGATTTTGGAGGTTGAGCACAGAACCTGAAAGGTACAAATCTCACAAACAAGGTTTTTTATATATAATAATTGCAATCAAAGAAAGTAAATTGAAAGACAAATGCTTACTAACTGGCTAAACGTAGAGATAAGTAGATCCCAATTAACAAGAGAGGATTAAACAAAAACTAATTCTACCACGTGAAACCACAACATAAGGCTTAAGAAAAGTAAACCCTCATAAGTACACAAATTTACTTGCCAAGATTAAAGATAATAATTAATACAAAGCTTAACACAACTCTTTACCATAATCCACTTATAATAGCTTTATAGAAGACCACAATAACTCAAATAGAAAATATGAATGACAATCTCTGCAACATAAGATTTACTTCAACAATGATCAAGCATATCTTGTACCAAGACACTTATTTATAGGTTACAATAAATTGCTTTTAGGGATTTATTAATATTAATTAAAAATCCCAAAATGTATCGCTTTAAAGAAAACTACCCTCCAAGTGCTGAAAAACCAGAGAGAAATGAAAACTAAAGCAAACTAATCCAAAAATAACTAATAAAATACAAACAGCCTAAGATAGGCTCTCATCTATTGTCTAGAATAGAACGCTGAAAATAGCCATTGCCAGATATGGTCACTGCACAAATTAGAAATTAGCACATAAATGATCTTGTGGGAGTTTGAAATGTATCATTGCCATGAAACTTATGATTCTTTTGAAGGACACTGAAACCTGATGGTTTCTTTGGTAGATAATGAAACCCTAATCACCATGAATCTGATGACAACCTCACACATACCAATTTGATGACTTGGAACTAAAACTCTGATCTTCTGATGCTTTGAATCAAACCCTGGATAAAATCTGAGAGCATTTGTCATAGTGAATCTTTTATACTTGAAATGCTAGCAGACCAAAAGAAAACCCACAATAGCTTATCTAAAGATTGTAGCCCCCAAACTCTATATAATCAACCACTCAACCAAGGACAAGATAATCCTTTACAATTCTGGATAACTCCCTCTCAAAAAATGAAACTATTGCTGATAAATAATTTCTTCTTTGCTGTCCCAGGCTTTTTAAGATGTGAAAATGGAACATTCAACCTGCTGGATGGGAAATTCCTGGACTAAGACTGTTAACAGCAGAATAATAGATAAGAAAGGAGACACAAATATATAGGAATGATGTAATCTTCTCTAGTTAAAAGGTGCTGAAAACTGCCCTCACTGCACTTGAGGGATGCTTCAATCATGCTGAAAAACTCTTCAGAAACCTGGAAAATAAAGAACAAACAGCCCTGTTTCTGCTGTGAATAGCAGAGATAAACTGTCTTGAGTTTGAATGGTCAATAACATGTGTATAGAAGTGTTTGAGTTTCTCCTTGCATGCTTGAAACTCTGGTTTTTTGCTTTAAAGCTGACTGAGTATAGGGCAGAGAAAGTCAGTGGCCTGACCAAGGAAAAAGCATGCCAAGATTCAATTATATGAGATGTTTTAAACTTGGGTGCACATTACTAATGCATATGCCATCCAAAATTTGACTAGGTGGAGATTTGTTGTGGCAAAAAAAAGAAAAAAGTGCACCTTATTTCTGATCTTGCATTACTTCTAAGGCCGTGTCAAAATCACTAAAGCATTTACCAAGTTTGGATGGAAGGCAGAATAAACTTGTCGCTGAGCCATTGAACATGTGCACCCAACTTATGAAAAGAATTTACCACCTTTCCTAGGTGCATTTCACTCAAGACGATGCCACTTTTTACCATCGACTGGCTGAGATAACTAGTGGCAGTGCCACCCAAAATGTGTGCCTCATTTTCAGCTTTTTAACCTGGGAAGAATTCACCATAGCTTTAGCCCCGTTGGAACTTCTCATGGGTTTAATCCACCAAAAAGTGTGCCGCACTTTACTTGAAGTCCTTCTCACACATGTTGGTGTATATCACTTAGCTATTTGCCACTTTATTATTTAGGCTCAGATTACTTAAGCTTAAGCCAATGTGTGCTGGAGAACCAAACATGTGGCAAAGCCACTCAAAAGATGGGTCAATATCACTCTATTACATCATTGCAGAAACTTATCCATTCACTGCCCAATTTATATGTCTTTGGTGGAGTTTTGTTATGGCCTAACCATAGGGAAAGTGTGCTAGCTTTGAGTGAGGCAGAAACATGACTTAAGCTGAGGCGATGAACTTTAGGAGGAGTTTTCCAACCATCTAACCCTGAAATTGGAACTTTGTGATGGTTTAGCCATAGAAAAAGTGTGGCACCTTTGTAATTGAGTGATATGCAAAGATTTGGGCAGAGAAAGCCATTTGCTTAGCTATCCAAAAGAGGTGTTGGTGGAAATCACTCATGATTTTGCCATCAAAGGCATGCTTCTAGTTCTATTCCACTTAAGCTGTATTTCCATTTTTGGTGGATAATTTGGTGGAACTTACCAATTTTGATTCCACTCTACTTTCATAGTCTTCATGCCTTAGCCATTTCCATACTTTCCTTTTATTGCTGCAGTCATTGTCAATCTTAAACCTCATCATTATTTCATCTAGGAACAGCTGCAACCTTGATCATTCTACGGAGATGTTAGCCAAAAAATCAGACCAAGACATGACAACCGTGCAACTTGATGGGGGAAGATTATGAAGAGCACTCAGTTAAACTGAGGGGGGAAGGGAGGGGGGTTGTGAATTAGTATAACAACAATCTTTTACTTTTCAAACTTTGATCAACCACAGCAATAATACTTCACAATTTAATCATCCACAACAATAACACACATGCAAGATCTAGCAATAAGGCACAAGATGAACACACGATTTACGTAAACCACGACAAAATATTGCTTATATGGAACTTCTCTTACAATCTTCGTAGGCACCAATCCAATGGAGACACCAATCCCCAAAACTGTGCACCAACTCAGAAAGAGACACCGACCTTTTATTTTGAGAGTCACCAACCCTAACCACAACAAAGTCTTTGTCTTCTTGATAATTTTCCTTCAAAACTTGCTTTAACAAATCTGCTCAAAGCTGTTCTGAAAGACTTCACAAATCTGCTCATAAGGCTCTCACAACTTTGCCCATAAAGTCTGCTATAACATCTTCAACAAACTGCTTATAAAGTCTATTCAAATTGTTTCTTAGATCTGTTCCAATATCCTCCATAAGTCTGCTCCAATGCTTCACAAATCTACTCATACAAACTTCCATAGATCTTCAGATCTGCTCACAACTCTGCTTTATACTTGTTCTCATATCTGCCTTATATCTGATATAAATCTGCTGCATTCTTCATATTTACTTTTGCTTAATTCTGCTTAAAAATTGAATGATATTGCATTGTAGACTTGCTTATTTAACCTCCTTGCATTGCCCTTTTATATCACTCAGTATGCCTCTTCACCAAAAGAGGTGACACTCCAAAGAGGTCAGCCCAACACAAATTTATTTAATTTTATTTTTAATTCTTCATTCCCCAAGAGGGGTGAACATAACTGTTGATGCTGTAGCGGTGGGAGATCTCTTTCTCCCTTAAAATTCAAATTCAAAAATATATAAAATAATAATTAAATGCAAGGGCAGACCTTCTATTTAAATAATTAATTTATTTCTTCATGGGCCGACTTATTGAAAAGTCATCACATTTTGTAAGGGCATCTCTTTTGTGGAAGAGGCCGACTCTTCATGAAAAGGTGTCTTGGTGTCTATATATTCAAGGGCGATTCACTTCATTTTGCATCCAATAATTATCAAGACAAGTTTGCATACTTCAGGGAGGAGTTCGACTTCATTCAGCAGATCGATACTTGCATCAAGGAGATCAATATTCTTTATTGCATGTGTATTTGCGTCTAGAGAGGTGCTATAATATTTGCATCAGTTCGGCCTAGTGTGTGGCCTAATTGTAAAGCAATTTGCTGCTCTTTTATTCAACATATAAGTGATATATTGTTGCTGGGTTTTTCTCTCTCAAGGAGGAGGGTTTTCTCAGGGTATATGCTGTGCTCTATTGTTTAGATTTTTTTTATTTCTGTGAAATATTCCGAGCCAATTTTTTCAATTTTTCAATTACAATAAGCAGAGCAATACACAATCGTTAGAGTTAGCACTTAAACCAAACGATGCGGAATTCAACTCTAACCAAGAATGTACACCAGGATCCCGAGTTGGGCAAGGTGTGAACATATGGTCAGAGGATCTCAATGCAATGCTGAATAGGAACTCTAACCAAGAATGCGCCGGATGACGACGAGCATATGGTCAGAGGGTCTTAATTGAAATGCTGATACAAAGAACTCTAACCAAGAACGCGCCGGATGACGATGAGCATATGGTTAGAGGGTCTTAATTGAAATGCTGATACAAAGAACTCTAACCAAGAATGCGTTGGAGAATGACGAGCATGTGGTCAGAGGATCCCTACCAACTAATACGCTGAAGTAACTCGACGTCAAGAATGTGCTTTCCAACCCGAGATGGAATTGGAGCTACCATATGACGGAGATGCGAAGTATTACAATGCAATAAGGAGAAAAAGTAAGATTGCTGACAGTACTACTGTTCAGCTTACAATATGAAAGAGATTGCCTGCCAAGAGCATAGGATTATAACTAATTAGCGTTGCATCAAATAAGAGGACTCTCCTTTGCTTAACAAGAATGCCGAGACCAATAACTTCCCTCAAAGACCAAATTGATGATTCTGATTTAGACAGACCTTGAAATATTCCGAGCCAAATTTTTTCAACTTTTTCAATTGCAAGTTACAAACAATACGCACCCGTTAAGGTTAGCTCTAAACCAAAACGATGCTGAAACAACTCTAACTAGAATGTACACTAGGATCCCGATGTGGGCAAGGTGTGAGCATTGGTCAGAGGATCTGAATTGAAATGCTTATACAAAACTCTAACCAAGAATGCGTCGGCGAATGACGGGTATGTGGTCAGAGGATCCCTATCATCTAATAAATTGAAATGACTTGGCGTCAAGAATGTGCTTTCCAAACCGAGATGGAATGAGAGCTACCATATGACGGAGATGCTAAGAATTACAATGCGATTAAGGGAAATAAGCTAGAATGCTGAAAGTACTCGACACCCAGAATGTGCTTTCTAACCCAGAGTGGGAAAGGAGCTACCATAGGGCGGAGATGTAAGATATTACAAGCAATTACAGAATGTAAAGATGAGCATTACAAATTATGGTAAAGCAAGATTATGAACTGCTGTCAGTACTACTGCCAGCTTACAATATGATAGATAATGCCTTGCTATCAATGTGAATCAAGAGATAAATAGAGCTGCAACAATATATATTGAGTTTCCTTCACTGAATAATAAAGCTTAGATCAAAACCTCTTATTAAAGCCAACTTGACAATCTGATTTGTGACAGTCCTGTTTTCTGCATGCATGAACAGCAGCCCTGAAACTCACAAATTCACTCACAACTCCCTCCAAACTCATCCAAATCTCACAAGACGAATTGCAATATGATCCTAAGATGAAGGCGACCAAAATAGAATATTGAGAGCTGATCAAAAGTTCCTATTTATTTTATGCACGAAAACCAATGCAAAACCAAAAGGTATGGCCCAGCAAGAGGGGCGATTTTACTTTTAAAATTCCATGCTTCTCTAAAAAATCTGAAACTTAAGACAAAGGTGCGCCCTTCCCAGACAAAGGGATCTAAACAATACCTAGAACGATCTTTTTTGTATTTTTTGACTTATGAACGAAAAAGATAATCTGCTGTAATGAAAATGCAATTTCCAGAATTTCTCTAATATGCATAAATCTGAACTAGAAAGCCACAAGCTGACTACAATGCACAAATCCCAATACAAACTCTCAAAACTACACTATCTTACCACTAGTTGCTATCTTTCAAGTGAGAAGCAATGCCAAGCTAGGAGGCGTACATTCCTCGAAGCAATCCCAAAGCCAATCCGGCAGCATAACATTCCTGTAGACAAAAGATGATGAAATGAGAACCAATGGCTTCCTTTTATAATTTCCAGTTGACCTTCTCGAAACCCTAATCTTCTTTTCTTGAGTCAAACCCTAATCCTCCAATAGATGGCGTCCCACTTTCCCAAGCAATATTTGACTTCAATTATAAACTTAATCTTTTCCTTGAAGTTGGCATCCAACTTATGCTTGGATTAAATCTTTCATTAAGAAATATAATTAATTCCTTCAATGAGGCGCCCACCCATAAAGAACATCTTTTTAAAAACAACTTAAAGTGAAGTTGCTAGGCCAAGGGGTCAATGTTAAAATATAACATTAAAACATGATTTAATTAAAATAATTCAACTTATCTCTCCAGTTATGCCCCAAAGCCAAAAATGAATAAGCCAATTGATCAGTTTGAAATGGAAAGCCAACTGAGCCGCAACCAATAGGACCACTGCCAGAAATAGAATTTACTAAAACTAGTAAATTCCTGAAATTGCTCAGAATGCCAAGAACAACATATCACTGCGAAGCTCTCTGAAAACCTAGAAAGAATCCACCATTGACACAACCAACCTCAAGCAAGAGCATCCTTCGAAACATGAAACCCTAATTTCACCTTCTGAGTAGCCTACGGGTCTCCAGAATAGGCTAACGGCCACTGAAAAGATCATGCTTGAGAAGGGGACATTACAGTCCGCCCTCCCCAAGATTGCTTGTCCTCAAGCAATCGCAACCCTGGATGCTGCAGAATCTCATTATTCTCCCAAGTTGCATCCTCTATAGGCAAGTTTTCCCACTTCACCAAGTATTCTCTGATTGTTCTTTTCCTCAAAGAACGCTCTCGAGAATCAAGAATCTCCTCTGGAATTAAAACCAACTGTCCTTCATCCAAAGGAGGCAACTATGATGCAGCAATAACATTATGTCCAAGTGCCTTCTTGAGGGAAGACACGTGGAAGACATTGTGCACTTTGCTACTTGAAGGTAGCTCCAACTCATACGCTACTGCTCCCACCCTTTTGATAACCTTGAACGGCCCATAGAAGCGAGGTTTGAACTTCTCAGCTCCACTCTTCTTGAGAGTAGACTGTCTGTAAGGCTGTAGTCTGAGATAAACCATATCCCCAACCTCGAAAGAGCGCTCAACACGCCTTTGATCAGCGTACATCTTCTGCTGATTTTGTGCAATCTGAAGATTGTTCTTCAATGATTTCATAATGTCTTGACTCTGCTGTAATAAGTCCTTGGCTTGAGGAGCTTTGCTATCACCAAACACCAAATTAGCAAAGCTAGGTGCTTCATAACCATAAAGAGCCAAGAAAGGTGACATCTTTATTGACATATGAAAGGAAGAATTATAACAGTACTCACCTATGTGAAGCCACTTAACCCACGCTCTTTGCTGCTCCGAAACATAGTTTCTCAAGTAGCCTTCCAACCACTTGTTCACTATTTCAGTTTGTCCATCTGTTTGGGGGTGATAACTAGTGCTTGGAGTAAGCACAGTACCATTCATTCTGAAGACCTCTTGCCAAAAAGTGCTTAGGAACTTGCTGTCCCTATCACTCACAATGTTTTTTGGCAGCCCATGTAACCTAAACACCTCATGAAAAAACAGATCTGCAACTTGGGCTGCTGAAAATGAGCTGGTAATAGCGAAGAAGTGAGCAGATTTTGTTAGTCTATCCACTGCAACATAGATACAATCCTTCCCTTGGACCTTGGGCAACCTTGTGATGAAGTCCATTGATACACTTTCCCATTTTTGATTGGGAATAGGGAGAGGTTGCAGCAGACCAGCTGGTAGAGTATGCTCATTCTTGTTCATTTGACAAACAGGACACTCCTGAATGTAGCGTTGAACTTCCCCTTTCAACCCTTTTCAAGAAAATCCTTCCTGGATCTGCCTATATGTCTTAAAGAATCCTTGGTGACCAGCAAGTGGAATGTCATGAAATGTCAACAAAATCTTCTTTCTGAGCTTAGAATCAGCCACCAAAAAGATTCTACCCTTGTAGTGTATCAACCCTTCAATCACCTTGTACCTTTCGTCATGAAAAGTACCCTCAATGATGCTGGTTGCAAACTGATTTTTGGCATAATCAGCAAGCAACATGTCCTTCCAATCAGTGGTAAGCTCACACAATGAGCTCAAATGGGGTCTCCTAGACAGAGCATCAGCCACAATGTTATTTTTCCCTTTGACATACTCAATGTCGAAGTCGTAAGCTTGAAGCTTACTCACCCACTTTTGTTGCCTCTTGTTCAGATCTTTCTGATGCATGAAGTGTTTGAGACTATTGTGATCAGTCTTGACCACGAATTTGTTTCCCTCCGAATACTGTCTGAACTTGGCTAATGCATGCATAATGGCAAGCATTTCCTTGTCATAAATGGAGTAGGTTCTTTCAACACCTCTTAGCTTTCTACTCTCAAACACTATTGGATGTTTGTTTTGCATCAAAACAGCCCCAACTCCTTCACCGGATGCATCACACTGTAGCTCGAAAGGCTTGGAGAAATCCGGAATAGCCAAAACCGGACAAGAGCTCATGATCCTTAAACTTATCAAAAGTAGTTTGAGCCTTTTCTGACCAACAAAAGGCTCCTTTTTTCGTGAGATCAGTGAGAGGAGCAGCATTCTGTGAGTAGCCTTTCACAAATCTTCGATAAAATCCACAAAGACCCAAGAACCCTTTCAACTGGGTCAAGTTCTCAGGAGGTGGCCAATCAACAACTGCCTTGATCTTTTTAGGATCAACCTTCACTCCCTTAGCACTGATTATGTGGCCAAGGTAAAGTAGCTCCGTCATTCCAAATTCACATTTGGATTCTTTGGCAAACAAGCTTTCTAATTCTAGAATATTGAGCACTTCCTCCAAGTGCTTGAGATGTTCTTCCCAAGTCTTGCTGTAAATCAAAATGTCATCGAAGAATATCAACACAAACCTCCTCAACTGCTTCTGAAAAACCCTGTTCATACAAGACTGGAAGGTAGCAGGAGCATTAGTCAACCCAAATGGCATGACTAGAAACTCGAAGTCGCCATAGTGACATCTAAAGGCTGTCTTCTCAACATTAGGTCCTCTCATCCGAATCTGGTGGTAGCCTGATCTCAAATCAATTTTTGAAAAGAACTTCGCCCCATGTATCTCATCAATGAGCTCATCTATCCTTGGAATGGGGTATCGGTTTTTGATGGTGCTTTGATTCAAAGCATGATAGTCCACACACATGCGCATGGTACCATCCTTCTTCTTCACAAGAACCACAACTGAAGCAAAGGGACTCTTGCTTGGACGAATGAAACCCATCTCCAAGAGTTCCTGAATATTTTTCTCAATATCGTCCTTCTGCTTCTTAGGGTACCGATATGGAGTTGTAATAACTGGTTTAGCTCCTTCCTTGAGCTCTATGATATGCTCCGAACCCCGTTCACGTGGTGGTCCAGGAGCTAAATCAGCAAATACCTTGCTCTTTTTTGTGAGTAAAGACTGAACATCAGGAGGATAGTCTCTCTTAGTGTCAACCGGACTAGCAGGAAGGATCAGACATTCTGCAGCGCACTCAACTTGATCATCACGAACCAGCCTTGCCATTCTCTTGAATGACACAACCCGAGGACCCCCATTGGACATTCCTCTTAGTACTACCCTCTTCCCATCGGATTGAAACTTGAGCTCCATAGTTTGCAGATTTAAGGAGATCTCTCCAAGGGAATGCAGCCATTGAATGCCTAGAACGACATCCATATCTCCAATGTTAACTACATAGAAGTCGTCCTTGACTTCATAGTTTCCCAATTGCATAGTCATGTTTGAGATCTTCGTGGTGCATGAGATGTGGAATCCATCAGCAACCATGACCTTGAAGCCTTCAAACTCTTCTGTTTGCAGCCCCTTCTTTGCCACCACAACTTCATCAATGAAGTTATGTGTTGCTCTGGTTTCAATCAAAGCAACTATTTGCTGCCCCTTAATCATCCCTCGAACCTTGAAGGATTCATTTCTTTGAAAGCTTGAAAGCTGAGCCAAAATACCTCCTCTTTCCTTTTCATCTTCAGACTCTTCTGGAACTCTTTCTACTTCACTATCTTCAAAATCAGATTGCTGGTATGAAAAATCAGAATTACTTTCACCAGCTGAATAGTACTCAATTTGATTAAATTTAACTCCCTTTGGGCAAACATGATCTTGAGACCATTTTTCCCTACACCGGAAACATAACCCCTTTCTTCTGAGTTCGTTTAGTGTCTCTGGATCTAATCTTGTGACATGAGGATTATGATATGTGAACTCCTTATGTTGAGGTCTCAAAGGACGTCTTTGATGAGGTCTTTTTCCTTTATCCCCTTTGTGAAAGGATGGCCTGGGTTGAAACTTTGCCTTAGGAGCTGCCCACTCCATGTTTCTTGCCTTCTTCATGGCCTCCTGTAGGGAGGGTGGATCAAAAGCCTTAATCCAACCCTTGACTGGTTCCATCAATCCTTCACTGAAAAGGATCACCAACCGCCTCTCTGTGATTCTAGTGACCATGACTGAGAGTCTCTGAAACTCAGCTATGTAGGCATCAACTATGCCATACTGCCTCAACTGTGCCAATTCTCTGAAGTGTATTTCAGGATCTTTTTTCTCAAATCTCTCGATGAGCCTATTGGTGAACTCATCGTAGATTGTGATAGACCGATGACCCAAAGTGACTAGGCCATGGTACCACCACTCGTGCGCCACCCCATCTAGGTGTAGCGTAGCGAACTTAATCGCCTCCTCTTCTACCATGGTTCTAAGAGCTAGATAGTTATCCAACTTCTGAATCCAAGCTCGAGCTGAACTGTTATCACTCCTGTCATAGTGTGGAAGTCTAACCTTGTTGACAGCTTGATACAAGTCCCCTTGAATTGTTGTTCTTCTTTGCTCATGATGTCTCCCTTGTCCCTTATTCTTTCTTTTATGATCCATAAAGTCATTATAGGACATATCCATCTTGATTTCATCAGAGAGAGAATCATACTCCGCACGGCCAAGTCTCAACTGCTCCACGAATGAAGCATTCTCTTCATGTTCAGGTTGAGTGTTTACTGGTGCCAAGAAGGTGGGTTTGAATGGCTTGGATGAAATAACCCGAACCAATTTTTTTCAAATTTGGCCAAGTACACAACAATGCAGAAGGCACCCGTTAGGGTTAGATAAATCAAATCAGCAGTTACAATATAACTCTTTGCCAAGAATGCGCACTCAATCTCAACAAGAGAGAGGCTGTCATATGGCAAGATGATCGTCAGTACAATAAATCAGAACTGCAACTGAAGGTAACTCAACACCAAGTATGTGCTACCCAAACCAGAATGGAATTAGGTGACCATATGGTGGAGATTTAAAGAAATACAAATGCAACTTCGAAATAAACTCAACACCCAGAATGTGCTTTCAAACCCGAAATGGGAATGGAGCTACCATAGGGCGGAGATGTAAGTTATTACAATGCAATTCAACTGTAAATAGGCGGCAAGCCAACCTCTTCCACTTATCCAGTGGGCATTACAAGCATGATAAAGCAAGACTAAGAAAATGCTGACAGTACTACTGTGCAGCTTACAATGTATTGAAGAGTGCCTGCAAGATCAAGGATTAGAACTCCGCAAAGTGTTGCAATAGTAAATATATCTTCCAATAGATCAAATATGAATTCCTAACACCCACCCTTCACTCATACACAATTTTCTCAAGTCTGATATGACAGACCAACAACATGAATATTAGAACCAGCAACACAGAATCCTCTCAAAATGCTCATAGCTCACTCATTTCTAACCCAAATGACTTAAAATCTGATGCAATAGACCCTCAAAATAATGGCGCCTAGTTTAGTAATGAGAAAGGGCAGCTAAAAGTGGCTATTAATTAATGGCATGGATCCCAAAGCACTCTAGAAAGTACGACTTTCAAGGAATGACGAATTTGCTTTATAAAATCAGAAACTTCATTAAAAATCCCACAAATTTGCAAGAAGGGTTGCCCCAAGTAGAGAAGATGATATGACCAACACCCAAAACAATATCTTTTTTAATTTTTGATATATGAATGAAACTTCGAATTAGCTATGATATTCAGCAACTCCAGAATATGACAGAAAATGCAAGTACTCAGCTACAAAATGCAAGATCATCAAAACAATGCAAAATCTCACTACAAATTCACTCAAAACAAGCAAACCTCTCTACTAGGTGCTATCTCTCAAGCACGAAGTCGAGCCCAAGCTAGGAGGCATTCATTCCTCGAAGCAATCCAACAACCATTTCGGCAGCATAACAATACTCAAGATATCAGATACCCAAATGAAGACCCAAGCTCACCTTTTATAACTTTGTGAGAACTCTCCAGAAGCTTCTAGAAACCCTAATTTTCAAATTTGAAGTAACTCCTTTTCCCTCCAAAGTTGGCGTCTCATTTCTCAAGGCAATTTAACTTTTAATTTGAATTAATCTTCTCCTCAAGATGGGCGTCCCTTTTCAAACATTGATTTTTGGACCTTAGAATATAATAAAATATCTCCATGAGGCGCCACCCCTCAAAATCCCCCTTTTATGAACAACTTAAAGTTGCCTCACTAGGCCAAGGGGTCTCAATAATAAAATATAACATTAAAGTTTAACATTTTAAAATCAACTGGATGTCTCACCAAAAATGCTTCCCAAGGTCAAGATTGATCTAACCAACTGAACATATTGAAGATGAGAGCCAACCAAGCCGAAGTCAACAGGACCACTGCCAGAAATAGAATTTACTAAAAATAGTAAATTCTCGAAAGTGCTCAGAATGCCGAACGAAACCACCAATGCGAAGCTCTCAGAAAACCCAGAAGGAATCCGCAATCCAAGTTCAACATTTCCAAGTGCAAGCTCCGCAAAAGGACAAAAACGTCCCCCAAGAAGTTTGGAAACCCTAATTTCAAGCTTTTGTTTAGCCTACGAGCTTCCAGAAATAGGCTAAATCCAAATGAAGAGCATAGGGCTAAATTGGGGACATTACACTGGATGAGATGTAAGTGTTGTTTGAAACAGGCTGAGCAGCATGTCCATCATGCTGGTTGGAGGCACTGTGTTCTCCTCTATGTCCTGGGTTGCTTTGTGGAGTTGTGTTCTGGCCCACTTTCCCCATCATGAGAGATACCATATCCATCAGGGCATCCATCTTCCTTTCAAATCTCTTTCTGGGACTTATCGATCTCTCTCTTCCCTTTCCACTATCATCTCTGTTGCTGGTAAACCTCTCGTTACCCCCAATTGATCTCTCACCTTCTGCCATATTTGTTTCTTGAGAAGACTCCTAATGAGCCCTCAAGACCTCTGAAGCTGTCTGACCCTCTGGAGCCTGATAGGGCTGAAACTATTTTCCAACTTTCTTGTCTTCCCTTGCTATGTATCTCTTTTCTCTATCACTCATAGATGGTTTGTTCACAGGATGGCAAGATCTTGGCTTTGATACCACTGAAATATTCCGAGCCAAATTTTTTCAACTTTTTCAATTGCAAGTTACAAACAATACGCACCCGTTAAGGTTAGCTCTAAACCAAAACGATGCTGAAACAACTCTAACCAGAATGTACACCAGGATCCCGATGTGGGCAAGGTGTGAGCATTGGTCAGAGGATTTGAATTGAAATGCTTATACAAAACTCTAACCAAGAATGCGTCGACGAACGACGAGCATGTGGTCAGAGGATCCCTATCATCTAATAAACTAAAATGACTCGGCGTCAAGAATGTGCTTTCCAAACCGAGATGGAATGGGAGCTACCATATGATGGAGATGCTAAGAATTACAATGTGATTAAGGGAAATAAGCTAGAATGCTGAAAGTACTCGACACCCAGAATGTGCTTTCTAACCCAGAGTGGGAAAGGAGCTACCATAGGGCGGAGATGTAAGATATTACAAGCAATTACAAAATGTAAAGATGAGCATTACAAATTATGGTAAAGCAAGATTATGAACTGCTGTCAGTACTACTGCCAGCTTACAATATGATAGATAATGCCTTGCTATCAATGTGAATCAAGAGATAAATAGAGCTGCAACAATATATATTGAGTTTCCTTCACTGAATAATAAAGCTTAGATCAAAAACTCTATTATTAAAGCCAACCTGACAATCTGATTTGTGACAGTTCTGTTTTCCGCATGCATGAACAGCAGCCCTGAAACTCACAAATTCACTCACAACTCCCTCCAAACTCATCCAAATCTCACAAGACGAACTGCAATATGATCCTAAGATGAAGGCGACCAAAATAGAACACTGAGAGCTGATCAAAAGTTCCTATTTATTTTATGCACGAAAACCAATGCAAAACCAAAAGGTACGGCCCAGCAAGAGGGGCGATTTCACTTTTAAAATTCCATGCTTCTCTAAAAAATTTGAAACTTAAGACAAAGGTGCGCCCTTCCCAGACAAAGGGATCTAAACAATACCTAGAACGAACTTTTTTGTATTTTTTGACTTATGAATGAAAAAGACAATCTGCTGTAATGAAAATGCAATTTCCAGAATTTCTCTAATATGCATAAATCTGAACTAGAAAGCCACAAGCTGACTACAATGCACAAATCCCAATACAAACTCTCAAAACTACACTATCTCACCACTAGTCGCTATCTTTCAAGCGAGAAGCAATGCCAAGCTAGGAGGCATACATTCCTCGAAGCAATCCCAAAGCCAATCCAGCAGCATAACATTCCTGTAAACAAAAGATGATGAAATGAGAACCAATGGCTTCCTTTTATAATTTCCAGTTGACCTTCTCGAAACCCTAATCTTCTTTTCTTGAGTCAAACCCTAATCCTCCAATTGATGGCGTCCCACTTTCCCAAGCAATATTTGACTTCAATTATAAACTTAATCTTTTCCTTGAAGTTGGCGTCCAACTTATGCTTGGATTAAATCTTTCATTAAGAAATATAATTAATTCCTTCAATGAGGCGCCCACCCATAAAGAACATCTTTTTAAAAACAACTTAAAGTGAAGTTGCTAGGCCAAGGGGTCAATGTTAAAATATAACATTAAAACATGATTTAATTAAAATAATTCAACTTATCTCTCCAGTTATGCCCCAAAGCCAAAAATGAATAAGCCAACTGATCAGTCTGAAATGGAAAGCCAACCAAGCCGCAACCAACAGGACCACTGCCAGATATAGAATTTACTAAAAATAGTAAATTCCTGAAATTGCTCAGAATGCCAAGAACAACATATCATTGCGAAGCTCTCTGAAAACCCAGAAAGAATCCGCCATTGACACAACCAACCTCAAGCAAGAGCATCCTTCGAAACATGAAACCCTAATTTCACCTTCCGAGTAGCCTACAGGTCTCCAGAATAGGCTAACGGTCACTGAAAAGATCATGCTTGAGAAGGGGACATTACAGACCTGCACTTTAAAATGTATAACCAGCAACCTAAAACCACACTAAAATGATCATATCTCCCTCACAACTCATCCTATTGATGTGAAACCAAATGCAATATACCCTAATGATGAAGGCGACCAAGTTTAAACACTGAAAACCCACCAAAAACCCCTCAATCATTTTGCACAAATTCCAAGAAGGTACCAAATGGTACGACCCTCAAGGAAGGGCGATTTTCCTTAATAAAATTCAATCCTTTGTTAAAAAATCTGAAACTTGACAAGAGTAGGCGCCCCTATCAAGGAAAACCAATGGATCTATACCCAGAAGGAGAATAATTTTGTTTTCTGATATATGAGTAAAAACAACTTTCAGCTACACAGAAACAACAACTCCATAATTTGATATAAAATGCATAAATCACAACTACAAGCAAAACAATGCAACAAAGCAAACCTCACTACAAATTCTCTCACAAGCATACTAAATTCTCCACTAGATGCTATCTCTCAAGCATGAAGTTGAGCCATGGCTAGGAGGCATTCATTCCTCGAAGCAGTCCCAGCACCATTCCGACAGCATAACAATACTTCAGACATAAGATAATCCAAATGAAGAGAGGGAACCTCCTTTTATAGATTGAAAAGAAGACTCCGGAGGTTTCTAGAAAGTGCGCCCTAATTCCAAGCTATTTTTAGGTTTAACTTTGACCAAGACTCCTTCAAAATGGCGTACCTTCCTTGAGAGATAAAAATCACTTCTCTCTCTTTTTTAATTAAAATATAAACTCCTCCAAGTAGGCGTCCATTTTCCCTTGAGCAATTATAAACTTTAGAAATATAAAAATATTTCCTTCATGAGAAAATACCCCTCAAAGTCCCCTTCTCTAAAACAACTTTTAAGTTATATCACTAGGCCAAGGGGTATTTTTAAAATAAAACATTTTGACTTAAAATAACTTATTTCTCCAAAATGAACCCCTTAAGCCAAAAATGAGAATTACCCAATGAACTGCCAGAAGAGGAAAGTTGACTGAGCTGGTGTTGATTGGACCACTGCTAAATATAGAATTTACTAAAAATAGTAAATTCCTGAAGGTGCTCGGAATGCCAAGAGAAACACACCACGGCGAAGCTCTCTGAAAACCCAGAAAGAATTCGCCATTCAATCAACCAACCACGAGCAATAGAAACCTCCAAAACATGAAACCCTAATTTCACCTTCCGAGTAGCCTACGGGTCTTCGAAATAGGCCAACGGTCAACTGGAAAGATCATGCTCGAGAAGGGGACATTACATTCTGCTTAATTCAATTCTGGTCCTAAAATTAACAATAACAAAGGGGTCGGCTTGATTTAATTAGTGTTTCGTTTATCACTTTTATTCTCTTTTAATTGCCGCCTTTTGAACCTTTAACAAACTTAATTCATGCCTATCAACAACCTTTAATTTCTTCCTTTCAAATCTCTTATTCGCTGACATCTTTTCAAAATATTGATCACTGCATTAGACTTCTTGATCACCCACTAATTTGTCTTTGCTGTTTATGTATGAGCATCATGGGTAAGGTCAGCCACCTATGGATATATTAAGTTGATTTTATCTTGCATAAACATGAGCAAGGTCGACTGGCATTCTTTAAGGAATATAAGGTAAGTGTAAGTGCTGCCATGTAATTGATTAGTGGCCTTTGGCTATTACAACCTTCATATGATTGCACCCTTTGATATCAATGTCATATGCCTTTGACAACAATGAATTTCTTCTTGGACCAGCGATGACATCAATTCTCCTTTGACATCTCTTTTGACATCAATGATAACATCTAACAATATCACATACACCTTTGACATCAATGATAACAATCTTGCTTTGACATCAATGACAACACAATATTTCCAACAGATTATAACTGATTTGACTTGACATGGAAATGATTATTGATTGATAACAAAAACAGACACAAAGTAGTATGAAGCATAGAAGCATAAATCGGCAAAAAATCGTCAAAATCGCGATTTTGAAAAAATCTGGGAGGTTGCCGATTTTTTCCCTGCAAAAATCCCGATTTTTTCAGCAGTCAACGCCTGTCAAAAAAATCGTTGAAAATCATCAAAAAATCGGGATTTTTCGACCAAAAAATCCGGAAAAAACGTGAAAAAATCGCACGTAAGAAAAAACCCTAAAAAAAAACGCGTTTTTTTGCCAATTTCCGTCACGTTTTTTACCGGACTGCGAAGGAACGCGACTGCGAAAGAGAACGCGCGGCTGAGAAGGAAATCAGCAGCGGGCTGAGAAGAAATCGTGCTGACTGCGAATGAAATCGCGTCGACTGAATGAAATCGTGGTAGGGTTTCTCATTTTTGTTTGTATTTTTTTTTAATTTTTTTAAAAATGGTTTACAATATTGTATTTATTTATTTATTTATTTTATAAATTTATAGTTTAAGTTTAAATTTTTTAATGTTTCAACTTTATATAATTCTTAAATATGTAAAATGATAATATATCTAGTTTTTAAAAATATATAATATAATTTAAATTAAATTGATCATAATTAATATATATAATTTTTAAACATTTTATGTTTAAATTATGTAATATATATAATATAAATTTATTATAATTAATATATATAATTTTTAAGATATAATTTTACATATTTGATATTTTTTATTTCATAATAATATATAAAATTTAGTTTTGCTTATAGTCTTTACTTATATAATTAAATTATTAATAATATTTTAATATATAATTTTTAAAATATAATATTCATATATTATAATTATATAATTTAAAAAATTATAATTTAATGTTTAGATTTAGAATTTAATTTCAAATCCGATTTTTTCCCGATTTTTTCACGATTTTTCAAAAAATCCTGATTTTTTGGTTTGCTGATTTTTTCCCCAAACGATTTATGCTGCTATGGTATGAAGTATGAACATCAAGTTTCATATGGTACCAACAAGATGGAAGTTGAGTGGAAGATGATAGAGCTTAATTCAATTTGTGGTAAGACCTTTCAATGTGATTTCTGAGCATTACTAGAAAACAATTCGCTTTTTCAAAATGTTACACATTTGAATTACTATGCAATCACAAGCATTTTGATATACTCTTTATAGTATGCTGTAGAAGATGGCCATTCTTTATATGAGGATAAACAACCAAATTTTCTTGAAGATTACAAAATATAAGTCGAAAAAGAGTATTTTTAGCCATGGGTAAATTAAACTGGTGGATCTAGACAATCTAGTTAATAACTTTCCTAAAACTATTTTAGTGATGAAATTGTTTTAATATTGATATACCTGCCAAGCACATAAAAAATTCCAATTTAAAAATAAATGCTTAAGCACAACCCATTTTTAACTTGAACCGAACTGAACAAGTATAACTTCCATAGTTTTAGATTATAAAAGAAGGTACATGTGAAATATCCCTAACTAATTTTTTTAATTTTTGACATGTTTGACAAAATGCTCATGAACTACATAAATGCAAGAAATTAATTTGCTTCATTCTAACCATAATTCACACAGCTGTAAAAAAAATATTAATGCTATTCAACTGAACGTTATCGCAACATAGCTACATATGAAGACAACATATAGTTATGGCTGAAATTGTCACACCAATATTCTCATTTGATAAACTTGGGACTGCATACACCAAGTTCTGATCTGAAATAAATTAAATACATTTCTAACCTTTTTTTGTTGATTCCTAGCAAACTGTGCCCAACATATGAAGTCAATGCTAATCAAATAATGGTGCAACTAGGGTTTAGAACCATCCAAACTCTCCCAAAATTGGTTGCCCATTCTCAAATTCTCCAAACAGCTCCCTTATACTTGTACACCTCAGTTATTGGCAGATTGCAGCCATTAACAAGATGGTACAGCCTGCTATGGTAACCTCCAAATGGTACGGCTTGCTGCTGGGTCTTTCTTATCAGCAATTTGCTGCTGGGTCTTTCTTATCATCTTGTACTTCAAATTGGAACAATAATACAAATCTAAAAATGATATTTCAATTTGTTTAGCATGAATATATACAAATTTTCTGACATTCAGCACACGTGTGAATCCTAGATGAATCTACTCACAAATTGGTTAGAAGGGTTTTCATTCTTGAAACTAATATTTGCTAGGGTTTAGAAATAAAATATGAAGAATGAATTTATTTTTTCCAACTCTCCTTTTTATACCCTATTTGTATAATTGAAATGTTATATTTCACTTCCCCCCTCAAAGTGACTTATAAAATTTCTTTTTAATATATCTTTACTTTTGGGCTCCAAAAAAGTCATTGTTTAATAAATTGGCCAACTTTAATAATACATAAATTGCCTGTAAAATGGATGTCTTTAGACAACTTAATTTAATTAATTAATTATTCCCTTGCCACATCCTAATTAACCTACGAGAATTAAAAAGGCTACGAGTCTTTGCCAATTGTTCATGCCTAAAAAGGGTACATTACACCATGGTTTTGTTGCTCTCTCTATTTGTAGAGATCTTTTGAATTGCTTTTAAAATGTGTCCACCCAAAGTACATGGTATGTTACAATAGTTGTATGAATCACGCTAAGAAAATGGGTTCATGTTGTTAGAATTTAGTACTTGACATATATAGTTAAATAAATAAATTAACATGCTATTGTTGATTTAATAAATAAAATTGGTTTTGTAAGTTATATTCCCGTAACTAGTTTGATATGGGAATATTGGCCTTTTAAAGGCAATACTATGTAATAGTTTTCGGTGTAATGTGAATGATTGAATTTTAATTTGAGAGCAATCTCGTTTTTTTTCTCTCTCATTTCAATATGGTATTAGAGTGGGTTTCTTCTTGGACCTCTCTCTGATCTCTCTCCATTCATTTGTTTTTCTCACAGTGGTGTTTACAATGGTATTGCAATTTAGACCATGTGCAACTACTATTGTTTTCTACCATTCTTGCATTTGTCAACAGGTGAGCAATGTAGACCATGTGCAAAACCCTATTTGACTCCATCATTCATCTGCATTTCTTCTCTTTCTCTTCACTGTGTTCATTCTTGCCATTGTTTATCACTTCACTCTGTTCATTGTTGTCATTCCAGAAAAAAGTAATTTTTTTTAAAAAATAGGAGAAACTGAACAAGTCGCCCACTTGATTTGGCATTTGAATATGCACACAGTAGGCTACACCCATGTAGAAACCCCTGGTTTCCCCCTGTTACTGCTCTGACTGATATTTCAAGTTTTTCTGACGTTTTTAGGTTTTTGAGTTTTTTTGTGTTTTTGATGCAATGATAGAAAGGTACGATTTTGCTAATAAATGGAAATAAATTCTCTAAAAATCAAATAGCTCTGGAAATACAACAATAACTACGCCAGTATCCTTTATTCAACTTTTCAAGTGATTACAATAATACCCAGAAGCATATAATGAAATAAATAGCGAATTTTGAATATTTAAGAAACCTGGTAATTGCTGCTGCAGAAGTACAGAATTGTACGGCTGCTTCAATAAATGCACTCCTCCCTTCAAATCATATCCTCTGAAGATGCCCAGGTAACATGCGCCTTTGCTGGAAACTGTAGAAGGTCAAAGTTTCAGGCGTATCTCCTCCCAAGACAAAGACGGCTCAAATCTGTAAGGTACGGCCAGAATAATGGAAGTACGGCCTGGTAAGTACGGCTTCCACAATCAGCAATAAACAAAACAGTACGGCTTCCCTCTGTGAGCTCTGAAAGGTGCGCCAACTGCAAAGGAAGGTATCTGGATGCTAACAACTGTAAATAACTGAAGATGTGAATTCCTCTGAAGCTCTGTAGTTTTCTCTGAGTAAGAAAACCTCTGTAGGCAATAGATCGAGTGATATTGCACACTCTCTGAATTGCTTTCCGCTGGAGATGGCTCGTTCTCCAAGGAATCGAACGTGAAACCCTAAGTCTCAGGCTCAGACCAAAAGTTGATCAATATCAAACTCAATAATCTCATAATGGGCTCAATTCCCAAGGCAAACCCTCAAATACACTGAAAAGTGCGATTCCCTTGAAAATAGGGTTTTAATGAAATATTCACGTTTTAATATTTTAATATTTCAATAGTCCATCACTGAATATTTCAATTACTTTTAATCATGACTTTTGGCCCCTTCTGATGTTGGGCGCACCCTTCAAGAAAAACCACTTAAGTTATAATATTAAATTATAACTTTATATTATAAACGTTAATTAATTAATATTTAATCAATACGATCAAATATTAATATCTCCTTTATTTCTAACCTGCATCGATCCGCCTCATGTCGTATGCATCAAGTGATTCCTCGATGCCGCCACGCCTAAATCATAAAAATAGCAGTTGGTCCCACACTGCCTGCCAAGAACGCTAAAATAGCAATTCTGCAAATGACCTCCGATCGAGCCAGAACGAAAGACAACTGATCAATCCCTGCTGACTGAAGCTGAGCCAAGCTCCGAAATGACCCCCTATCCAGTCCATCGGCCTACGAGGGTCGTATGATAGGCCAATCCTGTCGTCTGAGAGATGTCACTGAGAAGGGGACATGACAGTCCGCCCCTCCCGAAATTGCTTGTCCTCAAGCAATCTCAATGCCGGATGCTGCAGAATCTCCTCACTCTCCCATGTCGCATCCTCAACCGGCAAATCTCTCCATTTCACCAGATATTCCCTGATAGTCCTCCGACGCAACTGTCTCTCCCTATACTCCAGGATGGACTCAGGTACTAGAATCAACTTACCCTCATCATCTAAGGGTGGTAACACTGCAGATGGTACAACGCGATGACCCAACGCCTTCTTGAGGCGTGACACATGAAATACATTGTGTACCCTGCTCTCTGCTGGAAGCTCAAGCTCGTAAGCCACCTCGCCAACTCTCCTCAGGATCCTGAAAGGACCGTAATAGCGCGGCTTAAGCTTCTCTGACCCACTCTTCCTAAGAGTGGACTGACGGTAGGGCTGAAGCATGAGGTAAACCATATCACCAACCTCGAAATGCCTCTCCGTCCTCTTCTGATCTGCATATTGCTTCTGCTGATTTTGTGCCTTTGCAATATTCTCCTTGAGAGCCCTCATAGTGTCCTGACTCTCCTGCAACCAACCTCCTGCACTCGGCACTCTACTGTCGCTCAATAACAGATCAAGGAAACTCGGCGCCTCATACCCATATAGTGCCATGAAGGGTGACATCCGAATGGTCATATGGAATGTCGAGTTGTAGCAATACTCACACAAATGTATCCATTTGACCCACGCCTTCTGCTGCCCTGCTATGTAGTTCCTGAGATATCCCTCCACCCACTTATTAACTATCTCTGTCTCCATTTATCCGTCTGGATGGTAATCGGTGCTCTGCAAGCTCGAACCTTCCGAAGCTCAAGACCGCGGTTACTCAGAACCGCTATCTCTATCATCGACGGCGTTCGAGGCAACCATGAAGTCCGAATATCTTCGAAGAACACCTCCGCTACTCCTGTAATGTGGTAAGTCGTGGTGACGGAAGAGCGGGCATACTAAGCCGCATCCACAACCACGCCGTGATATGCATCACTTCTGGGCTTTAGGCAAGCCCGTGATAAAATCCATCGACAGGCATTCCCACTTCCGGTCAGGAATCGGAAGTGGCTGTAGTAGACCTGCCGGGTGAGTGTTCTCCTGCTTGTTCTGCTGACAAACAGGGCACTCACGCACATACTGAAGAACATCTCTCTTGAGACCTTTCCACGTGAACCTCTCCCGTATCTGCCTGTAAGTCTTGAAGTAACCGGGATGTCCCGCTGTGGGAATATCATGAAAGGCCCTCATAACCATGTTCTTCACCTCAGAACCGGGAATCAGAAATATCCTGTGCTTGTAAATGATCAAATCATTTACAAGTGTGTACCTGGTATCTACTGCTGATCCCTCGACAATGCTGGAGGCCCAACTGTCCTTGGCATACTCTGCCACTATCAAATGCCTCCAATCCTCTGCAATCTGAACCATAGTGCCCAAGTACGGTCTCGTGATAATGCATCCGCCATCACGCTCGAGTACCTTGATATGAAATACTGTGTCATAAGCCCCGCAGCCTGCCGACTCACCGTCTGCCGCTGAGATCTCGCTGCCCTGAAAGGCTCTGCAGACCGCAGGATCACCTTGATGCAAACTTGCCGCCACAAGATATTGGGCTCGAATTTAGCCAAGGCATGCATAATCATGGAAAGATCCTTGTCGATATGCTACAACCTCTCGGGTCCTCCGAAAGCCATGGCTCATAAACTACTCTCCGTGCTTTGTCCCGCAGCACCGCACCAATGCCCCTCACCATGCATCACAATCAAGCTCAAACGGCTTCGTAAAGTCCGGTAGTGCCAAAACAGGGCAAGTGGTCATCAACTCCTTGAACTTCTCAAAACACTCCTGTGCTTCGGAAGTCCAAACAAACGCCCCCTTCTTCATCAAATCTGTCATCGGGGCTGCATGTTGTGAATAACCATTCACGAATCTGCGGTAGAATCCACACAAACCGAGAAACCCTCTCAACTGTGTCAGGTTCGCCGGTGTGGGCCAATCAACAATGGCGCAGATCTTCTCAGGATCCATACGCACTCCATCCGCACTGATAATATGACCAAGGTATAACAATTCGGTCATCCCCAAATCGCACTTGGATTCCTTGGCGTACAAGGACTCCCTCTCCAAGATGCTCAATACAGTCTCCAAATGAGCCAGGTGCTCCGGCCAAGTCCGACTGTATATCAGAATGTCATCGAAGAAACCAACACAAACCTCCTCAGCAAAGAATGAAATACTTGTTCATAGTAGACTGAAAGGTAGCTGGCGCGTTAGTGAGCCCAAATGGCATCACTACGAACTCGAAGTGCCCACAATGACATCTGAAGGCTGTCTTCTCTATGTCCTGCTCACGGACTCTAATCTGATGATAACCCGACCGTAAATCAATCTTCGTGAAATAACATGCCCCATGAAGCTCATCAATCAACTCATCTATCCTCGGTATCGGGTATCTGTTTTTGATTGTCCTCTTATTCAGGACCCTGTAATCAATGCACATGCGCAACGTTCCATCCTTCTTCTTCACCAATACAACAGAAGAAGCGAACGGCGACTTACTAGGTCTAATGTGACCCATAGCCAATAACTCCTTTATGGTCTTCTCGATCTCATCCTTCAATCTTTTCGGATGCCTGTAAGGAGTTATCATGATGGGTTTTGCACCTTCCTCGAGCTCAATAATATGCTCTATCCCTCTATCTGGAGGTCTACCTGGCGGAATATCACTGAACACCTTATCATGCTTGACTCTGATCTTCTGAATGTCCGGATGTTCAGAAATGGTATTATAATCCCTATTCATTTACTATTCTGAGTATTTCTATCTGCTGCTCAAAGCGGGGTCTCATATTTGATGAGTTGGGTGTCTTTTTGAGTATGTAAGGGTCTGAAAATACATATTCTGAGTTTGAGTCTTGGGAAGGAGTCAAGCATGATGTTAAAAGTGTCATAGAGACGCATATCTTCTATAATCTGTTCATAACTGAGGTTCTGGGATAAACTGTAGGTGACATCTGAGTTTACTGTTGCATTTTCAGTCTCATTCAAATATCAAAGATATTGTATTTAATGTGCGGTTACTTCATTCAAGTGGGGTTCGTTTCTTGTATGCCTTGTTGAAGGGAGTATCCTTTATTCGTTGTGAAAAGAAAATGTCTAATGCTGGTCTTAACTGAGTACCAACTTGCCTTACCAGGTCTGAACATCCTTTCATGTTATGGTTTGTAGCTTGTATGCTAATAGAGATACTTGTTAAGAAAGGGTTTGTCTGGATGCTAGGTTCATGGGGTTGAATGAGAGTCACAGTTAATGTAAAACTCAGAAAAATCATGTTTGTTTCTGCTGTAACAGCTGGGTATTGAAACTAATCGAATATTCTCATTGCTGTTCTTAAATCTCAGTCTTGTCTACATTCTGAGTAGGGTTATTAGTCTGCTGTATGTGTTTCTCAATAGTCTCTTTGGTACCATTTGATGTATTTCAGATCTAGATAGTAGTGGAAATCATGATGCATTGACATATACATTCTTCACATGTGAAAAACTATTATATGCTTACACTTGCATGCATAAACCACCTTTACTCGAAACAAGAAAAGAAATTATCAGATCAAAGGCAAATTCAAAACAGGAAAAAAAAAAACATAATCCACAGGTCAGGGACTTCACAACTACTGAAGTGAAGGAGTGGGAATGACAATACACACCAATATGGCCACTAACCCCCTAACCGAATCCTGTCAGCCTACGAGGGTCCAAGAAATAGACTAACCATCAAAAAACAAAATCACGCTAAAAAAGGGGACATTACAGTCCGCCCTCCTTGAAACTGCTTGTCCCCAAGCAATCTCAACAACAAGGAATACTCCACTCCACCAGGATCCCAAGGGAAGTGTAGTGTAATGTCCCTCATGCCGCCAACCAACTCCTGTAACACCAACATCTGAGCAACTGACAAATCATGCTGAACCATATCAACTCCAACATCAGGTGTCGCAAGAGTGAAAGTCTCAAGAGGAAGCAACTTAGAAAGCTGACCAAGTTTGCTTCCCATGTCTGTGCAATGTAAGCTGTCATACAAATTGTCTAGTACGTGCGCAACTAAACTATGCATCTGAAATAAATCATGTACATGAAGATCGAATGTGAAACTGTGAACACTCCTTACCATGTACACACTATGAAACTCCTCAACGATCCCTGTCTGAAACCCCGATGCATTGTAAGAATCCTAGATTCTACGATCAACGCTCATCCCTAAAACAGGGTCAGGAGTAGAATCAACATCTACCTCGAAGAGAGGATTATCACAAGACATTGTAGCATCCGCCTCAAAAAGAGGATTGTTCACAAGTTGAACCTCATATCTGTGCTAATCCCAATCAAACACCTCTGAGCCCCTAGAGCAAGAAGCAAAATCATACTACTCCTGAAACATCTCATGCTCCTCCTCTTCTAAAATCTCCTGCTCTATCTTCCCACTTTCCTCACTAACAAGAGTGATAGAATGGAAGCTCCCAGCTGCAATGTCAGTTTGTTGGTTTGATAAATCAGCCATGTCATCACCCTTATAAAACCACTCCATTTGTCTATTTTGACCTTTAGGCTTGAGGGGACAATCATGGTTAAGATCATACGGGCCCTTGCAATAAAAACAAAGCTTTTTCCTACGTAAATCATTGATTGTTTCTCGATCCAAAGGAGCTGCAAACTTTTTCTTTTGGTCTGAGTTTTCTATTTTTTTTGGATCAGATTTGTTATCATTGTAAGATGTGGATGGTTTTGATTCAGACTTACTACGTGAAGTTGTAAGTTCCATGCTACGAGCTTTCCTCATAGCCTCCTGCAAGGTAGGGGGATCAAAAGCCTTGATCCAACCTTTCATAGGTTCAACTAGACCCTCTATGAACAGTATAACCAATCTCCTCTCAGATATGCCAGTTACCATGACCGAGAGTTTCTGAAACTTTCCAATATAGGATTCTAAACTACCCATTTGCTTTAGCTGGGCGAGATCTCTAAAGTATAACTTTGGATCTCGTTTGTCAAATCTCTCAACCAATCTTGTTGTACCCAAACCAAATTTTTTGCTTCATCAAGGCATTTTGTTTAAAAGAGTTTAAACCTTGCTACAATGATGTCAAATATAGTTTTTGGGCAATATCAAGCATGCAGTTTGGTCAGTATTGTGTCAGTCAAAAGCAGTATCTATTGATCAGAACCTGATTAGGAGACTCAGAACAAGGCATTTCACAATGGAGGAACATTTCATGACGACAATTTTACCTTTGCATGGTCATTTCAGTGGCCAAGACGAAGATTTCAGTGGTCAAATTTATGAGGATTTCTCAGGCAGAGCAAATCTACGCCCCTGTAGCTCAGGGGCACCCTTCTCTTTGAAGGCCTAGATTTTGTGGCATGTGCTCATAAATGCAGTTAATCTCTTCAGAATTAGCCCAGTTATCCGTCAAGCTGTCCTGTGGGGTTATCTGAGGTTTACAGCTCTGGTAACTGACGTCAAAAGATGAGGTATAGGAGACTGCAGTTTGCAAAAGTTGATCAGTTTTCAGCTTTTTGCGCCCCTGTAGCCCAAGGGCGCTCTTCTTAAAGAGGGGCTAGATTCTGGCATTCCTTCCTGCTGATGCATTTAATCTCTTCACGACTAGTTTGACTATCTGACGAGCTATCGAATGCAGATATTTGAGACTCAGAGCTCCGGTAGTCAAAGTCAGAAGATGAGGTTACGAGGAGACTTCATATCACAGAAATTTCTCAAATGGTAAAACTGCACCCCTGTACCTAGGGGCGCCCTTCAAGATGACCCCTCAGATGGATGAGTTTGCAGATGAGGTCTTCCTAAGATTTGTGCTACACTAGTCCAGTTTTGCAACGCACCAGTCAGCCAGTCAATCCGATATTCTAAGAGATCGTGGCAGAGATTCTACCAGGCACGTAAATCAGAGGGTGGAGAAACATGAAACATACACTATAGCCTCTGTAGGCCAGGGGCGCCCAGCCTTTAGGCCTGTCAGATGGGATTATTTGCTTTCGAAGTCTTCACGGGACTTGTGCGTAATTACTTCAGCTGTCTAATGAGCCCAGTCGTTAGCCTCCAGGATTTGGCAAATGCTCATACATGCGAGGTCTTTGTAGAATACTAAAAAACGAAGACAGCTTGAAAAATGGCAAAGTCTGGTCGTATATTTCATCTTGGGAAAGGCACCCTTCTCTTTGAGGTCTTAGAAGCAGTTTTCTTGCTTCGTCACCTCCAAAGACATCTCTCGTAGGTCCTAGCTATGCATTGAGACAGACGGTGCGCAAATCAGGTCGCCCCAGCTCTCGATATCAGAGGTCAAAGTAGGGCATCTGGTTGAGAGTTGTACTTTTATCAAAATGGTGTTTGAGCCTTTTCAGGCCATGGGCGCCCTTGCTTTTGGGGTCCTTAATGCAGCTTTTAGGTGCCTTACGTACAGTCGTTGGATGTGGAATACTTCTAGTTATGCAGTGAGCCTATCATCTAGTTAGCAGGGTTCACCGTTCATCATCAGCAGCCATTTGAAGCGTCAGATGGCAGAATGGAAAAATGGCTAAGTTTGGTGTCGTAAAATCAATTTAATCAAAGGCGCCTAATTTTTTGAGGTGTTAAACGTTGGTTTTAGCAGTGATGACTCCCAGCAGACATTTCTTCCTTGCTTTGTCGGCTTCGCAATAAATATTCTACTCAATCTCAGCATCATCTAGTTACCCGGAAATCAGTGTTGGATATGGTCAGTTGTAACTTTGTAGTCAGCTACAAAGTAGGAAGTTAGTAAAAAACGAAATATCTTGAGCAAATGGACGCCTATGAGGACAAATGAGGACTTTACGAAATCAGTGAAGTTCGCCGGATGAGTCCAAGAGCTCAACGTGGTTTGTCCACTAAATAAAATAATATTAAATATTTTTTTTTGCATATCAAAGCATTAAATGGCGATTTTCTCAAATTGGCACCTCTTTGTGCTGGATTTTCAAACTTGCATGATGTATATTTTTATTATTATTTTATTTCGGACTTCAAGTCAATGTCAGTATAACTGAAGGGGGTCCAATCAGAAGCATTCTATTTTCAGTTGAGGTTTTAAATCTTGCAGTCAGCATTATGGTGAGAATTTACTCTATTTAAGCATGGCGCCTATCATTTAATTCATCATCTAGCTCGAGAAATTCGTATTTCTTCAGGGAAAAAAAAAATTCTCTAGAGATTGGGTGAATTTATCAGTTTTCAGTGGAAATTTCATCAAACAATTCCTTTTGCAGGTGCAAGTTCACAAATCATTAGCAAATTTGAGAAACAAGTGGCAATTTTGACAAAGACATTCAAAAAACGTCTGTTCTCCTCTCAGATTCTCCAAATTCTCTCAGATTTCAATTCGCATGTTCCTGAAATTGGCAAATTTTGGCAAATTTGATCATCTGGATTGATTTTGTATAGCTTCCTCGAATTAAATTCATGTGCTTGAATTTTCAGGAATTTTTAAGTCCATAGCATCAGTTCTCGAGTTTCTAATTTTTTCAACTGAAAATTCCTTGCATGGTCGAGTATAAGTCAGATTTTCGCATTTCTGACGTTCTAGGTTGTCTTAGAATCTTTTTCTGAACAAAACCCATATCTCAGATTTTTTGCCGAAAATAACCCTTCAATAGGCTATTTTTAGCCTCAATAGGCTATTTTTAGCTTTCCAGAAATCTTATCAGAACATAGTCAAGTTCACAGTCAAAGGGCGAGTTTTTCAAAATGTAGTACATAGCTCGAATACAGGACCAAATCAGTTCTAACTCATGACTTCATCGGGACAGTTGAGATGAATCTTCACAAGGTGCTGCCAAAGGTAGTCTTAGACCCTATCAAGATCAGAGATTCAATTATTCAGAATATTCAGCAGTCTGGGTTACTTGAGGCCACTTCCATACCTATCTCTGCTCATTGTGTTGAGTTCGTGATGTCTTGTATTAAGCATTACAACTTTGCTACTCGTGAGATAGTGTCAGTAAATGGACGAGTCATTTGTAGTCTCAAGCCTCTGGATGTTGAAAGAAGTTTTGGTATCCCTCAGTACCCGAACAGTCTGGTTATTTCTATGGAGCAGTGTGAACATGCATTCAACGCTGATGTAGACAAGTGCCAAAACAAGATGGCAGAACAATGGTTGAAGCAAGCGAAGAACAAATTGCCAAACAATATGGGTAGTGGTGAGTACAAGGATGAGTACACGATTCTAATCACACTCTTGAATCATGTCTCAGATCATTCACATGCAAATGTTTTCAGCCCTGGATGTATTACATCATTGGTCGCATCATATCTGAGCAGAAGCATTATGACTGGGCATCCTTCATCAGCGATGTTATCCACAAACAGATCACCGGTTTCCTAGTTTCCCACGAGTTTTACATGTGTTCCTATCTCGTGTACTTGATCGCCTATCAAGGTCAGTTCCGAGGGTTAAACACCATTGGCATTCTCAGTGTTTAGAAAGTCTATCACCATTACGATCAACTTGAGTTCACTAAGGCTGAACGTCACTTCAAGCGTGTTCACGAGGCTTTTTTGACTTATACAGTGAAAAATTTGGACCAAGAGTTGCACGTTCGTATCTCGGCAGTTGCTAGAGCAGCGATGGATGGTTGGGAAGACTGGTTCATTTAGTTCCCGACATACACCTATATCTGAGTATATGGATTTACAGGAAATCCAGCCATCCTTCCATGCTATCCTTCGGATAGAACAATCTTTATGGAGTTCCTGAGGCAGTTACATGATGTTCATCGTCATTTGCGTCGCAAGCATAAACCAGCTGCCAATTTTCCCTCTCAGTTCAGAATATATTGGTACAAGACAGCAGTTGATGCCAAAGCTGCAGGACAGGAGCTAGAGAGGTATCATCTCAAGTATCTTGTTGAGGTACGAGCCTATGATCCTTGGGGTCATTACACGGCACACCTCAGTGGTGGTGCATATCATAAGCCTTCTATGGAAGACTATTGGGCAAATTGCATGGATGACTTCGAGGTCTACAGACGTAGCTACAGCCGCTTCTGTCTCTCATAGATTTTTGTATTCTTGGCAGAAGATGTGGGAGGTTTATTAGATGATGAGGGAGAAGTCCTTCCTCAGTTTTTTAGAAAGCAAGTTGACACACAGTCGCTGCCAGCAATTGATTGGTACACCAAGGAGTACGTGTCAGTAAAGGAGAGGTCAAGTAGAGTTATTCAGAACATTATACTTTACCTCAACAACAAGAAGACCAGGAGGGTAAATGTGCCTAGAGCAAAGCCACCAGTGGTGGATCCTTTGCTACCTTCCTTGTCAAAACCTAAACAGGAGAAGAGTAACCCTCCCAAGAAAAGTCAAGCGCCAAACAATTCAAAAGGCAAGGCGCTTTCCATTGATACACACACGGATCCTGTCAGACATCCTGTCACAGAGCCAGTTCAAAGGCCAATTCAGAGTCCGCCAGTGCCTAAGGTTCAACCTCAAGTTCCTACACCAATTCCAGAGTAGTCACCAGTCCTGATTCATATCGAATTGGATTTAGACTCCCCATCTCCCAGCAGCTCCTCTACATATTCACTTTCGTTAGAGCCTCCTGTTGCTAGTCCAGATCCTTCCAGTAGCATTAGCCGAGACTAGTCTTGGATTGAAACTCAACTGGAAAGGAAGAGGAGGCAGCCATCCTATGTCCTTAATCATTCAGACTTTGATCAGGTTTACCAGGATGTGCTAGACAAGAGGATCAAGAACATAGTCCACGTGGAGAGGAATACTGATCTGGAGATCATCGTCAAGACTGCCATACCTCCAGAGGGGAAGAGCTTGGATGAGTTGGAATCTCAAGACTTCGAGGTTATCACAGTCAACCTTGGTCGTAGCACTCGCCAGACTCAGGTTGATCTCTTACAAGTTGCTACAGATAGTGCCAGGGATAGAATGTTGAAGGACAAAGAAGACAAGGCAGCCCTCAAGGCTGAAATCAGACAGCTTCACCAGTACATTTCTAGCCTTGTACATAGGTCAGATGTTACCGCCACACTCCCACCGATGCTTGAGCCTCTAGCAGAACAAGGCCAGCTTAATCACTTGGTTGCATATGGCAAGCGTTTGGAGGAATGGGAGGAGGAGTTTGTTGCTAGAGGCCGTTTTATGCTTACAAAGTTATATCAGTTGTGGTACAATGCACGAGAGCTCCGTTTACGTCTCCAGGATGAGGAGTGAGACATGGCAATTAGTAGACCCTAGGATGAGATTATGATTGCTCACCTGAGTATGGCATATGAATCAGTCATAGATGTAGAAGATAAAGAGGCTATCTACTCTTGGAAAACACAGTTGGTTTTCAAGGAAAAGATAGAGGAAACTATGGCATCAAAGTTGGCTGAGAGTAGAGAACATGTTACTAATGCACTCCGGTTTGTAAGAACCTTAGTATCTCGCTTACCGTGTCGGTATCAGATTGAGGGTAGTGCATATGTTGAGCTTACTAATGTACAATCAGAGCTCCAAGCACTCATTCATACTATTTTCAGTGGGGAGACCGTTGGCTGTAAGATTAATCAGCTTACAGTCATGTCAATGTTGTTCGATGAAGCAACCAGGAGCAGAGGTGAACTTCAGTCCTAGATCACAACTGGGGAGGATATGCTACACAAACATAGCATACTTTGGCAGAGTATCAAAGCTCTAGATAGTGATGCAGTTAACAATCTCGTTGAGGGATTGGTTGCTTGAGATCGCGACCAGTAGACTTGTCATACCCCTCTGTTTTGCTTTCTGCCTGGATAGTATGTCCTTGTTTGTTTGGATGTGATGTATCTTATCTGATGCTTTATTTGACATGTTTTAATTTGGTGTAATGATGATTAGTTATTGTAACACGTTATTGCATGAGATATTTGTTGATGATGGAACTGTCAGTCTATGATCAGTGTATTGGTGAAGGGGACGAGATTGCATCACTCGCTTGCGAGTGCCCTACGATTCCGTGATTTCCTCTTCACGGTGTGTTTATTATGTTGTATATATATGCATGTCCGATATGCTCTTTGTTTGCAAGTTGACAGGTACAGGACATCGACTCCACCTGATTTCACAGGTTTGAGCGTGTCCATTGACCAACGGTAATCGATTGGGAGAAAGTAGTTAGGTTTTCTGTGCCAAGTCATCACCCTAGTCATAGTGTGTCATCGGGTTGTCGTCGGGTTTAGTTGTTTTGATATGGTTCATTCCTCCTTGGTTATTTATTTAATTTCATATTATAAAGGTTATTAAATGGCGGGTGTAGTTAAAATGATGATTAAATATATCTAGTTGCAATGTTGAAATGTTATTTATTTTATTGATTAATTTGATTTAATTAATAAAATTAGATTTAGTTTATTGATTAATTAGGTTAATGGTGATAAATTAAATAAAGTAGTTGTTTTTGGCATTATTGGATATTAAGATTTAAATTAAAATAAAAATGGAAATCATGTTGGATATTTAGAGTTAAATTAAAATAAAAATGAAAATGTGTTTTAAATTTCACTTTTTGAAAATTATAGATAAAATAAATTCTTTGCAAAATTTGAATTCTTTTGTTTAAAAGAAATTTTGAAATGCATGAAATTTCAATTGGAAAGTAAATTGTTTTAAATTTTAAAAGAAATGGAAATATCCCCAAAATTGCAATAAATTTGGTGGATGGGATATTTTAGGGTTTGACTAAATTTGGGGAAAACTCTATTTGAGCAATTTCTATTTCATATAATTTTCAATTTTCAATTTGGTGGAGAGTTTTTCTATGGCTTGATTTGGATTTTGAAGAAGAAGATTGAAATTCTTGGGTGGGCTGGAAAAGGTTTGGAAGCACCATTTGAGTACTTCAAGCTTTGGAGAAAAAACCAGGTTCCCTCTTTGATTTTTGTTTTTCATTTTGAAATGAGTTTCAAATCTTTGTTATGCTATTGGAAATTTTTTAAAATGTTGTTTAAAATTCAGTGAAAACCCATGTGAATTTGTTTCAAAACTTGCAAACTTCTATTGGAATTAGGGGAAAGAAATCAAAACAAGAATCACCCAATGGAAAAATTGAAAGAAAACCAAAAGAAAATTTTTTTCAAACTGAAAACTTAAAAACAGACATGGTGTTGTCAAATTTATTTATTTTCATTGCAAAATTATGTTGTGCAAATGCACAGTTTGGCTGGAAATGAAAATCTTAGGTATATATTTATAAATATCCCTGTATATATATTTATATATATACATACAAGTATATTTATAAATATATTGTACTTTTTTGTTTTCTGGAAAAAAAATTGGGTTTCAAAATTTCGCAGGAAATTTTATATATTTTACACAAGGTCTGCCTTGTTTTATTGAATGTTTTTAAATATATATATATATATATATATAAAATAAAATTGTATTTTATTAATAAAAATGTTTGGGAGAAGGGGGGGGGACCATAGCCCTGCTCCCACAGTGCCCCATGGGAGGCGTTGCTCACACAGCGCACCCCATATGGGGGCTGCGTGGGCAGCCTGCCTCTCCCATTGGGAGGGGCCCACAACCCATACATGGGTTTGTTTATTATTTTAAATTTTGTTTTTATAAATTTTTATTTATTTATTATATTTTAATATTATTTATATATATATTATATGTATATATATAATACTTAAATATTTAAATAATATTTTTTTTAATAATTATTTATCTATATATATATTTTATATATACTTATGTATATATATAATATACATTTATTGTGTATATGTATATATATATAGAATGTATATATATACTTTATGTATTTTTAAATAAATTATTTGGTTGAGTTTAAATTGGTTATATTTAAATGAGAATTATATATTTAATATATATGGGTATCCAAGTATAGTTAAATTTAAGTTGATTATTTATATTCGTAGTTGAAATAAAGATTGATTTATTTTAATCAAATGATTTTATCTAGCAAGTTGATTTGATTATTTTGTATGAAGGAGAAAACGGAATTAAATGATTAGTGTTAATTCCTTCATGTTGCCAATACGATTTTATTTACTTTTGAGTATTTGCAAACGAGGTGTTATTGGGTGAATTGGATTTAGAAAATCCTAACAATAGTTTAGTTATAATTGTGTTTTGAGTTGGAAGGTGTATGTAAGTTTTTTATTTTAAAATTAGTGCTATTGTATTTTGGAAATTAAGGTTAGTGCAATGATTAAATATTTGTTAAGGGTTAGGGTTGTAATTGAAATGAATATGGTTAATGTGTTTACAACGACCTGTTTGATTTGATGGAATCTTAAAGTTCTTGTAAAGGATTTGTTAAATGACAAGATTATGTACGTGGTTAAGTTACATGGATTATAATTAGAGCAAAATTGACGATATTAAATGTGTAAAGAAAAGGGTTATTTTATTACGATGTTATAATGGGTAGAATGTTATTTAAAAGTTCTTGTATTCCATTTCCTTAAATGGTGAATGGAGAATGTTGTTTGTTTTCCAGATTGCAAGGAATAGATAAGGTTCATAAAAATTATATTGTTTAGAACTTATATGAATAGTTAAAAGATTAAGTATATGAGGTATATATGGACTTTGGTTCCTGTTTTATGATAAAAGATCGTTATGTTGAAAGACATCTTTAGTTATTTAAAGAACGTGTATTTTTATGATTGTTGATTTAAGCGAATTCTTGTTGGTATTGTATGGGCAATATTGTTATGATTGTAAATTTATGAGTGTACTTTGGTAGTACTAAGGTTTGCTTCCAGAGGCTAGGGAACTCTTTGATTGAGTTGTTTGTTCTATTTGGAGTGTTTTGTTTATGTAATTCTTCCAGATGGGGTTTTCATTTAATTGCGTGGGTTGTCGTAATATGTTAGTCAACCGTTGTATTGCTTTGGGTAGGGCGTATAGTTGTATTCAGTTGTTTTACCCGGTTTTCACGAATGAAGATGGTTCATGCCTCCTTTGGAAGGAGTGGTTTATGTGTTTGTTGCCTCCAGTGTTTGGAGAGGGTTTTGACTTTTATTGTCTCCTGTGTTGGAGTGGATTTTCATTTAATGTTCCTCCCAGAGTTGGAGTGGTTTTATCTTGTTGGCTTGCACTTGGGATTCCCTTAGCGATTGGTTTTGTTTGGTATGTTGTCAAGTAGAAGAGTGGCTTCTGTTAGGGGCCAGAGCCCAAAGAGGTAAACTGGGAAACCTTCAGAGGTGGTTTAATCAAGTGATAACTAAAACAATATACTTAGTGTAGATAGCATAGCTTACTTTTGTGTTAGTTAGCCTTGGTCGTAGTCGGCCAATCGCTAATAAAGCTATTGATTAGTAAGAATAATACATGTCATGTACTTTCGGGTAATCATGTTCAGATTAATGTTAATGTTAATATTGTTATGAAACGTCGTGTCGGTTGGTTATCTAACCACCACCGAACGTTATATGTAGTCTGTTGGGATAGTCGGAAGGAGGTTATGTGCCAATGGTTATATTGTTAAGCACTGTGATACTCTGTGATTGTACATGATATTTCTAATGATGAATAAAGTTTCTGGTATTCAAACATGATATCTTTTTGGTTATTGTTTTATTCTATGTTCTGCACATGACTAGTTTTCCAGTAGTACATAAGATTTGAATTACATTCCGTAGGCAAACATTTGGCGCCATTGCCTGAACGGACTAGGGCATCACCTGCCATGGCAGCGTAATGGGTCAACCAGTGGAAGAACCTGTAAATGCTAATGAGGAACGGGAAGACTCATTGACAGAAGATCTGGTAAATTTGTGGAAAATATTGTTACGTGACCACATGCATAGGGAATCCCACATTCGGGAGATCCCTGAGGAAGTTATCTGGGATCAGTTGGAAGTACACGACCAGGTGAACCACCTTTTGAATCGCATGCCCAGGTTACTGGCCCGTCATTTCATTATCCTGCAGGACTTGCGCGAAGAAGAGGATCGCGAGCGCCGAAGGCAGCAAATTGTACAACGTTGTGAAGATAGAACCAAACGTGAAGAGGAAGAACGAAATTCTAGCCGGCGCCGTACTTTCGGCAACCAACAATGATTGCTTGAACAACTAATAAATGCCTGTACGACCGAACAAAGACAAGCATCGAGTCCCTGACGAGCACGGGACTTCGGAAGAGCAAGTTCGGCGATCACTCAGGCTGCAAGAACAAGAGAACCGGCGAAGAAGACTAAAGCAAGTCGGTAAGGAATTGGATGAGGACTTAATTGAAATAAATCAGAGCATAAAAAGAACATATGAAAATCTTACAAGAATAGACACATCCATTGAACGAGCGCACCACAGTTTGACAGAAGGAAGGGACGAGGACCCCTTCAGCACTCCACACGTAGGAAGATATAACCCCTATGAAAATGAAGATGATTTGAATAGTAGCATCAGACGATTTCGAGAGTTGTCCCTCTCGAACGACGACGAACAACTAAGGAGTGGAAGACCAGAGCTTAAGACCCCAAGGCAGAGAGAGCATCAGAGAGAACCTGAGGAGACCCAAAGTGTTGAGGACGCTGACGGAGGACTTGGGAGTGACTCGTACGTGGCCAAGGGTGCAAGTGACGCACAAGGACGTAGTGAGGAAACCACTAGTCTAATCGGGTCCAACACACAAGGAGGTCAACCAGAAAAGATGGCTCATCCGGAACGGAAAAAGTTGCCGAAATTCATGGGGAATGGCTCTGAGGATCCCGTACGGCATTGCAAGACATGTGAGACAATCTGGATAGCCAACGGGCAGGATGATCCCGACCAATGGCTGAAGGCATTTCCAGCGACACTCAGAGACAGTGCCATTGATTGGTACTCGGAATTGGATCAAGCACAGAGAGCTACATGGAGTGTATTGAAGCAAGCTTTCCAGGAAGAGTTCAAACTTCTACGGGACGATAGTGAGATTGTCACAGAAATATATCATACTAAACAAGGAAAGCACGAGAACATGCAGACCTACAACAGGAAGTTGAAAGATTTGATAGGAAAGCTTGAGGCACAGCCGGCAGATGGCTTAAAGAAAAGATGGTTCATTGAGGGATTGGTTCCCTCGCTTCGGCGGAAAATGAAAGTAGTACCACCACCCTCGTACACTGAAGCATACAATTGGGCGATGGACATTGAAAGTGAGAATAGGACATCCTCTAAGGGGAAGAAGAGGGATGACGAAGAGAGTGCAGAGGAAAGTGAAGATGAATTGGCAATTGTACAAGCTCTTCGGCGGGATATGATGCGGATCATGAAAGAACTGAAAGCCGACAGGGAAGGATCCAAAGAGGCAAATGAATTATGGTGTACCGACTGCAAGACGGAAGGTCATACAAAGGTGAATTGCCCAAAAAAATTATTCTGTGACATCTGCTAAGTTATGGGACACTCCGTCAAGGAGTGCCCATACAACTTAAAAACTAGAAGTTCGCAAGTATTCTTCACCCAAGGCGAACAGTCAACTCCTCCGACCACACCGCCAAAACCACAAAGCAACAATGCATCCCCTGGAGGCTACCGTAACAATCGGAGAAATATGCCCAAAAGAAAAATTCAGTACGATAGCAAAGGACGGCCCATGATCCAATGCCGAAACTGTAATGAATGTGGTCACTTTGCGAGGGAGTGTCAGAATGGCCAAGTCAACGGGGGAAAGCTATGCAAGTGGTGTGGACCGGGTGATCATGAAGACACCGACTGTCCGAAGCAGAAAGGTAGTATCAATATACTGGAGATAGCCGACGAAGAAGTCTTGGCAATTACAAGGGCGCAGTCAAAAAAGGGCAAATTATCCAAACCCTCGTACGAAGAAAAAAAGATTTCAGGAGGCCAAGACAAAAGTAGAAGAGGCAATGGTGAATGAATGCAGGAATTCTAAAGCTACCAGTACGTTGCTACAGTCGGAGTCGGAGAAGAATATCGTACGAAAGGTGCTTCACACAACCGTACCCATTAAGGTAACTAATCTCTTGCAAATGATGCCTTATCTCAAAGTAGCGCTTACAAATGTTATTGAAAAAAATCTTCAGAAGGGTCCATCAAAACGAACACCAGAACTGGTAGCCGAGACCATAGACCCAATGCTACTCGCAGTAAGCATTGGGAGGAAACCAGCCGTCGTCTAGATGGAAATCTTGGGAATGAAATTATCTAACACTATCGTCGATGGAGGTTCGGGAGTAAACGTACTACCAGAAGAGACCTGGAAGTGTTGGGTAAGCCGACTCTTTGGCCCCCGACATTTCACCTCGTGGGAGCAGATCAACATGGCATCAGACCGTTGGGTACACTAATGGAGTAGAAGGTCTTGATCGGCACGTAGCTGTTTTTGCTAAATTTTGTAGTCATCCCACTGGAGAAAAAGGCGTACGATGCACTCTTGAGACGAGGATGGTTGATAGCTGCGAAGGCAACCCACAACTGGAAGAGGAATACACTCTCAATAGAAAATCGGGGGAGGAAATACACCATTGATCTGAAGAACCAAGCGGTCAGTGAAGATCTAGCATCTTCGGCATCTGAATCTGGAGGAGAATTAGAGGATGACGAAAGAAAGCTAATGGAACCAGATGAAGAAGGGCTACTGGAGATTGGGAGTTGCTCGGAGGATGAGACCAGTTCACTGAACGGACTGTTTCACTGGCAGATGGAGGATTATGAAGTCTTCCACCCTGATTGCAACATGCTGCAAGTCAAGGAGGGGGAAGCAGAAGAAGACAAAGGCTCGACCAGTGAAACATTTCCTCCTGGGTACGGAGAATATAGAGAGGGTATGGCAGAATTGGATGTGACGCCAGCGCACAAGTTTGAACAAGACAAAATTATCAAGTACGAGGAGCCAACGCTGGAAAAGGTAAACCTTGGGTGTAATGTCCCCATTTCAAGCCTGACATTTTCAGTGACCGTTAGCCTTTATTTGGGAACCCAGAGGCTAGTCGGAAGTTAAAATTAGGGTTTCCTAATTTTGAGGAGATCATTGCTCGGAGATGATAGTTTTAATGGCGGATTCCTTCTGGGTTTTCAGAGGGCTCCGCAGTGGTATGTTCGTCTCAGCATTCAGGGTAGTTTTTGGAATTTACTATTTTTAGTAAATTCTAATTTTGGCAGTTTCCAGATGTGCTCAGGATGGTTGACTCCCGGCTTCAGAATGATCAGTTGACTTCTTCAGTTTTGGCTTCAAGGCACTGTCGGAGAAATAAGTTAAGTCATTTAAATTAAAAAGTCACGTTTTAATTATTATAATTAAACGTTGACCATGGGCTTAGACTTAATGACTTAATGTTGTGTTTAAAAGGTGGTTTCTTGAGGGGGGGCGCCTTCATTATGAAATGATTTAATATTTCCCTAAGTCAAAGCAGGGTATGATGGGCGCCTTAATCAAAGTATGATGTTTTAATTAAAATATCATTTATTAAGCCTTGAGGAGAAAGTACGCCCAATCTTGAGAAGGGTGAAGTTTGACCTAAAAGCTGATTTTAGGGTTTTGCAAAGTCAATTGAAGGTTATAAAGAGGAGTCTTGGTGCATCATTGGGGTTATCTTGGAAAATACATCGTTATGCTGCCGGATTGATTCTGGATTGCTTCGAGGGATGAAGACCTCCTAGTTTGGGCATCTCTTCTCGTTTGAAAGACAACGACTAGTGATGATTATTAGTCTATTTGTGAGTGCATCTTAGCTATCTCATTTGTGTTCGGTTTTGCATAGTTAGATTCGAAGTTATCATTTGTTAGTTTCAGCTTATTGCATTGTTTTAAGACAGCAGATTGCATGTTTGCTTCGTAAATCTGAAAATACCAAAAATATCATTGTGGGTATTAGCTTGTTGCATGTGTTAGCCATAGGCGCCCTTATGTTCCATATTGCAGATTTTAATGTTGTAAACTGAATTTTTAATGCCAAGTCGAGTTTCTCAGCTGGGCCGTACCATCTAGGAACATTGGGATTTGTGCATAATTAATCTATGGGCTTTAGATCTGATTTCAGTGTCTCATACTAGTCGTGTGCTTAGTTAAGAGCTATTGCATTTGATTTCAAGTTAATCGGAGGTGATTCGTGGAAGTTATGAGCATGTTAGCCATTCCTTAGACTGCTGTTCTAAACATTTAATGAGCAGATTGTAAAAGAAAGCAGAAATCTGTATCTTGACATTTGTATGCATTTGGGTTTCGTATTACTATGCAACTTAACATTGGATTCCAAATGATGTAATGCTGATCCTTTAAATTAAATTACAGGCAAAGGTTCTTATTTGTAAAACTGACAGTAGTACTGGCAGTTAATTCATTATTGCTTAAATCAGATTGTGTTCTTATTTCCATTCAAGTTATTGTAATAGTGAGATCTCCGCCCTATGGTCGCTACTATCCCATCCCGGGTTAGCAAGCACATTCTGGGTGTTGAGTAGTTTCAATTCTCAGCATCTTTCTTTCAAGCATCGTTTGTTTTCACTCCGTCATATGGTCGCCCCTCACTCCACTTTGGATTGGGTAGCACATACTTGGCGTCGAGTTCCTCTTTCAGCATAAGCAGTTTATTTTAGATCCCCTGACCAATGCTCGCCATCATCGGCGCCATTCTGGTTAGGGTTGCTTTCTTGCACGTTTAGGTTTATCCATCTAACCTTAACGGGTACACTGTTGTAATGTTGTAATCTGTTAAATTGTGAAAATCAAAAAAAAAATTGGCTCGGAATATTTCAGTGGTATCAGAGCCACGCATCCTGCCATCCTGTGAAATCAGATTTCTATGAGTGACAGAGAACAGAGGTACTTGGCAAGAGTTTACAAGAAAGGTACAGTTCAGACACAGTTGCATCAAGCCCCAGAGGGTCAAACAGCTTCAGGGATTTTGAGGGCAAATTGGGAACCTTCACAAGAAACAGCAATGGGGGATAATGAAAGGATTCTTGGTGGCGGTGAAAGAAATTCTGGCAACAGAGATGACAGTGGAAAAGGAAGAGAGAGATCTACGAGTCCCGGTAAGGAGTTTGGGAAAAAGATGGATGCCTTGATGGACATGGTATCTCTCATGATGGGGAGAATGGGGCAGAATACTGTTCCACAGAACAACTCAGGCCACAGAGGGGAGCATAGTGCTTCCAACCAGCATGATGAGCATGCAGCCCGGACAGTGTCAAACAACACTTACATCTCTTCCAGACCATTCAAGCCCACTTTTTTAGTTCCTGTAGTCAATCAGCCCGAACCTGAAGAGAATGCTTCATGGGTGGAGCAGTTGAGAGTTGGCCGTACTGAGTATGACTCTCTACCTGTCGACATCAGGATGGATATGTCCTTCAATGATTTCATGGATCATAAGAGGAAGAACAGAGGGCAAGGAAGGAACTTTGATCAAAGAAGACCATCAAATCAAGGAGACTTGTACCAAGCTGTCAACAAAGTTATACTTCCTCATTTTGATGGGAGTGATACAAGTTCAGCCCGAGCTTGGATTCAAAAGCTGGATAATTATCTAGCTCTCAGACCAATGGCGGAAGATGAAGCGATTAAGTTCGCTACGCTACACCTTGATGGGGTGGCGCACGAGTGGTGGTACCATGGCCTCGTCACTCTAGGCCATCGGTCTATCACAACATATGATGAGTTCACCACTAGGCTCATCGAAAGGTTTGCGAAAAAAGATCCTGAGATCCATTTCAGAGAGCTTGCTCAATTGAGACAGTATGGCACAGTTGAAGCATACATCGCGGTGTTTCAGAGACTCTCAGTCATGGTGACTGGAATCACAGAAAGGAGATTGGTGATTCTTTTTAGTGAAGGGTTGACAGAACCCCTCAAAGGCTGGATTAAAGCCTTTGATCCTCCAACACTGCAAGAGGCCATGAAAAAGGCCAGAAACATGGAGTGGGCTGCTCCTAAGGCGAAATTTCAGTCAAATGCCCCTTTTCAGAAAAGGGATAAAGGAAAAAGGCCTCAGTATAAAAATAATTTGAGACCTCAGAACAAGGAGTTCAAGAATCGCAATCCCCATGTCACCAGGTTGGATCAAGAAACCTTGAACGAACTCAGAAGAAAAGGGTTGTGTTTTCGGTGTCAGGAAAAATGGTCTCAAGACCATGTTTGCCCTAAAGGGGTCAAGTTCAATCAGATTGAGTACTATTCTGCTGGGGAAAGTAGTTCTGATTTTTCCGACCAGCAATCTGATTTTGAAGGAAATGAAGTAGATGGAGCTCCAGAAGAATCCGGAGATGAGAAGGGAAGTGGTGGAGTTTTAGCTCAACTCTCCAGTTTTCAAAGAAATGAATCTTTTAAGGTTCGTGGGATGGTCAAAGGGCAGCGAATCGTTGCTTTGATCGATACTGGAGCAACTCATAACTTCATTGATGAAGTTGTGGTAGCCAAGAAGGGGCTGCAAACAGAGGAATTCGAAGGATTCAAGGTCATGGTTGCCGATGGATTTCATATTACTTGCACCAAGAAAATATCTAACATGACCATGCAGTTGGGCAACTACGAAGTCAAGGATGACTTCTATGTAGTTCACATTGGGGATACTGATGCTGTTCTAGGCATTCAATGGCTGCAATCTCTTGGAGAGATCTCTTTGAATCTGCAGACTATGGAGTTGAAGTTCCAATCAGATGGGAAGAAGATAGTTTTGAGAGGCATGTCCAATGGGGGTCCTCGAGTAGTGTCATTCAAAAGAATGGCAAAGCTGATCCGTCACGATCAAGCTGAGTGGGTTGCCGAATGCATGATACTTCCTGCTAGTCCTGTTGAGACTAAACGTGACCAACCTCCTGATATCCAGTCACTACTCACGAAGAAGAGCAAAGTCTTCGCAGATTTGCCTCCTGGACCACCTCCTGAACGGGGTTCAGAACACATCATAGAGCTCAAAGAAGGAGCCAAACCGGTAATCACAACTCCATATCGGTATCCGAAGAGGCAAAAGGATGAGATCGAGAAGAATATTCGGGAACTTTTGGAGATGGGTTTCATACGCCCAAGCAAGAGCCCATTTGCTTCTGCAGTGGTTCTTGTGAAAAGGTTGATGGTACTTTTATGCGCGGATCACTGTTTTGAACTAAAGCACCATCGAAGAACGTGATACCCCATTCCCAAGCATTAGATGAGCTCATTGATGAGCCATGGGGCTAAGTTCTTTTCGAAGATTGATCTGAGGCCGGGTTACCATCAGATACGAATGAGGGGATCAGATGTGGAAAAGACAGCTTTCAGATGTCACTATGGCCATTTTGAATTCTTAGTCATGCCATTTGGGTTGACTAACGCAACCTTCGGCCTTTGCATGAACCGTCTTTCGTAAACAAAGGCCACGGCGGTTGCAAAGTTGATGTTTCTTGATGGATATTCCTAATTTTGGCCAAAGCGAAGATTCTGTGGAAGATTCCCCGCTAATTTGGAGGAAGTGTCAGCATCACATGGAATCTATATTTTGAAATGAAAGCTTCCAAAATGTGAATTTGAATGGTGGAGCTATTGTACCTGGGCCACATAATCAGTACCGTAGGAGTGAAGGTGGATCCCGAGAAGATCAAAGCAAAGGGTTGATTTGGCTACCACCGGTACCACCCAATGAAGGGTTTCCGGTCTCTTTGTGGTTTCGATCTGAGGTTTGTTAAGGGTATTCACACGCTGCTCCCCATCGATCTCACTAAAAGGAGCCTGCCATCGAAAAGGCTCTGTTGTTTTGATAAATTTAAGAAGATCATGAGCTCGCGCTCCGCATTCCTGATTTCCAAAGTTTGACTGAAAGCTGTACGGATGCATCGGGTGAAGGAGTGGGGGCTGTCCTGATGCAAGACAAACACCCTATCGTGTTTGAGAGCAGGAAGTTACGGGGTGTTGAAAGAACATATTCAATCTACGACAAAGAAATGCTTGCCATTATGCACGCATTAGCCAAGTTCAGGCAATACTTGGTGGGGAACAAGTTCGTGGTTAAGAAAGACCACAATAGCCTCAAGCATTTCATGCACCAGAAAGATTTAAATGAGAGGCAACAGAAATGGGCGAGTAAGCTTCAAGCTTACGACTTTGACATTGAATATGTTAAAGGAAAAAATAATGTCGTGGCCGATGCTCTCTCCAGAAGGCCTCATCTTAGCTCATTGTGTGAGCTTACCACAGATTTGAGAGACATGTTGCTTGCTGATTATGCCAAAAATCAGTTTGCAACCAGCATTCTGGAAGGTACTTTCCATGATGAAAGGTACCAGGTGGTTGAGGGATTGATCCAGTATAAGGGAAGAATCTTTCTAGTGGCTGATTCTAAGCTCAAGAAGAAGATTCTTTTGAATTTTCATGATATTCCAGTTGCTGGTCACCAAGGTTTTTTCAAGACCTATAGGTAGATCCGATAAAGGTTTTCTTGGAAAGGTTTGAAGAGGGAGGTTCAACGCTACATTCAGGAATGTCCTATTTGTCAAGCAAATAAAAATGAGCATACATTGCCAGCCGGTTTGCTGCAACCACTTCCAATTCCCAATCAAAAATGGGAAAGCATTTCGATGGATTTCATCACTGGGTTGCCCAAGGCTCAAGGGAAGGATTGCATTTACGTGGTAGTTGACAGATTAACCAAGTTAGCTCATTTCTTTGCCATTACCAGCACTTTTTCTGCAGCCCAAGTTGCAGATTTGTTTTTTCGAGAAGTGTTTAGACTTCATGGTTTGCCTAAGAATATTGTAAGTGATAGGGACAGTAAGTTCCTAAGTACTTCCCGGCAGAAGTCTTCGGGGAATTGAGTGGTAATCGCGGCTCACCCAAGCACGAAGTTATCACCCCCAAACCGGATGGGCAAATGTATGGTGGAACAAGTGGTTGGAAGGCTACTTTGAGAAATTATGTCCCAACAGCAGCTTGGGTTAAGTGGCTTATTATAGGCTTAGCACTCGCCACAACCTCTACCTTCCATATGTCAATCAAATGCCCCCTTCTTGGCAATCAGATGGGTATGAAGCCTACCTTGCAGATTTGGTAGTTTGGTGACGCGAAAAGCAACTAATAGCCAAGGATTTGTTGCAGCATAGTCGTGATACAATGAGATCCTTGAAGGATAATTTGCAGATTGCACAAAATCAGCAGAAGTTGTATGCTGATCAGAAGCGTGTAGAGCGTTCTTTTGAGGTTGGGGATTTGGTCTATCTCCGCTTACAACCTTACAGACAGTCAACTCTCAAAAAGAGTGGAGCTGAGAAGCTCAAACCTCGCTTCTATGGGCCGTTTAGGGTCATCAGAAAGGTAGGGGCAGTAGCTTATGAATTAGAGCTACCTTCAGATAGCAGAGTGCATAACGTCTTCCACGTGTCTCGCCTCAAGAAGGCACTTGGACACAATGTAGTTGCTTCTTCACAGTTGCCACCGTTGGATGAAGAAGGACATTTGGTTCTAGTTCCCGAGGAGATACTTGATGTCAGAGAACGTTCCTTGAGGAATAGAACTATCAGAGAATGTTTGGTAAAGTGGAAGAATCTGCCTATGGAGGATGCAACTTGGGAAAGTGATGAAATATTGCAGCATCCTAGTTTGCAATTGCTTGAGGACAAGCAATCTTGGGGAGGGCGGACTGTAATGTCCCCTTTTCTGGGGCCTGGAGATTTTCAAGAGACGCTAGTCTTTCTTATTTGGGGAACCCGAGGTTGTCTAAGTTAAAATTAGGCTCTAATTTTGAGGGAGGAGGACATTGGGTTCTGAGATGATAGTTTTAATGGCTAGATTCTCCTCCTGGTTTTCAAAGGGCTCCGCAGCGGTATGTCTGCCCCGCATCTTCAGTAGTTTTGAATTTACTTCATTTTTAGTAAATTTCTAATTTTAAGGGGCCTTTTACGTGCCTGTGGATGGTTGACTCCCGGCTTCAGAATGATCAGTTGACTTCTTCAGTTTTGGCTTCAAGGCACTGTCGGAGAAATAAGTTAAGTCATTTAAATTAAAAAGTCACGTTTTAATTATTATAATTAAACGTTGACCATGGGCTTAGACTTAATGACTTAATGTTGTGTTTAAAAGGTGGTTTCTTGAGGGGGGGCGCCTTCATTATGAAATGATTTAATATTTCCCTAAGTCAAAGCAGGGTATGATGGGCGCCTTAATCAAAGTATGATGTTTTAATTAAAATATCATTTATTAAGCCTTGAGGAGAAAGTACGCCCAATCTTGAGGAGGGTGAAGTTTGACCTAAAGCTGATTTTAGGGTTTTGCAAAGTCAATTGAAGGTTATAAAGAGGAGTCTTGGTGCATCATTGGGGTTATCTTGGAAAATACATCGTTATGCTGCCGGATTGATTCTGGATTGCTTCGAGGGATGAAGACCTCCTAGTTTGGGCATCTCTTCTCGTTTGAAAGACAACGACTAGTGATGATTATTAGTCTATTTGTGAGTGCATCTTAGCTATCTCATTTGTGTTCGGTTTTGCATAGTTAGATTCGAAGTTATCATTTGTTAGTTTCAGCTTATTGCATTGTTTTAAGACAGCAGATTGCATGTTTGCTTCGTAAATCTGAAAATACCAAAAATATCATTGTGGGTATTAGCTTGTTGCATGTGTTAGTCATAGGCGCCCTTATGTTCCATATTGCAGATTTTAATGTTGTAAACTGAATTTTTAATGCCAAGTCGAGTTTCTCAGCTGGGCCGTACCATCTAGGAACCTTGGGAATTGTGCATAATTAATCTATGGGCTTTAGATCTGATTTCAGTGTCTCATACTAGTCGTGTGCTTAGTTAAGAGCTATTGCATTTGATTTCAAGTTAATCGGAGGTGATTCGTGGAAGTTATGAGCATGTTAGCCATTCCTTAGACTGCTGTTCTAAACATTTAATGAGCAGATTGTAAAAGAAAGCAGAAATCTGTATCTTGACATTTGTAGGCATTTGGGTTTCGTATTACTATGCAACTTAACATTGGATTCCAGATGATGTAATGCTGATCCTTTAAATTCAGAAGACATTGGCAGGCAAAGGCTCTTATTTGTAAAACTGACAGTAGTACTGGCAGTTAATTCATTATTGCTTAAATCAGATTGTGTTCTTATTTCCATTCAAGTTATTGTAATAGTGAGATCTCCGCCCTATGGTCGCTACTATCCCATCCCGGGTTAGCAAGCACATTCTGGGTGTTGAGTAGTTTCAATTCTCAGCATCTTTCTTTCAAGCATCGTTTTGTTTTCACTCCGTCATATGGTCGCCCCTCACTCCGCTTTGGATTGGGTAGCACATACTTGGCGTCGAGTTCCTCTTCCAGCATAAGCAGTTTATTTTAGATCCCCTGACCAATGCTCGCCATCATCGGCGCCATTCTGGTTAGGGTTGCTTTCTTGCACGTTTAGGTTTATCCATCTAACCTTAACGGGTACACTGTTGTAATGTTGTAATCTGATAAATTGTGAAAATCAAAAAAAAAATTGGCTCGGAATATTTCATTGGGGAATCAGACAAACTGAAGGAGATTCTTGTGGGTGATGATTGGGACCCTCTACTGAAGGCGGCAGCATTCAGAATTTTCATGGAATATAAAGATGCTTTCGCTTGGACGTACAAGGATTTCAAAGGCGTACCACCGGAGTTATGCGTGCACAGGATCCCTCTCGTACCGGGAGCCCAGCCCGTACGAAAGCGACCGTACAGAATGAACAAAAACTATGCCGCTAAAGTACAGGAGGAGATTGAGAAGATGCTGGAAGCCGGCATCATTTTCAAAGTGGAGGTCAGCAAGTGGGTATCACTGATCGTCATATCCTTGAAGAAAGAGAAGGAGCAAATTAGAATCTGTGTTGACTTTCGTAGTCTGAATGCAGTGACTATCAAGGATCCATTTCCTATTCCCTTCACCAACTCAATTCTGGAAGAAGTTGCCGGGCATGAAATGTATTCCTTTCTAGATGGCTTCTCCAGTTACAATCAAATCAGTATGGCGGAGGAAGACAAATTAAAGACTACGTCCGTGGTTGAGGACGGGGTGTACGCATACAACCGAATGCCGTTTGGATTATGCAATGCACTACCTACATTCCAGAGGATAATACTCCACATTTTTGATAAAATGTCGGTAGGTAATTTCAAAGCTTTCCTCGATGACTGGTCAATTTATAGTGATAAGGAAAAACATTTGAAAGCCCCTTAGGCGAGTGCATGGAACGGTGTAGAGCAGCCCATCTTGCCTTGAATCTGAAGAAATACAGATTTATGGTGCCACAAGGGAAGCTGCTCTAACACATTGTGTGCAAAGCTGGGTTGAAAATTGATCCCGACAAGGTGCGAGTCATCGTACAGATGGAGGCTCCGGATAATGTCACCGGTGTGAAGTCCTTCCTCGGGCATGTGGGATACTATCGGAGATTTATTAAAAAATTTGCCCAAGTGTTGTACCCTCTCAACCTACTGACGAGGAAAGGCCAACCATTTATATGGGCTGACGAACAGGAGAAGGCATTCCAGGAACTGAAGGATTGATTCATCAGCTCACCCATATTGATGTATCCGGACTGGGATAATGCAATATCCCCTTCTCAATCCTGATCTTCTCAGTGACCGTTGGCCTTTTTCTGGAAACCCGAAGGCTAGTCGGAAGGTAAAATTAGGGTTTCCTATTTTTGAGGATGTCGTTGCTTGGAGTTGGTGGATCTGATGGCGGATTCTTTCTGGGTTTTCAGAGAGCTTCGCAGTGGTATGTTCATTTCGGCATTCAGAGCATTTTCTGGAATTTACTATTTTTAGTAAATTCTATTTTTGGCAGCTTTTCAGTTGGGTTCAGCTGGGTTGACTTCCTGCTTCAGTTTGGTCAGTTGACTTGCTCAGTAATGGCTTCAGGGCACATTCGGAGAGATAAGTTGAGTCATTTAATTAAAAGTCACATTTTAATCTTATATTCGATCGTTGACCCCTTGGCCTAGTCTAATGACTTTATGTTGTTTTGAAAAGTGGGCTTTTGGAGGGTGGCGCTTCATTAAGATTAATTTATTATTTATCAAATTCAAAACAAGTATAAGGTGGGCGCATTTATCAAAGTGTTGATTTTTATTTAAAATATCATTATTGTGCTTAAAGGGAAAAAGGACGCCATCTTGAAGAAAGAGTTAGGGTTTTGACAGTGATGTGGATTTAGGGTTTCGAGAAGTCAACAGGAAGTTATAAAACGAAGACTTTGAGCATCATTTCAGATCTTTGGTCTATAGTATCGTTATGCTGCCGGTTTGGCTCTGGAACTGCTTCGAGGAATGAAGGCCTCCTAGCTCGGGCATCGCTTCTTGTTTGCAAGACAACAACTAGTGGTGATTCAGACTATTTGTGAGTGCATTTTTTAGTTCATGCATTGTGTGTTCAGTTCATTGCATTGTTAGATTTGATTTGGCATGTTAGTGGTTTCAGCTTTTCGCATCATTTAATACAGCAGATTCGTGTTTGTATTCATAAATCAAAAAAGACAAAAAGATTGCATCTGGGTATTAACCCATCCTCATTGTAGGCTTTAGGCGCCATACTTCTCCAGTTTGCAGAATTTTTAGAGCTTGCATTTATTTTCTAGAGTAAATCGCCCCTTTCCTAAGGCCGTACCTCTTGCTGGTTGTATTGAGATCTGTGCAAAATAATTAAGAGCTTTAAGATCTGCTTTCTGTGTTCTATCTTAGGCGTAATCTCCATTAGAACATATTGCATTTTATTTCAAGTCAATTGGAGGTAATACAAGAAAGATATGACCATATGAGTAGTTCCATAGACTGCTGTATATTCCTTTAATGAGCAGATTTGTAATAGAAATCAGAAATCAGTATCTTGATCCTTGAAAGCGTTTTGGTTTTGGTATTCCTATCCAGGATAAAGGTGGTTCTCTATGATGTAATGCTGATCCTTTAATTTCATAAGATATTGGCAGGCGAATGCTCCTTATTTTGTAAAACTGACAGTAGTACTGGCAATCATTTTATTCTTGTTCAAAACTGGTTGTAATTCTCAATTTCATTTAAAGTTATTGTAATAGTTACAGTTCCGCCCTATGGTAGCTACTTCCCATCCTGGGTTAGCAAGCACATTCTGGGTGTTGAGTATATCTAGTTTCAGCATTTCTTTTCAAGCATTGAATTCTGTAATCACTCCGTCATATGGTCGCCCCTCACTCCGCATTGGATTGGGTAGCACATACTTGACGTTGAGTTCCCTTTCAGCATTTAGAGTAGAAGATCCTCTGACCATATGCTCGCCATCATCGGCGCCATTCTTGGTTAGAGTTGCTTTTTGCATAAGCAGTTTGATTCAGATCCTCTGACCAATGCTCACACCTTGCCCACATCGGGATCCTGGTGTACATACTGGTTAGAGTTGCTTCAGTACGTTTTGGTTTATCATCTAACCTTAACGGGTGCATTGATTGTACTTTGAAATTGTAAAAATCAAAAAAAAATTGGCTCGGAATATTTCAGATAAGGAGTTCCATGTACATGTAGATGTCTCTAATTTTGCCATCGGAGCAACCCTAGCACAAGTGGGAGCACACGGGTTGGACCACCCGGTATTCTTTGCCAGCCGGCTACTTTCAAAAGCAGAAAGGAATTACAGTACAACCGAGCATGAAGCACTAGGAATGGTTTACTCTATATAGAAGTTTCGGCACTATCTCCTTGCCACGTCGTTCACCTTCTTTGTGGACCATCAAGCCTTGATGTATTTAGTAAACAAGCCAATCATTCAAGGACGAGTAAGTCGATGGCTCTTACTGCTACAAGAATTTACATTTACTATCATCGTACGACTGGGTAAGAGCCATGTGATTGCCAACCAGTTGTCCAGAATCCGGTCGGGCGAACCTGCCAAAGGAGGCGTGAATGAAGATTTTCCGGATGCACACTTATTCCAAATTGCAATACTACCCTCGTGGTATGAGAAGATTGGGGAATATTTGTCCACATCCACGTTTCTGAAGGAAATGCCACCAGCGGAAAGGCGAAAGCTCGTCTTGAAGAGCAAGACATTCCAGTTGATCAATGGCTTGCTCTACAAAATGGGACCTGATCAGATACTCCGGAGATGTGTCGTAGAAGAAGAGATACCAGGCGTACTAAAGGAGGCACATGAAGGACTGGCTGGCGGCCATATGGGACCAGATGCTACAGCAAGGAAAATTCTCTTGGCAGGCCTATGGTGGCCGATGATGCACACTGATGCTGAGTGGGTGTTAGGCTGTGACACTTGCCAGAGGGTTGGGAAACCATTGAAGCGGGACTTCATGCCACTGCATCCCTCACAGCCACAGGAATTGTTCGAACGATGGGGATTGGATTTCATTGGACCATTAAAGGTGAGTCACCTGCATCGATGCCGATTTATTGTTGTTGCTACTGAATATTTGACGAAGTGGGTTGAAGCTCGAGCATTGCCAGACAATACAGCACAGAGTACAGCAAGATTTATCTATGAGAAAATAGTGACACGGTACGACATCCCCATGCGGATCACGAGTGATCGTGGAGGGCATTTCGTTAATCATGTTATCAGGTTGATGACGACGGAGTTCCGAATTTTTCACAACCTATCAAGTTCGTACTACCCACGACCTAATGGCCAGGCAGAGTCTACAAATAAGGTGCTCGTATCAATTATTCACAATCGTGTGGCGTGGAAGAAGCTGACTGGGAAGAAAGGTTACCAGCCATCCTATGGGCATATCGTACAACATACAAGGTAACAACGGGCCACACGCCCTTCCAATTAATGTACGGTCAGGAGGCTATGATGCCAACGGAGTATATGGTACCAAGCCTAAGGATAGCCGGGGAGAATCGGTTGGGCGATACTGAAAGTTTAAAGGAAAGACTATACCAACTGAATAAGTTGGACGAGCGAAGGGTGATGGCACAATGGGCGACGAAGAACGTGCAACGGCGAAGGAAATATTGGCACGACAAGCATCTCCAGCGAATGAATTTCCGACCTGGCCAATTAGTTTTGAAATATAACGGTCGTAACGAGATCAAGCTGAGGAAGTTTAAAGTTCGTTGGTTAGGACCGTTCCGAGTACGGGAAGTATGTGACAATGGTTCTATAAAGTTAGAAAATCTAGATGGGTCACTGATATTGGAGGCAATCAACGGATCGAAGTTAAAGCCATATCAGGAGAGAAAGGAGAAGAATACTATTGCCATCAACATGTTGGGCTATGCCACAAAGGAAGATTGGCCTGTGCAAAGTAAAGGCTCGAGAGAACAAGACTGGGGACTAGGAGGTCCCGGATATGTAGCAGATGATGTCTGGGTAGAATCAGGCCGAGATCAAATAATTGAAGAAAGGTTGGCAGAGAAGCGAGTGGAAGGAATTGCAGTACCATGGATACACAAGCACCTAACCAATGCAGTGTTCGGAACCCCTGCCCTATGGCGTCGAATGGGGCGACACTGGCACTATGTGGCCCCTTGTGAAGGAGTAAAACGAGGATATGTAGCCAAGGAATTGGACACGGAAGCCTAGGCGGAAAAAGAGAAGCAAGAAGACCATGAACAAAATGAGCATCAAAATGATCACAAGGAGGTGGACTGGGACGATGAACAATGGGATGCTTACTTCGAGAAGAAGGCACCTGTCATGTCCCCTTCTCAGTGACATCTCTCGAAGTACAGGATTGGCCTATCATACGACCCTCATAGGCTGATAGACTAGATAGAGGGTCACGTTGGAGCTTGGCTTAGCTTCAGTTGGCATAGTTTGATCAATTGGCTTTCGTTCGGGCTCATTCGGAGACCTTTTTGCAGAAATTGCTATTTTTAGCAGTTCTTGGCAGTCAGCGTGGGACCCCTGCTATTTTTAGCAGTATGGATTTGGCAGCGTTCAGAATCACTTCAGTGTTCGTCAGCTTCAGACGGATCAGTCATCGGATGAGTAACGAGAGAAATATTAATATTTAATTGTATTAATTAAATATTAATTATTTGATGATTATAATATAAAGTTATAATATTAAATTATAACTTAAGTGATTTAAGCTGAGGGGTCGCCCATCATCAGGAAGGGGCCAATTCGTGATTATATTTTATTATTAAAATTTGACTGAGACTATGGAAAGATTAAAAGAATTAAAAGTCAAATATTTTAATAAACCCTATTATTGAGGAAATCGCACTTTTGAGCAATATAGTGCATTTGCATTGGTTTTTGAGCCATTATGTGATTATTGAGAATTGAAATTGATCAACTTTGATATGAGCAAGAAGCTTTAGGGTTTCAAGTTCGAATTCCTTGGGGAACGAGTCATCTCCATTGGAAGCAGTTCAGAGGGTGTGAAATAACACCTGATTTATTGCCAGTAGAGATTTCTTCATTCAGAGGAAATCATTGATCTTCACAGGAAATAAATATTCAGGGTTTTTAGATAGTTCATTGTCCAGAAGTCATCTTGCAATCCAGGCGCATACATTCATCAGATCCTGAGATTCCAAAAAGGCCGTACATTTCATTTATTGCTGTTAGAGAGGCCGTACTGTTTGCAACAGGCCGTACCCCTTTCAAGAAAGCCGTACTTCTTCTTGTTGAGCAAATCACCTTACAGTTGGTCAGTCTGTCTTCATATTTTGAGGCGCCTAGTTCTCTGGCTTCTTTAGCAGACATCTGCAGGAGGAGGAAGTGCATATTTCTTCACAGCCGTACATCTTCTGGAGAACCATTATTGCTGCAGCAAAACCAGGTTTTCATATATATAACATTGCTTTTTGCTTTGCATGTAATAAGATCTTTGTAACTGTCTCAGAAGAATAATAGATGATCTGGTTTCAGTATTGGTATTAGAGTTTGATATTTACGGAGCTAAATAATTTTTATAGAATTTATTCCTTATTTTCTTGCAAAATCGCCATCTTCATATTTATGCAAAAAACCCAAAAAAATCACAAAACACCAAAACTTCAGAAAAACACAAAAAAACTATCAGATTCAGAAACAGAGGGAAACGAGGGTTTCTACAGCACCTTACTTAAAGACAGTATTGAGGACAAAAGATATATTTGTGTCCACAGCAGACGGGTATACAGAAGACCTTCTGAAAAAAATGCGTTGAGAACGAAGGAAAGTACCAAGGGTTAGGAAGATAGCAACTCAAGAAGGACTTTGGAGAATAATTCCTAACCTGGCGGGGCCACCAACAGTACAAGGTGACGAGGTTACGTGGTATCAACAGTATGGAGGAAGGTACTTCGACGGAAGTTTTCGAGGTATTGGTCCTGCCCCTCTACTCGATAAATGGTTTGATATAGAGTATATAGGAACGTGCTGTGAAGAAGAATGTTATAAAAGGCCACCACACACATGTAAATGGTACTACACTTCGGAATTAAAAGTTCGAGAATACAGTGAAACAAGAGGGATGAAAAGAAAAGGAGAGAAGGGAGGAGAGAGAAAATGACCAGAATTTGAAAAAAATAAAAATAGAAAGCAAAAAAGTTGTGAGAAATCAAAAAATAAAGGAAAATGGAAAAATAAGTAAAGGCGAAGAAAAAAAAAAGAAGAAAAATAAAAGAAATATGAAGGAAGTTGGAAAAGAAATTAAAAGAGAAAAAATTATGAAAGGAAAAATGAAAAAATTAAAATTGGCTAAAGGGAGAAAAATTAAAGTGAAGAAAATTAAAATTAAAATCTTGACTTTCAAGCAAATAGTACGACCATGGAAGAAAATTATCGAGGAAATAAAGTATGGCGAAAAATCAAATCGGGGAACATTAAAATAAAAAGTCACCAATACTTAACTAAGGAGGAAATCGTATGGCCAAGGATGGATGAGATATATTGGAAAAAGGGCAGAATACACAGAAATCACGAAGGGAGAGGAGAACAAAAAAACCCGTACGAATTCATCAGGTCAAGCACAGGGAAGGAAATCGTACGGCACTCTCATCATTCACTAAGTCCTGAGATCATACGGAACTCACAGGAATTTCACATCGTACGACATCCAGAGGAATTTCACATCGTACGGCATCCAGAGGAATTTCAAATTGCACGACATCCAGAGGAATTTGAAGGCGTATGGCATTCATCATTCTCTCAAGTCGTACGGCCCTCCATTCAAATCGTATGGCCCTCCAGTCAAAGCGTACGCCATCCAGTCAAAACATACGAAATTTCCAGAGTTGCAAAGTCGTATGGACTTCACAGATCTTTCAAGTCGTACGGACTACACAAATCGTTCAAGTCGTACGGACTGCACAAATCATTCAAGTCGTACAGACTGCACAAATCATTCCAATCATACAGATTCCACAGATCATTTAAAGCATACGAATTTTTCAAGTGTTCCAGGTCGTACAGCCCTCTCAGGTAGTACAAGGTTGCCAGAGTTGTCAGATCGTACAGCCCTTTCAGACACAAAATCTCTAGGCCGTACAAACTCAGTCTCTTCAGGGCGTACGGCATTTCCAGCCTTTCTCAGAATTTTGGCAGTTTCAGGTTTATTGGGTACAGCAGTTACCAGAGTTTAGCAGTTTTGATAGTCTCGGCAATTTCGGTAATCGTTTCGGAGGTTATAAAATTGGCTAGAATTGTCGAACTAATAGAAAAAAAGACAAAAGCAAGAAGGTTGGGCAGCATAGGCCGAAGATAGCCTCGGCAGGAAAGAGAAAGAAGATGGAGGCTGATCATGAGACGATGTCATGGGAGAATCTTACTGGTAACAAGTGCAAACAGTGGTGGCGAAGCACTGCCGATGACCACTCTCTGAAGATTGCATTGCAGCATGCTCGGGTAGATAAAGCTGTGTTAGTACCCTTCTTCAATTCTCGGGAGTTCGAGCCGTGGCTGAAGGCGATAGTAGACAATTACTGCAGGCATACTTACAAATCGACAATTGATTACAGAGGTTGCCCAGTTACCATTTCATTTTGGCCACAGGGCTTCGAGCGAGTGTTTGGCATACCATCTTCTGGAATAGGGGTTAACAACCTAAGAAGATGACACAGGAGCACAAGGAAGCGTTGATCAAACAGGTGTGTCAAAGTGATTTGACATCGGAGGAACAGAATAGCATATGGAATGCTCGCAATAGAGGCCTCCAAAAACACTACTTGGCAACAGCGGAATGGAAGTGCTTGCTGAACCTAATGAAATGCCGACTCACAGGTGCCAACCGAGCATCCAATATTGCTATATGGATGGTGGACTACATGGTGGGACTCCGCATCGGCCGAGTGTACAACTGGGCAAGGTTACTTGCCGAGAGGATGCTGTATTTTTTATCACAGAGGCATAAAGCTTTTTATATGACCCAACATGCAATAGCCCTCTTTCTCGATGCCATTCACACACAGGTGCCCGAGGGCAGATGGGGTCGATTGCAGCCACTCACGCACCTAGATCCCGGGTTGCCGACAGTATTTTACTGGTCTGGACTGGAAGCCAAGCAAGCTGGTGAGGGCATGGCTTCAGGAAAGAAGAGAAAACAGGAGGCATCGGTGGAAAAGGAAACATCAGCGAGGGAGGCCTCTGAACAGAGTGATGCATCAGATAGGGATGAGCCCATTGATTTATCTTCCTCGTCCTCGGAGTCTAGTTCACCGGTCGATGAAGAGGTGTCTGTTGCCATCGGTGGTTAGGAAGTAGGGGAGATCGATATACCATTGTTGCAGCCAGCAGGGTTTACTCTTCCCGCACCGCCAGCCAGGGAGAACACACACCCAGTGACATTCACTCTTCCTGTTTCGCCAGTTGGAGCCAGGCGAATGTTGAGGGTAGCTGCCTCATTACCTAGTGCATCGCTAGGGTGGGCACCACTTGCCACTACGACATCACAGGGGGCAGCCATTGTATCGGCAAGTTCCACTGCCTCTGTCGAGATATTGCCAGTGGCCTGTTCCCTTACACCACTGCCAGGCTCGGCAGTGTCAAGAGTGGCAACTTCAGTAGCAGGAACTTGGGGAACGATTGCGCCCACTGAGGAGACTACCCCAACCCCAGGAGCACCCGGGGTAGCCCAGATTGATAGCTGGTTGGGATCAGTAGGCCTCACCTTAGAAGTGGCCGAGCAGCCAAAACAGCGGGAGAAGAGTCCCTTGGAGGGACTAGGGGGTGAGGAAGGGCCAGTCGTTCACACTCAGCAAAGTGAGACGGCCAAACTTGTCGAGGACGCACTTGCACACCCTGAGGCTAGAACAGAAGAGGAGCCAAGGACGGCCATACATGAGCCTCAGCAGATAGTCAGGGAACCGCCCCAGGAGGAGACAGAACCTTTTGCAACTCCCGGCGATGAGGAGAACGAGAAGGGTGACTCCACGGAGGGATTCGTTGTGGAGATGTCACAACCAGACCCATCAGACCCACTAGGCACGGTGCAACGATATGTACAAGAGCTAGAGCTTATGGGCAGGTTAATGATCCGAGTGGGACAGGTTTCCAGAGACCTCAGGATTGGCCGATCTCCTCTAGTGAGCCAGGAAGTTCAGCGCATCCGAGGATTCGTACAGATGGGGTGTGAGGCTGAGTTCACATGGATATTCGGCGAGGAGTGGCCAGCAGAAGAGACTCCTGCAATGATGAGAGCCTAGCAGGGCCGACCACCGAGACTAGCAGGGAGAGACGCAGGGGTTCTGGAAAGCTTATATCACATAGAGCTTGCCTTTCGGGATGTCTTTCTCCTCATGAAACGCCAAGTATTTTCTACTGAGGTAGCGGTATCACGAAGAGTGGAAGCCTATAGACTCCTGCAGAGCGTTAAGGAGGAGTCCACTGCTACCATAAGGAACATCCAGAATGACTTGGCCTAACAAACTCGGCTTGCCAGTGAGAGGGGAGCTCAATTGGAAGTCTTGGAGCCTCGGGTGGCCGCGTTGGAGGAGGAAGCAAAGCAGAAAGAGGAAGCATGGGAGCAGCGAGTAAAAGTATTGGAAGATCAGTTGGCTGCAAAAGATGTTCATTTGGCGGCCAAGAGTGCAGAGGCGGAGAAGGCAAAAAGCCAACTGATGGAGGCAGCCCGTATGGTAAAGGCTGTGAGGGAAAGGGAGATACTGGCCGATCGACAGCTTCGCACACGTACCAAGGAGGTGAGGCAACTGCGAGTGGAGCATTCTTCTACTACTCCGACGTCATCTGTGCATACAGGGATGCACTCACTTCCCCCTACTTCTCATTGAAATTGTCTTTCTATATGTATGTCGTCTGGAAGACGACTTCTTCTGTGGGGGGATGATGTAGATAGCATAGCTTACTTTTGTGTTAGTCGGCCTTGGTCGTAGTCGGCCAATCGCTAATAAAGCTATAGATTTGTAAGAATAATACATGTCATGTACTTTCGGGTAATCATGTTCGGATTAATGTTAATGCTAATGTTGTTATGAAACGTCATGTCGGTTGGTTATCTAACCACCGCCAAACGTTATATGTAGTCTGTTGGGATAGTCGGAAGGAGGTTATGTGCCGATGGTTATATTGTTAAGCACTGTGATACTCTGTGATTGTACATGATATTTTTGATGATGAATAAAGTTTCTGGTATTCAAACATGATATCTTTCTAGTTATTGTTTTATTCTATGTTCTGCACATGACTAGTTTGCCAGTAGTACGTAAGATTTGAATTACATTCCGTAGGAAAACACTTAGAAGTTAGGTAGTTTTTCACATTAATTAAGATAATTGAGCCTCGCTCATGGACGCAAGGGCTTGTATAGACTTGAGATGAGACGGGAAGGCTTGGAATGGCAAGGTCATCTATCTTGTATTTACGAGAGGTATTTGATTCTGCATGAGTGAGTATGGGTGTCGGGATTCGGTAGAGGCCACTAGGATAACCCATAGTGGGGGCCGGAGCCTAGGAAGATTCCTAGAGGAGATCCCATGTCAAGCTATGTGATGACACTTTCTACAACAACAGGTCGTATTTGGTTTTATGTGTATGGTCTTCTTATCATACTTGATCTGTTTTGTTTCTGGAAGCAATGTGACCTATGTCAGTGATGTTGGAGTTGTACCTGTGTTATCCTTATGGATGTTTGATTCATGTGTTTGGTTGTGTCAGTGTGAATTAGCCTGTGTCTAGGGGTGGATGGTCTTGTCTTGAATTCCTTGTTACTATCTCCTAGCATGGGGGGTGAGCCTTCGGGTATCACATGGTTGGGTGGAACGTGCACCTTAATCCGTTGGGTCGTCTTCTTGTTCGTGTGGACGAGATTTCCAGTTGGAGAGCTCGTGGGATCAGTACTTTCATGCTTTTCTCTTTTCAGTTATTATTGTAATTTATTACCCCTCTTTGTGTCGAGGTGGAAGTTGTAATTTGTAACCTTGTTTATTGGATTTACCTCATTCGAGGAATGAGTGTTGTAATCATATTGTAATTCATATTATTGGAATCATGTGGTATCTTTTATGCCTTTGTTGTAATTTTATCATGTATGGAATGTATGAGTATTTAATTTGTTAAGTAATTAAATGTTATGTTTTTAATTCATGTTTCTCATTTGGGTTTTAAGTAATCCCAATCTCGTAACCTTAGAGGTTGTTGGCAATGGATAGTGATCTTGCATGTTATTTGTACTTAAAAATAAAAATAAAAAATAGTACGTTTGAGTAGTAAATTGCAACTTCCTCTAGGGTTGTGTGGCGGGGCATTACACGACTTCAGTTCCCACCTCTCAGGATAGACACACCACACAGAGGTTAAACTTGGTGTTATCTTTTCAAGTTAACTCTCTGTCTCATCTCATGCATATCTATTTTGGGATTAGCTTTATTCACTTGGAGTTGTATTTAGGGTTTACATTAACTGATGGTAGTGTTCCAGTTAATTTGCTTTCAATAAGGACGTACATACTTGCACATTGTCCATTTAGATTAATTTGTACCGGTTAACTGATGGTAGCTTTCCAGTTAACTATATAGTTTTCTTTATTAGGGTTTAGCAATAAAGCTTGCATGCATTGCAAGACTGTAGTTGACTCAAGGTGATTTTAGGGTTCCCTACACCTTTTGATGTATATAAATAAGAGTTTTTGCTCATTTGTACATAACTTTTGCTTGATAGCATACATGTTGTGCCCACCTTGCTTGTAGTATTGCTATTATTGTATCTATTCAAGAACTCTTGCACGAGAGAGAAATATATGTTGTGCCTACCTTGCTTGTAATATTGCTCGTTCTATATCTGTTCATGAGTATTTACTGTTATGATGAATTGTTATGCCACTTGGGTTTCATGCAATTATGATGGTGAATTCTTGCCTTAGTTAGATAAAGTGGCTAGTTTGATCGTAGATTGTATGCGTGTCTCGCCTATGCAATTTATTGTCCTAGTTGGCTATCCTTCATGTTTTGTGTTCAATAAACTTGTTCAGATTGAGTTGATAGATGTGCCACCTTCCCTTCAAGTTGAGAATCTGTACTTGTTTATCGTGTGATGTGTGTGAATAATAAGCCTATTCAGACAAGCAGATAGTCATGCCACCTTTCCTTCACGTTGTGAGTTTGTACTCGATTTATCGTCAGATAATCATTCCCACTCTGTTTCCTCATGCTCTAAATTCTTGAGGGGATTGGATAGTTAAAGTTACTTAGTTTTGTGTGTTGTAGTTAAGTCTTGCGAAACTAGAAAATACTTAGCTGCAATGTATAGAGTTTTTGTGAAATCCTTGTACCTCTTATAGCTAAGACAAAAAGACAAGATATAGTTTAGTTTATTTCCCTTTTCAAGTACTTTTGTCAAGTACAACGAGGGAGCTTCCCCTCCTAATTTGAAGAGAACTCATTGCGTAGTGTGCATAGTTGCCCGTACCAACTTGCACTCCAGAGGTGTTAGTTGTTATGCCAACAAATCTATTTGTAAACTCCTGATAAGTAGTGATCCTGTCATGCTGCAACGTAACCATGCCATGGTGCCACCAATCATGGGCTACGCCATCCAAGTGTAGAGCTGCAAACCTTATGGCATCCTCTTTTGCCATTGGACGTAATGTCAAGAAGGTATCTAGTTTACTCAACCAAGCTCAAGCTGTGACTCTGTCACTGCCATCAAAATTGGTCAAAGTGAGTTTGTTTGTTGCCTGTCTTAGGTCATGGTTCTTGTTTCTAGGCCTCCTATCTGTCCTGTTCTTGCCATGCTCTCTCTTTTGGCTCACAAATCTGTCAAAGTTAAGGTGACCCTTAACGCTTTGGGGAAAAGCATCCCACTCATCATGCAGTGTCATGATGTTATCAACAAAATTCACATCACCTCCCTCATCAAGATTGTTTCTGACAAACATTGGGTGAGTAGGCAAACATTGGGTGAGTAGGCCTGTCATAAGTGCGTGCTAGAGTAACCATCCTCCGTGGGCCTCCATGTATACTTCCTTCCTGTTCCTGATCATGATTCGGCCTTCTATGAATAGTCAAATGTTGTATGGCTGTACTAAGCTGTTGAAGTATATTCGCCACCTATTCCTGTCCAGTCACGAGACCTCTCAGGATATCTCTGGCTTCCAAATCTTCATTTTGAGCATTGTTTCTGGGTGGTTCATTTTCTTCTCTGTCACCCATGGTATCAAATGGTATATCTTCAAATTGATTTTCAAATGGTCTATTCTCGAACGGGAATTGGTTTCTCTACAACCCTGGTCTCCTGCGTGAGTAAAACTTGTGTGGCCCAAACTGATTATGATGCATATGATCGTTTAACCCTCAAGGCTGGCAGGATTAAAAGCTCTAATACCACTGTGATAAACCCAACTGGCTCCAACTCAACCTCTGACTTTTACTGACTAGTTTTTGTGTTTTTGAATGTTTTAAGAAGAATTTTAGATAGAAGTAGAAGGGGCGCCAGGCATAAAATGTACATAAAACTGAAATTTAAGCTAGATCTGAGAAACTGCTTATGTATTAACTGTTAAACAATTGCTACAGATCATGAACAACAAATATACCTGGAGACCTCCAAATTAATTAAATAAAGAAATTTTGCACATGCCAGGCAAGATGTGTTGAAATTGAATAAATGCAACGCCTAAGCTCTAGGTCTACTTTCTCCCATGCAGAAACTAGAGAATAATTGCTGAGAAGGTTGGACGCCCAAGATGAAGTCCAAAAATGAGCCAAAAGAGAGGCGTCTTAGCTCCCAGCTTCACATGCCATTCCCAGATGGACATGCCATTCCCAGATGGACATGCCTTTCAAGGCAAAAGTACGGCCTCTGAATGTTGAAGAACAATCTTTATTGAAAGCAGCAAAAACGTGAAGATGGCGTCCCAGATCTAAAATCCCTCTTCTTATTTAAACTTGTAAACTTCTAAATAGAATAACTCTGAAAGCATAGATGAACTCCCGTATGAAGCTCCCATAGTTGCAAGATAGCAGCATAAATCGTTTGGGGAAAAAATCGGCAAACCAAAAAATCAGGATTTTTTGAAAAATCGTGAAAAAATCGGGAAAAAATCGGATTTGAAAAAAAATGTAAAGGAATGTAGAAAAATAGACAAAACCTATGTTTTCTAAAAACTCAAGGTCATTTCCATAGCATAGAGATATAGAGAGCAAATAAAACAGAGATTTTAAATAGAAAATAGATATTTTTTGTAGATATTCATATCGCTGATTACATTGCATTGCACAAAATATACTTCATTTTAATAAATAACAGTAAAAAACAGTGTTCCACGGGCCTGGGGGACGGGGAAACGGGGGGACGGGGAAACGCGTTTCGGAGACGGGGGGACAAAGGGCCTAAGTTTGGGGACGGCGGGGAGACGGCGGGGGGACGGCGGCGGCGGGGTGGTGGGGTGGTGGTGCTGATATAGTTATAAATATACTTATAGTACTTGAAAAACTAGTTTTGAAAGGATGTAAAACAGTATAACAGTATAAGAATTACATTTCAAATGAAACTATAGGAAATTACTCAAATTACTAATTAGTAAAATTATAACATAGCAAAATTTGAAATACTAAATCTAAATACAAAGATATCTTGAATGTTAATTGCTAAATAAAAATTGACAAATGAAATTGTTTTTGTAAAATTGAAGGTAACTAGTGGAGAGTACCTAGAAAATCAAATGAATTCAATGGGAGTTTGTGGGCAATGCCCCTAATGGGTTTGAGGGTTAGCGCCCTCTTTAGCCAGGCCCCCAAAAAAAGGCAATCGAGTCACTTTTCAAGAAGATGCGACCCTTAACCCAAATTAAGACCTCCAAAACCACACAAACCTTCATGGTGTACATCATTTTGCATACTAAAACAAAGTTCATTTTAATCGATTAAATATTATATTTATTATTTAATATTATTAATATTTTAATCGATTAAATATTATATTTATTATTTAATATTATTAATATTTTAATATGATTTAATATTTTAATATGAGTAATATTTTAATATGATTAAATATTATATTTAATATATTTAATATTATTAATTTATTAAATGTAAAATTGTAAATATATTATATTTATTATTTAATATTATTAATATTTTAATATGATTTAATATTTTAATATGAGTAATATTTTAATATGATTAAATATTATATTTAATATATTTAATATTATTAATTTATTAAATGTAAAATTGTAAATATTTACAGAAGAAAAAAAAATACAGTTTGAAATGGTCGCCTACCTGGTCTGGTCGCGTCTTCACCGCGGTGGCGTCTTCAAATAAGGCGTTCAGATCTCGGAACCAAACCTTCAGTCGCAGCAGTTCGCGTGTCGAAGTCGCAAATGAAAGAAAATCAATTGGCGACGCATTTTTATGCAAAAAATCACGTTTTTTAGGGTTTTTTTCCGCGTTTTTTAGAGTTCGCGATTTTCTCACGTTTTTTTCCCGATTTTTTCGCGATTTAAACGCGATTTAAACGCGATTTTCAACGATTTTTTAGTGCGGTCAACAGAACCGAAAAAATCGCGATTTATAGGGTGAAAAAATCGGGAACACCGACGATTTTTTAAAAATCGCGATTTCTGCGATTTTTTGCAGATTTATGCTTCTATGGTTGCAACCATTCAACTGGTATTCCAAGTCTCACAATCACACATCAATGAAGAATTTTCGCTCTCCAAAGAAGAATTTCCTAAAACCCTTGTCCTTAGACAAAAACCACAAAGAAGTTTGAAGCAAAGTCAAATAATCACATAATGAGGTCGATTTGCTTCCTTTTACCTTATAACCCCAAAAAGGCACGACTTTCAAGAAGTGATGCCACTTTTGCAATTGAATACATTTAAAATGTATTTAAATCATTTCAATAGTTGCCTTTTAAATACTTGAGTGCACTTTTTAACTTAAGTGATTTATTTTTTCACTTTATAGTCTTAAGTCATCAATTTAATATATATAAGTGGCTTTTAAAATCTTTTATAAAGTCAATTTGACTTTATAATATACCAATAAGTTAAATAATTAACTTAACCACGTAAATATTCATAACTCCCTCCAAACTTAGTATTTTTCCGTGTCGTCAGAAGCTGGCGAACACTAAGCTACAAATACCTGCACTAAATCCACTACTGAAGTGAAGGAGTGGGAATGACAATACCCACCAAAATGGCCACTGACCCCCTAATCAAATCCTGTCAGCCTACGAGGGTCCAAGAAATAGACTAACCATCAAAAAACAAGATCACGCTAAAAAGGGGGACATTACATTTGACCTCATTTTAACTTGCCAAAAAAAAAATTACAGCCAAGAGCAAAATGAGAAGAGAAAGAGGAGGGTTTGAAGGAGCTGTTGGAGAAGAAAAACCAGCATTTAGAAGGAAAAAAGGAGAGCATTAAGGCAGCAACCAACAAGAGAAGTGAAAGAGGTAAGTGTTTTTTTTGTTTGCCAAAAGTGGTAGACCACTTATATTTTTATTTATATATATATATATATATATATATATATATATATATAACCACTTATATTTTTATATATATATATATATATATATATATATATACATATAGCTGGTTCAGGCGGACATATTGGCGGGAAAGACCCAGCAAGAAAACCCCTAGTTGCAGTCCGAGTAACTGATTTTATAAAATATGAAAAAGACCAATAAGGTCCCAGAACAATTGAGCAGTTGACCAATTGTCCGATTACACCATTACATCTAATCGTACCCTTTGAAAGAGGTAAGTTATTCTTCCATTATTTTTCTTTTTTTTCCATTTTTTTCTAAGCTTAAATGATGAAATGTCTGATTTTTTGTATTTTTTTTTTAATTTTTGGTTTACAAAAACCAAAACAAAACAAAATGAACAGCAGTAGTGAAGGTAGTGGGCATGGTGAGAGGGGAGAAGAAACCCAATCGGTTGAAAGGGGGCAGCCTCCAACAAACCCATATGAAATCCCTTCTAAAGATTTGAAAGCATATGCAAAAGGCCTTTTTAATCCTAAAAAACCTCTTTTTCAATTAGCATCATGTATAGAACAAGGCAAAGGGAAAAACACAGGGGGTAGTAGATTGTGGCAATGTCACATTTGTAAAGTTAAATTTTATGTGAGCTACACAAGAGTCTATTCTCATCTATTGGGTTTTGTAGGCCATGTGGTCAAGGGTTGGGAAAAAAATAAAAGATTTTGAGAGGGTAGAGTGTTATAGATTGCACATGGAGGCCGAAGGAAAGCCTATGGAGTAGCCAATGCAAACTCAATCCACACATTCAACTTCACCTATGCCCTCTATGCTTGGTACTCCTAGTGTTGGTAGTGGTAGTAGTGGTGCGGGTGGTGTTCATATTTCCACAAGAGGGAATAGGAAGGCTAGTACTTCTAGTGAGCAGCAAAATACACTTGCAGGTATGTTCAATATGCAAGCACGAGATGTGACAGAGTCCTCCATTGCCAAATTTTTCTATGCCCATGCCATCCCATTCCGTGTAGCACGTTCTCCCTACTTCAAACAAATGTTTAAAGATGTGGCAGTTGTTGGTACCTCATTCACCCCCCTTGGAGAAAATAAATTATGCACTACACTCCTTGACAAAGAATATTCTAAGGTGAGTGTGGTGCTGGAGGATATGAGACAGTGTTGGATTAGGACGGGCTACTCTATTGTCATGAATGGGTGGACGAATATTAGACATCAGCCACTTATCAACATCATAGTCACATGTTCAGCCGGTTCATATTTCCTTAGAGCCATTGATTGTTCTAGGAAGCGGAAGGATGCAGAATTCCAATTTAATATTTTGAAAGAGGCTATAGAGGAGGTTGGGGCATCCAATGTTGTGTAGGTGGTTACTAATTTAGTACGTGTGTGCAAATTAGCGGGTTTGATGGTTGAGAGTGCTTACAAGCATATCTTTTGGACCCCTTGTGTTCATGCGTTGAACAACGCATTGAAAGACATAGGGAAGATAGATTGGGTGCACCAGGTGGTTGTAGAGGCTAGAGACATTCAGATGTTTATTTGCAACCATCACACCTCACTTGCTCTCTTTAGGACATTTTTGAAGACGGAATTTCTCAAGCTTGTAGAGACAAGGTATGCCAGCTACTTTATTTTGTTAGAGAGGATGCTTGAGGTGTAGGAGGCTGTACAGTTGATGATGGTTAATTCAAAGTGGAATAGATGGTCTATAGCAAGCACTGCAGAAGGGAGAAGCATCAAACAAAAAATTATTGATGATACTTGGTGGTCCAATGTGAGGTAAAAAAATTATTAATTTGTTATTGATTGCTGATTTTATAAAAATATATATATATATATATATATATATATGATTTTATTATTAATATTTTTTTATTTCCTAATTTCTAACTTGTCTTTTTTCAAAAAAAAAAAATTGCAGATATATTTGCTCCATCATTTCACCAGTTGTGGATGTCATAAGATATGCTGATACACAACTCCAAGTCTTGGAGAGATTTATGAAACATTTGACTCCATGCTTGGAAGAATGAAGAAAGCAATTTCTGATAGGGATCCTAATTCGGGATTATATGAGCAAGAGATTAAGCCCATTGTGATGCGGCGGTGGAACACTATGAACACCCCGCTTCATATGGCATCATTTGCTCTTAATCCCAAATGGTATGTACCAAGACCTGGTAGGATGCCTCCTTGTGATGACGATGAGGTGAAAGATGGGTTTATAAGGGCCCTTGCAAAAATGTATTCAGTTGAGGAGGCGAGTCTAATTCGTACACAATTCACTGACTTTGTTAATCTTCGTGGTCCAACATTCGGCAAACTAGAGGCCAAGGTAGATAGAACTACAGTAGCTCAAAGGGATCCTATTAGATGGTGGTCTTGGCATGGGAAGAATACGCCACAATTGAGGGCGCTTGCTATTCACCTCCTTTCACAAGTAATACTAATGCATTAACATAATTTGATTTAGATTAGTGTTGAACATTTATATAATCATAATTGAATGTCCTAATTAGTAAATTACTAATTTAGTTTTTGTCTCCTCTCACAGGTTGCTAGTTCCTCTGCTGTAGAGAGGAATTGGTGAACATACAGTTTTATTCACTCTATCAAGAGGAATAGGCTGACCTCTAGAGGGTAGAGAAATTAGTGGTGGTGCATAGTGCTCTCCAACTCTAGGATCGTTAGACTCCTGATTATTGACAGACTCTAGCATTACGGTGGGATGTTGATCCAGAGGACGTTGCACAAATTGATGAAGAGGAAACACAGGAGGGATTGGTTGGAGTTCCATTAGATGAGCCAGCCTCTCATACTCATAGTGGCAGTGACTCAGACTCTGGGTCTGATTTTGATGCAATATTGGTAGATGCCGAGTAGAGGCAGCCATCATACTTTCTATTACTATGTTTTGGACACTTGTGACTTTGTCATTTTGACATTTGTAGTGCAAACTTGTAGCCTTTGGGCATTGTATTATTTTATATCATATGCACATTGACTGTTTGACATGAATTATGGTCCATGGAAGCAATTAAGTAGTTGCAGTATTAATTTGATCGACTCTATGATGCATATGTCAATATGATTGCTGATTACATTTGCAACTTTATGAATGTTCATTGTTATGATTATCATTACTCGTGAATATTTGAAATTTCCCTATATTTTTAAAATCTCTCTCTCTCTCTCTCTCTCTCTCTCTCTCTCTCTCTATCTCTCTCTATATATATATATATAGCCGTCCCCCCCGTCCCCAAAAATCCCCTAAAAAAATGTCGTCCCCGAAACTCGTTCCGCCATACCGGAAACTTGGTGGAACATAGTTTGAAAATGAAATCTCAAATGGTATTATAGGTGTGTGCTCGAGCGCAAAATCTGCACCTCTACTTGCAGTTTTCAGATCTTATAAAGTGCTGATTGCTATCAATAGGAGAGAGCTTCTGTATAGGATGATTGATTTTCAAATTTATAATCAACTCTTTTCATGAGGCATACAAGATAAGGAGTTAGTCTTATAAAAGTTAGGATTTAGTAAATTCCTCCATTCAAAGCAGTCAACTCAGCTCTAACAAGGACAAATTCTATTTATAAGATAAAGCACTACTTTGGAAAGCCATTATCTAAGCAAGTGCACCACTCAAATTTTAATAGGAAACATATATATTAGTAGATCTATGAGTGCCAATTTTAGGAAAAGGATTTGTGTTTGAATAAAGCCTTTAATCAGCAGTGACAAAACAGAAACAGCAGGTACAACAGTCTATAGCAGGGTCTACTGTAGGTATAGTTTGTCGTTCTTCATATAGAAATCAGGCACTTAGTCATAACTCATAACAGCACTCTTCTTGCTTCAAAAACTTCCTTCCTCTGTCATTTTCCAATCATCCTGAACAGGAAACAGCAGTCTTGTTATCAACATGATATTGATTTTGAGGAAAAATAGTCATAACAATGGGTGTATCAGACATATATGCATTGCCTCTTGTCTCAAAAATCTACACAATCCAATGAATTAAAAAGGTGGATGATTTGAATTTTTTTCCAAGGATTCAAGAGCATTCAAGACGATGAAATACATATTCAATGAAGTGAAGGGTGCTTCATTTCAAAAAATTTGGGAGCACAATATAATGGTGCACTTTATGAAGAATGAAATTCAGTCAATGTATAGGTGTGTGCTTGAGATTGAGATGTGCACCTCATAAAGGGAAAAAATGATTGGTTTTCAAAACAAGTTCAAACCCATTGCCAATTGTGTTGTTGGGAAGCATGAGCATAAACCACCTCAGAAAAACACTGTAAAAATTGTAAATAGAAAACACATATTGTTCATAGTAGATTAGTTTTTCTTTTATAGGAAGCTTTCTCTTCTAATTTGACGAGCAGTTCTATTGCACATATATTCTGTTTTGTGTCACATTGAGAGGTGCAAACTAAAATGCTGACAAATATAATTATCCAAACATTTCCTTATGCAGATAGCTTGTTTAGTTTAAGTATGGATAACCTTTTAGATTTGTTCACTACTTTAGAAGAGTCCACTACATCCAACAGCACTGGGTGAATGGAGAAGATAATGGAAGGAATGCTCCCCTCACAAGGAATAAATATCAGTTTAATACTTGCTCTTAGAAAGTTACTACTCGTTCTTGTACAATTTTAAAAGGGCTTCACTAGTCACAACTATAAAGTAGTTCTTGAGAAAAGATTGGAGTAGCAGTTTTTTAACTATAATATTGATCTTTGACAGTTTTTTGACTTATGGGAGTCGACCCCAACATCATAGTGTTTGACTCTCTGCAAAATGATTATTGTGTTTACTAATATTTATGATTTTACCCAGCTTATCACAATGAATGCTACAAATGGCCTTTATGTCATAAAATTGCGTTAATGAATGACTAAAATTAATATGGATAGATTTGCATGGATGTGCAACCAATGATTGTTACTGATATTTGGCTCTAGTGTTTAAACTTTAGCTTTTGATTGTCCAACATATCCCCTTGGGAATAAATAGTATATGACAGAACTGACTTGAAGTATGAAATGCAGGAGGATGATATTGAGGCTCTTCAAGGGAGGGATTACTCTAAAGTGAAAGTATACTGTGTTCATTTTTTGTTATCTTCTGCCAGGGAACTATAAATTTTGCAATCGTGATCTCTTACACTCTCAAAGCATTGCGTGTATTTTTGTAGTCACAATGCTCTTATATGCCAAGCATGTTAGATTTTAAATTGGACTGATTGGTTCGTTTATATTTCCCAAACTATGCTAGGATGCAAGTTTACTTAGATTTCTTGTGGATATGAAGGGAGAAGATGTCGATGATAAACAGGTAAGTATCACTTTCTATAATTAAAATTTCATGAGACACTCACCAAGAAGTACTTGTGTTCTAAACTTGATTTGAAATTCAATTTCTACAATGGAACTAAAAATTAAATTTTCATTAATTGCATATTTTAGGATTAATTGAAATTCCAGTTTAACTATGTAGTTTCTAGTATTTGAAGACCTATTTTTATGGTCTCCAGCTTAGGGATGATTTAATGACCATGCTAATTGCTGGACATGAAACTACAGCAGCGGTGCTTACGTGGGCTGTGTTTATGCTTGCACAAGTATGTAAAGACTTTATTATCAGATTTGATTTGGTTTTTGAAATCTAACAACTATGAAACATTTATTAGCTTTAAGATACATTCACTAAACAGGTTTGTGATGAAAATATTGAAATAATGATGGAATTTGTCAACAGTCCTATGCTAATAATGGGCCCCTTGAAATATTATTGGAATTTGGTTTTTAAATTCTAACAACTATGAAATGTTTATTAGCTTAAAGATACATTTGTTAAACAGATTTTCAATGAAGAAATTAAAATAATGATGGAATTTGTTAATGCTCCTATGCTAATCATGAACCTCTTGAAATATTATTGGAATTTGTTATTTGCTTGAAATTGTATGTGCAGAATCCTGACAAATTGGTGAAGGCTCAAAGTGAAGTTGATGTAATACTGGAGAAAAGAAAACCAACATTTGAATGCATCAAAAAGTTGCAGTGAGTTTTTGTGACTTATTTAGGGGTTTAAATGGTGGTTTGTTTCATTTTAGAGACACACAAATTTATTTGCTACATAAACTTATCTATTTAGCATTGTATCATGATCAAAAATGAAATTAGGAGATTATAATAATGTCTAGAGATAACTAAAGGGCTATCATGGCACCAGTAAATAAGAATGTGGTATGTGTCAAGTCATCAATAGATAAAATGATTTAGCAGCATTTTAAATTTTTGTACTCAAAGTGTGTTGCACCCATACAAAAATTCTAGTGTTCAGATCCGTCTTACATGTTTCATTGTGTTCATTTATCAAAGTGTTGCATATAGAAGCCTCATGTCTAACTTTGTTAGCATTTTGATTCATGCTTTTTGAATTAGAAGGGAAAGTTTTCTGTAAACAAAATAAAATTAAAACCTTAATTATGTACTTGCTTATTTACAATCTTTATAGTGTGTTTTTTAATAATGGTTCACATCTAAATTACTGGTTTGGGTTCGGGTTACGGGTTACGAGTTTGGTCATTTTTTTTTTGTGGAGGGGGGTTGGGTTTGTTGATACAAAAACATATAAAAATCAGAAATATATACATTTTTGCAGCAGTAATTAAGTTCAAAATACACCACCATATTAATAGTCAAATAACATAGCAAAATACACCACCATATTAATAGTCAGATATTAGTCAAACTTGAACATAATGATATGGATTAAAGTTAAAAAATAATAATTTAAAGTGTCAACAATCAGCCATCATACTCCATGGCCCCTTTACTCCTTTATACCTTTAACCTTTCTTCCTATCTGTAAAGACACCTTCATAAGGATGTGGGGACACAATCAAAACCCTCAAAACTATACCAAAATTATCACTTTTTGTAGTAAGAATGCTGCCCAACATGTGTCTAAATCAGACAAATGCCTATATTAATGGCAGTTAGCGTAAGAACTCGTTTTCTTCCCTCTGAGATGACTAATTGTTTTTGGTTTGATGTTTAGCAATTTTTGTATTTTTCAAGGGTTTTATGCTTTGTTTGTTTTTTTGCAAATATTGATGCCAAATGCAAGAAATAAAATTAAAGGAATTACAATGAACTAGAAAGAAATTGCAGCATTCCAATTATTCAATTTATTGATCAACTCCAGAGAGGCTAAATACAAAGCATACCCGATAAAGAAGTATTACATTGGCTGCCATTAATTCACTGTCAAAAAAGCACTTCAAGAATCAATTCGATTCTCCCTAAATCTGCATTTTTTTCCTCCAAATCTTCTATGGCTGGCTCTTCCAAGGCTAGGCGCACCTTCATGTATTTTCTTGTGATTTTTATGGCCCTCTTTGACCCAAGTCACACCCTTAAGGAATCCGCCTCCTTGCTGCTGATAAACACTGAAAAAGCAGGTCGAACCCTTGTAATTTGTGCTGGTAATCACAAATGATTCGCTTTTGGTTCTTCTCTCAATCCAACTCTAAACTCCTTCGATTATGCTTTGAAAACCTTATTCCAGAACTCTAATTTGCACACCGTTTTGCTCAAATAGAGCCTCTGTATGAAACTCTCCCAAATGCCAAATTCAATGGATATTTCACCACTTCAAATGGCTGCAACACTAAAGAGTTTATCGTTCTCCAATGGCTTGTGGAATGAAACCCTCGGCTCGCTTCTCACAGTAATTTTCATCAACTCAAAAATACTCCAAAATGAATTTCTTTGTCTCTTCAATGAATATTTATAACTCTCCAAGAGGGTCGACTTCTCCCAAAAAGCACAATTATAAATATTAAATGTTAATTCACTTCATTTAATATTTCATTATCAACCTTGGGATTGGCGCCATATATTTAATTACTCACTTGGCCCCCTTTTAATGATAACTTGACCCTTCATTATAAAGTTAAGTTGTAACTTTAAAATAACACCTTTTAATTTAATAAATATCATTTGAGACGATAAAACATTAATATCTCCCTTAATATTTATTATTTCATCACGCCAACTGAAACTGGGGTCAACTCTGCAAAACTCAATACAACCAAGTGCCTTACTAAAAATAGTAAGGGTCCCTCCCAACCAATCTCAAACTTACTATAAATAGTAAGTATAGCAAACGGGCCTCTGGAGACACCAAACGAAAGTCAAAACTAGAAATCACTGAACTCTGGAGAAGATAAAAGCCTCAGAAAACCCTCTAATCATTTGTATTAGCCTACGAGAGCTAGTGATAGGCTAAACCATCCACAACATGATCATGCTAAAAAGGGGGACATTACAGTTAGTGTGCTTTTGATGCTTTTTTGTAACCGAACCAACAAAGGCCTTTTGCTATTACACCATGGCAAATGCATTTAAGCTCCATAGCCAATGTTTGACCCAATCCAAGCTTAGATTTGGAGTATCAAAAATTTATATACATTTTGTTCACTCCACATTGCCATTAATCATCTTTGTAATAGGGGCTCCTTATTGCAACTATGCAAGAATGGATTTTGGTTGTGGGGGGTTATGGTGAGATATGGGATTTCAATGTCCAAGTGGGAAGCAATAATGTTGTTTCTAGAGTGTGAAACCACCATATCAGTATAACCTGTCCCAAGAATCTAAGTCAAAAATAAGTAAAAAAAAATTAAACTAAGCTGAAATTTGCCAGCTCCAGGTGTGATGAGCCCGAATTCTGCCCAATTTCATTTAGGCCGGACCTATAGGCTGTGGGTCGGATCTTGTCCGAACCCACAAGGGACCGAACCTAGACCCTGAATTTGAGTCGAACCAAACCAAGACCTGGGGGCTTATGCCAACAAACCGGTAACTTAGAATTAGAATAATATTAGAATATGATGTTTGTTGGCAGCGAGCCGCACAACTTAGTATTGCAAACTATTACAAAATCTGGAAGTAAAGATGTGCTAATTTTGGTAGCAAATGTTCTAGGTTGATTACAAACTGTTATTGAAATTGATTAAACTAGTTTTGTTGCTAGGTCTTTCAGAACAATTACAAATTCTAAATCTAGTGGAGAATTGCACATATAAACATTAAAAATAATTATGGTGTAGATTGAAAATGATACATTAATGTCATAGTGGCATAACCTTCTAGACTTAAAATATTGAAATCAACTACAACTTTATGATTTTTGGCAAAGAATCCAATAAAAATTTATAAATCAACTTATATAATTAGAGCTAAAATGGTTTCAATCATATGTCAACCAGCAATAGCAAGATTCAATAATCCTCTAATAACTGATATGAAAGATTGAAAATGCTTATCAAATATATGTAGAAATGCTGCAACAGAAATCTATATTGTACTACTTTTTGAAAGGTACAACTAGTTGTAAATAAACAATTTTATCACCTTAAATCTGTAAATGAATTTCCAACAGTGGTCGATTTCTTTAGCATGCACAGCATCAAACAATATTTATTGCACAGCCATCAAAACTGTAGGGACCCTTCACTTAATGTATGGTAGCTTGCTAGGAACCTGTACAGCTAGAAATGCATATGTACAGCCAAGTTTCATGCTACCAAACTCCCCCTATAGTGATGGAGCTGCTCTTCTATCACATGAATGGCTTGTAGAGAGCATCTAACATGTTGCAAACAGTAATTAGAATAGGACAATTTGCTCCAGAAATTAAATTCACATAATAATATGCCACAGCCTAGTGTGGAAAAAGTATGGCCAACAAAGAATAGTACAGCCTTCTTTAGAAAGAGTTTGACCAAGGGAATGGACTCTCAATGCAATGATCAGATTTGCAAGCAAATAATTGTTATCCTCTACAAATCACACTTCTAACAAAAATCTGGGCCCACAACAAATTCAAAAATCTTTATTCAAATATTTCCCCACTTCAGAAGGAAGGCAATACTCTTTAGATGTAATTTTAATTTGTCCAATTTCTGCTTATTTTGAATAGTTAATGCCATGTGATTTTCTTCTTAACTTTTTGACTTGCCAATGGGATTCAGTTTGCCTGTATGACAAAAGATGGAAGGGCCTATTTTTTTCAATCCTTCATTATATTTTCTTTTCGTGTTTCATATTGAGGATGAGTTTGATTCGGTTGTAGGTTATTTTCCTGCTTCTTTGGTCTCTATATTATGTGTTTTTGAAAAATAACTTCTTGCTTATTGTACCCCTAGTTGCAGGGATAAAATCATACTGCCTCACAGAGTTAATTTTGTTTCCACTGTTGGAAGAATCACCTTTCTTTTCTTCTACCTTAGGTTTTCTTGCTTCTTTCCACTTCCTTCTTTCTATATTCATCTCACGATTGTCTAATGAGTCTGGCCTTCATTTCTTGTTTGTCTTGTGTTTCTGTTTGTATTCATTTCATTCCAATCATTACTTATGTTTTATATATGAGAGAATATTACTATAATGTGAAATATTTTTTTAATTAACTGTAGTAATCGTATGATTTGAAAAGTTAGATTATAATATTAGAGAAAAAGAAATGAGTAAACTTTCCATTCCAAGTATTAAATTAGGAATGGGATATTAAATTCTACTATTAAAATTATAATATAGAATTACCGAAAACACAAAAGAAAATTAACAATATGAAATCAAATGGTAAAAAACTTAAAAATTAAGAGTAAAAAAATAATAGGATTATAATTATTTTGAAAATGATAATGTTAACATTAGTAGAATTGTTATAAAGTTAAGAAGCATTATCATATTGTCAAGCTCAAGTTAATTAGCTTGTGGAAATACTACGAAATGTTGCTAAGAATATTATTATAATGATATAAGATTGATACAAATATATGACACAAAAAATTGTCACATAACATTTGCTTACAATTTGAAAGCTCAGATGAATTGAAAAACGGGGTTCAAAATTTGATGAAGAAAATATTATGAATGCTAAGATATTAATAAACATATGATTAAAGATTAAAATTAGTAGGAAGCCGAAATTATTGGAAATGATTTGTAATGTCCCCTTCTCAGTAGCCACCCGGAGAGCGTTTAGCCTTTATTTATTCCCGAAGCCTAAACAAGAGAAATAGGGGAATAAATATTAAATTAATTATTTGTAAAGTTATCTCAATAAATTAATATCTTAAAATAGCTTTATATTTAATTAATTTAATAAAGTGACTAAAATAAATATTTTATCATAAAGTCACTTAAGGAATAAAATAATATTATTTTCTAGAAGCTTCTTGGAGGTGATTGTGAATTCTTTATAAGAAGTTCATTGCAAGCCATTTCATCATATCTTGAGTTCATGTACTTTCATGCCTATGTGGTGAAAAGCTTGTAAGCTTGCATTGTCTGAGGGTTTGAAGACTCTAGGATACCAGGTTCGGTTGTGCAACATCAACCCTATCTTGAGTTCATCTACTTTCATGCCTGTGTGGTGAAGAGCTTGTAAGCTTGCATTGTCCGAAGGTTTGAAGACTCTAAGATACCAGTTCAGTTGTGCAACATCAACCCTAGTTGGAATTAAGTGGGAGATACTTCAGTCTTCCAATTTGTGGCAAAATTTAATGGTCCAACACCAAATTTTGGAGAAGGAAGGAAGAATCTATTTAGAAAATATATTTGCACAATTTTGAAGATTATTTGCAGCCTTGGAGAATTCGATATTGGCAGCCAGGAGATCATTTTCAGTCTTAAGGAAAATTGATTTGTACTCTTGGGAAAATCATGGCACTTCTTGAGTGTTTTGGCACAACTTCTTGGAATAGTTTTGAGTGTTTTGGCATTGGCAAGCTGGGCACAATTACCAGCAGTATATTCAGGGGCGATTTTAGTAGTTGGCAGCATATTTAATATTGAATTTTCTTGGAGAAGAGACGCAGGCCAGCAAGGATCCCAAGCGATACATCTTGACACCAAGAGGGACGACTTTTGGAGAAGGTCGATTGTGTTTACGTCAGATTTTCATCACAGCATTTGGCGTCACTTCCAGGTTCTCAAAATCAGTTGTAATCTTTGCATATTTAGTGGTATTAGCATATTTGAAATAGCTGGAACAGATCGCTATCATAGCAGTGATATTATATTGTAATGCTTGCATATTTATAGTAATAAAATCTGCATATCATATCATTGCCATTAGGGTCTGAGTTAGTCTCCATTAGGGTCTGAGTTAGTCTTTATTTGCATCTCATATTGTCCTTCATAAGGGCGACCAGCATTGTAATGATTTGAGTTTCATAATAGCAATTCATGGAGATTGGAGTTTTGTAATGTCCCCTTCTAATTAATCTTCCGAGAATCGGAGGATTAGCCTATCACGTCGACCCTCGTAGGCTAATGGTTCTGGATAGAGGGTCACTTGAACGGGCACTTGGTCGTGAATTTACAGTATTGGTATTTGGAGTATGGTGACGGGGTGAATTTGTGCATTTGGTGTGATAATTGTGCTTAAAATTATGATCTTCACCTTTTATTTCACCTTCTCTGGCTTAGGGACCATGTGTCTATTATTTAAAGGGGTCACTTTATATTTTTCAGTTACTATTCATTACTAAAGTGGAAAAAGTTATAACTTAAGTGAATAGTAACTCACTTTAATGAATAGTGATTTCAATGTGAAATTGTAAAAGAAAGAGGAGAAGTTTGACCCCCTCATGTTGAAGTTATTTTGCTTGCTTGGCTTGTGAGTTTGGAGTGTGGGAGAGAGGGAAAACTAGGGTTTCCTGATTTCTGCAGTGGGTGAGCCTGGAGGGGGCTTGTTGTTCGCTTATGAGTTGCTTGAGGGTGTGAAATACCACCTTAAGGTTGCTGATTAGAGTTTAGATGCTTCATTGGAAGTCATAGTTTGTTGTTAAAGGTTATTTTGAGATTGTTTTGAGTTGTTTATGGACTGCCATAGACTCCATTCCCATTTACCAAAGAGCTGCTTGCATTTTGAAGAATTTTGGGACTGTTATGATAAGCTACAGCCAGCCGCCATTATCTTGAGGGTTTCTCAGCCAAAAGGAAAGAAAATGCCTCTTTAAAGGGGCTGCTATCACTTCAAAAAGGGGCGCCTTTGTTCTAGAAAGCCTTCCCATACGGATTTTGTGGGGAGAAGTAGGTATTTCAGCTGTTGTGAGCAAATTATTGGGGTTTGTTACTGTAGCAAATCACTATTCACAGTGCTGTATGGTTGTAAGTTAAATTATTGCATAAGATGTATCTAGTTTGAATCCTATGTAAGTTATCTATTTTATATGATCTATTATGTAATGAAAAAATCATATTTGGCTTCGAAATTGAGTATTTTATTCGATGTATCTCAGTAGATTAGTTTATTAGAAGTTTCTACTTCATGTACATGCTCTTTAGTACTTATTTAGCATTATTAGCAAGCAAACTCCAAACACAAAAGAAGGAATACAAAACCAACACAAAAATCAGACCTACAAACTCAGTGAAAACAAATCAGCAGAGTGGTGGAACACTACTAGTTTGCATTCAAAGTGTTTGTAAAAATGCCAATGTGCTGTAGCTGCAAATTTGCATAAGTTTCAGTCATACTATTGCATTGAAAAATCCAAAAACATTTGCATTTCATCTCTAGTACATTTGAAGTCATTTGGCATTGATAGTTAAGTATTTTATGCATCATTCCATCATTCAAAAACAAGAAGAACCAAACAGAAAATCAATTACCAGCAGTAAACAGTTTGCAAGACAAGTGTTTGTCTAAATTCCCAAGACAACAAAACAGAAAATTTGGATCAGATTTGGCAAGGCACTTTACATGATTAGTGTTAGATATGTGGCAATCATAGTAAAAACAGTAAGACAATCTAGTACTAGTAAAGGAATCAACAGCCCCAAAACCATAAAGATGAAGTTTGAAATTTGCCCTTCTTCCTCGGAAAGGCTGCCCACCTTCCTAAAGGAGAGTACCATGAACACTGGCTGCCTATGCAATTGAATTATTTCTTAGAAATGTTTGAACTATGAGCTTATTGTTACTTTTCTTTGCTATTCAGATTTTCAATTTACTCCATGGTAAATTGGCCTAGTAGCTTTTTGTAATATGCTCTTTTGTTTGTTCTGATTTTCCTATGCCACTAAGCCTTTTGAGATTTTACAGGGCATCAGGAATTTTTGTAAAAATCACTTTGCTTTAAAATAATGTTTCTTTTATAAAAAATTGCTTTGAATATCTCCCTGCATCTATCCCAAGACAACTTATTAGTTCTCAAGTTATTTTTTATCAAAAAACTGATGGTTTGTTTGGGTGATTGTTTTTACAGGCATATTTCCCAATTATTTGGTTGATCATTTTATCTTGATTAGGTTATACAGTACCTTTGAGATTGTTTCTACAGGCATATTTTCCAATTATTTCGTTCATCACTTTATCTTGATTAGGTTATACAGTACCTTTGAGCAGTTTATAAACTATTAATTTGTCATCTCAAAAACTCATGCAAAAAGAAATCCTTTAACCTTCTACTCATCTCAATGGAACATACTTGAAATCATGTCTTCCCTTCCTCTTTTTTGTGTTCTTTGTATACAAGTTCATGTCAATTAAAATTGCTTTCTGCTATTTGTGCTTCTACAGGTACATTCGGCTGATAATAGCAGAGGCACTTAGACTTTATCCTCAACCACCTTTGTTGATTAGGCGAGCATTACAGCCAGATACTTTACCTGGTATGCTTTTAGAAAGTTGTTGGCTCCCTGCAATGGAATAAATTGTTATTTTCACTTACTTGAAAGGAAGCATCAATCTCTAGGCAACGTTTTGCTATGGGAAAGCATTTTTGTGTGTTATAAAATTACTGTTATTATAATAATTTTTTATTTAATAATAATAAGCGATAGGCGATAAACATGCAATATTGTAGTCTTTTGAGAAATGTCATCTAATTTTTAAATATTTTTGGTGGATTGTTTCGCATTATTGGCTTTAGTATATTCTGGCTTGCCTAGATTTTACACATTTGGACTTGCCTTAGTCTTTCTCAGTTTTATTGCTTCCTAGTTTGTTTTTTAAGATACATTTCTTGGGTTGTTAAGAGTTTCTTTTAGACATCTTGACTAAGTATTGTAACTTGCTGTAGTTTTGAGTCTCTTTGACCTACTTTAGTCATTTGTGGACAGATAATAAGTCTTTCTAGGTGTGACTCCCCTTCCTTGATGAAGCAATATGTGTATGCTCTCACAAGAAAATGCTGTACCTGTCCCAGAAATAGCTGCAGCTAAAGACAACTTAATCCATCGATTTCACATCCTTGAACTTTTTCTCATCACACTTTCTCTCATTAATGAATTCAGCTGATATAGAAAACTTGAACTGACACTGATGGGTAACTTGCGACTCTTCATCTCTATGTTACCTCACCAAATGATATGGTTTAGGATGCTTGTATGTCTGCAGTCCAGCAGCTCCAATATCAAATTCTTTTGGCTTCCCAAATAAAAAATCTCAGTGACTATTCGCATGTAAAATCTTAACTCCTCCCTTTATGCAAATCTACTATAACAGTAACCTATTGTGACATATATTGAGAACTGGGACGAACCATGAGAGCAATCTGATTCCTTTCATCAACATCTCCACAACCAACAATCTTTTGAGTCTTAAGCTGATCAGTCAATATCTTTCTAGAGGACTGTCTTTTGTTCTTTAGGTGAATCTCTTGATGATAACCAGAACATTTGCATCAGGATTGCAAAAATTATAGTGATCTTTATTTCAGCTCTCTTTTCCTTTTGACGATAGTAGCACTTGCTGGTGTTTTAATTTGTTGCTTTTGTGAAAACACAAAAGATGACAGTGCATGGGGAAAACCTCTCTTCAAATTTATGGGGGAAGCTCTTTGATTTAATCTACTCCTAAAATTTAAGACAAAAACAAGTCTACTAATATGAACATTATACAATTTATTTTTTAGGGTTTTGCATAAAGATTTAATAAATAAGCAAACTTGACCTATTTGTTTTTTATCTCAGAGGTTAGAGCATGAGACTTTGACAATAGCAGCACTTGTCTTTCTTAGCAGCCGATTTACTGTCTTTGGTAGTATGTTTTCTTTTGCACTCTTTGGTGTTTTAATTTTTCACTTTTGTGAAAACACAAAACATGACAATGGATGGGGAAAACCTGTCTTCAAATTTACAATGGAAGCTCCTTAATTTAATCTACTCTAAAATTTAAAACAAAAACAAGTCTACTAATATTAACACTATACAATTTATTTTTTAGGGTTTTGCATAAAGATTAAATAAATAAGCAAACTTGACCTATTTGTTTTTTATCTCAAAGGTTAGAGCACAAGACTTTGAAGAACTCCTTTTCCCACCATTGAATTTTCTCAATTTATGATAGATAAAACATAAACAAAAATACTGTCTGAAGATTAAAATAGAGGTTTTTGGAGTTGTATGTGATGAGCCTTGCTGGCTCACAACTCAAACCCCTATATTTTTCTTATCTTATTTGTGTTTTTTTATTTTTTAGAGAAATTTTCTAGACAAAAGAGAAGGGGCGTACAGTATAAAATGCTTATAAAATGTAAATGTGAGTTATTTTCTATAGAATGGAAGTGCAGAAGGTATTATTTAACTGAAACAAATAGATCACAATGATAAACGTACCCAAAAGCTTCCAGATTATTTATTTAAGAAAATAAGTCCAGTTTGCCAGCCAAGATGGTGAAAACTAACAAAATCCAATGTAGGAAGCTATAGAATGCAATGTCCAGCCTAGAAACTGAGGCAGATGGTAGATATAAGCCAGACGCCAAAGAAGCTGAAGAGAAACCCTCAAAAGGAAAGGCGTTTCTCCTAGAAAATCCAAACGCCCTTGCACAAAGAGCTAACGCACTTCAAGCAATAAGCCAAAATTCTCAACTCAGAAGGTACGGCCATGAAGTAGAGTGTCTGCCAGATGAAGGAAGGACGCCATCTCTCAAACCCTCCTGAATTGATAAGGAAACTCAACAGAAACACAAATTTAGCTCAATAGAACCTCTGAATGAAGCTCTCACAAATGCACTAATTCGACTGGTCTCTCACAGTCTCAAAAATGCTCAACACTGAAGAAGATCTTGTTCTCCAATGGAAGAAATTGCTCAAACCCTAGTCACAGAGAGTAGCACAGAAGAAAACCCAATTGGCAAAGTCAAATGATCAAGAATAGAGTTTGATTTGCCAAAAAATGCTTATATCCTCAAGGGGCACGCATTTCAAGAAGATGACGCCACTTTTCATCATTTAAATCTTTTAAAATATATTTAAGTCACTTTCAATAGTTTGACTTAAATATTTTGGGCGCCCACTTTGAAGATTAAGTGATTTAATTTTAAATCACTTTTCATGAAATATTTAAGTGATGTAAAAAGTATAAAGTCAATTTGACTTTATAATAAAGTGTTAAGTTAATAATTAACATAAATCACTTAAATAATCATAACTCTCTCAAAACTCCATATAATTTTGTGTCGTCAGAAGCTGTCAACCCCTTGAACTGCCAAGGCCTGCTCTGAGCCAATCACTGAACTTTGAACTGAGAACGACAAAACTCCTCCAGATAATGTCACTGACCCTCTAAACACAACCTATTAGCCTACAAGGGTCCAAGAGATAGGCTAACTTAACTGTACCTGAGAACTGACTAGAGCGGGCACATCACATTGTATCAATGATTATTTTGATATTGAAGAAAACATAGCAGATGAGAATTATAGTGATCTTTGTTTCAGCTCTGTTTTTCTTTTGACAATAGCAACACTTTTCTTAGCAGCTGTAATGTCCCCAATTCCCGATTGATCGATATTTAATTAATTAAATTAATTAAATATAATATTTGTCCTAAATTAATATTTGGGACATTTTTATTAAAGTGACTAGAATAAATAAATAATAAATATTATAATGTCACTTTATAATAATGTGCTATTGGGTTTTGGCAGGAAAATTGATAAGGTGCTATAAAAGGATGCAGGAGCTTATTTTCTCATTATGCAAAAATATTATTTTATTGGAGATTGAGAAATTGTGGAGAGCTGAGCTTTCTCAAACAAGAGGACGAAAACCCTCAAGTTCAGGTTTAAGGATTTGGACGAAACCCAAATCTTTTTGTGGGCGGATTCACATCGGAGTTTGCATCTGGGCATCAAGTTCAATCAGGAAATTTCGTGGGTCTTCTTTGAAGACGAAATATCATAAAATAGGGTTTTAAGAAATAATTAAGAAATTGCAAGAGCATCAATAATTTCATATTTGCAGATAGATCTACATTCAGAGGAAATTATCTATTGCTGATTGAATTTATCTTTTTGTAGGAAGCTATTAATCTGTGACTATTCTTCCTCTTTGGCTAATCGAAGATACCTAACTAGAAGTTATTATTTGTGCTTGAACACTGTTCTCTTGTTTAGGCAATTCATAATATTGCAGGAATTTGCACGTAATTGCGGGTGATTTATATTATTATTCTGGAGGTCCATATTAACATTGGCAGTTGGTCATCCATATTCAATTGCCCAGATTTGCAATTCCAAATCATATATTTGAAGGAGCCGATATTTATATTTGAGGGTTCATGGGGGAGTGTTGGTGTACGTTTTATCATCCACCGAACACACAAAATAAAATGTCCAAAGACACTCTATCCTCTCTTGAACAAAGTCACCGCATATGCTAAGATTGCGAGAAGATCATATGGCGACTCCAAAGTTTCTTTTGTCAAGTCATGACATGTGGATAAGCTCAATGGACATTGTGATATGCTGGTAATACACAAAGGGACTTACGCTAGGCAATTTCTTCACAAGTTTGGGACTTAGACAGATTTATCATTAAAGGCTTCTTCGATTGGGACTTTCAGTTTGGATCTAAAAAAAAGGCAGAAAGGTAAGGATTTAGAGAATCTTATCTACGCCTAGGAATTCAAGAGACAGTAGAGATTTGGTGAAACGAGTAACCACGCTTTGCTTCGCCTCCCTGAGACAACTACACAAAGTGGGTGCAATCTTCAAAGGGTGTGATTATAATTTTCATGCCTCGAGTAAGACCGAAGTTAAGCATCCACAATCACAAGCTTAGGCTAACTTTACGCATCGAATGAAAATCATCCATCCGAAGAAAGTATGAGCAATGTTTCACCATTAATCTATACGATCAAATCTTGTATTCGCTTAACCAACTTTCAAAGCAAAATCTATTTTAATTGTAATCCAATGTTCTATCTAATTCTAATCTATGGTAGAAGAAGTTATGCAACCTTGCTCACTACTTGATAATAAAAGTGATTCAAAGCAAATCATGCATAAGAGCTTTTATTATCGGAAATAGTCTAATGAAACAATTTCATACATTGTTTCCACACAAATGAAAGTGAGAGATCACAAGTTTATATAGAGTTTTCAAAATCAAATGAAAGGCCAAGATTAAAACAACATCAACGGCCAAGATTAATACAACTCAACCCTAATTAGGGTTGCCCAAAATAACATCAGTAAACAACCAGTAAGCAAGCAGTAAACAAGTAGTTGGAGCTATCTTCAAGGGAAGGCGTCTCTATCCTCCTGGGCAGCATTGTGCTCCATGAATCTGGATACGATCGTGACGACTTCCTCCATCGTGACTGGCGGCAACATGCTTATCCTGAATTCAAGCCCATCCAAATCCTTAGCACATCTGGTGAAGGTGTTCTCCCAATCCGTTTCCTGTCTCACAAAATCATCCCTGGCAGACAAGAGGCTCGCCACCTTTGTGAAATCCTGCCTCATAATTGGTCCTGTAGTAGAGAAGAAAACTTCTTGAACCTTATGCTTCAACCTCTCCAGCCGCATGTCGTTTTCCTGGACAATCTCTATGTCAAACACATATGCAGCTATCATATAAATCTTCCTCTGGATTTCTTTGGCTTGCTCCTCAACTCTGAGCCCATTTTCCTTTGCCTTCTCTAGAACCTTGCTCCGCATCGTTAATGCCCAAAACCAATGATGAAAGTCATAAGCTGCTCCTGCAACAATCACCTTTCCCTCGACCAATTCTTCCTTTTGAACACCCTTCAGTACTCTGAGGCATGGAATGAGCCTCTCCTAAATATTTGGGAGGTTGTCCCAAGCTTCCGCCATGGTGGCCAGTCTAGAAAGGAATGAGGAAGTTTTTCCATAAGCAAGCATCAATCTCTCCATGAACAAAGCTACTTCCATGCCCCTGCTTACCATCCATTCCTGGGCCTCCTTGGCTGTGACCATCCCTTCTTCCACATCCTTGGCCATCTCCTGTGAGGAATTGAGAAGAGGAGCTACTACATCACCCTGATTGAGTGGTTGGATCAGATGCCGTATATACTCCTTCAGGCGCTCGACCTCCTTTTTGTACTCTTTCTTTTTCGCCACTTCCTTTTCCAATCTCGCCTTGATAGTTGAAACGGAATTATCCAGTTCTTCTACCTCCTGGCCTTTTGTTGTTGGGCCAAGGTCTATATATAGTGGTTATGGTGTATTCTTGGGGAGTGATTTCACCTTGTGCTTTATCAACTGTTGGTACTGCGATCTATATGGAACAGCCGCTGGCTTCGTCCCTCTGAATCGTGGAAAACTTATTGGCAGGTTTCTTCGTAGCAACTTGTTCCAACCTTGCGAAGAAATCCGCAGTATCATCTTCTTCTTGGATCTCAATTGGTGCCTGAATTTTCATCCTCTCCTTCAGCTAGTCCGGAATGGTAGGTTGTTCAATACTATCTTCCTCCTGAACGTTTTCTGCACTTGGTACGTCCAAAACTCCTTTGAGGGTAGAAATCATTCCCTCTTCGAAATCATCGTTTTGGAACAATTTTATTCTTATTATTATTTCTATCAAATTTTATTGAGTTTGTAGGAGATGGGGGCTCATCGTCATCCAACTGGATTGGTTTATTGTTCGTCTACTGAATTGTAGGTCTCATCATCTTAGCCAAGGATTCATCTGCGGTAGCCACTAACTCGTCGATATTTCTAGACGCTGCGGAATGAGATGGCTCCATCTCTCTCTTTTGAGCAGGCTCAATGTTTTCAACCACTTCTTTCCTCTTCTCTCCAACCAAATCATCATTGTGGGATGCGCTGGCATTGGAGGAGTGTGACTCTAACTCGCTCAGTAAGTCATACGTGAGTGTTGTTCTTTTCTGCCTCAACTCCTGGACCTGCTGGTCAACCCACCACTGAGAATACTTAATCACTGGCCTCATCAATGTTGCCAAATCTGAATGCTCAGGCTCTGACCGCTTCACGGAAGGAAGAGGCCAACTCTCATCGAAGCTTGGCTGGACATAATTTTCGTCGTCCTGCAACTGATCGAGCACCCGACAAAGTTCGTTTGCTCTTATCAAATCCACTAGCACTCTAGACCATAACCTCCTAACTTCATACTCGTCAGCAGCATTCACCCAGAAGTCCTCCAAGTCTACTCTGTGTTTGTAACTTCTCCCATCCACGATCTGAATGTGATGATGAGGGTCAAAATTGGCCCTGGACCGATAAGTTGTGAATGGGTACTATTGAATTTCCAACCTGGCTCTCTCGGTTGCTTGTGCCGACGGACAAACTCCAACATATTCCCAATAAAGAATGGGAAAGTAATAGTCGCCTTCTTAGTTGGCCTCTGGATGTTCTGGTACTCTTCCAGCTGTCTCAGGACTTCCAGCAAAATCATCCGATTAGTAGGATAGATAGGAAGCTTATAAGGACTTCCAGTGAATCCCTAGATCCTAACATATGTGAACTTTGGAAACTGGATAAACCAGGATCCATACCTACTGATCAAACTCTTGGCTTCGTGACTCAATCTCTGGTGAGTTCCTCCTTGAAGTATTCTCGTGATATACATGAGGAAAGCATCGTGTGCCCGCCTAAAATGAGACTTCTCCCTGAGTTGAAGTTGTGGGTAGCAGTCATAAGACTTGAGTTCATTCTCGCCATTGCCAACTTTTCCTTTGCATATAAGTCCCGAGTATCTGTACGTTCTGGCCAACAAATAGACGACATATGAGCTCATGTGGAAAGACTTGGTCTTCTCAAGATTGACTAACTGCTCGTGAAGATTGTCACTTATCATTTAGGACCAGTTGAACATCCTCACGCCGAAAGTGATTTCATCTATAAAATAATACATCCATGTCTCAAAATATGCACCTTGTGGATTGTCGGCTATCCTATTCAGCATCAAAATTATATCTCCATAATCCTCCTTAAAGTCTATCCGATGCAACTTCTTAGGCATCTTCTTTGTGGATGGTCTAAGCTTCTCCAGCCATGATTTATTAATATTTGTGGCGCACAATTCAGACTGGCTATCATATAATCTCTTGGCATCCTCCTTGGTCTTTTAAACGGTCCGGTCATGTGTTGGGATGCCAAACGCCTCCTGGATTGCTACTTCGCCAAGGTGAGCCAAAATCCTTCCGTCAGGTGCCACAATTTGTCTTTCCTACGCATCATAGTGAATGGCACATTCTACCATCAACTCGACACATTCTGTTACAGGTGGGAATCTGGCTGCTTGGAAAATTTCATTTCTCACCATCCGTCTGGCAATTGGTGTTGGCAACCCAGCATGTCCGTATACCCTCTTTTTAAACTCTGCGAAGTCTACATGTCCAAGATCAGTGTCAGCAACATTTTTCCATTTTGAATTGATCTTCAACTCTCGATGTACCCCTTTACTGGCGAACTTCATCGACACCTTCTTTGATGATTCTCCGGCCATGGCCATTAACCTGCAGTAGAAACATTAACATTAATACAGAGACTTTAAAATATAATTTATTCCTATGCCTTTTATTCGAATATTTTACTTTCAGCTTATTAAAAGATTGAAGTTTTGCGAAAAAGCAAACCGAAAGTAAACGAATTTGCTTGAGATTTTGCCAGAACTTAACCAAAATGAAAAAGATGGAAGAAGAATTGATAAATTTAGCCAACCAAACTCCAAACCTGAGAAAAAATCTTTTGGCTGCGAATAAAATTCAGATTTTGAGAATTTAATCAAAAATCCAATGACAAAGTTTGCCAATTTTGCTGAGAAGTTCGACTTTCAGCCAAGAAATTCTTTTACTTCTCTAAGAAATTACTCCCTCAGCGTAAAAATTACTCTTTCCTCTGAGAAAATCTACCTTGCCTGCAGAAGAATCGAACTTTCTTACAACTTCAAGAGATTAACTTCTCTTCAGCTAAGTCTGTGAAAAATGAGTTGTTGAAACTCATTATAATGCTGAAGATTTCGATTTGTTTTAGCAACTGCATCTTTTCCTCTCGATTTCGATTTGTTTTCTTCTCTTCAATCAGGCAAGTTTCCATTCTTTTCGAAAAATCCCCATGGCAAGCTTATCCAGGTGCTAGCGTTAGCAAATTTTTTTGATTTTCAAAAAATTGATTTTTGCCAGATGTTTATCTTTTATTTGGAAAAATATTAAATATCCAATTAAATTCAATTCAATTTTTCCAAGGCGAATTTTAATTTTGCTCATGGATTTTCTCATTTTCCGGCATAATTTATTTTCTTCCAGGGCATCTCTGGCGAATTTTATTTTTGTCCGAGGCATTTTATATTTTTAAGTGTTGGAAATAAATTATCCTAAGTGTTTAATTTATTTCCAACCCGTTCATTTTTGACCCATGGCTATTTTAGTTTTTTTTTTTCTTGGCTAAATATTTATTTTCCAAGTTATTTCACTTTCCGTCTAGCCAAGTTAGATTTTCTAACCATCTTGCCAACAAATATTACGCCAGATTCTTATTTTCCTCTGCCATGGCAAACTTCAAATTGTGTCGGGCATATTTTCCATTCCAAAATCGAAATTTTCTTCTTACTTGGCTTTATTTCCCTAGGCAAAGTCGAATTTTACCATGTGTTTGGATGTCTTTCCTAGGAAAATTTCCATGACACTTAGACAATTTTTCATCCCTTTTAGCCAGGGGCAGACTTTCTAACCTCTTTGCCATATGTATTTTCCTTTAGCCAACTTCATAAACTTTTCCCTAGGTACCCATACTTAGGCAAATTTTTTATTTTCTCCTTCCAAAGCATCAAATACTTAGGCAATTTCAATTTTCCCTCTTCCTAGACCTCCAGACTTAGCCAAATTTTCAATTTCCTTCCTCTTCCCAAGCTGGGGGGACTTTATCAACTTCTTGCCACTTTCCTACCAAGGCAAGGGCGGACTTCATGTTAACTTTGATGTCCCTCATTTATCTCCACCTGATGGCGAACTTTCTTTATCTCTTTCTTCCCATACTTAGCCAAATTTCGAATTTTCTCCTTGCTCTAGGCTGGGGCGGATTTCCAAGAGGTCTTGCCATCTTTCATCTAAGACTGGGCGGACTTCATTGCCTCTATGCCATGCTGGGGCGGACTTTGTGAATGTCTAGCCATTTTATGGCGGACTTACAAACTTTCTCGCCATTGCCTCATCCAAGGTATCGCGGACTTCCCTAATGGCTTGACATTCTCTCATCAAGGCAGGGGCAGACTTGCCAAGATGCTTGCCATTTTCCCCTCCATGGGCGAGCTTCATGGTCTAGGCTTAGGCGAATTTCTCCGTTAACTTCATGCCTTTAGTTGATTTTTTTCATTGATTTTCTCATTTGGAGGTCTAATTTTCATGATTTTCAATTGATTTTCCCTTTTTTATCTTGCTTTTCATGCTTTTCTATGCTTTTCTGCTTGATTTTTCGATTTTTACTTTGATTTTTCAATGTTTTTTTTTTTTGGCTGCTTTTTGGTTCTAAAAATGGAAACATTGACTTATTTGACTGGGGTTGACTTTCTAAAAATAGAAAAAGAAAAATCCCTAAAAAATAGGGAACCCAGTTTGGTCCAAAAATGCCAAAAATGAAATAAAAGCAAAAAGCAAAAAAGCAGATTCCCTAAAAGTAGGAAGTGTCAGAATTGGCCCAAAGCACAGGCGATCCTTGTCTCCCGGACCTTCTGAGCCCTTCCATGATGTTTAGGCACTGATTCAGGCATGTATTCTCAACCTGGCTTGGATGACTCTCAAAATACTGACTTGAAACTCCCAAAGCAGTGACCTCGTAAAACTATTGCGCGAAGGCGAAACCCTAAAAACGAGCAAACTACTGGGGGTCCCCATTTGCAATGGGGCAATGTGTGAAAAGGCCACAACAGGGGGCAAGGAGGACAAATTGAATATGTTGCAGATAAAGACAAAAAGGGGTCGACTTTTCTTGCCTACATGGGGTAAAAGTCAAGTCTAAGGTAATCGCAACCTATTTGGCAAAAGACAAGGCAATGAATTAATAAGCTATTTCATGTTGTGAATGCATATTATTCAAATAAAAGGGAAATAGTGGGCTTATGAGTATACTGCTAGGTATGAATAAAGTCATTAACCCGTCAAGACAAGGGAATAGGAAGAATCGCTCCTATGTAGTATTGATGCCATCTCTATTGTGTGAGCAATGAGCAGAGATTTGAGTCCACACGAGGAGTTATGCAAGTCGTGGGACTTTTTGAAGCTTCATTCTGACATTTCAAAAAGTCATGGGGATCCTCCTTACTACCTTCTGTTGGAGTTTCTAGTGTGCTGGACGTGTTTGGTGTTTTGGCCAAGGTGGTGGGACTTTCCTTGGGGTTGTGAAATATTCCGAGCCAAATTTTTTCAATTTTCAAATTAAAATCAGAAATGCAACACACCCATTAGGGTTAGATAAATCAAACCAGCAATTACAATATAACTCTTTGCCAAGAATGCGCACTCAATCTCAACAAGAGAGAGGCTGTCATATGGCAAGAGGATCGTCAGTACATTAATCAAAACTGCAACTGGAAGTAACTCTAACCAAGAATGGCGCCAAGTGATGGCGAGCATATGGTCAGAGGGTCTTAATTGAAATGCTTATACAAAAACTCTAACCAAGAATGCGCCGGCGAACGACGAGCATGTGGTCAGAGGATCCCTACCATCTAATATACTGAAAGCAAACTCAACACCAAGTATGTGCTACCCAATTCCAGAATGGAAATGAGGCGACCATATGGCGGAGCAATTACATGAAATACAATACTGGAAATGGAGCTCAACGCCAAGTATGTGCACTCCTATCCAAGATGAATAGGCGCTATCATATGACGGAGCAACTAAAAAGTAAATACAATAGACTGAGCAAGGATCAGTCTCTTCCACGAAATGTGGGAAATATAATAAAGAGCTTACAAATGTGAATATTGGCTGGTTAGTACTACTAACAGCCTTACAATATAATATATCTCCTGCAAGCACGATGGATTATAGTGATAATCAAACTGCTGAAATGTAGAGCTACTCCAGAATGATTAATATGACTAAGACGAACAATCTCAGCCCTATTAATAATTTTACTAAGTCTGATATGACAGATCTGCAGTTAAAATGGTGAAATCAGCAACTCCAGAACTCACATAAATGCTCATATCTCTCTCAATACTCACTCATTTAACTTGAAATCAGTTGCAAAACATTCTAATGATGATGACAATGAAGATGGATCACAAAAACTTCTCACAAAGACCCCTATTTATTTTGCACGACTTCCAAAGCACTTACAAAGTGAAATTGCCTGCAAGCAAGGGCGATTTACTTTAGATAATTCATAGACTTCAAATAAAATTCTGGAAACTTGCACATATGGTCGCCCTACATAGGAAAATAGATTGGAACAGTACCCAGAACAATATTATTTTTGTTTCTTGAGTTGTGAGTAAAAACAACCTACAGCCATACAAATCAGCAACTCTAAAATTGACAGAAAATACAATAACTCAACTACGGAATGTGAGAAGAACCAACTACAATGAAAGGAAACCAACTACAACTAAACCTCTCAACTAGTTGTTGTCTTTCAAGCAAGAAGTCGAGCCAAGGCTAGGAGGCATTCATTCCTCGAAGCAATCCCAAAGCCAATCCGGCAGCATAACTTTGCAAATTCATCAGATGCCAAAATGAGGACCCAAAGCTCCCTTTTATAATTTTGAGAGGACCCTCCAGAAGCTTCCAGAAGGTGCGCCCTAACTTCAAGATGTTTTTAGGGTTTTTGACTTGACCCATTCTTCTTTCAAAATGGCGTCATTTTTCATGAAGGCAATTTTTCTTTAATTTAAAATTATCATTTCTCCAAAAGTTGGCGTCCCTTTTCCTCTTGAGCAATATTTGGCTTTTAGAAATATTAAAATATTTCCTCCATGTGAAAATACCCTTCAATGTCCTGTTGATGTGATTTTTGTGACCATACCAAACAGCAGAACAAAATAGTTTGGGCTACTCCGTTCTTTCTTGATCAAAGTATTCCATGCGCTAAGATTGCGAGAAAGTTCGCATGTTCAACTCCAAGGTTCCTTTAGTGCGAATAGACCCAGTTTGGTTGATGTGTATTGCTATGTTCGTACGAGGGGACTTGCACAATTGTCCAGATTTCTTGCAGTCAGCAGCTAATGTATGATATTGAAGGGGAATTCTTACGTGTATGATTTGGCAATGTGCTCTCTCTCCTAAAACTAATCAGAAAGTACGGAAAGTAAAGGGGATAAGGGCCTAAGAAATTTATACTCTATTCTAAATGCAGGGTATGTGGGGCTTCGTCTCAATAAACTTCAACCGGATTTCACCTAGCCTCCGTCGGACAGCCTCAGCAAAATCGGTGCAATCTTCAAAGGGGATAGCGAAAGGTGTTCAAGTTATAGTTTAACATACGTACACCATCAGAACAACGCATATAAGTATGTAAGCCATAACCGAAGTTAAACACAAGATAATGTCCAGTTGACCACGCAAGGCAGACTTATCATCAACAAGCCGCTAGTGGTATGGAATAAAGTGAAGCTATCTCAATAAAACACCACACACCGAAGTAAGCTACTTGCATGAATCTAATCTACTTGGATACGAAAGGAAGAAGAAACCTTGCTAGCATTTCATGACAAGACGAATTTCATCATCAATGAAAAGATCTATTATCATAAAATGTGTTACACAACAATCTCCTCAAAAGTTTTCAAAGGGAAAACTTTCTTTCTTCTCCAAATTATGCAAAATGCTCTACTACACTATCTAGCTCTAATGCTCTCTCAATGTCTACTCTGATTCTAACTTTCTTCTAATATTCTGATTGTGTTACAAATGAGGGGGACTCCCCCTTTTATAGCTAGCCAAGTCCCAAAGGACGGCTAGGGTTACAATCAATAGAGTGGCCAGAATCGTGCCACCTCAGCCCTAACCCTAAAAACTGCCAGAATAGGGAGTGGTACATTAAATGAATCAAAGATTCCCACTCACTCCCAAAATAGCAAATGCAATAAATGCTCCATACTCAGTCTTCTAGAAGATCCTCGTCCAGTAGTGTGTTCCCATTAGCCTTCTCTCTGACTGCCAACTCAACAAATCTGCTAAGTACGGCCTCAACCTCCTCAACTGAAATAGATGGAACACAATCTAACCGAAACTCTAACACCGCGGATCGAAAAGTGTCAGGTTCTGCATAAGATTTTCCAAGCAACTAATGAGTCCTCGCTATGGTTCGATCAAAAGTGGAGAATAGCAAGATTTTCAAAGTCATCCCGTGCATAAAGGACTTAACATCTGCGAAGAAGGGAACCAGCGAACCCCTCAAATTATCAAAATTTATCTCATCTGGATTCAGCCGCCTAGCAAATATGGCCCCAAAAGTGTTCTGAACTCCATCTATGATATTGGCCATAGCCTTGTGTACCCTGGCTGAATCTGCCTGTGCTGCATCGAAGAAGCCACGCCCTGTGATAGCCGAAGAATACCACCGAGAGAAATCGTATCGGTCATTCGCCTGAATGACACCTCCATCAATCAAGAATCGCGACGGCACATGCTCATCACTCAAGACTGATCACTCCATTCCCGATAGATGGAAGCATCGCCCAAGCATGATCCACCGCGATCCATACGCGCTGTACCAGAAGAGGCCGAAAAGCGCAGGCAAGGTCTCCATAAATCCTCTCGTCCCCGCATCAACTCCCCGTGACCCATTTATCCGCCTCCCTGCGGCCATCCTCCCCAACTCTACTCAAGCCGCCTACTCCACTTCTAGGAATATTCCGCCGAGGCTCTATCACCGTACATCTCGCTCCTCGAGAACGGTGACAATCGCTGAACATATCCAACTAACGCCCTTTGTGTTCTCGCTTTCAACTTATATTTCTTTTTGAACAATCTATCCTGAGGGCAAGGAAGGAGTTATCACACTCCCTCAACAATCTCGAAAGCACCAAAAGAGGGCGCCCCAAGTCAAGAGTAGACTTCACATACTTTCTGTGAGCTGCTTCATTCCGGTCACACTCGACTCGTGGGACAGCAACGTGAAGGGTGCGAGAGCCATCCTCATCCGTGGAGATCTTCGAAAATTTTCTTGCCTTCTTCTTCGGCGGAGGAGCACTGATCCGGTTCAAAAACTCTTCCATCTCAACCGCTGGATCAATTTCCTCACTCGGGCTTCTTCTCATTCTATCTCTAAGCCAATCAGGCACCTCGTATAGTATGTCGAAGGGCCGCTGCTCCTGTGCCTCGACTTCTCTAACCTGTTCCACTTCTTCCTCATTCTGGCGAGGCTCATTGTCCTCCAGTGGCTGAGTGTCACCTGACACTATATCATCATCTTCGCCATCATTCATGGCCGCCTCTAACTCCTGTTGAAACTGAGGGTCAGTAATAGTCCCCTCATCATCGTTCTGATCAATCCTGACAGGTACATTGGCACTCTGGCCAATTGACTCCCTCCGTGGAGGCTGAATATCACTCTGTATCTCCGGTACCTGATTCATTGCAACCCTCTGATCAGCAAACAAAGACACCTCCTGTATGCTTGGAGAACGTGTCTCCAATGGTACTGCCACTGTGACTCGTGGAGGCTCTGGCTGAACTAATTCTTTCTTTCTGGACTCTGGACCTCGTGTAATCTGTTTCTTCCTTCCTGTGGTGGGTGTCCTATGATCTCCCATCAAGTTGTAGGTCAAGGCAATTGACCTACCTTTCAATCTGCTCACTCGCCTATCAACCCATGCCCTGGTGAATGTCATAACTGGGATGGAAAGAGTATCAAGATCAGCAACCTCGGGCTCTGACCAATCAATAGGCGGAAGTGGAGTGTCCCGAACAGCTGCATAATCCGGGTGGACTACATCCATATCCTCGCTGACTTGGTCCGGAACTGGAACTACCTCACACTCCCTGATCAGAGTAATCGGCAACCGAGAAAACATCCTTTTCCTTACTTCAATTTCATCAACTGCATCAGCCCAATAATCCTCAATGGTGGCCTTATGTTTAAACTCCTCCGACAGAACCCAATTGATGTTATGGTGTGGGTCATAATGCTGTTGGCTTGTATGATATGCCAAGTGGTAAAACTGAAGCTCACTCTCAGCTTCTCTAGCTGCCTGTATCGACGGACACACCTCATCCGAGTTGCCCATCACAATTGGAAACTCTATCCCTCCTTTCTTCTTCTTCTTCTGGATTTTGTCAAAGGCAAGCAACTGTCTAGCTACCTCTAGCATTATTATTCTATCTGTTGGGTACTTAGGCAGCCTATATGGGTATGAAGAAAATCCTTGCAGCCTAATGTATGAAAATCTCGGAAATTGTATAAACCAGCACCCATACCTCTCAATCAGCTCCTGGGCATCTCTAGAAATTCTGTGATGTAATCTCTCCTGAAGTAGCCTCGTGATGTACATGATGAATGAATCGTTCACACGTTTGTAGTGGGTTGTGCTCGATAGGTGCAACTGTGTACACGCCTCATGAATCTTGAATTGATGGGAGCCACAACCGACGGGTTCCTTGTAAGAAATCCCTCTGTACCTCGTCATTCGTGCCAATATGTAAACAAGATAGGAGCTCATGTAGAACGTTTTAGTCCTCCTTAGGCTCAGGAGTTGCTCATGTATGTTATCGCTGATCATCTCAGCCCAATTGACATAATCCTTGCCTTCCAACACCAGGTTGATGTAATAAAACATCCACGGCTCAAAAATATAAGACTGAGGGCAACCACCTACCCTGCTCAGCATCATGATGAGATCACAGTACTCCTGTTTCAGGTCCTCTGCAATGATCTGCTTCGGCAACTTCGCACGAGATGGCTTTGGAGTGCTCATCCAGTGAGTGTTAATTGTATCCATGCATCTCTCGAAAGCTGAAGCATACATCCGCTCCGCTCGCTCCCTGGACTTGTAAATCATGTTTCTATGCACCGGGATCCCGAAAGCTTCACCAATGGCTGCCGGAGTGAGGTTGGCAAGCACTTGGCCATCTGGTGACGTGATCGACCGGTGTTCTTTCTCGTAGCAGTTAGCGCACTCCATTATAAGCTCTGAGCACTGAATAGCTGGCGGAAAACCAGCAGCTGCATATAGTCCACTTCGGACGATGTTGTGCGAAGTGACCGAAGCCCGATGACTTCCAATTCCAAACAACCTGTTCTTGAAGGCCTCCAAGTTGACGGAGCCCAAATTGGTGTCTGTCAACTTGCCCAGCTTTGAAATAAACTTCGACTCTGGCATGAATGTTTTGCTGAGCCTCTTGATCGTAGCCTGTCTTGAGGCACCATTGTCCTTTCCGGTTGTCCTTGCTTCAGCCATCTCAGCTTCTTCCTTGAATAAATTTGAATTCCGACACTTAGAGCAGATTTCTAAGTGAACTTTGACAACTTTACTTCACAATCAGCAATCAGCAATTTCAACTTCAACCACTTCGTATCAGCAATCAGCAATCTCACACTTGCAAGTCCGTACTTTTAAAGTTCTCAATATTTCAACTCAATACAAGGCGTCCTTTAACCAGCAACTTCAACTAAGCAAATCAGATTTCAAACTTCAACACTAGCAAGGCCGTACTTCTCAAGCTTTCAGCAATGGCGTACCTCTTTCAAGCAACTTCAATTGCAGCAAACACCTCTGTACTTTGACAATGGCGTACCTTTTTCAAGCTTCAAGACGTCTTCTTCAACTCTCAGCAAACTCAAGGCGCCTTCTCTCAGCACAAACTCAATTCCTTAGCAAAATTCGAACTCTTTCAAACTTCAGCAACTCACTTAGACTTAGCAAATTCGCCTTTCTCAGCTGTGAAAGTGAGTGAAAAACTTGCTCATTTTATAGCTAAAATTCAAATTCTAGAAGACTCTAATTTTAGCCAGTGCCATTAAACTCCACTACTCCACTTCAAGAATTTGAATTTTCCCTCTCTGGTGTTTCTGACACTTGTCTCCAGTCGTCGGGAATATTATTCTTCTAGAAACTTGACTTTGACTGGCGTTCTGGATTTTGCTTTCGAAAATTTGATTTAATTCATCCTCCTTTAACTCACCAGCCGGAGCTCTGTCACTTGAATTCGAATTTTTAACTTCATCATCTGCTCTGGAAAATTCATCTTCGAAGAGTTTAATCAAAATTATCTAGGCAACTGACTTCAGATTCATTGTTCGAAGAAAATTCATCTTGAAAACTTATTTTATTCAAATTTGCCTTAGAAAATTTAAAATTCCCCCTTAGGAAAATCCACAATTCGAGCACTGATTAAATTCTTCACTGAAAAAGTGTCGGCGAAGCTTGAAAGATTTGGAAATCCATTCATCATCGCAAACGTCCAGTACCCAGAAGAAAATTTTTGTCAGAATGTCTCGAATTCATGGGTACCCAACGAACGGGTTCATTTAATTTTTCAATTTTGAACCTTAGAAAAATATATTATTTCCATCATTTTAAACTCGTTCTTCGCCCGTGATTACTCTGTGCTGCCCAGACTTCTTGAAAAATTGAATCACCTTGCGTTATCATCATCTTTGACTCCATCACTGAGAAAAGTTGCTTGCCTCGGAAAATTTTATCATCTTAGTTCTAGGCATATTTTCAAGGAAAAAAATAATTTTCCTTAGAAAATATTTTAAAATCCTCTTGCACTTTTGAAAACTTTGCCTTAGAAAATTTTGTTGATTGCCAGTGGAGAGGAATTTTTTTATCAACTTCATTCATTCCCGGCACGCCTTGTACATTTTATCTTCACTTCATCCATATCATTTCATACTTGGAAAATATTCATTAAAAGGTCCCAACGCCTAGGCAAATTTTCAACACTTAGAAAATATTTTATTTTCTTCCCCTGAGGCGCCTAACACACTTCATTTTAATTTCAATGTCCTCAAGATTTTTAAAATCACCTTATAACTCCCTTCAAACATTGGCGCATACTTCACTTAGCACTTTATTTTCAACGCCATGAAATATATTCTAACATATTCCAACGCCTTATAACTCCCTTCCTAGGCGCACATCACACTTTATTCTTAACCCCTTCAAATATTTTCCACGCCTTAGGAAATTCCAACGCCTTATAACTCCCTTCACACGCCTAGCAAAGTTTTCACTAAGGCCCACCACCTTGGGCGCATTCTTAGTGTAGAGGAGGATAACGTCCACCTTTTACCACTTCTCACCACGTTTTGGTAAACTTTTCACCTTAATTACCACCTTTAATTACCTTTTACATTGAAACATGGGCGCATTTCCTTGTAGGAGGAGGATGAAACTTGCCACCACGCCTTGTGACCCTTCACCTTCTTTATTTCGTCTTGACATGCATGATTTGGGCGCATTTTACCCCCTAAGGAGGACGAGTTTGCAAGTTGGGCGCATTTTGCATGTGATGAAGGATAGAAACTTTGACTTCGTTGACCCTCTCCTACCTTGGGCGCATTTTGCATGTGATGAAGGATAGAAACTTTCTCCAACGTCCTTGGGTGACCTTTCAACTTCCATTTTTGTCCTCACTTGAGCTAGCTTGGGCGCATTTTAGCCTTGGAGAAGGATGAACAATCTTTGACCACTTTGACTCCTTTGTGTTTTGGGCGCATTTTGCCCATGGTGGAGGATGGGCGCATTTTGGAGGGTGAGGCGGATTTCCATGCCTTAGAAAAATTTTCAACTTTCCCTCTTTCATCTTGGGCGCATTTGGACCCCTGAGCAGGATGAAATTTCGTTGACTTTCTTTGACTTCTGGTGTCTTGGGCGCATTTTGCCCCGTGTGAAGGATGAACTCACATGCCTTGAAAATTTTTCATGCCTCTAGCTGAGATGGGCGCATTTTCCTATGCCTGCTGGACGAGACTCCAGACTTAGACGAATTTTTATCATCCTCGCCAGCAACGTGCCCTGCTATTTATAGTAAGTTCTCTGAATTTGCGCCTCTGAAGCTCGGATCAACTTGAAATTTTGAACGTAGCATCCTTATGATTTTATCGACGTAAAACCTTTGCCACTTTAGTCACCACCGCTGTTGCTGTTTGAAGGTGGCTTACTATAAATAGTAAAGCTCATGTTTACGATGTCAAAACCGTCGAGTTGAAATTTGAATGAAGGCGATCCTCACCACGTGACCTATTAAGGTAGAACAGCTGATGCATGCAAGCGGTTACTATTTTAGCGCGATTTCCAGATTTGACTTACCGCCGTAGTAAAGTGCTTTCAGTTTATTTCGAAATTTCACCCGGTAATTGCTTTGAAAGGCGGTATTCAGCGATGGTTTACATCCCGGTTTTCAAAGATTTTGACTTTTTTAGTGGCTATTTTTGAGCTCCGGTAGAGCCTAATTTACGTACGCGTATCAAATGAACTCCGTTTACTTATACGTTTACGCAACCGCTGCGTCATTTCGTGAATCACGAAGCTGGCGGGTGGCGGTGGCAGGTTTATACGCTAAAAATGGCAAGTTTCATGCGGTGAGAATCCTACGTTTGCATGTCACACCATCAGCGAAGCTCTCCAGAAAAACCATGGAGATCGCGACATGCAAAGAAACTCGACGCCACAAACCCTAAAATAGCCTCGGAAGGCTGGATCCGAAAGTGGTCATCGTCTTGCATGTTATATAAATTAACGGATGCGAAGGAATATCGGACATGCAAAGAAACTACGCATCTGGACCACCAAATCACCACAGGCCCGGTTTGCTAAAATAGTAAGTTGTCGTTTTGCTCAAATTTGGCATGCAAGCGGTCACGGTATACTCACGAATCTTGGAGTGTGATGTCGAATCTCAAAATCGTGACAAATTGCCCAGAATTGCAGACTTACTAAAAATAGTAAGTACCTCGGAATTCGATGAAATTTGGCTGGAAGCCCGCTGGATGCCTGCTGACAACAATGTTAAGCTTCAATTTTCAATTTACTGACTTTACTTGACCTTGATTTGGCCAGAAACAATGAAACCCTAATTTTAGACTTGGCCAATATTTCGCGTTTAAGCTCAATGACGGACACAACCCCCGAAAGACGGACACCAGAAAAGAGACAGAGACAGAGAGAGAGAGAGAAACCCAAGCCAAAAGACCGGAACGGAGCAAAATTAAGGGGGTCCCCATCTTGAATGGGGCGATGTGTGAAAAGGTCACAACATGTCCCCCTTTTAAAAACAATATTAATTCATGATGCTAGAACAAGGAATTATAATCTTAAATTATAACATTATAATATAAAATATCTTATATCACCATGGAAACGCATCATAAGCCAAATTCAACCATACCGTCTAAACTGATTGCCAAAGTGGAGCCAGCTGATTAGGAGTCAACAAGTCAACTGCTAAAAATAGAATTTACTAAAAATAGTAAATTCATGAAATTGCTCAGAATGTTGAACTGAAACCACCAATGCGAAGCTCTTAGAAAACCCAGAAGGAATCCGCAATCCAAGTTCAACAATTCCAAAAGAAGACTCCGCAAAAAGACGAAAACATCCTCCAAGAAGTTTGGAAACCCTGATTCAAGCTTTTGCTTAGCCTATGAGTTTTCAGAAATAGGCTAAATCCAAATGAAGAGCGTAGGGCTAAATTGGGGACATTACAGTCCGCCCTTCCCAAAATTGCTTGTCCTCAAGCAATGCCACCACAATTCTAGACAAACTCAATCTGCACCAAACCAAACCAAGTACAATCCCAGGGTCCCATATGTGTTTGAAGGAGGACCCACCATGCTGATGCTGCACTACTCTAATCACAATAGTGAAACCATAGTGCCCAAGACACTCTGAATCTTCAAAATCAACAATGCCAATGTTTATCACAAACCCGGGCATTGGAAAAGATAGTCTACTCAACTCAAAATTGTAATCCTCGGCATATCTCCCCAAGGTATCTAACACAGCCAAAACTGCAAATGTGACCTCTCTAAATCTTCTTGCAAAGAGGAAAGCAATCCTTTGCAAGAGCTCATCAAACTCAAACTCATGACTCCACATGAATCGACTATGCCTCCCTTGAATTATTCTGATGCAACCACTAAGATTTCTGAAAACTTTTACAGTTCTCACTCCAAGAGCCTCAGAATGGTGAACCAAAGCATGTGAAAGATTGCTGTCCTGAACCCACACTGAGAGTAAACTGTCAAAGTTTACATCACAAACCTTCAAAAGATGAATTTGGAGAGTAGGAAAGGTGTGAAGGAACAAATAATTGTTGCTGATCAAGTATGGGATCAGCGTAGTGCAATCTGATTCAAGCGTCCTACACAAAGGAAAACAACACCACTCAAATTCCCAAGTGTGAGCATGTGAGATGACCATCGAGCTGCAAGGTGACACCTCCAAAGTGGTTGGAAAACACGCTAGATCCATCTCCATGAGAAAACTACCACTTCTTTGATCAGGAGTGATGAACCAACTCTCCTGAATGAGAGAAACGCAACATGTAAGGTGGCTGGTCTGCCTCAAACCAGCAAGCTCGAGTCTCAAAATCTGTCCTGATCTTAGCTGAGAATCACTCTCAAGAGCAACCAATCGTTCATTTCTCCAACCCATACTCAAAATTCCTCTCCAACCCATTTGTTGGTGAACAAATAAACCCATCAAGTAGCAGACAAAGGAAGGAACAACATCAACAATTTTGGAAATTTGATCCTTATTCCTCCAATAGCCCTTTCCAAATGTAATAAGCTTTATCAAGCCAAGTTGAGGATCCCACGCACGGATACCCAACTGAAAATGATTTTCAACACAATGCAAGGTAATCTCAATGCATTCCCACGAGCTAGTAAGGATCAAGTGTATACTGAAGAGATTGATGCCTCCTCTATTGAACCCTTGAAGCCTATCCATGAAAGTTTCAACAACATTGGAGCATGAAATATTAAATGACCTCAAATCCAACTCCAAAAATGGACTAATAAATGCCAAAGCATCATTCAACCAAAGGGATGGATTGACAAACATACAAACACCAAGTTCTGGTCCATCTTTCTTCCCTACTTTATGAGTAACAAAACTGAAATCTTTGCTCCTTGCTGCTGTAATGAAGTTACCAGCAACTACCAAGTCTTGCTTTGTTAACTCCTTGGTGTCGAAGATGTTGAAATCTCCTCGAACCAACACTCCCCATGTGGAGACTCCATCCTCAAACCCACTTGTGCATTCATTATCGAAAGGCCTTGGAAGATTACTAATCACCAAAGGTGGTAACTCCTCATGTAATGATATCAAAGCACCCATTGACTTGGGTTCATACTCTTCCTCATGCTTGGTCGCTTCACCACATGACTCATTTTTCAAATCAAAGAGAGGATTGTCATAAGTTGCTTCAGCACCCACTTCAAAGAAAGGATTGTCAAAGACTTGGAAGTCCCCTTTTTCATCTTGCTGATCCAAATCTGCACACGCAACTTCTGATTTCCTTGTGAAACCTTCAAGATCAAACTCCACTCGAAGACTATCAAGCTCGTCAATTACTTGCTTGATTTCTTCAACTCTTTGCTCATTCTCTTGCTTGCTAAAAAGTTTGAAATTAGCAAACCGGTCTTCAACCTCTGTTAGAGCCAACTGAGTTTCTTTCAACTTGTCCTTTGTTGATTTAAGCTCCAGAGTGAGCTCATCAACCAAACTCTCCTTTCCTTGGAAAACACTGAAGGACTTCTTTGCAAGTTCAATAGCACGATCCCGATCCTCCATCAAGTGTATGTAATCTGATTTCAACGCCTCCAAAGAGTCTCTGATGAGTTGCAAATTGAAAAGAGCAACTTCATCCTTAACTCCTCTTTTTCTCTCTTCAAGCTGAGCCTTCCAGTAGAGATCTTCAATCAAACTGTGAGTGCGATCAAATTGGGATAGAATTCGCACTTCCCTCTTAAAGGACTCTTTGTCTTGACCTTCCCACTCAAGAATATGCAAAGATGGCGGATTGCTGGTTGGCGGATTGCCAAAATCAGAACTTTGTTTTGTGTCTTTGCGGCCATCATAGCTGTTCCAGCCTTCATGTCTTTCACCATCAACTAGAGGAGAATGCTCATTGTCATAAAAGGCATCATACTCCACAAAATCTTCAAGCCATTGCTTGCAATCAGCTTCATGCATTGATAAATCAGATTCGTGTTTAGTAACACCTTCAAACTCTCCATCTTCAAAAGCCATATGGTCTTCAAGCTCTTCTTCTTCATCACTGTCTTCTTGATCAAACATTATAGCAGCATCCAACTTGCTCAATGGATCATAGTCATCCGCTGTTCGGAAAGTTTCTGTAGAAACATTTTCTTCTTTAGTGGCTGCAACCACTTCAAAGAGATCATCATGGAGCTTCTTTGAACCCTTTTCTTCTTTGAAGACAACTTCCTCTTCGATGGCCACCTCATAGTTTGCCATGCAAACTGATTTTTGATCTTCATCTGGATCAAAGGGAAATTCATCCCACAAAGGTTCTTTATCATACCTTGGTGTCAACCAACCGGGATCCCAAATGGAAAAAGGTTGATTGTTTTGATCAAGAGAAAAGTACTCTTCATGCTTCTCTTGGAGTGTTGAGTCTTTGAATAGGTCACCAAGTAACTCACTTGAACTGATTTCTTCATAAGTCCTTCTCTCCAAGGGCTTAGTTTGATGCTCAAACCCAATGTCACTATCATAATGAAATGAAGAATCTTCATTGCCTGCTGTTTTGAAAACATCACTGTCATTATCTTCATCATGGGGAAGTATGTCATTGATTTCTTCATTAGCAGCCCAATGAATACCAAAGAGGTCTTCTTGGCTACTTGTCATACATTTGTCTAGTGAAAATTCTTGAGAGATTTGAACAGCAGCAAGAGGTGAATAATCCTTGACCAAATCCTCAACAAGAAGAGGTATAAACACATCAGAATCACCATTAACAACATCACCTTGGTAATGATCATAAGCTGGTTCAAGGACACCACTAGTGTTTTCTTCATCTTGTTCTTCTTCAACGAACTCATCCCACACAACCGTCATACCAACATTTTTTGTGAAGCCCTTAGCCTCAAGACCTTCATTGGATGTATTTTCATTAGAACTCAAGACTGCTGTTATGTTCTTTTCACTGAACTGTTCTTCATCACTTCCTATCACATGCAAGTCTAAGGGAGTATTTTGGGGTTCTTCCACACACTTTTCAACTGTCAGAGTTTCTTCATCAAGCTCACGATCAATATGAGGTGACATGTGCACCTCGCTATCCCGGCTTTCAGACCTAGCATAAATCTTTCTGATTCCCCACCTTATGTCAGGATCCTTCATTAGCATAAACAGTTCATGCATTAACTCAAGTAGAGACTTCTCTGTAGTCATCTCTCTCTGTATGTAGTGTCTAGTATCTCTGTCACTCATATGTCAAGTGAACTCTGTTGGGCACAGGATGGCAGGATCTTGGATCTGATACCACTGAAATATTCTGAGCCAAATTTTTTCAATTTTCAAATTACAATCAGAAATGCAACACACCCGTTAGGGTTAGATAAATCAAACCAGCAGTTACAATATAACTCTTTGCCAAGAATGTGCACTCAATCTCAACAAGAGAGAGGCTGTCATATGGCAAGAGGATCGTCAGTACTGTTGTACCCAAACCAAATTTTTTGCTTCATCAAGGCATTTTGCATTAAAAAGTCTAAGACTCTAAACCTTGCTAAAATGATGTAAAACGCAGTTTTGGGCAATATCAAGCATGGAGTTTTTGTCAATAGTTTGTCAGTCAAAGTCAGTTATATTGAACAGAACCTAAAGCAGAGACTCAGAATGGAGTTTTTCATGATGGAGGAACATCTCACGACGACATTTCAAGTTGCATACGATCATTTCAGTGATCAAAACGGAGTTTTTAATGGTCAATTTATGAAGATTTCTCAGGAAAAAGCATGAAAGTGCAAGTATAGCCCAGGGGCGCCCAGCTTTTTGAAGGTCAAGATCTTGCTGAAAGTGTTCAAGAATACAGTCAATCTCTTCAGAATCAGTCTGGCTATCCGTTGAGCTATCCAGCGAAGTATTCTGAGACCTGCAACTCCGGCAAATAACGACAAAAGTTGAAATTCCTAAATTGTCAGATGTGTGAAATTTGTCTTTTTCAGGCAAAAGCGCGCCTCTAGCCTGAGGGCGCCCATCTTAAGGAGGGGGTAAATCTTGGCATTTTCAATGACGGATACAGTCAATCTGTTCTCGACTAGTCTGCTTACCCGACGAGATATCAAACGTAGTCATCCGAGTTTCAGAATTCCGGTGGCAGTCATCCAAAGATCAGCTTAAAATGGAGTTTTCATGTTTCTGAGCTTCTCCGTTTGTTCCCAGTGCAAGTACAGGCCAAGGGCGCTGGTTTAAAGGACCCTTCAGATACGTGAATTTGCAGACAGAGTCTTCCTAACATCAGTAATACTCTAGCCTAGCTCCGCGATGTACCATTCTGCTTGTCAATCCGACGTTCCAGGTGGTCGTGGCGGAAGTTTTACCAAGCACGTAATTTTACGGGCGAACCAACAAACGATTTTCAGTGTATTTCCACAGTCCAAAGGCGCCTAGCCTTTAGCCCTGTCATATGAGCCCGTTCGCGTTCGAAGTCTTCACGACTATTGAGCGTAATCATTTTATCCATTCAATGAGCCTAGCCGTCGGCCTTCGGGATTTGGCAGTCGCTCATACGTGCGAGGTCTTTAGTGCAATACTGAAAAGTGAGGATATCCGGAAAAGGGCCAAGTCTGGAGCGGTAATTTTAATTAAAATAGGCACTGGAGTTTTTGAGGTCTTAGAAGCAGTTTTCTTGCTTCGTCACCTCCAAGGACTTCTTTTGTAGGCCCTTCTGGCTGTCCGTTAAAACAGATAGTGCCTGAATCGGGTCATCCCAGCGCCAGATATCAGAGGTCAAAGTAGGGTATTTTGGTGAAAGTTCGACTTTCGTCAAAATGACACCAGTGCAACCAAGAGCCAGGGGCGTTTTTACTTTTAAGGCATTTAACACAGCTTTCAGGTGTCGTGCATACAGTCGTTGGATGCAGAATATCTCCAGTCATGCAGTGAGCTTCGTTTCCTGTCAGCAGGGTTCAACGTTCACCGTCGGCAGCCGTTTGAAGCATCAGATGGCAGTTTGGAAAATGGCCAAGTCTGGAACCCGTAAAGCAATTTAATCAAAGGCGCCTAATTTTTCAGGGGGTAAAATGATGGATTTTGCAGTAATGTCTCCCAGCAGACATTTCTTCCTTGTTTAGTAGGCTTTCCGATGAATTCTTCAGATCAGTCTCAGCATCTCCCAGTCACCCGGAAATCAGTGTCGAAGTTGGCCAGTCGTGACTTTGCTGTCAGCTATAAAATAGGAAGTTAATAAAAAGTGCAGTAACTTGAGCAAATGGACGCCTATGAGCTCAAGAGATGACTTTTCGGAATCGGTGAAGTCTAACGGTGAATCCTGAAGCTTCATTCCGAATTGTCAACTGAAGTTCAAAATATTAAATATTTATTTTGCAATTTTAGCATTAAAAATGGCGACTTTCTATTATTGGGCGCCTTTGCTAATTGCATGATAATAAATATTTTATTATTTATTTAAATCCAAACTTCCAGTTAGTGGCAATTCAACTGAAAGGCAACCAATCAGAAGGCTTCTATTTTCAGTTGAGGTTTTAAATCTTGCAATTGTCAGATTGATGCGAATTTCATCTTCTTTAAGCATGGCGCCATCTTCATTTATTATTCACAAAGCTAAAGAGAAATTAGTTTTTCTTAAGAGAAATTCATATTTTTGAAGCAAAATTCATTTTTCTTCAAAGCAAGGCGTATTTTTCAAGCAAAATTCATATTTCTTCAAGGCAAAGGCGTATCTTCAAGGCAAATTCGTTTTTCCAAGCAAAGGCGAATTTTAGCAAACCAAAGGCAAATTCTTCATCAACAATCATTGGCGAAGACATCAAAACATTTTCTTTGCAGGTACAAGTCAGAATTATCAGCAGACTTCAGACAAGATGGCGATTTTAGCAGAAGCAGAGCACTAAAAACTTCTTTCTTTTGTCTTAAATTCTTCTATTTCTCGTCTTAAATTCTTTCGCATGTTTGAAGAATTGGCGACTTTTGGCAACAAATCATCCGGGGTTGATTCAATAGCTTCCTCAAGAAAACCCATGTGCCAGAATTTTCAAGAAAAATTTACTCCGAGCATCAGTTCGAGTTTCTAATTTTCCTCAACTTTGCATGGTCGTAGGTAGAAGTCAAATTTTCGCAACCGGCATTACGGGTTGTCTTAGAATCTTCTTCTGGACAAAACCCATATCTCAGATTTTCGCCGAAAATAACTCTTCGAAAGGCTATTTTTAGCCTCAGCAGGCTATTTTTAGTTTTCCAGAAAAGTTGTCAGAATATAGCCATGTTCACAGTCAACAAGCGAGTTTTTCAGAGTACAGTACACAAAGACTGAATTCAAAACCAAATCGGTCTTAATTCATGATTTCGTTAGAAAAGCTGAGACCGATTTGTATCAAGCTGCAGAGGAGATAATGTTCATCACTTCAATTACGGAGCTGCCAAAGTTACCAGTCAGTGAAATGCTAGTTTGAGTGTGCGAAGATTGCCAAGATTGCTCAAGTTCCTGACATTTAGATGCTGATACAATTGACAGCCTCGTTGAGGGATTGATTGTTCGAGATCATGGCCAGTAGACTTCAGTTCCCACCTCTCAGGATAGACATTATACACAGGAGTTAAACTTGGCGTTACCCTTTCAAGTTAACTCAATGTTTCATCACATGCATATCTATTCTGAGACTTTCCTTTCACACTTGGAGTTTCTTTTAGGGTTTTTACGTTAACTGATGGTAGTCTTCCAGTTAACATGCTTTCAATAAGGACGTGCATGCTCGCACAATTGTCCATTTTTAGATTAGATGTTTCGGTTAACTGATGGTAGTTTTCCAGTTAACTGTATAGTTTACTTCATTAGGGTTTGGCAGCGAATCTTGCATGCATTGCAAGAACTGTAGATGACTCAAGGTGATTTTAGGGTTCCCTACACCTTGATGTATATAAATAAGAGTTTTGCTCATTTGTAAATAACTTTTGCTTGAGAGAGAAATATATGCTGCGCCTACCTTGCCCTCAATATTGCTCTTTTGGTATTTGTTCATGTGTCTTCACTATTGCAATTAATTGTTATGCCACATAGGGTTTCATGCAATTGTAATGGTGGATTCTTTTTGTCTTGTGAATCTTTTATCATTTCAATCAAGTGTTATGCCACATAGGGTTTCGTGAGATTGTGATGATAAATCTGTTTTGTGAAGTCTTTACTACTTTGATCAAGTGTTATGCCACATAGGGTTTCATAAGATTGGCATGGTAAATTCTTCCCATAGTTTAGGTAAATCTGTTTTGTATTAATTTACCATTGTGATCAATCGTTATGCCACATAGGGTTTCGAGAAATTACGGTGATAAATCTGTTTTGTGAATCTTTATCATTATAATCAAAGGTTATGCCACATAGGGTTTCGTGAGATTGTGGTGATAAAGGCTGTTTTGTGAAAACTTTACTATTTCGATCAAGTGTTATGCCACACAGGGTTCCATAAGGTTGTCTTGGTAAATTCTTAAATCTGTTTTGTGCCCAATAAGCTTGTTTAGATTGAGATGATAGTTGCGCCACCTTGCCTTCAAGTAGAGAATCTAAACACGTTTATCGTCTATAATCATCCCTGCTCCATTTCCTCATGCTCTGTTTTCTTGAGGAAACTGGATAGATTTAAAGTAGTTAGCTTAGTTGTAGTTAACGATCTGCGAAACCAGAAAATCCTTAGCTGCAACGTTCTTGGTTTTCTTAACCTTGTGCCTCTTCCAGCTGAGAACAAAAAGATAGGACTTAGATTACTTTTCTTTTCCATGCATTCCAGCACAACGAGGGAGCTTCCCTTCCTAATTTGAAGAGCACTCATTGCGTAGTGTACATAGCTGTCCGTACAAACCTGCACTCCAGAGGTGTTAGATTTTACGCCAACAAGTACATTAATCAAAACTGCAACTGGAAGTAACTCTAACCAAGAATGGCGCCAAGTGATGGCGAGCATATGGTCAGAGGGTCTTAATTGAAATGCTTATACAAAAACTCTAACCAAAAATGCACCGGCGAACGACGAGCATGTGGTCAGAGGATCCCTACCATCTAATATACTGAAAGCAAACTCAACACCAAGTATGTGCTACCCAATTCCAGAATGGAGATGAGGCAACCATATGGTGGAGCAATTACATGAAATACAATACTGAAAATGGAGCTCAACGCCAAGTATGTGCACTCCTATCCAAGATGAATAGGCGCTATCATATGACGGAGCAACTAAAAAGTAAATACAATAGACTGAGCAAGGATCAGTCTCTTCCACGAAATGTGGGAAATATAATAAAGAGATTACAAATGTGAATATTGGCTGGTTAGTACTACTAACAGCCTTACAATATAATATATCTCCTGCAAGCACGATAGATTATAGTGATAATCAAACTGCTGAAATGTAGAGCTACTCCAGAATGATTAATATGACTAAGATGAACAATCTCAGCCCTATTAATAATTTTACTAAGTCTGATATGACAGATCTGCAGTTAAAATGGTGAAATCAGCAACTCCAGAACTCACATAAATGCTCATATCTCTCTCAATACTCACTCATTTAACTTGAAATCAGTTGCAAAACATTCTAATGATGATGACAATGAAGATGGATGACAAAAACTTCTCACAAAGACCCCTATTTATTTTGCACGACTTCCAAAGCACTTACAAAGTGAAATTGCCTGCAAGCAAGGGCGATTTACTTTAGATAATTCATAGACTTCAAATAAAATTCTGGAAACTTGCACATATGGTCGCCCTACATAGGAAAATAGATTGGAACAGTACCCAGAACAATATTATTTCTGTTTCTTGAGTTGTGAGTAAAAACAACCTACAGCCATACAAATCAGCAACTCTAAAATTGACAGAAAATACAATAACTCAACTACGGAATGTGAGAAGAACCAACTACAATGAAAGGAAACCAACTACAACTAAACCTCTCAACTAGTTGTTGTCTTTCAAGCAAGAAGTCGAGCCAAGGCTAGGAGGCATTCATTCCTCGAAGCAATCCCAAAGCCAATCCGGCAGCATAACTTTGCAAATTCATCAGATGCCAAAATGAAGACCCAAAGCTCCCTTTTATAATTTTGAGAGGACCCTCCAGAAGGTGCGCCCTAACTTCAAGATGTTTTTAGGGTTTTTGACTTGACCCATTCTTCTTTCAAAATGGCGTCATTTTTCATGAAGGCAATTTTTCTTTAATTTAAAATTATCATTTCTCCAAAAGTTGGCGTCCCTTTTCCTCTTGAGCAATATTTGGCTTTTAGAAATATTAAAATATTTCCTCCATGTGAAAATACCCTTCAATGTCCCCCTTTTAAAAACAATATTAATTCATGATGCTAGAACAAGGAATTATAATCTTAAATTATAACATTATAATATAAAATATCTTATATCACCATGGAAACGCATCATAAGCCAAATTCAACCATACCGTCTAAACTGATTGCCAAAGTGGAGCCAACTGATTAGGAGTCAACAAGTCAACTGCTAAAAATAGAATTTACTAAAAATAGTAAATTCATGAAATTGCTCAGAATGTCGAACCGAAACCACCAATGCGAAGCTCTCAGAAAACCCAGAAGGAATCCGCAATCCAAGTTCAACAATTCCAAAAGAAGACTCCGCAAAAAGACGAAAACATCCTCCAAGAAGTTTGGAAACCCTGATTCGAGCTTCTGCTTAGCCTATGAGTTTCCAGAAATAGGCTAAATCCAAATGAAGAGCGTAGGGCTAAATTGGGGACATTACAGGTTGTGACTGTCTAGAGAGGTCGCAGACCTCCTTTCTTTCCAACGCCCTCACTATCTCCTTGTGTGGTCTTCATTAATAGTGGTGAGAGACTTAACCAAGGCTGGTGTGAGTTTCCTGAGTCAAGAACAGCATTCTTTCTTCCTATGTGACCTTGTATTTTCATCACGAGTTTTGGAGGTTGCAAAGTGCTGTGAGAGGGGTTGCTTGAAGTTACATGAGGTATATGTGGACATTAACCAGAGCTTTCATCGCCTTACAAAGTGTATTGTTTGTCTCAGTCCAGGCATTGGGTTCCAGGCTAGATTACCTAAGCAATTTAGCTGTTTGCTGTTTTATACAGGTCAGATAAGTATGTGAATGTCAGTTGGTCTCTGTTGCATACAATCTAGACTGTTATTATCTATAAAATCAGATTGTAATGCTGTCCAGTCAGTCTGATATTGAATTGAAAATCATTTGTGATTGCTGCTACAATCTGGGCTGTTGTAAGAAGAATAAAACTTGTACTGCTGTAGCATGATTTTGAGTGCAAAATTTATGTAAACTGCCCTTGTTAATGCACAGTCTTGAATGCATAAATCTGGAACTCATCTTTGCATATAACTTATCATGTATCAAGCAAATATGAAGGAGTTGTGGTTGTAGAGTTGATTTTCAAATCTGTTTAAGCATATCATTTTATTACTGTCTTAGTTCATGCCATGCAATGAGTTATATTTGACAAAATGGACCATCTGTCAAATTGAAAATAAATGCAAAAATATCATAGATTCTGGAAGGAGTTCTTACAGCAGCTGATTTATTGTGTTTGGTAGTATGTTTTCTTTTGCACTTGTTGGTGTTTTAATTTGTCACTTTCATGAAAACATAAGACATGATAGTTGATGGGGAAAACCTCTTCATATTTATAGTGGAAGATCCTTGATTTAATCTACTCTAACATTTAAAACTAAGTTGCCAGTTCTAGTACTGGTTCAGGTTTGGTTTGTGGGTTCGGCTTTTTTTTTTTCAGGTTTGGGTTCGTTCGTACAAAAAACATGTAAAAATAATATATATATTCAGCCTAGAAATTAGGATTAGAATATCACATATCATATAAACAACAAAACCACCATAAACTTGAATGTCATATAAAACATTCATGATAAATATTCATCATTCAAACTTCAAGTTCAATATTAAAATAATAATATCAAGTTCAACACTTTTAATCATCAATATTATTGTCAACATTGACATTAGATGATGTAGGAAGACTAGATGAATCACAAGCAATGCTAGTGGCACTGTCATTAGAACTAATATTGTGCTCGTGCTAGGTATCGAACTCCTCATATGCAATATGGTGGGAAGTGGAAGCATCCAAGTTAGTATGCTTTGGCTCTATATCCCACAATTTCATCTCCCCTTCCTTGCAGTCATGTTTTTGTGTGAAAGGAGACACAAGTTGGAATGCACATATACTAAGTGATGCCATCTTCGAGCCTATCTTATCTATGTTATTGGTTGTTTTGAGGCAAGAACAGGTTACTCCTCCAGCTGCATATAATTTGGTTTATAGAGTTTTCGAACAATGTGAGGGGAAGCAGAAACCTTACTTGGTTAATAATAAACAAATGGTTGCAAAAGAAATTATAACAGTGGAAGAAAATCCTTATGAGCTTAGTGTTGTTCAAACTTCAAAATATGAATTGTGCAATGAGGATATGATAAAGGTAGTTGATGTTGAGAGTTGTGATATTGAAGACTAATCAGAAATTTTATTATATGAAGTTGAAGTTGATCATTTGCCCAATGATTCATGTGAGTTGAAGAAACAGATGAAAGTCACCGAAGATATGATTGTTGCAGCCCTATCACGTTTTGACCATACCCATAATATCATTGAAAATTTCTTTTGGAAGGCTCAAATCGAGAAGAGACAAAAGGGTATTTAAGGAGGATCCTCTCTTGCAGATTTACAGGTAGTCAAAGAAAACTTAAGAACTTTGAAATCTGATTTCTTAAGTTTACTTTCAGATAGGGATTGTGTTTGCGTTTAAATTTGCACCTCTGGAATGCAAATTTGAAACGGACAGCTATGCACAATAAAACTGCTCTTCAAATTAGGAGGGGAAGCTCCCTCTTGTTGATGGTGTGAAAGAAAGTAAATTAAATCTAATTTGCCTATCGTTTTGGTTCAGCTAGAGCACAAGGTTTATAAAACTCTAAGTTACCGGTTCGGGTTCGGGGACGGGTTCGGGGACGCGAACCCGGTACGTGGGTACGGGCAAAATTTTTTTAGGGGTTTGGGTACGTATGGGTACGTGTGTATATATATATATATATTAATAATTTAATATATTATAAATATATATATATGTATTATATATACAAAAAAATAAGAGAAACATAGAGAATTGTAAAACTAAATCATTTCATAGTATGATACTTGATCATTGACCAATGCCAAATGCCAAAGATAAATATTAAATGCCAATTGATAGTTGAAAAATATTCAAATAAAATTACTGAATTACAAAATGTAGTTCATGAAACATTGAAAATTTGAAACATGATTCAATGTTCATTGTTCATATGCTCATCAATCATCAAAAGGATTGTCAGAATCATCATGACTTGGATTTTGAGTGGTTTCAACTTCAAAATCATCATCATTTGAACCCAAAGCGGATCCAACACCATGTGATATGTCATCAATATCACCCACATCATCCATAGTGGCTCTAGCAAGATCCTGAATGGTTGCATCCAAGTCAGTAGACTCGGGTGCTACATCCCAAAGCCTCGCTGCCCCCTGCCTGTATTGAGGATCCTTACGTGACAGAAGACGCAAATTGGAATGAATATACACTAAGTCTTCAGCTCTTTTTGCAGCCAACCGGTTACGCTTCACTGAGTGGATAAAGGAGTATGTACTCCAATTCCGTTCAGCGGCAGAAGAGCTTGCAACCTGGAGAGAAAACCAACAAAATTAAAAATAAAATAAAAAAATGCAAGATAAATTCAAGAATGTTAAGTGTTAAATTTTACAATACAAGTGGCAAAAAAAAAAAAAACTTGTGAGAGGATCTTGATTGCAAGAGGTTGGAGGTACATATAATCTTGACCATGGAGGTACCACCATGTAAGACCATCCATTTTGTATTGGTCTCTAGCAACAGAAGCGGTATGATTTTTTGATTTTCCTGTGACAAACATTCCAAATTCTCTCATGACACTTGCATGCACTTCTGGATCACTGAACATTCTACTAAATGCCGTCTTATACCCATTAGCAACTTCAGCATCTCTATATGGCGGTATTCTCCCTGGGATAGAAAGCACTTCAGTGGTATAGTACCTCGGAGATAGGGCATATGCAAGGAGGTGCAATGGAGTTGTCATCTTGTTCCAACGATGAAGAACAATTGCTTCCACCCTTTTGTACAAGGTGTCTTCAGGATCATTCTCTTTTTTTTGTATTTCTATTTTTATTTTTTCCAACATTGTGTCCATGCTATCATAGACATCCCCCAAGCATGGTTCATCTGTATCAGCAAACCGAAGCATAGACATGATAGGTTCGGTGAATTCCAATACATAATTCACACGATCCCACCAATCGTCATTCAAGATCAATGCCTTGACTTTTTGGGCCCTCTCTGAATTTGATTGCTTCCATATACTCCATTGGTTGCTAATAACCATTTGACTCAATGCATCTTTCACCTTCACAAGTCGTCTCAGAACAATTGTGTGAGATGCAAACCGGGTCTCGGCAACCTAAGAACATGTTAATAGTAAGTTAATAACACATTTAAAATATGTAAATAATGCAAAAAATTATTTTATTCAATTATGTAAAACATGACATAAATGATAAATGAAACTAAATATATTAAATTTTAAAATTTACCTTCAACAATTCCAATGTTGAAAAAGTTCTGAAAATTGCTTGTGACATATGGTGGTTTGTCACAAACATCTGGATCTCCTCAGACTCCTGGTATATTTCTTTCACCCACTCTATTTGGGTGCCAATTGCTTGCATCACCAAATTGAGGGAGTGTACAGTGCACGGTGTCCAAAAGATGTGCTCATATCTGGCCTCTACCAAAGCACCTGCAGCCCTGCAAACTTTTGCATTGTCCGTAACTACTTGGACAACATTTTCACTACCCACCATCTCTATGGAGTCAATGAGAATCCTGGAAATGAACATTGCATCTTTCACTTGCCCTTCACAGTCAACCGCCCTCAAAAACATTGCCCCCTTGGGGGACACTGCAATAACATTAATCAATGGACGGTTTTTGCAATCTTTCCATCCATCGGAAACAATAGATACACCTGTTTCAACCCAAGAATCTCTAATTGGTTTTAGTTGGGCCTCTACATATTTCCTCTCTTTTTGCAATAAGGTGGTACGCACCTTTTCATACCCAGGACTTGTGAAATCAGGAGGTGCACTATTTATTGCTGACACCATGTCCTTCCAATATGGTGATCTCACCAAGTTGAATGGAAGACCATTGGCATAGAGGCAACGTGCAATTTTTTCTTCAGCAATATCTCTTGCCTCCATTTTAAATGCTTTCTCTAATGGACCTCTCTTGCGGGTGGTGGTTTCTAGTTCTTCATCTTCTTCTTCCGTAGAGGGTATAGACAAGAAGGGATGTCTAGAGGGCCTAACTATCTGATGAGTGGGTAATGTTTGTTTTTTCTTTCCGGAACTATAACTAGTTTGTTTTCCTCTTGCAATTGAATTGTCGGCATCTTCTTGTTCTTTTATAAATCCTGCTATTTGTACAGTAGATAACCCCTTCTTATCTGGACCCACACACATGTTAATCCCTTTACCACCAGGGCCCATAAAATGAAGTTTTACTCGGTAGTAGGAGCTATTATATTGTGCATTGCAAAAATTACACTTCCAAACAAACCCCCCACCTCCAGGAATTTGTGAAATTCGTGTGGTATGTCTCCATAAAGGAGATCCTTTATCAATTTTAAACTTTTGGCTTCCATCCCCACCCACTGAACTTTGACTACTTGCCATTGTTGCAATCTATAAAAAAAATGAAAAAAAAATATATATATTTGAAAAACTTCTTCACAAACTTGAAAAAATTCATCAAAAACTAAGAAACTTAAAAAAAATCATCAAAAGATTGAAGAATAGGGTTTAAATGCATACCTTGAACACTTAAATCTCCTTTGTAGAAGCTATTTGCCACTCCACAATCGATCTCCTTCAAATGCAATCACCTCCCTTCAAAATGCTAAGATGGACACAAATTATGGAGAGAGCAAAATGAGAGGTAAAAATGAAATGCTTTAGTGTTAAAATGCCTCATATTGGGTCGTTTTAGGGTTTTGTAGCAAAATAGAAAATAAAAAATTGCTTTTTATTCACTTTTGGGCCCACTTTTGAAGTGCTGGGCCGTGGGTTCGCAGGGGTTCGCCCGGGTACGTGGCTGGTACCCCCGGGTCCGCGTACCCACGGGCCTGGTACCCGCTGGGTACGCACAGGGTGCGTGCCCAGCGCGTACCCACAGGCGAACCCGTACCGGGTTCGTACCCGAACCGGGTTCGAGGCTTGTGGGTACGAATCCGGTAACACAGATAAAACTCAAACGCCGTAGCTGAAATTTTCTGATTTAGAACTTCAACTACGACTAATGTAATGTCCCCTTCCAGTTGACATCTCTCAGTTCATGAGATTAGCCTATTATGTGACCCTCGTAGGCTGATAGGTTGGATAGAGGGTCTAGTTGAGGCTTTGCTTGGCTTTAGTTGGCAGAATCACTCAGTTTGGCTTTCGTTCGGGGTCGTTCGAACATCATTTGTTTGACTTACTATTTTTAGTAAGTAGAGTCACTCAACAGAGCACCCCTGCTATTTTTAGCAGTATGGTCTGGTCGTATGCGGATTCAGTCACTTATCATCTGGCTTCAGACGGTTCGTCAATTGGACCTGTTTTGAGAGAGATATTAATATTTATTTGCCAAAATAAATATTAATTAATTTTAAGCTTATATTATAAAGTTATAATATAATTAAATATTATAACTTAAGTGACTTTATGGAAGGGGTCGACCATCATAAAGAAGGGGCCACTTTTCAATTATTATTTATAATTAAAAGTGCGTCCAAACTATGGGGAAATTAAAAGAAGAATTTAAAGTTTATTTAAATGATGCTTTTTGGAGAAATTTGACCCAACTGAGGAAATATAAGTTTCTTTGAGAGAAACTCTTTTCATTTATGTTATGAAAATCAACTTTGATGAATTCTTCCTTCAGAGAACGGAGCCAAGGGTTTCAGTTGTCTATTTGCATTGGAGAATGAGCCATCTTCAGTGTTGCAGTTTAGAGGCTGTGAGATATCAGCTGATTTATTGCCTATAGTTGAATAACTTCATTCAGAGGTTATTACAGTTTTTACTGTGAGTTCTTAATAGTCAGGGTTTTGATCGATTGCTTTCTAGAGAGAATCTTTTTGCTCTTATCATCTGTTCTCAAACATCTGGCACATTTTCCAAGAAGGTACGGATTTATACTTGCTGGTTTTGGGCCATACTATTCAGCCTTGAGGCCGTACTTCTCCTGTAGAGTGGGACGCCTTGCTTTTTTAGTCTCTGCCAACATCAAATGGGACGCCTTGCATATCTGAAGGGTTTGCACACTTTTCGAGGCAGGAGAAATGTTATATGAGGTTGGCCGTACAAAACCTACACCATTCTGGAGCACCTGTAATTAGCAAATCAGGTTTTTAATTAATGCAATCAGTTTTTCCTTTTATTTGCATGTTAGGGTTTGAATATTGTAAGCACTGAGAAAGCGTAATAAAACCATTTGCTATTGATTTAGAGATTCAAATATGTCAGTTTTCAGCTTATTGAATTTATTATAGATTTTAGAAGCAATTCTTTCAAAATCTCATTATTATTGCATGCAAAAACCAAAAACATTCACAAAAAAATCAAAAACAAACAAAAACATTCAGTTTTTCGGACAGTGAGAATAGGGGTTTCTACAGTGGTATCAGAGCGCGGTTTCCTACCAGCCTGAGGGTTTGGGATTCATATGCAGCCACAAGAGGTTGGGCTTCACAAATATTACACTCGCAGGAGAGCTTTGATTGACAGGGAATGGGGAGTAAACAGGCAGCCGGGTACCATGGCTGACAGAATAGAGATTCCTCCAAATCCTAGGGATGATGATGCAGAGGTCAGACGGACTCTTAGAGATCTTCGAATAGGTCAACAGCAGGTAGCTGATGTATTACAGCAGTTGACCACGGCGATCCAGAGGATTGGTTCACCTAGGAGACCATCACCATGTCGTGATGAGGACAGGAGTGATGGAGGTTCACGGAGAATACCCAAGACAGTTTCATGGACAGCAGATAGGCCTACCCGACCGACTTTTGTGAGACAGGAGCTTGATGGGGCTATTGCAGATGAGGAGCCTGAGGAGGTGTTCGCTGATATTCTTATGGCAGCGAACGATGAGTGGGAGTTATTGACCCCAGAGGTCAGAGAGAGAATCACTTTTGACAGGTTTATCACACAAAGGTGAGAGCATTACAAGAACAGGCCTGATAGGAGACCTAGGCATCAGAACAGTGCCCTGAAGCACGCCACAAACAAGCTCTCTTTAGCTATGTTTGACGGCAGCGGTAAGGTTACAGCACAAACTTGGATCAGTAAGTTGGACACCTTCCTTACATTGCGTCCCATGGCAGAGGAGGATGCTATTAGATATGCTACTCTGCATCTTGAGGGGGTAGCTTATGACTGGTGGCATCACGGGATGGTGACACTTCAGCATGATCGTATCACCACTTACCAGGAGTTTGTAGACAGGTTGGTGGAACGGTTTGACAAGGATCCTGAGTCTTACTTCCAAGATTTGGCCCAGTTGAGACAGGTTGGTAGTTTGGAGGCCTACATAGGAGACTTCCAGCGATTGTCAGTAATGGTTCCCAATATATCAGAGAGGCATCTAGTTGTGCTTTTCATGGAGGGATTGTTGGAACCATTGAGAGGTTGGATCAAAGCATTTGATCCTTCTTCGTTACAGGAAGCTATGAAGAAGGCACGCAACATGGAACTTGCAGCACCATCTAGCAAGTTCAACTCCCAAAATACTTCTTCATTCAGGGACACTAAGGGATTCAATAAAAATAAGGAGAAATCTGATTTTAAGAGTGACTCAAAGGAAAAATCAGCAGCACCCTTGGATCGTGAGACTCTTAATGATTTGCGCAGGAAGAAGTTTTGCTTCTACTGCAAGGGTCCCTACGACGCTAACCATGATTGTCCTTTACGGCCTAAGGGTAAGGCCAATAGAGTTATGTGGGCTTATTATGAGGATTCGGAATCTGAGAATTCCGAACAGCAGGAGAGTTCTGAGGAGTCAGAATCAAAGGCTTCAAAGCCTAAGGCGAAGGCAGAGATAGAGCTCCAAATCCAGGAGGCACGGTTGTCTAGCATTCAGCAGGAGGGATCTTTTAGACTCCGTGGAGTTTTGGCTGGTCAAAAGGTTATCACCCTTTTAGACATAGGTGCCACCCATAATTTAATAGATGCCAGATTTGTTGAGAAACGTGGGCTCATAACCGAGGAGTTTGAGGGCATTCAGGTTAAGGTGGCTGATGGTTACACTCTCAGATGTGACCGTATGATTAAGGACCTCCCTTTGCGCTTGAATAATTATGAATTCAAGGCTGATTATTATGTGGTGAATATGGGAGATATTGATTTAGTTTTGGGCATGAAGTGGCTTCATTTCCTTGAGGAAGTCACATTTCATCTCAAAGACATGGAAATTCGGTTTGATGTGGATGGAAAGACTCATATTTTGAAAGCCATCCGAGACAGCAACATTAGGACCATTTCCTTCTGACGGATGGAGAGACTTATGTGTCATGACATGGTTGAGTGGGCTGCCAAGTGCACTTTGACACCTACACAGGAGGGACAGCATAAGACCGAGTATCATCCTGATATTCAGCAGTTGAGAGTCAAGCATGGGAAGGTTTTCAGTGACATTCCACCAGGGAGACCTCCAGATAGGGGTATTGAGCACATCATAGAGCTTGAGGAGGGCACTAAGCCCGTCATGATTACTCCTTACAGGCATCCAAAGCGGCTTAAGGATGAGATAGAGAAGACTATCAAAGAGCTGCGTGCTATGGGTCACATTTGACCAAGTAAATCACCATTTGCTTCTTCAGTGGTTCTAGTGAAGAAGAAAGATGGTACACTTCGTATGTGCATAGACTACAGAGTCCTGAATAAGAGGACTATCAAGAACTTCATGAGCTTATTGACGAGCTCCATGGTGCCTGTTACTTCTCGAAGATAGACTTGAGATCAGGATATCACCAGATCAGAGTCCGTGAGTAGGATGTAGAGAAGACCGCTTTTCGCTGTCATTGTGGACACTTTGAGTTTGTGGTTATGCCATTTGGGCTAACCAATGCTCCAACAACATTCCAGTCTACCATGAACAGGGTCTTCCACTCACATTTGAGGAGATATGTACTTGTCTTCTTCGATGATATTTTGGTCTACAGCAATACATGGCAGGAGCACTTGGCTCATTTGGATACAGTACTCAATATTTTGGAGAGGGAGTCCTTGTATGCCAAGGAATCCAAATGTGATTTAGGGATGACTGAGTTGTTATACTTAGGCCATATTATTAGTGCAGGGGGAGTGCGGATGGATCCTGAGAAGATCTGTGCTATCGTAGATTGGCCTACTCTAGCGAACCTTACATAGCTACGAGGATTCCTCGGGTTATGTAGTTTCTATTGCAGATTTGTCAGTGGATATTCAGGCCATGCAGCACCAATGACAGATTTGTTGAAAAAGGGTGCATTCATTTGGACTCCTGAGGCACAGGAGTGTTTTGTGAGGTTCAAGGAGCTTATGACTACGTGTCCAGTGTTGGCACTACCAGATTTTACGAAGCCTTTTGAGCTTCAGTGTGATGCTTCTAGTGAGGGTATTGGAGCGGTGCTTATGCAAGACAAGCACCCGATTGTTTATGAGAGCAGGAAGCTTAGAGGGCCCAAGAGGCTTTACAATATATATGATAAGGAAATGCTGGCCATAATGCATGCCTTGGCCAAATTTAGGCAATATTTAGTGGGCAGTAAGTTTTGTATTAAAACTGACCACAATAGCTTGAGGCATTTCCTAGGGCAGCAAGATTTAAATGACCGTCAGTAGAAGTGGGTGAGTAAGTTACAAGCATATGACTTTGATATCACCTACATCAAAGGTACACAAAATGTTGCTGACACTCTTTCACGCCGACCTTATCTGAGTTCTATGGTACATATTGCAGAGGACTGGAGGCATTTGATTGTGGCAGAATATGCCAAGGATACTTGGGCATCTGGTATTGTTGAAGGATCTATAGTGGACACCAGGTACACCCTTGTGAATTACTTGATCATATACAAGAACAGGATTTTCTTGATCCTAGGGTCAGAAATGAAGAACACCATTATGCGAGCCTTTCATGATGTACCCACAGCAGGGCATCCCGGGTATTTCAAAACATACAGACAGGTTCGGGAAAGGTTTACATGGAAGTGTCTTAAGGCAGATGTTCTTCAGTATGTGCGTGAGTGCCTTGTTTGTCAACAGAACAAGCAAGAGAACACATATCCGGCAGGATTGTTGCAGCCACTTCCAATTCCTGATAGGAAGTGGGAATTCCTATCGATGGACTTTATTACGGACTTGCTCAAAGCCCAGGGACGTGATTGCATATATGTAGTTGTGGATCGGCTGATGAAGTATGCCCACTTCTTTCCGATTACCACCACTTACACAGCCACACAGGTAGCAGAGGTTTTTAGATTACATGGGTTTCCTCGAAGCATAGTTAGCGATAGGGATAGTTGGTTCCTGAGTCACTTCTGGCAGGAGGTGTTCAGACTTTGTGGGACCGAGCTTACATCGAGCACCAGTTACCACCCGCAGACCGATGGTCAAACAGAAATAGTGAACAAATGGGTGGAAGGCTACCTCAGGAATTACATTGCAGGGCAGCAAAAGGCGTGGGTCAAGTGGATATATTTATGCGAGTATTGTTACAATACTACCTTTCACATGACCATTCAGATGTCCCCCTTCATGGCGTTGTATGGTTATGAGGCGCCTAGTTTTCTTGATTTGCTACTGAGTGACAGTAGAGTGCCTAGTGCTGGAGATTTATTGCAGGAGACTCAAGACACTATGAGGGCTCTTAAGGAGAATATTGCTAAGGCACAGAACCAGGAGAAGCAGTATGCAGATCAAAAGAGGACAGAGAGATTTTTTGAGGTGGGAGACATGGTCTAGCTCATGCTGCGACCCTACAGACAGTCTACTCTCAAGAAGAGTGGATCGGAGAAGCTCAAGCCGTAGTATTATGGTCCTTTCAGGATTCTGAGGTGTGTTGGAGAGGTGGCTTATGAGCTAGAGCTTCCAGCAGATAGTAAGGTCCACAATGTTTTTCATGTGTCACGTCTCAAGAAGGCGTTGGGACACCATGTGGTACCTTCAGCAATTTTACCTCCCTTAGATGACGAGGGAAAGTTGATCTTAGTACTTGAGTCTATCCTGGAATACAGAGAAAGATAGCTACGCAGGAGGACTATCAGGGAATATTTGGTGAAATGGAGAGATTTACCAGTAGAGGATGCTACGTGGGAGAGTGAGGAGATTTTGCAGCATCCAGAGTTGAGATTGCTTGAGGACAAGCAATTTCAGGAGAGGCGGACTGTAATGTCCGCTTCCAATTGACATCTCTCAATTCATGAGATTAGCCTATTATGTGACTCTCATAGGCTGATAGGTTGGATAGAGGGTCTAGTTGAGGCTTGGCTTGGCTTCAGTTGGAAGAATCACTCAGTTTGGCTTTCGTTCGAGGTCGTTCGGACATCATTTGCTTGACTTACTATTTTTAGTAAGTAGAGTCACTCAGCAGAGCACCCCTGCCATTTTTAGCAGTATGGTCTGGTTGTATGCGGATTCGTCACTTATCATCCGGCTTCAGACCGGTTCGTCAATTGGACCTGTTTTGAGAGAGATATTAATATTTATTTGCCAAAATAAATATTAATTAATTTTAAGCTTATATTATAAAGTTATAATATAATTAAATATTATAACTTAAGTGACTTTATGGAAGGGGTCGACCATCATAAAGAAGGGTCCACTTTTCAATTATTATTTATAATTAAAAGTGCGTCCAAACTATGGGGAAATTAAAAGAAGAATTTAAAGTTTATTTAAATGATGCTTTTTGGAGAAATTTGACCCAACTGAGGAAATATAAGTTTCTTTGAGAGAAACTCTTTTCATTTATGTTATGAAAATCGACTTTGATGAATTCTTCCTTCAGAGAACGGAGCCAAGGGTTTCAGTTGTCTATTTGCATTGGAGAACGAGCCATCTTCAGTGTTGCAATTCAGAAGCTGTGAGATATCAGCTGATTTATTGCCTACAGTTGAATAACTTCATTCAGAGGTTATTACAGTTTTTACTGTGAGTTCTTAATAGTCAGGGTTTTGATCGATTGCTTTCCAGAGAGGATCTTTTTGCTCTTATCATCTGTTCTCAGACATCTAGCACATTTTCCAAGAAGGTACGGATTTATACTTGCTGGTTTTGGGCCGTACTATTCAGCCTTGAGGCCGTACTTCTCCTGTAGAGTGGGACACCTTGCTTTTTCAGTCTCTGCCAACATCAAATGGGACGCCTTGCATATCTCAAGGGTTTGCACACTTTTCGAGGCAGGATAAATGTTATATGAGGTTGGCCGTACAAAACCTACACCATTCTGGAGCGCCTATAATCAGCAAATCATGTTTTTAATTAATGCAATCAGTTTTGCCTTTTATTTGCATGTTAGGGTTTGAATATTGTAAGCACTGAGAAAGCGTAATAAAACCATTTGCTATCGATTCAGAGATTCAAATATGTTAGTTTTCAGCTTATTGAATTTATTATAGATTTTAGAAGCAATTCTTTCAAAATCGCATTCTTTATTATTGCATGCAAAAACCAAAAACATTCACAAAAAATTCAAAAACAAACAAAAACATTCAGTTTTCCGGACATTGAGAATAGGGGTTTCTACAACTAACCTATGCTAATGATGTTTCTAATATCTCAAGTAAAACACAGAGCAAGAGAATTAGAAATGAACAAAGTTTGATTCTCTGACAAAGTGCTTAAATAATCTCTTTCTCAACAAACATTTACTTACTTTCAATATAAGCTAAAATTAAGATCACATAAGCATAACACAGTAAATCTTTATAAAATACTTTGACTGAATCATGTAGAACCTCTGAATGAAGCTCTCAACTGCACTGATTCGACTGATCTCAGACAATCTCAAGAGTGCTCAACATCGAAGAGGAATCGTTCTTCAATGGAAGATTGTTCAAACCCTGTTCACAGGAGAATGCACAGGAAGAAACACAAAGGCAAAGTTGAAATAATCCATAATAGGGTTTCTCATTGCCAAATTGCCTTATATCAAGAAGGCACGCATTTCCAAGAAGATATGCCCTTTTTGCCATCATTAAAATCTTTTAAAATAATTTTAAGTCCTTTTCAATAGTCATGACTTAATATTTGGGCGCCCTTTTATATTTTAAGTGATTAAAATATTAAATCACCTTTTTATAATAATTTAAGTGATATAAAATGTATAAAGTCAATTTGACTTTATAAATAGGCATTAAGTTAATTAGTTAACTCAAATCACTTAAAAATTCATAACTCGCTCAAAACTCCACATATTCCTGTGCCATCAGAAGCTGTCGACTCCTGAACTACTAACGCCTGCCGTGAACCAATCACTGGGCTCTGAAAACAAAAACGATCAACTCTCCAGAAAGTACCACTGACCCTCTAACCAATCCAGCTAGCCCACAAGGGTCCAATAAAGGGCTAACACCCTGTTCCCGAAAACTGTCTAGAGCGGGGACATCACATCCACCCAATCAAGTTCCTCATCACTAAAGAATGCATCTATAGCCTCGGTGATTCACTCAAATTGTGGATCAACCTCCTCTAGCCTAATCAGGGTGGAGTCATGGTAAAAAATATGCATGTGTCTGAGACAAAGGTTGTAATGAACATATACTAAATCATTCATCCTCTCCACGGTTAGTCTATTGTGCTTCTTGGAGTCTGCAATTTGTGAGTTTTCTATGAAGACAAATTTCAAGCACGATAATTTGAAACATATTAGAAAGATTATCTACAAAGTGCATAACACTTTTCCAACCAGACTGGCTTTCTGTATATATTATACCATGCCATTGTCTTAATTTCATTCAGATCTTCACTGGTTATATTTGCAATTGTAGTCAAAGGTTCATAGGAGAGATGTAGTTGAATGATCATAAGAAATTGTATGAAATTTTGAAGCCTTGGAAGTTGAGTGCTAGATGGTTGTTCTTCAAGCCTGTGAATTTATTGTGTGTCAATTCAAAGAATTAAGGAAACATTCACATATGTGATACCGTACAAATATGGAGAGCTGGCCAAATGGAATTATGAGTTGATATGTTGCAATTTTAAAAGATTGTTCATTTTTTTCGTTCCCTATAGCTTTAATTGGAGTGGTTATTTCAAGAAATTAAAGAGATTGTTACTATTGATTAATGGCCTTCTTTTAAGCTTGAATTGTTTTTAATTTGTGGCTATGATAGAATTGAAGGCGATTATTTAGTTTAAGATTGGAGTAAAATATATATCGATGAAAGACAAAAGCCTTTGCAGCTATTTTCCAATGTCGGATTGCTTGGAGCAGTCGAAAAAGATTAAATAATAGTGAGACTTGGTTTAGTTCCCATCACATGATCTTCTAATCTCACAAAGAATTGAATTCATTTCTAAGAGCACTAGTATTCAATCAGTTGCTTTTGTGGTGGGAGTGAATGAGGGATATAAAATTGATAATTGAAGATATCCACTCAAATTGGTCTTCTGTGGGCAATTAATATTACCTTTGCCGCCAGTCTATTTGGAAGGATTTGAGCTATCTTGATAAGTAACTATTGTTGGTGGTCAATCGAAGCATAGAGAGGAAGATAAATAATGACTTTGGTGGTTAGGTATAAAGGAGCTCACATGGAGGATACAAAAGGGTTTTGATTTAAAATTAAATTGCTAAGTCATATTTCCAAGTCGCCAGGTTAAGGAGGCTGCAATTTTGGAATACAATAGGCATTGAAGATTAAGAGTAAATTCATTTCATAATGAGCCGATCATATGTAGGCCCCCTTGTCGGCGAAACTTAGCTTCATCTGGCAATAATCAAAGTTGAAAGATTAAGGAGTTGTTAAAAATGACATGGAGATGAAAGGAATCGTCACCTGATCAAGGGAGCGTAGTTTATAAGGAGAGGTATATAACAGCTGCTTAAGTATTATGTGATGTATTGGGAATTTGGAGTTGTGAAGACTCAATTCTAACCGCCATTGAATTTATCAATGGTTTATTTACTTGAATGCTACATATAGGCAAGATAGGAGTCACACGGGCCAAGCATATCAGAGGAGGTCAAACGTTGAACTCAGCCATTAATATTATCACAAGGCCAATACTCCAATTTACGGCAGATGCTCAATGAATGATTTATTAGAGCCGTCATATTTAAAGTTGCGGATTGGGGGAGTTTTGTATATTTAAATCTGGACAGTCAAAACAAGTGAGAGTTTTGAAATATTATGAAATTTTAGCATGAAATATTAAATAACTCTTGTTAGAGTTGTTTTGTTTAATACAAGAGAGATTTATAGGTTAAGAAGATTTGGATGCTTTGTATGTTAAGTGGAGAAGCTAATCAGTTAGAAAAATCTACGCCAGATTTGGAGGAG